>CM065592.1:10665890-11265890 GCA_033119425.1 Bufotes viridis | reverse complement strand
ACATGCCAGCTTCAACATGGCTATAACCTCACACATAAAATGATTGACCAAGTTGGGGTAGCATAATGCTGTCGGCCTTAAGATTGATGGAACCACGGACATGGTGAAGCTTCCCATCCAGCTGAAGGCTGTTAATTTATAACACATCATCCAGTGCATAAGGAAGGGGTAGTGTAGGGGGCGACAGATGGCTACATATCGATCATAAGCCATGACCGCCAGAAGAACACATTCTGTTTCTCCTAAAAACAGGCTGACATACATTTGGGTAAAGCAAGCTTGCAGGGAAATTTTCCTGTTCTTTGAAAACAAGTCCACCAGCAACCTAGGTAAGGTAGATGACGAATAACAAAAATCAAGAAATGCTAGATTACACAGAAAATAATACATTGGCGTGTGGAGATGTTTCTGGATCAGGACGATGCAAATTATCATTCCATTTCCAATAATTGTTGTCAAGTATATTGCTGTAAAAATAATAAAGAGAATGATATTCATCTTAATATCCTTGGTGAACCCCATCAGGATGAATTCGGTAGCAATGGTATGGTTCCTTCTATCCATTCTTTGTCTTTTTAAGAATAAGTAATGTGTATAGTGTAGGACTAAATTATCTTCATCCAAATGTTTACTTACCTTTTTCCTTTTTTGTCAAAGGCTTGCAACTAGAGAAAATCACTAGTGATCATAAAGTTCAGTTTCAGAACATTCTTGGAGAAAAAGAGATTTCTATGTATATCTATCTGCAAAGGAAGTCCAGATATTGTATCCTACAAAAGCCAAAACATTAACATGATATTCCCTTTACCACAAAAACTGAAATAATTTTAAAGACAACTCATTGCAAATGGAAGTAATGTTTGTGGTCTTGAGGCCCTCTCTATGTAGACTGCAGATGATAGAAATGTTTTTTTTTATAGACATGAAACATCTCTAGAGATGAGTTATTTTGTTCTTCAGAATTAGACGACTAATTTGGATAATTGCATTCATGGCTAATGTTTTTTTTTTTTTTATGGAAGTCAAATTATTTTTAAGGATTTATTGAAATATCAACATTATTTAAAAGGGGTCCAAAACATTCTAGGAATGGAGTGAAGCGGCAGAACACACTATATATACTATATATACATTTGCTTGATTCTTCCTAATTGCAAGGGTTGTGAGACGAGAGAAAGGTACCATAAGAACTCTGTGAACTTGTCCAGAAATATATTACAGTATTGTTGGTTATTTTGGGCACAGCTACTAAATGATTGCCTGTGTCGGACCAGCATCTCCAGCACATGTGGGTATTTCTTGGTTTACCATTAGGTAACTAATTTCTAACCATTTAATACTAACACTAAGGGGAAAAAAAATAGGAAGTTACAAGGGTAGTGGAACCTCCAGTGCCCCAGCTGTTTTGAAGCTGACTAGTTGTTTGTTATCCTCCCATTCCCCATCAACTATGGAGTTTACCAGACTGATTTGCTGGACAATATCTGGAGCTTTTCAATTGGCATCATGTAGTGTGCTGAGAAGAATTAAATGATTTAAGCCAGCCAAGGGTTAATATAAGAAAGTACCAGGAATAAACTGAGTGTTAAGGGCAGTGGGTGAGGAACCAACTGGTTTGACTATGGGCTAAAGTTAAGGGAGTTTCCCTGGCAGCCCCCTAGTATTCACTAGAGATGAGCAAATCAAAGCTGACGAAGCGGGATTTGATCCGAACTTCAGGAATTATTCGATTCACAGCGAATCTGAATTTCCCCACACTTCGTGGTAATTAATCAAATTGTTACCTAAAATGTCTGTTTCACGTCTGAGGACATGGAGCAAGGATGGCGGGATCACCCATAATGCCATGCATGCAGCCAATCAGGAGCCAGTTCAGCAGTGCAGTTATATGTTCTAAAGCCTATTTGGCGTGTAATAGTAGCAAAATAAAAATACATTCGCCATTCAGCTGTGCAGTTGTATATTCTAAAGCCTTTTGTGGCGTGTATAAGTGGAAAAAGAAAAATATATTTGCCGTTTAGCGGTGCAGTTGTATATTCTAAAGCCCTTTTTGGCATGTATTAGTGGAATAAAAATATATATATTTGCCGTTCAGCGGATATGTTCTAAAGCCCTTTTTGGCGTGTATTAGTGGGTAATGGGTCTTTTGCGTATGTAGAAAATGTTTCAAATCTTTGAGTTCAGCTCATGCAAAATGGGAGCAAAACCGAAAGTGATGGGTATATATGTTTGGTCAGTGTATATTTTCCATTCAGCTGCGCAGTTATATGTTCTAAAGCCTTTTGTGGTGTGTATAAGTGGAAAAAAGAAAAATATATTTTCCGTTCAGCGGTGCAGTATATGTTCTAAAGCCTTTTGTGGTGTGTATAAGTGGAAAAAAGAAAAATATATTTGCCGTTCAGTGGTGCAGTAATATGTTCTAAATCCGTTTGTGGAGTGTATAAGTGGAAATAAGAAAAATATATTTGCCGTTCAGCGGTGCAGTTATATGTTCTAAAGCCCTTTTTGGCATGTATTAGTGGAATACAAATATATATATTTGCTTTTTAGCAGATATGTTCTAAAGCAGTTTTGGTCTTGTATTAGTGGGAAAAAAAGGCTTATTAGTGTGGTGAAGTGCGAAAACTACAGCCCTTTTTGTCGTATATTAGTGGCAAAAGAAAAATATGTTTGCGGTTCAGAGGTGCAGTTATATGTTCTAAAGCCCTTTTTGTCGTGCATTAGTGGCAAAAGTAAAATATATTTGCTGTTCAGCGGTGCAGTTATATTTTCTAAAGCCTTTTGTGTGATGTATTAGTGGCAAAAGAAAAATATATTTTCAGTTTAGGGGTGCAGTTATATCTTATAAAGCCTTTTGTGGAGAGTATAAGTGGAAAAAGAAAAATATATTTGCCGTTCAGTGGTGCAGTTATATGTTCTAAAGTCTTTTGTGGCATATATTAGTGGAAAAGAAAAATATATTTGCAGATCAGCGGTGCAGTTATATGTTCTAAAGCCCTATTTGTCGTGTAATAGTGACAAAAGAAAAATATATTTGCCGTTCAACAGTGCAGTTTTATGTTCTAAAGCCTTTTTGGTGTGTATAAGTGGAGAAAAGAAAAATATATTTGCCGTTTAGCGGTGCAGTTGTATATTCTAAAGCCTTTTGTGGCGTGTATAAGTGGAAAAAATAAAAATATATTTGCCGTTAGGCAGTGCAGTTACATGTTCTAAAGCCCTTTTTGGCATGTATTAGTGGAATAAAAATATATATATTTGCCGTTCAGCGGATATGTTCTAAAGCCTTTTTTGGCGTGTATTAGTGGGTAATGGGTCTTTTGCGTATGTAGAAAATGTTTCAGATCTTTGAATTCAGCTCATGCAAAATGGGAGCAAAACCGAAAGTGTTGCGTATATATGTTTGGTCAGTGTATATTTTCCATTCAGCTGCGCAGTTAAATGTTCTAAAGCCTTTTGTGGTGTGTAAGTGGAAAAAATAAAAATATATTTGCCGTTCAGCAGTGCAGTGTATGTTCTAAAGCCTTTTGTGGCGTGTATAAGTGGAAATAAGAAAAATATATTTGCCGTTCAGCGGTGCAGTTATATGTTCTAAAGCCCTTTTTGGCATGTATTAGTGGAATACAAATATATATATTTGCTTTTTAGCAGATATGTTCTAAAGCAGTTTTGGGCTTGTATTAGTGGGAAAAAAGGGCTTATTAGCCGTTGTGTGGTGAAGTGCGAAAACTACAGCCCTTTTTGTCGTATATTAGTGTCAAAAGAAAAATATGTTTGCCGTTCAGAGGTGCAGTTATATGTTCTAAAGCCCTTTTTGTCGTGCATTAGTGGCAAAATTAAAATATATTTGCTGTTCAGCGGTGCAGTTATATGTTCTAAAGCCTTTTGTGTCATGTATTAGTGGCAAAAGAAAAATATATTTTCAGTTTAGGGGTGCAGTTATATCTTATAAAGCCTTTTGTGGAGAGTATAAGTGGAAAAAGAAAAATATATTTGCCGTTCAGTGGTGCAGTTATATGTTCTAAAGTCTTTTGTGGCATATATTAGTGGAAAAGAAAAATATATTTGCAGATCAGCGGTGCAGTTATATGTTCTAAAGCCCTATTTGTCGTGTAATAGTGACAAAAGAAAAATATATTTGCCGTTCAGCAGTGCAGTTTTATGTTCTAAAGCCTTTTGTGGCGTGTATAAGTGTAAAAAGAAAAATATATTTGCTGTTCAGCGGTGCAGTTATATGTCCTAAAGCCTTTTGTGGCGTGTATTAGTGGGAAAAAAAGGGCTTATTAGCCATTGTGTGGTGAAGTTAGAAAATGACAGACTTTTTTGGGGTGTTTTAATTTCCTTTTTATTTATTTATTTGATCTAACAGTGTGTCAGACAAAGAAGTGCCAGGCCCTGCACAGAGGAGTAGCAGAAGCCTTAATGTTTCTGGTGCAGGCAGAGGTTGCAGCAGAGTAAGGGGCAGTGGCAGCAGGGGTCACTTTGAGAGGCCTGACCTTCCAGTGTCAGCTAGCGGTCTTGTCTTGACCAGCAACCCAGCAGTTCTTGAATGGTTGACCCGATCTTCGACTTTGTCTCAAGTGACATCAGACACCCCCAGCCAAGAGTCGGTGGGTTCGTCAGGCAATACTCTTAGTTGGCATTGCCCGGGAACAGGCCCTGTGCCCTCACCTATCCTCAACCTGCCTCTGTCCTTTTCTGTTCCCTCAGCCAGAGAAGTATTGTTAGCTGTGGGCTCAGCTCCACTATATAGTGAGGACGAGCTACTAGAAGACAGTCAGCAGCGACTGGCAAGCCAAGATGTGGAGGAGACATCTGCCGCTTCCTCCACTAGGCGGGACAGTAGTGATGAGGAGAGTGTCGTGGGAGCTGGTGTTGCGATCGGTCAGGCTCCTGACTCAGAGGCGGGGAGGAGGACATCAGTGACGTGCAGACAGTATTCGATGATGATGATGCAGCTGATCGCACTTGGGAGCCAAGTGATGAAGGGGCTTCATCATCATCGGGAGAAGAGGGTAGCAGCTTGCCCCTGAGGCAGCGGCTGAGCCAGCATGTTGCTAGCGTGGCTGGGAGTCAGCAGGGTGTCAGCAGTTGGAGGTCTGGAGCCAAACGTGGCCGGGGTAGACCACCCACTTTGCAGGAGCCTACCTGCCTGGGAAGAAGCGGTGCATGGGTTCACGGAGGAGGCGGCGGTAGCAGTCAGTCGGTGCCTAGTGTTGGGGGTAAAATCACCCACTCGGCAGTGTGGAAGTTTTTTGTTAAGCTGTCGGAGGAGGTGAACATGGCCATATGTAGAATCTGTGGCAAAAGGTGAAGCTTGGCCAGGGTGCCAATGTTGGCACCACGGTCCTGTGTCAACATATGCAGCGTCACCATAAGTTGGCCTGGGAGTACGGTGGCTCCAATGTGGTGGTCCAGCCTGCCGCAGCAACCGCTCCATCACCCAGTGGCACTCACCCTCATACTCCTCATCAGTCATTCCGTCAGCAATCAATCACCGAAGTGATTGCCAAGAGACAACAGTATATGTGCAGTCATTCAACAGCACAGAAGCTAAATGTGCTCCTGGCCAAGCTACTGGTGCTGCAGACCCTCCCTTTCCAAGTTGTGGACTCTGCACCTTTCAGAGAACTGATGGCATGTGCCAAGCCGAGGTGGAGAGTCCCAAGTCGTCATTTCTTTTCCAAAAAGGCAGTACCAGCCCTGCATACACATGTAGAACAGAAGTTGGGCCAGTCGTTGAGCCTGCTTGTGTCTGCCAAAGTGCCTTGCAGTGCCGACTTGTGGAGCTGTAACTTATGTCAGGGACAATACATGTCATTTATGGCCATACCAGCAACTTGGCCAGGTGATGCCATTTCCGCCTCCACGTTCTCACGCCATTGGTCCTGCGACAATGTCCGCCTCTGCCTCCTCATCCTCTACCATGGCCTAAACCTCCACTGCAAACAGAGGAGGAACTGCTCTGTGTCCTTCATCAAGAAATCAAATCCTGGCTTTCTTCACAACAACTCAAAATCTGAAAGATGGTGACCGACAACGGGAAGATCATGGTGTCAGTGCTGCATCAAGGAGGGTGGAGACATGCGCCCTACATGGCACATGTGTTCAATCTAGTTGTCAAACGGTTACTGAAGTCTTCCATCCATCTGCAAGACATCCTAAAAATGCCCTGGAAACTTGAGCTGCAGCGGCAGAACGGCATCCCCCAACATAGGCTGATATGCAACGTTTTCACTAATTGGAATTCCACCCTCCATATGTTGGACCGACTATTCAAACAGAGAAAGGCCATAAATGATTTCTTGATGATCCAAGCGGATAGGAGTACTCCCCTGTGTAACTTCGATGTCAGCCAGTGGCAGCCCATGAGTGACACCTGCCATTTGCTCAGGCCCTTTGAGGAGGCCACGTTATTTGCCAGTCGCCAGGAGTATGGATGAACAACGTCATTCCACTGCTTCATGTCCTGGAACAGATGCTGGTAAATCTGGCGGGTCAGGGGACTGGAGACGTGGCGCCTACATCTCAAGGCCACATAAGCCCTGTGGGGGCTGAACTGGAGGAGGAAGACATTGGAGCACAAGCAATGTGTAGCGGAATGGGTGGTTTTTCTACTCAGCTGACAGGATAGGAGGAGCAGGAGCAGCCAGAGGAGCTACAGGGCGATGAGGAAGAGGAGGCAGAGGACCCAGGCACACTGTGGCAGTATGCAGTGGAGAAGTAGGCAGGAAGTCCCTCTGAGTCACTTGCACAAATGTCCCGATGCATGCTCACTTGCTTACGTAGTGACAGCCGAATTGTCACCATTCGGCAGAGGAATGACTTCTGGCTCTCCACCTTATTGGACACTCACTACCGGTCCAAAATGGGGGCCTTTTTTACACCCGCTGAGAGGGAGGACAAAGTAAACTACTATAGAGACATCTTATGTAGTCAGTTGGCCGCTGGCTATCTGCGCCATTGTCCATCCTCTCTCAGGTCTGACCGGGGGATGTCCTCTGCAATCACGTTCCACTGCCATGTCTGCTGGGGACGGGTGGGGTGGGAGGAGCAGTGCCAGCTCCATCAGCAGCAGCCTGAGTCTAGAGTTGCTGATGAGCAGCTTTCTTCACCCACATAGTGAAGCCTCTGCGCACCAGCAGCTGGACATAGAGCAGGACCTGAAGCAGCAGGCAGTGGCATACTTGGACAGCACCCTGCCAACCCACATTGTAGATGCGCTTGGGTAGCCAAACTGGATTTGTGGCCGCAAATGGCAGAGTTTGCCCTGGAAAAGCTATCCTGCCCGGCCATTAGTGTGGCATCAGAGCAGGTGATTAGTGCAGCGGGGGCCATAGTTACCCCAAGAAGAACTCGCCTGTCCACCCAAAATGTGGAGAGACTGACCTTTGTCAAGATGAATCAGGCGTGGATCAGCCACCAATGCCTGATTTATCAGACTAGATCATCCATGGTGCCACACCAACACTTTGACAAAAGAGATCGGTTACTTGTCGTTACCTGCCTTAGCTACTATTCTCCTGCCACCCGTCTGATGCCACCCATCTGAGGCCAAGTGCTCCTTCTTACACCTACCATCATCAGCAGGTACTGTTATTGCCACCCACCTCCCCACTCTGTCACCGGGTCACTCTGTGGTCTCCTGATGCTGCTGCCACCTACACTCTATGTCACCTTGCCACTCTGTGGTCTCCTCTGCCACCTCTCCACTATGTCACCTTGCCACTCTGTGGCCTCTTCATGCTGGTGCCACCTCCACACTGTCATTGGCAACTCTGTGGTCTCCTCATGCTGTTTCTACCTCATTACTATATCATAGGGCCATTTTGTGGACTTCTCATGCTGTCCCCATCCTCCCTATTCATGACTGGGCCACTATTTTGCCTTTTGGCCTGGCTGACATCATCATTTATTTGACCCTGTTTCTGATCTGTCAGAAGGAAGGAAAAATGAGACACACAACGGATCCTGTCTATGTAGCAGCTGTAAGGCCTGTATGGTCCCATCAGAACTGGCTTGTGATTTGGTAGCCAAAAGCAGGAGTGGGTACAAAACACAGAAGACATGCAAATATTCCATTCACGTGTTATCTCTGTTTTGGATCCACTCCTGTTTTTTTTTGGGCATTAGCAATACTGATGGATTACTGACCAAATGCTGACCAAGTGACGGCAGATGCTCAACAGACAGAATCTGTTTTTTGGGGGTTATTGTTGGATGGATCAGAGGAAGGGCAAAATAATCAGTGACGCCAACACAAACTTACTGTTGACGCCCTCTCCACTCTGTGGGGGGTCTTTACTTGTATAAGCGTTTAATAGAACATATTCTGTAGACATCTATGTGGAATCAGCTGACGACAGTGTAAAAGGAGTGCGCTTCTTCTTGATGCAAACATTGACCTGTAAGGCTGAGTTCATACTTGAGTTATTTGGTCAGTTTTCGCCCTCTGACTGCCCAAATAATTGAAGTGTGCAGTGATTCTAAGAGCGACGTCTGTCATCTGCATGTCATACAGACTCACAGTATTATTTCACTACCACAGCAAACTCCCTATGTGTGTTACTGCAAAGCACAGTGTTCTACACCACTATAAAGGCTCTCTGCAGCCAGGAAATAGCTGTTTTTTAACGCAATTCGCCACAAATAAATTCGGAGCTAACCAAATTTTTTGCTGGAAATTCAGCAAACCGGCTGAATCAAATTTTTAAAAATTTGCTTATCTCTAGTATTTACCCTTTAACCCTTATAAAGGGTTCTGGACTTAACTGCAGGAGAGCCACCAGACTGCTACTTCTTTGAGTGGTCCTGATGTGGTTGACAGCTGACCCTTGGGGGTCAGAGACACTGGTGCGAAGTGCTGAGGCGTCAGGCAAAATTCGCAGTCAGTAACATGTCGGGGCACTTAAAGTGGTTTTCCAGGATTTTATTATTGATGACCTATCCTCAGGGTAGCTCCCTCCTTTAGATTATGCACTCCCCACCCATATGGGGAATCTTATAGAGAGAGCAACCGAGACCCTAGGGGCCTTCCCATTTACAAGGAAATGTTGCAGTATCAAGATGATACAGAGTTTACACTGGAGTGGCAGCATCTTCACTTGGAGTTCTCACTCAAGATACTGGAAACAGTGCCGAGGAGAAATGAGAAGGAATACATGACCTGCTCCGAGTTACTACCGGACTATGAATGGGTCCTAAATCGGGGACTTAATTACAGCCTAGTGGAGCAGTTTGACCCGGTCAGCTTTGAAATTGACCTTTTTAAGGCTGTGAGAAAGTTAAATCACAGTAGGTTATTTAGAAATGTATCAGCAGTACAGGGAGTAGAGAGGGAGGGCGAGAAACCGGTGACCATAGGGCCCTTGAGGTTCCCTGTGACTGACGAATTCAACCCTACTGAGATTTCATGTTTAGAATGGATGACAGATTCAGCTTTGGATGTTCCATCACATACATAGTGCCAAGAGGGATTTAAGGGAGGAGTCAAGTCCATGTTTAATCCCCCCTCGCCCGCCGGTGGTAGCTTAGAGATTTTCCAAAGAAAAGTACTTAAGGGGGTTAAAGCTTTGATCTACCCCCAAGTAAAAAGAAATATAGATAGAGGGGAAGAAAGAGCCATTAAGTGGCTACAGTCCCGTAAAGATATAGTTATCAAGCCGGCGGACAAGGGGGGAAATGTGGTGTTAATGACCAGAGATTATTATATATCAGAAGCTCGCAGACAATTGGAAAATTGTAGTGTGTATGAGGAACTAAAGGCAGATCCAACAAATAGGATACAAGGTCAACTGAGGAGCTTGTTATATAAGTATATGGAATGACATGTTGTCACCTAGGACGGCTGAGAAATTATTACCCTTATTTCCAAAAAAGCCCACCTGTTACTTTCTACCTAAGATCCACAAGTCGCTGAACCTCCCCCTGGGTAGACCCATCATCTCAGGGGTGGGTTCAGTGACTGAACCATTATCCCAGTATGTTGGCTGGTTGCTTAGACCCATGGTACAGTCTGCCCCTTCACATCTTAGGGACATGACTAATTTACTCCAGGCACTGGAGCATATCCAGGGGCTGGAGGGCTCGTGTCCCAGGATGTGGAGAGCCTGTATACACGCATCCCCCAAGAAGAAGGCATATTAGCAGTCACGGAGTTCCTAGATAGTACCGATAAGAGTACGTTTTTTTTGGACTTCACGAAAGACGCCTTGAATTTTATTTTGAAAAATAATGCCTTCAAATTTTGGAATAGGTGGTTCAGACAGAAGTTTAGGATGGCCATGGGCACACCGGTTGCATGCACGTTTGCTAACTTGTATTTAGCACGTTTTTAAGATAAATACATATATTCGACAAATAGTTAAAATGTAGGATTGGCACTCATATATGGAAATAACAGTCTGTTTATTAATTCAATAAAATCTCTTCATAAAATCGATTCCCACATTCACAGATATGTTTTTACAATATATCTAAAAAGCAATAAAATCCATGAGATGGTAAAAAGGACATAACACAAAAATCAAAGATCAGCTATACTATATCGTTCCTCCCGTAAGCCTGGGTTGTTTTATGATGATCCGGTAATGATATATGATATGACCTGGTAGGTTGGAGACTCAACAGTATAGCTGGTCAAATACTTTTTCGATAGTGATCCTCCAGGTATCAAACCCTATGGACAATTGTCTCATAAAAAAGCAACTTCTCCATTGTATAAAATCACTTTAAATATGGAGCTTTTCAGATTATCCCCAGACTGGGTTCTTATTGGTAATAATCTCTAATATCAAAATCTACAGGGGCTCTGGTGATGGCCACCGCGATTTTTACAATAGTATGTTTAGCACTGACACAGAAAGTCTCCAATTGTTGCGCTTCAAGTCTCGAATTCAATGTTCATATGTCTCTGCCCGTATCCTCTTGTTTCCCGTAATATTCCTCATGTATTCGCTATCAGCGCTGTAATAATTGTCCCACATTCGTGGGCTTACCTCCGCCTATACCACCGTGCAGTATCGTCTATAACCGGTCTCTCCTCCGCTTGCACGCCGGCGTCCCGGCTACAGTGCTGTTAACTTCCCTCGTGGTCTTGGTGTCTGAGGCGTCACTTGACTTTGTACGGGGTTAGAGATCCTTGTTCCTGGTGGATGCTAGTGGGGTAAGGTAATTGATGGTACTTGAATACTTGGTTGCAAGAAAAACGAAGTCTTCCTTGTTACAGTGCACTGTTTCTTCGTGTTATGGTGTGGGGTGTTACACTAGTTCTACGCCAAACGTGTTTAGGGGATTGCCTTCCCCTTCCTCAGTGGCATCACCCCAATTTGATCCATTGATGTATTTTATACTCAATGTTGGTAACTTTCAAAAACTGGACCGGATCTCAATCATCTCTAAATTCCGGTCTGGAGTATATCTCAGTTAATGTCTGTCTTTGTTCCTGCGATTTATTTGCGGTTTCGATGCGTCTTTTTGGTTATGGAGATGCGTTTTTTGTCCCACATTTGCATCTTTATATATATAACATACTCCAGAAAGGATTTTACATAGAACTTCTCCTTATCCCATTATGTCCATTCGGAGGATCATCGTTCAAGATACACCAATAGCACGGTAGCTGGGACGCCGGCGTGTAAGCGGAGGAGAGACCGGTTATAGACGATACTGCACGGTGGTATAGGCGGAGGTAAGCCCACGAATGTGGGACAAACATATATTACAGCGCCAATAGCGAGTACATAAGGAATATTAGGGGAAACAAGAGGATACGGGCAGAGACATTGTATGAACATTGAATTCGAGACTTGAAGCGCTAGCAACAATATTCCAACAATTGGAGACTTTCTGTGTCAGTGCCAGCATTCCTATATACTTACTATTGTAAAAATCGCGGTGGCCATCACCAGAGCCCCTGTAGATTTTGATATCAGAGATTATTACCAATAAGAACCCAGTCTGGGGATAATCCGAACAGCTCCATATTTGAAGTGATTTTATACAATGGAAAAGTAGCAATTGTCCATAGGGTTTGATACCTGGAGGATCACTATCGAAAAAGTATTTGACCAACTATACAGTTTAGTCTCCAACCTATCAGGTCATATCCTATATCATCACTGGATCATCATGAAACAGCCCAGGCTTACAGGAGGAACAATATAGTATAGCTGATCTTTGATTTTTGTGTTATGTCCTTTTAACCATCTCATGGATTTTATTGCTTTTTAGGTATATTGTAAAAACATTTTTAGTGAATGTGGGAATCGATTTTATGAAGAGATTTTATTGAATTAATAAAAAGACTGTTATTTCCATATATGAGTGCCAATCCTACATTTTAACTATTTGTCTGATCTAACGTTTGAGGGTGAATCAAATTTGGATTAGAGCACCTGCCCTGAGAAAGTGAGAGTGAGCAATTCTCTATATTTGCTATTAAATACATATATTCAGTTACAAATCCCTTTCTCCCGTATATACAAACATACTTAAGATTCATAGATGACAAGTTCATAGTGTGGTCTGGAACAGAGTCTGTTTTTGTTAGTTTTGTAGAGCACCTTAATCAAGTAAACAACATGAATATGGTGTTCACATATAAATTTGGGGGCTCACAACTAGAGTTTTTGGATGTATTAAAAACAGTGAAAGACGAGGAGCTGGTGACCGAGTGGTATCGAAAACCCACAGCCACCAACTCACTGTTACATTATTCCAGTTACCACCCACAAAGTGTTAAAGAAGCTGTTCCATTTAGCCAGTTTGTAAGGCTGAGACGATGAAGATTTCAGGAGGCAGGCTCTAGACCAGGGATGCCCAACATGTGGCCCTCCAGCTGTTGCAAAACTCCAACTCCCAGCATGCCTGGACAGCCTACAGCTATCAGCCTACAGCAGGGCATGGTGGAAGTTGTAGTTTTACAACGGCTGGAGGGCCACAGGTTGGGCATCCCTGCTCTAGACCTTAAAGTGTTTGTTGTCTAGAGGTTATCCTGTCCATTTATTAAATGATGCTAATAGCGAAAACCACTAGGTGGAAAAAACAGTTACAACACCAAGAACCCAGTACCCACACAGATAAGGGGGGGAGGGACTAAAGATCAGGAATCAAACCCACGACCAGCAGTGTTCTCGTTTAAATATATCCCAATGGCAAATCAGATCAAAAAAATTGTACGAGAAAATTGGGATATTTTGTAAGGAGATGAGACTTTAGGAGATGTTAGGAGGGCACGCCCAATTATAACATTTAGAAGATGTCACACTTTGAAAGATAGACTGATATGAAATCGATTCACAGAGCAAAAAACACAAACGTGGTTAGATGTGGAGACCAAAAGGGAATCGCCATTGCGGCAGCTGTAGCTATTGTAAATTCAACCCCCAATGGTCAGTGTTGATTTTTGGGGGGCTACAACATAGGGTCAATATGTTAATCACTTGTAAAAGCAAGTTTGTGGTCCATCTAATATGCATTTGCGGAAGATTCTACATAGGAAAACCTATTAGAAGTTTTAATGAGAGAATAAGAGAACATATTAACTCCATAAGTTCAGGCTAGGGATGTCCTCACTTAATTGACCATGTCCTCTCCGAGCATAATTGCGATAGTGAAGTTTTAACGTTTGCTGGCATTGAAACTGTACCTGTCCCTCCGCAAGTGGGCGATAGGCACCGCGATTTGCTCCAGCGAGAAAGCAAATGGAATTTGCACGCAGCCGTGATGGGCCCACTAGGCCTCAATGACAAAACAGACCTAGGAGTGTTTCTATGAATGTTTGTACATCCGGTATGGTAAATGGATTTGGCTGGACGTTGCTGGTGACATCACAAGCGTGGATGACGTGAGTCGCATTGAAAAGCCGGCGCCCTAGTGCGGCGGTGAAACTGGCCTGATGAAGCGCTAAAGCAGGTAACGGCCGTTGCCGTACGTTTTTCCTTGCATTGTATGTTTGCCCGTCCCTCAGTCATCACATGTTTCCAGCTGCCATGCCATTGATGAATTTGTACTCAGCTCACATGTACTCAGCTTTTATGTCATCAGTTTCCATGTATTCATCTTCTATGTACTCACATCTATGTATTCAGCCTTGACATTCTTACTTCCGGGCCTGAAAGTAATAGAAAAGTTAAAGCAAGTGAAAAACAGAGCCCACCTGGCTTGTCTAGGATTAAGGCGTTTGGGGCTTCAAGAAACACTAAAGTCTTATGGTCTGTGAGAACCGTTACACAGTGTTTGGCCCATTCTAAAAAATGTCTCCACTCCTCAAACGCCCATTTGATAGCCAGTAGTTCGCAGTTCCCAATGTCGTAATTCCTCTCAGTGGGAGAGAACTTACGTGAAAGGAATGCGCAGGGTCTTAAATTAGTGAGGTTGGGAGATCCCTGAGAAAGAATAGCCTCCACCCCATTCTCAGATGCGTCAACCTCCACTATGAAAGGTTCCTCCGGATCTGGCTGAATCAAGACTGGGGCATTCTGAAAACACATATTAAGGGTCTCAAAAGCCTTGAGGGCCTCAGGCAGCCAGTTGACAAGATCCGCTCCTTTCTTGGATAGGTCAGTCAAAGGTTTGGAGATAACAGATACATTTTTGATAATCTTTCAATAGTAATTAGAGAATCCTAAAAAGTGTTGTAATGCTTTTAAGGAGGAGGGTCTCACCCAGTTATAAATCTCCTGAACCTTCTTAGGATCTATTTTAAATGAGTGAGGAGTAAGTATATACCCAAGATACAAAATCTCCTGTACTCCAAACACGCATTTCTCTAACCGAGCTGCAATTATTCGTCCATCAGGGGCTCCAATTTGAGTCCCACAGGAGCGGATTAAGGTTTGGAAGATCCCTGGGGAGAAAGCAGATGTTCCCGCTGTTCTCCATGACACGTCTGTCCAACCTAATGGCCAAAGTCATGGTCTCCTCTAAAGTCTCTGGGTAGGGGTAATATACAGTACCAGCATATCCTTCAGATTCTCTGCCAGGCCTGACCTGAACTGGCTTTTGAGTGCCAGTCCATTCCAGCCGGAGGGTACGCACCCCTTACGGAACTGGGTACAGTAGTCCTCAACTGGCCTATCACCCTGAATGATGGAATTAAGGGGAGACTCGGCTACAGAGGCTCTGTCGGGTTCATCGTACAGAACCCCCAGTGTCTGAAAAAATGCCAAAAAACTATTGCGGTCTGGCAGCTTGACATGTGGTTCTGCCTGCAGAGCAGCTGGGGCAGATAGTGGGAGTGACCAGTCAGATTCCTGGGCCTGTAACCTTTCCCCTAGTTCCGGAACAATTTGCACCAGGTTCTGCACATGGTCGGTGAGACTCTGTAAAGGGTCCTTGGTGATATATAGCCTGTGATTCTGTCAAGCCGTCCAAGGGGAAGAGAGTTCGTGCACCCCCTGTCTGCCACCCAAGCCTCTGTCCCTACCTACTTGCACGTGCCCATCCTAGATAACGACGCGCAACTGGGCAGCGGCCCCTAACCTCAGTAAGTGTGGAGGAGAGAAGGAGGACAGAGAGGAAGCGTGTGGCCGGCCGCGCACCCCCCCCCGTTGCCCTGGTGACCAGGACGAAGTGCGTAGCCAGCGCCCTGTGACATTGGCTTTATGGATGCACATCTGTGACTTTGGACGTGCTGATCTAAATATTCTTGCACTATCCTCTGGATAGGTCATCATCAGAGATGATCGAATTGAATCCCATGAAATGGAATTCGATCCGAATTTCACGATACATTTGATTAGCCTAGAAGCCGAATTTCCTCGTGCTTCATATCATCAAATTGATTTAACCTGAAATACTATAAAAAAAAAATTCAAACTTACCTCCTACATTCGCGAGCCAGCGTGATGACGTAATCTCAGGAATTTGGCCGAGATCTTCAAGAAAGAAAAAAGCTGGCTCATCGTGAGCAAATGGAGGAGGTAAGTTTAATAATTATTAATTTATTGTTAATTTTACACTCAGATGCCGTGATTATGTATGATCGCGGCATCTGAGGGGTGCAATGATGGGGGCGGCGCTATTACCGCTTCCTGTCATTGCACCCACTACTTACAAAAAAATGGCTTTGTGACAAAGTGATTTGTGACGAAGCAAATTTTTGGTGACATTCGGCGAATCGGCCGATTCAAACTTTTAATAAATTCGCTCATCTCTAGTCATCATCATTATCAATATCATATAGGCGGGGATCTGACACCTGGCACCTCTTCGATCTGCTGGTTGAAGAGAAAGCCTCACTCCGTGCAAGAACAGCTTTCTCTGCATAATTTGCCTCGCTCGCTGCTGCGCTGCCGATAGTGGGCTGGTAAACAAACATGGGAAGGTTGTGCTTGCATGGAGCACAGCCTTCTCTTCAACCAGCTGATCGACAGCGGTGTTGGATGTCCGCCGATCTGATATTAATGACCTATCCTGAGGATAGGTCATCTCATCAATATTAAAATCCCGGAAAACCCTTTTTAGGCTGGTGATTCACAGCCGATTCTTGGCTGCAGCATCCTATTTTTTTCCCCTATTGTGAGATTATGTTAGCGGCAACTTCAATTCAATGACCTCAACACAGTAAACTACAGGTGTCGTGGTCAACATCACTGTGTATCCCCAGCTTAAATCCTGACAATGTCTGGGCATGCTCCTGAGAAGGTGGATGGTGTCTTGAAGGATCTCCTCCAAAACTTAGATCAGGGTTTCAGTGAGTACCCAGACAGTCTGTGGTGCTAAATGGTGAGATCACATGCACTGATACAGACTGTCCCAGAAGTTTTCAGTTGGATTCAGGTTTGATTAATGTGTATACCAGTCAATAACATCAGTTTCTTCATCATTCAAGAACTGTCTACATATTTTGTCTACTTGAGGCTGGCCATTTTCCTGCACCAGGAGCAACCCTGGCTCCACAGTGAGAGGTCTGACAATGGCTTTTATCCCAGGACCTAAATTGGCTATCATATGGAGGTTTGTGCAACCCTCCAAGAAGGTGTCTTCCCAGGCCATCTCTGATCCTCCACCGAACTATTTATAGTAGATGACGTTGATTCATTAGATTTGCTATAGTGTCCCTAGAGATTTTTACATATTCCACATGAGCTCAGTGTGAACGTGCTCTCACCTGTGAAGAAAATGCCAATCATAGTGTTCTCTGGCGAATGCCATTAGAGCTGCATGATGCTGAGCTATGAACACAATTCCCAATACAGGATGTCAGTCCCTCGTGACACCCTCATGGAGTCTGTTTCTGACAGTTTGGTCAGACACATGCAAGCCAGTAGCCCACTGGAGATCATTTTGTAGGGCACTGAGTTCGGTTTCAAGGTTTTCCACTGTGATAATTAATTACCGAAGTTATTCTACAAAGTCTCATGCGACTTCGCAACGAAATAACGTTGGCTCATCGGAGGCCATACATTCAAATACTGTACAGAGAAGGATCTTCGTACGGTATCAAAACAAATTTTTTAGCAAAGTGACTTTGGCTGTACCATCCAAAGTTCATTCAATCATCTCTAATGATTGCGAAAATTAAAAGGAATCTGTCACCAGTAACCTCCCCATCCAACTATTTGCATAGACACATAGCTGCGGTTCTCCTGCTTAACATGTATTTCTTTTGTTGATCCAAGGCTCCGTTTCCGTGTTATGATACCTTTACATAATATGAAAATTTGGTGCAATGAAGACGTCATCATGGCTCTTGTTGCACCCAAGCTCCATGTATTTCTGAGGCCAGCCCCTCCCTTACTGCTTTGCCACAAGTTGATGGCATAAAGCAATACTCAAATTTGCAATATTTTGCAAATATTTGATAGAATATTCGCAATATATTCGTGAATTCTCAAATGGTCTTGTTTGCGAAAATCGGCAATGTAATATGCACGTAATGCGAGCGCAATAAAGGTGTGGATCACTATAGCTACATTTTTCAAGCTGCTAGAAGTTTCCTGAGACTGGAGAAAATGGTTGGCACGACAGAACATTACAATAGCTTTATATGCAGATAGAGTGCCCCAATATATTTGCGATTCCGAAATCGGCACTAATGATGTGAATATTTTGGCGCAATACCTGCAACTTCACATTTTAACAGGTCTGACTACATATTAATGATTAGTGTTGAGAGGACACCTGGAAGTTTGGGTTCAACGGGTTCGGCCAAACTTCACAAAAAATCCCCACTGAACTTATGGGCACTAAAATAGCTGTAAAAAAGTCCTGGAAAGGGCTAGAGGGCTGTAAAAGGCAACAAAATGTGGGTAAGTGCCCTGCAAACAAATGTGGATAGGAAAATGACATAAAATAAAATAAATAAAAATTAAAAATAATAATCTTGATCTAGGAGGAGAAAATGGATGTGGAGTAGGTGGTTGAGGAGGCATCAGGTGGGAATGCCATCAGCAGTGCGTCTACCAGCGTACGTTTGTAGTCACGCATCTTTCGATCGGTAACAGACGTTTTTACCAAATTTGGTTCCCTGTCAGCAATGCACAGCAGGGGTTTTCACCAGCAAAACTGGGTTAATGTCACCCACCAATGGAACAGACTATTTTCAAAAATGTAGCCCCCTGGCATCCGGCAAGAGCAGGAGTTTATTCATGGTAAAACTGGGTTAATGTCACCCACCAATAGTAAAGGCGATTTTTAAAAATGTAGGTCCCTGGCATCCAAGCAGAAGAGGGGTTAATTGATGGCAAAACGGGGTTCATTTCACCCACCAATGGAATAGACGATTTTTAAAAATTTAGGCCACTGGCATCCAGGCAGAGCAGGGTTTTTTCACGGCAAAACGGGGTTAATGTCACCCACAAATGGAACATGCGATTTTTTAGAATTGTAGGCCCATGGCACCCAGGCAGAGCAGGGGTTTTTCACCGGCAAAACTGAGTTAATGTCACCCAACAATGGAACAGCCAATTTTTAAAAATGTAGGCCCCTTGCACCCAGGCAGAGGAGGGGTTAATTGACAGCAAAATGGGGTTCATTTCACCCACCAATGGAACAGACGATTTTTAAAAATGTAGGCCCCTTGCCTCAAGGCAGAGGAGGGGTTTATTCACAGCAAAACCAGATACATGTCACCCACCAATGGAACAGACGATTTTGAAAAATGTAGGCCCCTGGCATCCAGGCAGAGGAGGGGTTTATTCACAGCAAAAGGGGTTCATGTCACCCACCAATGGAACAGACGATTTTTAAAAATATTGACCCCTGGCATCCAGGCAGAGCAGGGGTTTATTCACGGCAGAACGGGGTTCATGTCACCCACCAATGGAACAGACGATTTTAAAAAATATAGAACCCTGGCATCCAAGCAGAGCAGGGGTTTTTCACCGGCAAAACTGGGTTAATGTCAGCCACCAATGGAACAGACAATTTTTAAAAAGTAGGCCCCTTGCACCCAGGCAGAGGAGGGGTTAATTGACGGCAAAACGGGGTTCAATTCACCCACCAATAGAACAGAGGATTTTAAAAAATTTTGGCCCCTGGCATCCAGGCAGAGCAGTGTTTTTTTTATGGCAAAACTGGGTTCATGTCACCCACCAATGGAACACGCGATTTTTTAGAAATGTAGGCCCCTGGTACCCAGGCAGAGCAGGGGTTTTTCACCGGCAAAACTGGGTTAATGTCACACATCAATGAAACAGCTAATTTTTTAAAATGTAGGCCCCTTGCACCCAGGCAGAGGAGGGGTTAATTGACGGCAAAACAGGGTTCATGTGACCCACCAATGGAACAGATGATTTTAAAAAATGTAGGCCCCTGGCATCCAGGCAGAGCAGTGGTTTATTCACGGCAAAACGGGGTTCATGTCACCCACCAATGGAACAGATGATTTTAAAAAATATTGGCCCCTTGCACCCAGGCAGAGGAGGGGTTAATTGATGGCAAAACGGGGTTCATTTCACCCACCAATGGAACACGTGATTTTAATGTAGGCCCCTGGTACCCAGGCAGAGCAGGGTTTTTTTACCGGCAAAACTGGGTTAATGTCAGCCACCAATGGAACACGTGATTTAAATGTAGGCCCCTGGTACCCAGGCAGAGCAGGGGTTTTTCACCGGCAAAACTGGGTTAATGTCACACATCAATGGAACAGCTAATTTTTAAAAATGTAGGCCCCTTGCACCCAGGCAGAGGAGGGGTTAATTGACGGCAAAACGGGGTTCATGTGACCCACCAATGGAACAGACGATTTTTAAAAATATAGGCCCCTGGCATCCAGGCAGAGCAGGGGTTTATTCACGGCAAAATGGGGTACATGTCACCCACCAATGGAACAGACGATTTAAAAAAATGTAGGCCCCTGGCATCCAGGCAGAGGAGGGGTTTATTCACGGCAAAACGGGGTTTATGTCACCCACCAATGGAACAGACGATTTTAAAAAATATAGGCCCCTTGAATCCAGGCAGAGCACGGGTTTTTCATAGGCAAAACTGGATTAATGTCACCACCAATGGAACAGACGATTTTTAAAAATGTAGGCCCCTGGAAACCAGGCAGAGGTGGGTTTATTCACGGCAAAACTGGGTTAATGTCACCACCGATAGAACAGACGATTTTTAAAAATGTAGGCCCCTGGCATCCAGGCAGAGCAGGGGTTTATTCACCGCAAAATGGGGTACATGTCACCCACCAATGGAACAGACGATTTAAAAAAATGTAGGCCCCTGGCATCCAGGCAGAGGAGGGTTTTATTAACGGCAAAACGGGGTTCATGTCACCCACCAATGGAACAGACGATTTTAAAAAGATAGGCCCCTTGAATCCAGGCAGAGCACGGGTTTTTAATCGGCAAAACTGGGTTAATGTCACCACCAATGGAACAGACGATTTTTAAAAATGTAGAACCCTTGCACCTAGGCAGAGGAGGGGTTAATTAACGGCAAAACGGGGTTCATTTCACCCACCAATGGAATAGACGATTTTAAAAAATTTAGGCCACTGGCATTCAGGCAGAGCAGGCGTTTTTTCACGGCAAAACGGGGTTAATGTCACACACAAATGGAACATGCGATTTTTTAGAATTGTAGGCCCCTGGCACCCAGGCAGAGCAGGGGTTTAATTACGGCAAAACAGCATTCCTGTCACCCAACTCACCAATGCAACAGATGATTTTTAATAAAGAAGGCCCCTGGCACCCAGGCAGAGCACGAAGATTTTCACAACAAATATGGATTTATGTCACACACCAATGGAACAGGTGATTTTTAGAAATGTAGGCCCCTGGCATCCAGGCAGAAGAGGGGTTTCTCACCACAAAACTGGGTTAATGTCACCCACCAATGGAACAGACAATTTTGAAAAATGTAAGCCCTTTGCACCCAGGCAGAGCAGTGGTTAATTGACGGCAAAACGGGGTTCATTTCACCCACCAATAGAACAGAGGATTTTAAAAAATGTAGGCTCCTGGCATCCAGGCAGAGCAGTTTTTTTTTTTTTTTTCATGGCAAAACTGGGTTTATGTCAACCACTAATGGAACACGCGATTTTTTAGAAATGTAGGCCCCTGGTACCCAGGCAGAGCAGGGGTTTTTCACCGGCAAAACTGGGTTAATGTCACACATCAATGAAACAGCTAATTTTTTAAATGTAGGTCCCTTGTACCTAAGACCGAAAGACATTTGTCCATCCAGTTCGGCCTGTTTCCTACAAGTTGATCCAGAGGAAGGCAAAAAACCTGTGAGGCAGAAGCCAATTTTCCTCACTTAAGGGGAAAAAAAATTCCTTCCCGACTCCAATCAGGCATCAGAATAACTCCCTGGATCAACGACCCCTCTCTAGTAGCTGTAGCCTGTAATATTATTACACTCCAGAAATAAATCCAGTCCCCTCTTGAATTCCTTTATTGTACTCACCATCACCACCTCCTCAGGCAGAGAGTTCCATAGTCTCACTGCTCTTACAGTGAAGAATCCTTTTCTATGTTTGTGTACAAACCTTCTTTCCTCCAGACGCAGAGGATGTCCCCTTGTCACAGTCACAGTCCTGGGGATAAATAGATGATGGGACAGATCTCTGTACTGACCCCTGATATATTTATACATAGTTATTAGATCTCCCCTCAGTCGTCTTTTTTCTAAAGTGAATAACCCTAATTTTGATAACCTTTCAGGGTACTGTAGATCCCTCATTCCAGTTATTACTTTAGTTGCCCTCCTCTGAACCCTCTCCAGCTCTGCTATGTCTGTCTTGTTCACAGGAGCCCAGAACTGTACACAGTACTCCATGTGTGGTCTAACCAGTGATTTGTAAAGTGGCAGGACTATGTTCTCATCACGGGCGTCTATGCCCCTTTTGAAGCAACCCATTATCTTATTGGCCTTGGCAGTAGCTGCCTGGCACTGGTTTTTGCAGCTTAATTTGCTGTTTATTAAAATTCCTAGATCCTTTTCCATGTCAGTGTTACCGAGTGTTTTACCATTTAATATGTACGGGTGACTTGCATTATTTCTTCCCATTTGCATAACTTTACATTTGTCAGTGTTAAACCTCATCTGCCATTTTTCTGCCCAAGCCTCCAATCTATCCAGATCCCTCTGTAGCAGAAAACTTTTTCACCGGCAAAACTGGGTTAATGTCACACATCAACGGAACAGCTAATTTTTAAAAATGTAGGCCCCTGGCACCCAGGCAGAGGAGGGGTTAATTGATGGCAAAACGGGGTTCATGTGACCCACCAATGGAACAGACGATTTTTAAAAATATAGACCCCTGGCATCCAGGCAGAGCAGGGGTTTATTCACGGCAAAATGGGGTACATGTCACCCACCCATGGAACAGACGATTTTTAAAAATATAGGCCCCTGGCATAAAGGCAGAGCAGGGGTTTATACATAACAAAAATCGATTTATGTCACACAGCAATGGAACAGGTGATTTTTAGAAATGTAGGCCCCTGGCATCCAGGCAGAAGAGGGGTTTCTCACTGCAAAACTGGGTTAATGTCACCCACCAATGGAACAGACAATTTTAAAAATGTAGGCCCCTTGCACCCAGGCAGAGCAGGGGTTTATTGATGGCAAAACGGGGTTCATTTCACCCACCAATAGAACAGAGGATTTTAAAAAATGTAGGCTCTTGGCATCCAGGCAGAGCAGTGATTTTTTTCATGGCAAAACTGGGTTCATGTCACCCACCAATGGAACACGCGATTTTTTAAAAATGTAGGCCCCTGTTACCCAGGCAGAGCAGGGGTTTTTCACCGGCAAAACTGGTTTAATGTCACACATCAACAGAACAGCTAATTTTTAAAAATGTAGACCCCTTGAACCCAGGCAGAGGAGGGGTTAATTGACGACAAAACGGGGTTCATGTGACCCACCAATGGAACAGACGATTTTTAAAAATATAGACCCCTGGCATCCAGGCAGAGCAGGGGTTTATTCACGGCAAAATGGGGTTCATGTCACCCACCAATGGAACAGACGATTTTAAAAAATATAGGCCCCTTGAATCCAGGCAGAGCACGGGTTTTTCATCGGCAAAACTGGGTTAATGTCACCACCAATGGAACAGACGATTTTTGAAAATGTGGGACCCTGGCATCCAGGCAGAGGAGGGGTAAAATTAAGGCAAAATGGGATTCATGTCTTCCACCCCACCAATGGAACAGATGATTTTTAATAAAGTAGGCCCCTGTCATCCAGGCAGAGCAGGGGGTTTTTCACGACAAAAATGGGTTTATGTCACACACCAATGGAACAGGTGATTTTTAGAAATGTAGGCCCCTGGCATCCAGGCAGAAGAGGGGTTTCTCACCGCAAAACTGGGTTAATGTCACCCACCAATGGAACAGACAATTTTGAAAAATGTAGACCCTTGCACCCAGGCAGAGCAGGGGTTAATTGACGGCAAAACAGGGTTCATTTCACCCACCAATAGAACAGAGGATTTTAAAAAATTTAGGCCCCTGGCATCCAGGCAGAGCAGTGTTTTTTTCATGGCAAAACTGGGTTCAAGTCACCAACCAATAGAACAGACAATTTTTTAAAATGTAGGCCCCTGGCACCCAGGCAAAGGAGGGGTTCATTGATGGCAAAACGGGTTTCATTTCACCCACCAATGGAACAAACGATTTTTAAAAATGTTGGCCCCTGGCATCCAGGCAGAGCAGTATGGAAGAGAACTATACACTCTGTGAGGTATATCACTGACACGGTGCAGGAGATCTAGGATTAGTCAGCACAGTCACATGATCTAACCCATAAATCACAGTATGTGATGCATTCCGCCCCTTAAGGAAGTGCTACAGGGAACAGGTTGGAAAGGATTCTGTGTCCAGGGTTGGAAGGAAACAATGGAGTGGATTCCAGGAAGGACGATGCCTGAAAGGACAGTGCTGCGGTGGTGAATAGGGAAACACAGGCTTCTGATCAACGCCAAACATGGAGCCCGGACTTCGTTGGTAAGCAAGGGAACATCGACAGTCAGCAAACCGCTGTTACAACTTGTTTTATAGATGTGTTTTGTGTATTATTAAACAAAATTACTTCAAATAATGATATTCAGGTCTTTTTCTTGAGGTCCAAAAATAATTAATTAGAAACAGGTCTTACTCAACCTAAGCATAATCATCATTGCTCCCTTCACCAAGAACAACAGAGGGAGATGCCCGGAGTGTGATGGATAGAACCCGAACATTATCAGTATCCGTATGCATTGTGAACCCCCCTGATTATCATTGCCCAGCTAGTGGTATGGATAATTAGGGCAGGTCAAGGTTCCAAAGGTCACAGAGTCCCACCATCAGTGGTGGTTGGGGTGATAGGATTAGAGTAAAAGAGATGCAGGGATTGGGATAGGATAAAGGCCTCTTTACATTGACCGATAAAGCCGACGATTGTCGGGGAGTAAGCATTCCTTCCTTTTGAAGCGATTGCTCGTCAGTGAAACAGACTACTGCATTTAAATGCAACAATCTCCTCCACCATATGGGAAGTAGCGAACGCTAATGCTATCGCTCGTCCCCATACAGAATCATTGTCAGCAGCAGAGTCCTGCTTAGAAGGAAATATCCACTTTTAGAAAATGATAATTTAGGTGACCGCACAAAGGATCATATTATGCAATGAACAAGGGTTCCACTCGTTCATTTGGTAATCGGTGGAACCCTTACACCGGCAGATAATCGCTAAAGAGCATTCCTACGAAGGCTTGTTATAGTAATAATCTGGCTGATGCTCAGTCAGTGTAAAGGGGCCTTTTGGGACAGATTGAATGTCTTGAGAGTCTGCTAAAACGAGGGGAATTGTTATTGTAGCAGACTCCATATTCTGAACACACTTTTCCAAACTTCTTAAGAACAATCCAAACACAGGATGTGTGGAGGATGGAGTTGCAAGACTGGTTGAGATTGCTTGCGGCTGAGGGCAGGCACACCCTGTCCAGACTTACCACTTTTGCTCTTTCCTCACATAAGGCTATCATGTATTGTGTTTTTGTAATCTCATTGAAGTAGTGTCCTACATTATAAACACTTGATTGGACATGTGCTAACCTTCATGCATTGTTTCTCTGATCTCACTGGATTAGTATCCTTTATCATAAACATTTTATTGGCTTTGAGTTGAGAAAGGGGAAACCCGGACTCTACTGTACACCATCTCTGTGTGTGCTTATTGTCCCCCAGCCGGTGAATAACTTGATCCTCGACAAGCTACTCTAACAGTGTAAAACAGTCTTTCTTGCTAAACAAATTTTAGTGACTTCTTTGTTTTTCAGACTGTAAATAAGAGGATTTAACATGGGAATTATAATAACATAAAAAACCGAAATATATTTTCCAAAGTTTGGGGAGTATCTTGATGAGGGTCCACAGTACATAATCAATGCTGTCCCGTAGAACAAGGTTACCACTGTGACATGGGAGCTGCATGTAGAGAAAGCCTTAGACCTTCGAGAAGAGCGAATCTTCAACACAGATGATAAAATACAAGCATATGATAGTAAAATAAATATAAAGGGAAAGACAATAGAGAAAAAACTGATACAACTTATCACAATCTCAGTCTTCTCTGTACTTTCACATGATATCTTTATCAATACAAGGATCTCACAAACAAAGTGATTCAGTTGGTTTGGGTTGCAAGCCCTCACTGGCATTAATAGTGAGGGAAGCACAGACAATATAAAACTGGACACCCAAACCAAGGTAATGAGCCGATAACAAATGCTCCAACGCATGAGAACAAGATAGTAGAGGGGCTTGCAAATGGCAACATATCGGTCATATGCCATGAGAACAAGTAGTAGGCATTCAGTTCCTCCTAGAAAGAGACCAACATGGACTTGAATGAAACAAATCATAAGAGATGTTTTTCCACTAGAAAACAAAAGGGACTCCAGCAGTTTTGGAACCGTTGATGAAGAATAGAAAAAGTCAATAAAGGCTAAATTGCACAGGAAAAAGTACATGGGGGTGTGTAGATGGGAGCTGATGATGATCACACACACCATAAAGCCATTCCCAAACAAAGTTATTATATAGATGATCAAAAATAAAAAGAAAAGTAGAAGATTTATCTTAACATTTTGGGAAAATCCAAGGAGAATAACTTCAGTGGCCAGTGTCCTGTTAATAGGGAGATCCATTGTACTAAATTTTGTTTTGAAATTCAAAATTTATACTGAAAGTCAAAATGGCCGTGGTCAAAATCTGTTTGTCATGTGTATAGACATATGCCAGTTTTTAAAAAAAAGATAGATCTTTCAAACTAACCACATCCATCAGCACATCTCTGCTTCTCAATGCTGACTGCATTCAGCTGCCATAATTAACACCAACACAACTGATTTATGTCACCACAAGAGGCTTATTTGAATGTCTCATGTTCCATCAGACCTCACATGAATTCCAGATAGCAGCATTCCCATTGTATTGCATTAGATTTCCTGATTTGTATTTAATTTTTGAATACTGATAACCTGATCTTTTTGCTTTCCTTGATTCCTTGAATGTATACCTGGTTCTTTCCTGTGGGCGATATTGTAAATTTTGCCTTGTGCTTGGGCTTCTTTCTTATTGATCAAGTGACCTAAACGTTAACATTTATTGCCATGTCCTTGATGGATATCTTTAGCATAGTATCTACTGACTATTGATTAATATTTTGTGGGCCTGAGGATCTGACAGGGAAAGTTTGTTCTACCACAAGAAGGTGAAAAATGAGTAAACAGCCTCGTTAGTCTGGGTCAAATTAGTTCCACCTCTAAAGAGCACCATAATACTAAAAATTTTAACATTAGCTAATGACATTAGCTAATAACATTAGCTTCAAAAAACCAAACTCTCACTTTGGAAGACCAGGAGTGTAAGACCTACAAAAGCTTCTCATGAAATATACAAAATTTCCTGAGTAATATTATGCTCTCTGTTTCTTTATGGTTGTGAATTCTAAATCAATAAAGAAATAGGGCAGACTTGGTGACATTAAATTTGTAATACCGTTTTGACATAGAGAAGAGTGGAACACAAATAAGTAGATCCTTAACTAAATCAAGATGAATATTGCTTTTTAAGATTATTCAATGACCATATCAAAGCTCTACCTTATCCTGGACGTATGATCACAAGACTCAAAAATTATGAAAGTGCAGAAGAGATCAATGGCAAAGATGATGTGTAGGAATACTAGCTATAAGTTGAATAGAAGGAACCATAAGAAATATCACAGAATAGAGAAACTGGAAGACCCAAACAGTTGACATTTTAGAGAAATACTCTTTATGTAGACACCAAGGGGACAAGCTTTTACAAATACTGGTATACAAAGAAAACTGTAATCCATGATGTAGATTCATAAGAGTTCGGAAAAGTTACTGTTCCTGTTGGTCTAGATAAGCCTGATATTCTAGAGAGGCTGTTGGACTGTGTAGATGTCAATTTGACTACCACATCATATACACATGCACTGTATAAACAATCCAGAATATTTCCAGATTGTTGTCCTCTACCTGAAGAAAATATTGCATTCCATATTGCGTATGAATGGAGGAAGTT
The DNA here is from genome assembly GCA_033119425.1 of Bufotes viridis. Lineage (NCBI taxonomy): Eukaryota > Metazoa > Chordata > Amphibia > Anura > Bufonidae > Bufotes > Bufotes viridis. The sequence goes on along the minus strand of CM065592.1, from coordinate 11,237,895 downwards.
GTATATTGTGCTCAGATCTTTACATATTTGTTCTGCAGTTGTCTGACAAATAGAATTACAAATTCAATTGCAAATAATTTACACTATTACTTTATGTTATTTTGCTCCTCACAGCATTTTACAGAGAAGAGAGAGAATTTGAGAGAAAGAGAGAATAAAAAGTAGAAATAAGGAGAGAGAGAGAAGGTGCGAGAGAAGGAAAGAGAGATAGAAGGAGAGAGAGAAGAAGAGAGTCAGAGAGAGAAAATATGAGAGAGGGAGTTTAAGAAAGAGTGAAAAAAGAACATATGAGAAGAAAAGAAAAAGAAGTATGAATAATGGAGAGAAGGAGAAAGTTAGAAAAAGAAAGAGGGAGAACATGAGAAAGGCTACTTTCATATCTGTGCTTTTGCTGTATGGATTTTAAGATCTGGCAGGGAGTCTCAAAACTACAGCAAAATGCTTCTGTTATAATAGTGCAAACAGCTTTATCTGGTCAGAACAGATTCGGTTGTATTATATCAAAAATGTAGAAACCGCATCTGGCACTAAAATCATTGTAAGCTAATGGATACTGATCCAGAACCTTTGATTTATATGTTTTTTTGGTGCCAGATCTGGCATGTTCAGTTTCTCATGCCGCACACAAAAACGCTGCTTGTAGAGATTTTGTGTCCGGCATGGGAACGCAAAAACTGGACCGTAACACATTCTGGTACACTCCGCTCCGGTTTGTTCAGTTTTGTCCCCATTGACATAGATTGGGGACAAAACTGCAAATCTGAATCGTTGTGCTTCGGTTTTGAGAGCCTGTGCCGGATCTCAAAACTGGACAGCACAAGGCAGATGTGAAAGTAGCCTAAGAGAGAAAAAGAAGAAACAAAAGAGAGAGAGAGTGAAAAAAAGATTATGAACGAAAGAAAAATACAGTGAAGGTGAAAGTGATAAAAAGAGAGGAAGAGAGAGCGAAAGAAGTAGGAACAAGAGATAAAAATTACAGAAAGAGTCTATGAAAGAAAGAAACAGAAAAAGAAAGGGGCAAAAGTGAGAGAAAAACAGAATATGAAAAAAAGAGGCAAAGAAAAAAAAGGTGAAGCTGAGAGAAAGCAAGAGGGAGAGTATGGGAGTGGAAGTGAGAGAAAAAGAAGAAACAAGAGAGAAAGAGAGCGTGAGAGGGAGAAAATAAGACAAACTGAGAGAGAATTGATGCTGTCACAACCTGTTGGTGATGTCATACTGTACTTTGTGATGGAGGTGGAGTTCCTAGGAAGACAGCTTAGGGGGCTTAGGGAGATATCCTAGTCACCATATTAGGAAGGAAACAACCATCCTGACTTTCCAGTGTGGGAATGTAAGCGTATAATGCTGTAAAACCCACTTTAGTGAAGCCGGAGGGTACATTAGTTTGGCCCTTTAAGCACCAAAAGACTCTTGGGTAGAGCACATGCAAGCATATTTTATGTGTGGTATACAGTTGGACAATGAACTATGATCGGAAATCCAGGAAAAATTTGATTCGCTGCAAAGCTGAATTTCCTCATGCTTCATGGTAATTAATTTTTCCTAAAATGGTGGCTGAACATATAAAATAATAATACTCACCTCATCCACTTTCACACGGAGGGGCCGTCTGCTCCCATCTCAATTGAAGAAAACCCGCCAAAGGACCTACGACAGGCATGAAGATGTCACCATGGGTTCACACTGGCTATGCGCAGATCCTTTGGCTGGTTTTCGTCAATCCAGTTGGGAATGGACAGCCTCTCTTCGATCAAGTGGATAAGGCGAGTATAATTTTTATTTATTTTTTTATCCCAGATTAACCCCCCCAAGCACCTGAAAGTGAGTCTCAGATGCTGCGATCAGCATTGAACACAGCATCTGAGGGGTTAAATATGGGGTTGGCACCCGATCGCCATTCCCAGTCACTGCGCCAACTCCATACAATGAAAAGCGATTCATCACAAAGTAATTAGTAAAGAATCGAATTTCTTGACGAAATTCGGCAAAGCTGCCAAATCAAATTTTTGAAAACTTCACTCATCTCTAAGGACCACCATCACCAAGAACATGAAAGAATGAGAAAAAGGAGAGAAAGGCAGAGAAGAAGGTGGCAGAGAGAGAATATTATCTTTCAGTAAAATAATATTTCTGATATTGCTTCTCATCTTCCCCCCCAAATAATTATAGATTGGACCCTTGGGTACTCGCTTTCAGCCTCCTATTAAAGGTAATTTCCTTCCTTAACCTCGCTTACACCTTTCACATATTTACTTGTTTCAATCATGCCACCCTTTTCCCTTCCTTCCTCAGGGCTATACAAATTGAGTTCTTTAAATTTTTCTCAACAAGTTTTATACTTAAAGCGGTTTTCCCATCTGAGACAATGGGGGCATATCGCTAGAATAGGTGGTACATTGAGAATGAACGACTGAAAGTTATGGAGGAAGCACAGGAGACTCGAAAATCGGTGTAGTGACGCCGGAACAAGGCACGCAGTTGGTGTGTATGAGGGCGGACTCCTCTATCCACCTTACCTTCAGATTGTGTCCCTCAGGAGGTTGCTGCCATACGCTGTACCTTCCCATCTGTCCAATGGAGTTTATATCCTTTGTATATCTTTGGTATTAGACATGGTCACTTGTTTTTTATGATGTACAGGCTATTGTCTTGATAATGTTTTGAATTAATGAGCCTAGCGTCCCCTGATGAATCTAGTGCTCGGTGAGTCATAGGTGTGGAGTGTGAGGAAACGCGTTGGGACGCTGTCACTGCACCTTTATGTGTTTTTTCAGCTCACCTGTTTATGTTATGCTTAGCTGGCTACATCTTTTTGATTTTTTGTGCTTTTTGACCCCTGACTCCTACCGTTCCTATATAGGGACCGACAAGTAGGGTTAGGTTCCGGCACGTGGCCACCCCTTGCGGGGTTTTTTGGACCTCGTGATTACATTTATATAGGGTGCAACAGGCCAAGTAGGGACATACAGGGTCTTGCATATTGTATGCACCACTATATCAGGAGGTCCATGGTATATATGGCTTTATGAGATGTTTTATATGTTTTGTGGGGCGATATTTTATCCCCTGTTCAGAGACTGTATTCTCGGGAATTTTTATGGGGAGAGAGAGAGAAAGAAAGGAATCACTCTCTCAAGTAGGGCAGAGATGGCAGACTCCTCCTCTGCCAACAGGGTTAAAGTCCAAATGGTGCTTTATTTTGGTCTTCTCCCTAACTTACTTATAGAGCGCAGTTAACACACAGAGTATCCGGCTCTGACACTCAGCAGGTCATCTCACCCCGGCATAAGTGAGATCTGGCTTCACATAGCCTCGTTGGCCCTCAGCCCTCCTGGCTGGGACCACACAGAGCCTCTGCAGGCTTCCTTATAAGTCCTCTCTCACTCATACACAGAGGGTTGTTTTATTCCTCCTTGATTATAACAGCCTCACCTGTGATCTCCTCGGCTAAAGGGAATAACTGTAGTGAACTAGGGGTGTGGACTGAGAGACTCCCACTACCAACCTGTCTCACAGTCCAAAGAAGTCCAGCCCATACAACCCTAATATATTATATTAGGGTTGTATATATTGTGGGGAGTCGCTCTGGTAGATAGCAGTGCGGGTGCAGTATAGAGGCAAAACGGAGTCCAGAAAGTGTAGCAAACAGTGTTTAATTCACACTTGTAGCACATACACAGCAAACAGTCACTTGGTGTTAATTCACACCCATCAGAAAACGTGCAGCAAAACAAAATAGTCAAAAACAGGTTCCAGTCACCTGGGAGGCTTTAGGTGCAGGTTCGCACCTGGCTGTCAGTCCAGCCGCAAGGCGATCGACCTCCGGCTTCCAGGCCGTCTGCACTCCTCCTTGCTTGGGGTCTTGCTTCCAGCTCAGAAAACTCCACACAGCACAGCATGGATCAGCACTCCCAAACTCAAGTGATTCCACAGCCTAACAGCAGCTCCAGGACAATCACACTCAGCTGCTGAGGAGGCTGCCTTTAAAGGCCCGGATAAAGTCCGGCCTGGACCGTGGGGAATAGGCACCCACCCAACTCTTTGCCTACTCCCAGTAAGAGCCGGCCCGGATTGGCTTTGCAGCCAAACTAAAAACAAGGTGTCAAACAGCACTAGCTGCTGCTGACACACGAAAACCCGGCTCTTACCTCACCGAGGCCAGGAACCTCGGTGACACGTACCTGCCATCGACCACGGTACCTTGCACCCTCTTACACCCCCCTTTGTTCAACCCTGAGGGGTGAACACATGTGAGGCAGTGGACGCGGGACAGGGCATCTGCGTTACCCTGCAAGCGGCCTGCCCTGTGTTCTACAGAGAACTTAAAGTTCTGCAGGGATAGGAACCACCTGGTGACCCGAGCATTCCTCTCCTTTGCCTGGCTCATCCACTTGAGAGGGGAATGGTCGGTCACCAGACGGAACCTCCTCCCTAACAGGTAGTAGCGGAGAGATTCGAGTGCCCACTTGATAGCCAGGCACTCCCTCTCCACTATACTATACCTGGACTCGGCGGGACTGAGCTTACGGCTCAGGAAGACAACGGCATGTTCTTCCCCGTTGACCTCCTGAGACAGTACTGCACCGAGGCCTACCTCCGAGGCGTCGGTCTGTACGACGAACTCCCTGTTGAAGTCGGGTGTCACTCCAGCTAACCTTCCCAGACTTTCGCCCCTTCAACAGGTCTGTCAATGGCGCTGCTATTGTGGCAAAGTGGGGCACAAACCGCATGTAGTACCCTACCATTCCCAGGAAGGACTTTACCTGCCTGGTGGTGACCGGTCGGGGCCAGTTACGTATGGCTTCTACCTTAGTTACCTGCGGCTTGATGACTCCCCGCCCAATAACATATCCCAGATATTTGGTCTCTTCCAACCCAATCGCACACTTCTTTGGATTGGCGGTTAGTCCAGCTCTCCTCAGGGCATCCACTACCGCCTGCACTTTGGGCAAATGGCTTTCTCAGTCGGTGCTGTGGATGATTACATCATCTAAGTAGGCCGAGGCGTACCGACGATGAGGTTGCAGCACTATGTCCATTAACCTTTGGAAGGTGGCGGGGGCGCCATGCAGGCCAAAGGGTAACACCTTGTAGTGATACAGGCCCTGCGGGGTAACAAAAGCGTTTTTTTCCTTGGCCGACTCCGTTAAGGGTACCTGCCAGTACCCTTTAGTGAGATCTAGCACAGAAAAATACCGGGCTTGTCCAAAATTCTCAACAAGCTCGTCTACCCGGGGCATGGGATACGCATCAAACTTGGACACTTCATTTAACTTGCGAAAATCGTTGCAGAACCGCAACGTCCCATCCGGCTTGGGTATTAGAACTATGGGACTGGCCCACTCACTTTTCGACTCCTCAATGACATCAAGCTTCAACATTAATTGCACTTCCTCCGCGATGGCCCGTCGCCGAGCCTCGGGTACCCGGTATGGTTTTAACCGGATCTTGGCCTGAGGCTCAGTGACGATGTCATGTTGGATGAGAGACGTGCGGCCAGGGAGGTCCGAGAACACATCCGTGTTCCGACTGATGAACTCCTGACTTCCTGAACTTGTTTGGAAGACAGGCTGTCTGCAATTTTACCGTGGCTACCGCCGCAGGCCTCGAACTGTGGGGCTGGACCCTTCTCACCCAGAAGCCCTGGCCGGGGGCTGTTGTCGTCGGTCGCGTTCCTATCCTTCCACGGCTTTAGTAAATTCACGTGGTACACCTGCTCCGGCTTGCGCCGCCCTGGCTGGTGTACCTTGTAATTACTTCCCTACCTTCTCAATCACCTCATAGGGGCCCTGCCACCTAGCTAGGAACTTGCTGTCAAGGGTGGGTACCAGAACCAAAACCCGATCTCCCGGATTGAAGCCCCGTACCCGAGCCTGACGATTGTACACCCTACTCTGGGCTTGTTGCGCTGCCTCCATATGCTCCCGGACCAGCGGCAACACCCTTTCCATCCGGTCTTGCATCTGGGTGACATACTCAATGACACTTTTGTGGGGGACAGGCTGCTGTTCCCACGCTTCCTTGGTGATATCCAACAGGCCCCGAGGGTGTCTGCCATAAAGCAGTTCGAAGGGCGAGAACCCAGTAGAGGACTGGGGCACCTCTCGCACTGCGAACATGAGATAGGGCAGAAGCAGGTCCCAGTCCTTCCCATCTCTAGACACCACCATTTTTAACATATTTTTTAGAGTTTGGTTAAACCTGTCGACAAGACCGTCCGTTTTCGGATGGTAAACGGACGTCCGCAATTGCTTTATACGCAATAATTTACACAGTTCCCTCATAACTTTGGACATAAAAGGGGTCCCTTGGTCTGTCAGAATCTCTTTTGGCAGGCCCACACGGGAAAACATTTCCATTAACTCTTTGGCAATGAGCTTAGCCGAGGTATGTCGCAGAGGCACCGCCTCCGGATACCGAGTGGCGTAGTCGAGAACTACCAGAATGTGTTGGTGGCCCCTGGCAGACTTCGGTACAGGCCCGACTAGATCCATAGCGATACGCTCAAACGGGACCTCAATGATTGGAAGAGGCACAAGGGGACTACGGAAATGTGGCTGGGGGCTATTTACCTGACAGGTTGGACAAGATTTACAATATTCTTCTACCTCCTTAAACACACCAGGCCAATAAAACTGCTGCAGTATGCGGTCCTGCGTTTTCTGCCACCCCAGGTGTCCCCCAAGAACATGTTGGTGGGCAAGCTCCATGACCAGCTTGCGATACGCTGTGGGCACCACCAACTGTTCAACAGATTCACCCCGGATTTGGTTCGCCCGATATAACATTTCTTGGTGAACGACAAAGCGGGGAAATATTAACTCAGCCCCTGGCTTCTGGGGTTTACCATCAATTTCCACCACATTCTCCCAGGCCCTAGTTAGGGTTTGGTCCCGGTGTTGGGCGGTCCCAAAATTGTCTCCGGAGACGTGGAGGTCTGCCAACTCAGGTCCTGGTGGCAAGTCCTCCATGTCTCCCACCATTACACTCAGTGGGGGTGTCTCCCCCTCTATCACAGCAGTGGTGGTCACCCCTACCGCAGGCCCTTCGGACTCGGGCTCCCAGGGCTCTGGCCCCCACTGGAACCAGGCCACTCTGCTAGGGTTGCCCCTGTCTCAGGGCTATTAGTCACTTTCATCTCAGGCCATAGTGACGGAAAACCAGGAAGTCTCTCCCAATTATTAGTTCATACGGTAGCTTTGTGGAGATCGCCACTTCACAAGTCCATGTGCCGGCCGCCGTGGATAGAGACATTACAGCAGTGGGATAGTCCTTTAAGTCTCCATGTATGCACACCACACCAACTTTCCGGCCCGTATACTGGGTGGGCTGTACCAGGGCAGCACTTACCAGGGTTACTAGGCTCCCTGAGTCCAACAGCGCCACTGCCAGGTTATCACCCACTTGCACCTGGCACAGGTGACGATTGTCTACTGTCTCGGGGTGCCGGTTGCACACAGTCTCCGGGCATACATGGAAGCCCGGTACCCATAATTAATCTCCATGGGTTCTCCCCACTGTGGACAGTCGGCCCTTACGTGGCCAGGCTCGTGACACCGCCAGCAGACTATCGGGGCCGGGTCTACAGGGGTACACCCGAGCAGGTTTTTCGGGTACCAGTCGTCGGGACTGGATGGGAGTCCTCCGGGGTTTGACCGGCCCCTCCCAACAACACCCCCTTTCAAGTTTTGGGTGGCCTCATAGCGCTCCACCAGGTCGACCATTTCTAGGGCATTGGTGGGTGATACCTGGCCGATCCAGTGCTGAAGGGGGTAAGGCAAGGCCCTCCAGAACATGTCAGCCAGCAGTCGGTCCAGCATAGCAGTCGGACTTAGAATATCAGGCTGCAGCCATTTTTGCAACCTGTGCAGCAACTCATAGTACTGCGGCCGGGCGGGTTCAGCCGCTTTAAAGTCCCACTGGTGGACCCGTTGAGCCCGGACTAACACGTTTACCCCCAGCCTGGCCAGGATCTCCCCCTTCACCGTGGGGTAATCAGCAGCCTGGTCATCTGCTAAGTCAAAAAAACTTGTTGGGATCCGGATGCCAGGAACGGAGCGACCACCTCAGCCCACTGGTCACGGGGTAACTTCTCCCTCACGGCCACCTTTTCAAAGACCGCCAGATACGTCTCCACGTCGTCCGAGGGGTCATCTTTGGGATCGCCGCACGGACCGCTTTCCGGGCATCATGGTCGTGGTGGGACGCTCCTGCAGCTTGTAACGCCATCACGTGCTGTAAAAGTAGTTGGTTGGTCTCCCGCTGCTGCACGTTAGCCTCCATGAGGGCTTTCACAGCCGCCTCCATGTTGCCAGAAATTCCTGTTTGCAACTTTGCCGGTTTTATATATGCCATGCACTTGTGCTCAGCAAAACACAAACAATTCGGCGTTCACGCCAGCCTCACTGCGCATGCCCGCATCCGACACCAAATGTGGGGAGTCGCTCTGGTAGATAGCAGTGCGGGTGCAGTATAGAGGCAAAACGGAGTCCAGAAAGTGTAGCAAACAGTGTTTAATTCACACTTGTAGCAAATACACAGCAAACAGTCACTTAGTGTTAATTCACACCCATCAGAAAACGTGCAGCAAAACGAAATAGTCAAAAACAGGTTCCAGTCACCTGGGAGGCTTTAGGTGCAGGTTCGCACCTGGCTGTCAGTCCAGCCGCAAGGCGATCGACCTCCGGCTTCCAGGCCGTCTGCACTCCTCCTTGCTTGGGGTCTTGCTTCCAGCTCAGAAAACTCCACACAGCACAGCATGGATCAGCACTCCCAAACTCAAGTGATTCCACAGCCTAACAGCAGCTCCAGGACAATCACACTCAGCTGCTGAGGAGGCTGCCTTTTAAAGGCCCGGATAAAGTCCGGCCTGGACCGTGGGGAATAGGCACCCACCCAACTCTTTGCCTACTCCCAGTAAGAGCCGGCCCGGATTGGCTTTGCAGCCAAACTAAAAACAAGGTGTCAAACAGCACTAGCTGCTGCTGACACACGAAAACCCGGCTCTTACCTCACCGAGGCCAGGAACCTCGGTGACACGTACCTGCCATCGACCACGGTACCATGCACCCTCTTACAATATATATATATATATATATATATATATATATATATATATATTAGTAATTACACATTTATTTTGTGCCATACATTTTTTACAATTACTAAAAAAATATACATTTAATTTAGTCTCTATTTCTGAAATGTATCTGCTGGGATTTGAACTCACAACCTTTTCCATTAGAGACAAGAATCTTAACCACTGGGATATACAACCCAATGATGATAAACTGTGCTGGAAAAACCTTATAGTAGTTTCTAATGTAGTAAGTATTCCTATACAGAAGGAATACTTACTGATACAGAAACTACTATGAGGTTTTTCTAGCACAATTTATCATTGGGTTGTATAGCCCAGTGGTAAGATGCTTGCTTCTAGTGAAGAAGGTTGTGAGTTCAAACTTTTCTGAAATACAGACTAATTTAGATTTAATTACACTGGGTGTCCCAAAGCACTGACTCCATATATTTACATAGCTATATATGGAGTCAGAGCAGGGACTCCTAAGCCCGAACTAGAGTCCTGACACCCTCCCCTCTTCAGAGCAGGGGGTGCCTGGTTTAATGCTCGGGTTCGCCCATTGACTTCCATTGTAGAGCACCAGAGCATCGGGAAGTGTTCTACCCGAGCACTTTGGTGCTCGATCAACACTAATATATATTATATATATATATTGGGGAAAGTGTATGTTTAGGCCAAGAAAATGAGAGATTGACCAGTCAGAGAGAAATAAGCTAAGTTTCCATATACTATCTTTGGGAATTACTTGAGTCGACTGTAAAGACTGCATTTCATGTGAATAGTGCTTGTGCGGATCACCTGCTGACCGGCTTCAGCAAAGCCCATATCTTATTTTGCGGTTGCACAGCTTGTTCAAGGCAATGTTTTTGTCATCCAGTAATGTGGCAAAAAAAAACTAGACAGGAGATACTTGAGCAGAGCTAATGGCAGCAAAGCTCATCTTTGCTCTTACACACAGTTTGGGCCTAACCCATCCACGGTGTCAGCAGCATCAGCAGATCCAGAATCAGAGCTGGCTATGCTTGTTTTTTGGGAGGTACATGACATTTATTGCTGCTGCCACTCCCTTTCCTCCTCTGATATTGCCTCCTCCTCAGCACCCCGATCCAGCTTGAAGGTCCTGTAAAGCGCACATTCATCATCGGAGTTCTCACTTTCCCTGCTGCATTTATCAGAGTGTAGAATAACATGGTGGGTTCTTTGGTCCCCCTGTGCTGCTCTGCATTGGCTCATCCAGACTCTCTGTCAGCCTGGGAGCCAAAGCCAGTCAGGGCATGCCAGCCTCCGACTTCCTCTCAGGGTCTTGTGAGTACACTACTTCCTCCCTAGTGCTTTTTCACGCCAACATGTGCACTACGCACCATTTTAATGGATTCGTCAAAACCAAACCAGAAAAGATTCAGGGTTTTCTACCATCCGAAAAATAGCAAAGTTCAGATTGGTTCTCTCATCCTTAGAACACACGTAACAATACTCTCCAACTGCTGAGGAGAGTAAGTGTCATTTCCATGGAGAGGACTCTTAGTGGGGATTTGGAAGCGGATGGGAAACCTTACACACCGCTTTCAGTTTGCCAACATATGCTGAGAGGGCTCTAGAATTTTAGCCTAACCACAATGGCATAGAACGGATAAAATTCCTAGTGAAGATTTGTAATGATATTTGCAAATATGATCCAAATGTAGATCCCTTCACATCATGCAATATCGTTGAGGGCCTCTGCGAGACATTTTCTGTGACATGGAGTTATTTAAGTTGTGGTTGCATACATATCTCAGCCAAAGATACTATATGAGGCTATTGGGAAAATGGATCTTGAAATCATAAAAAATGTAATGATGAGGAAGAATGCCTTTCGATACTCATGAGATTGGCCATGGGACAATGTTACCTTAGACATCCTTATTAAGTTTAAACCTACCTTGACAGGTTTAGCGTTTATCACTTTGTGGTCAGTGTAAAGTAATGTACACAAAAGTAACAAAGGATCAAAGTATAGGCGTCTATGTGGCATGGTTCTCATAGAGCCCACAGAACAAATGCAAGTTATGATACAGATTGCCAGGTACATCATCCTCAAGGTCCCAATGTGGTATGACTCTGATTCTGACATCATCATTGGAACTGATGTAATTAAAAAAAGGATGGATCCTTCATCTGACACAATGGTATTGAGTGGAGGAGGCCTAGACAATCAAAAGTGGGTGTTATAAAGCACTATTGTCTGGGACCACCCCTGATTACAATTCAAAACTCTGCAAATATGTTGGCATATGAATGGCCAGAGGTCTCACATCCACATCTTTGGGCTCAGAATAAAAATGTTTGGTATTCAGGAGGATGTACAAGGTCCAGACCTACCACCTCAACAAAAATATCACTTCTCACCAGAAGCCAACCAGTCAATACAGGAAATGATCCAGGAATTGGCAGTAAGAGGTGTGGTCAGAGAGGGAAACTCAAAGTGCAACAATTATGTATGGCCAGTGAAGGACACTGATACATTGATCTATATGTCCTGAACAAGTAAAACCCCATGTAAAAGAACACTTAAAGTTATTGGTCCCGCGCAATGCACTCCCCACTACCCGCCTGCTATGTGTGATTGCTACTGAAGACACTCTCTATATCCAGCTTTATCTTACACTCCCATTAGTGTTACCTGACATGAGGTGTATGCTGTTTTCATGTGTCCTCTTCACTGTAGCTTCTACACTGGTTTGAGGGACGGAGGATCAAGGGAGGCTTTGCCTTGCTTTACTTCTCTCTGACTAGGCTTGCGCTGGCCGGTGACAGGCTCTAGTCTAAGTTCGGAGGTTCTTTCCTGCTCGCACTCTCTCGGAGCGCTCTGTGACGTCACGAATTGAGCTACGGAGTTTGCGGAGGTTCAGAATAGTCCCCCAACGCGTTTCGAATACTTCCGTATTCTTCCTCAGGGATACTACCTGGTCCTCCCATCTTCCTCCTATATGTAGGCTCGCTCTCACTCCTATAGTTAACCCCACCTCTGCCTCATTCAAATGCGAACAGCTCTATCTCAGAGTTTAACCCCCCCCCCCCCCCGGGTATAAGTTTACTCAAATTGAAAATCCAGCAGGATTCTGCCCGGGACATTTTCTTAATAAAATCACCACCCCTCATATCACTTTTAGCCTTTTCTACGCCCACAAATGTTGTGCCCTGTATACTACCCCCATGTTTTTCCTTATAATGTCTGGAGAAGGGGTGATTGTCATATTTTCTTTTTATGTTATACACATGTTCCCCTATTCTCTTATTCAACGCTCTTTTAGTACGTCCTACATACATTTTTTTGCATGGACATGTTATCACATATATCACCCCTTGATCTTTACAGGTGATGTGTTCACAGATGTTATATTCATTTGTATTTCCATTCTTTTAATTTTTTTCATTTTTTATTTTCTGTACCCCTGTCCTATTTCTAGTAATTTTGAGGGCTTTACACACTCCACAATGGAAAAAAAAAACGTTTGCTTCGGTTACTCCCACCGTTTTCCCTTGATTTGTATATGGGTTTTTGTGGGTAATACACTTATTTGTTGGTGCTATTATATTGCCTATATTTTTAGCCTTTCTGTATACAAACTTGGGGTTATCAGGAATTTTATCTTCTATTATTTTATCCTCTTTTAGGGTGTCCCAATGTTTTTTAACTATGTTCCTTAATATCCTCGTCTGGCAGTTATATTTTGTGATGATAGGTGGGATCTGATTTTCCTCTTCTTTATTCTTTTTCTCCTTTACACTTGTTCCTTTTGTTCTATTAGTGTACTTCTGTTGTAACCCCGCTGTTCAAATTTTTGTTGAAATTTTCTGCCTCTTCTATATATTCTTCCCCTTTGGTACAGTTTCGCCGTACTCTCATAAATTGGCTTTTTGGGATGTTTTCAAGCCATCGCGGGAGATGCCAGCTATCCCTAGAGATAAAACTGTTCACATCTGTAGGTTTATTGTATGTTTTTGTTTGTACTGTATTATTCTCTATATACACTAATAGAACAAAAGGAACAAGTGGGACAATTGGACAGACAAGAGGGAAAAACTAAAGGAGAAAAAGAATAAAGAGGAAAATCAGATCCCACCCATCATCACACAATATAACTGCCAGACATGGATATTAAGGAACATAGTTAAAAAACATTGGGACACCCTAAAAGAGGATAAAATAATAGGAGATCAAATTCCTGATAACCCCAAGTTTGTATACAGAAAGGCTAAAAATATAGCCAATATAATAGCACCAACAAATAAGTGTTTTACCCACAAAAACCCACATAAAAATCAAGGAAAAACGGTTGGAGTAACCGAAACAAACGTTTTTTTCCATTGTGGTATATGTGGAGTGTGTAAAGCCCTCAAAATTACTAGAAATCGGACAGGGGTACAGAAAATAAAAAATGAAAATTAAAAGAATGGAAATACAAATGAATATAACATCTGTGAACACATCACCTGTAAAGATCAAGGGGTGATATATGTGATAACATGTCCATGCAAAAAAATATATGCAGGACGTACTAAAAGAGCGTTGAATAAGAGAATAGGGGAACATGTGTATAACATAAAAAGAAAATATGACAATCACCCCTCTCCAGACATTATAAGGAAAAACACGGGGGTAGTATACAGGGCACAACATTTGTGGGCGTAGAAAAGGCTAAAAGTGATATGAGGGGTGGTGATTTTATTAAGAAAATGTCTTGGGCAGAATCCCGCTGGATTTTCAATTTGAGTACACTTATACCGGGAGGTTAAACTCTGAGATAGAGCGGTTCACATTTGAATGAGGAAGAGGAGGGGTTAACTATAGGAGGGAGAGCGAGCCTACATATAGGAGGAAGACGGGAGGACCAGGAAGTATCCCTGAGGAAGAATACCGAAGTATTTGAAACGCGTTGGAAGACCATTCTGAACCTCCGCAAACTCCGTGGCTCAATTCGTAACGTCACAGAGCGCTCCGGGAGAGCGCAAGCAGGAAAAAACCTCCGAACTTAGACTAGAGCCTGTCACCGGCCGGGGCAAGCCTAGTCAGAGAGAAGTAAAGCAAGGCAAAGCCTCCCTTGATCCTCCGTCCCTCAAACCAGTGTAGAAGCTACAGTGAAGAGGACACATGAAAACAGCATACACCTCATGTCAGGTAACACTAATGGGAGTGTAAGAAAAAGCTGAATATAGAGAGTGTCTTCAGTAGCAATCACACGTAGCAGGCTGGTAGTGGGCAGTGCATCGCGCGGGACCAATAACTTTAAGTTTTCTTTTAAGTGTGATCAGCAGTGGGAGCGATACCACTGCGGTACCGCAGCGAGAGTCTCTAAACAAACACATCAGGTGCAGTGCCGGTGCAATACTTTGAATAAAACCCCATGTAGTTACACAGACTCCAGACATATTGGCCAGAATAAGTAGCAAGTTGTGAATTCTTGACCACTGATGTTGCCTATAGATTCTTCTCCAAAGAACTAACAGAGAGCTGTCGGTACAAGTTTGCCATTACAGTGGGAAACAAACAATACTTGTTTTGTGTACTTACCCAGGGGTTCCACAGTAGCACTACATATTTCTACCAGACATGATGGCCTTAATTGAGTGTGTTTTCACGGCAGGTATTGACTCTGCTACTGCTACTGCCTGGATTCTGAAATTATTTGAACAAGTATTATCATGATGGGGAGAACCCAGAGTTATAGAATCTGACAAAAGAGCCCATTTTATGGTAAGGTCTTATGTACTGTACCATATCATCCTCAGTCTTGAGGCACAGTGGAGTAAATGGCCCACACCATCAATAAAATACTTTTTAAGGCACTGTTGGAAAAAGGATCCTCATGTGTAACCTACATTCAATCTGCACTCATGGGTAAATGAGCAATAGAGGCATTGACCATTAGCATCAGCACCCCTTCAAAATTATGACAGCGGGCAAGATGCCAGTCTGCTTCCCAAAGAAGCACCACATATCAGAACCTTAAAGAATGCCAATGCTAGAGATGTGTTTCTCCAACAAGTTAAACAAAACCTGGAGGAATTGCTACCACATACAATAGGAATGCACAGACCATACCCGCAGGGGAGACTCCTATGACCTCTATGGTAATGGTCAAGGTGTTCAACAAAGCCATACCCTGAGTTGCAAACTAGGAAGGATGAGGTTGTGGGGGACACTATGTTAAACGCCTGCTGACGTCTCTCCCTGCACTAAGTATACTAGAAAATGGCAGAAAACAAGATGGCTGAGGCTATTTATAGGGCTGTAACATGTCAAGGCTGGCTGGCTGCTGATTGGCTGCATACATGGCATTGCGGGTGATCGCGCCTTCCCAGAGTTCCTTGATTCTTGTCCTCACATGTGCAGCAGCCATTTTAGGAAAAAAAGCGATTTGTTACCACGAAGCGTGAGAAAATTCGGATTCAGTGCGAATCGAATAATTCCTGAAATTCGGATCGAATTCCACTTCCTCAGCTTCGATTAACTTATCTCTAATTGTAATGAATGAATTGTTTCTAAAACGGTGGCTAAAAAAAAAATACTAACCTCTTCCACTCACTCAAGAAGAGGTCGTCGTTCCTATTTTGATTGAAGATAACCCACCTAAGGACCTGCGGCAAGCATGATGACATCATCACGCAATCATGCTGGGTGCCTGCGGTAACATCACCTCTCCTTAAGCAAGTGGATGAAGTGGAATTTAAAAAAAAAATGTTTAACCCCTGAAAGGTTGAATGTGAGTCACAGATTCTGCAATCAGCATTGTATGTTGCATCTGAGGGGTTAAATGACGGGGGGACATGCAAAGCCGTTTCCGGTCATTGTGTCTATTCCATACTATGAAGAGCTATTCATGACAAAGTAATTCAGAACAAATTGAATTTCTTGTCAAAGTTCGGTGAAGCAGCCGAATCAAATATTTCAAAACTTGGGCCATATCTAGTTAGGAATGATGCACATAGTCCAATTATACTCAGGTATTTACCATGTCGAGAAAGTTAATTCCTATGCACTTACTAATGTCAGTGGATTCATTTTCACATCACATTATACACTACTCGTCTCCAGGAGTTACAGCCTTTGCTACAGTGATAACTCTCTGAGTACAGATAATGTAGTAGATGTCACCAGCAGTCCTATGTAATACCACAGATAACACAGTGATATCTCTGAGTACAGATAATGTAGTAGATGTCACCTGCAGTCCTATGTAACACCACAGATAACACAGTGATAGCTCTCTGAGTACAGATAATGTAGTAGATGTCACCTGCAGTCCTATGTAACATCATAGATAAAACTGTGATAGCTCTGAGTACAGACAGTGTGGCACATGTCACCTGCAGTCCTATGTAACATTACAGATAACACAGTGATAACTCTCTGAATACAGACAGTGTGGTACATGTCACCTGCAGTCCTATGTAACATCATAGATAAAACAGTGATAGCTCCGAGTACACACAGTGTGGTACATGTCACCTGCAGTCCTATGTAACATCACAGATAACATAGTGATAACTCTTTGACTAGAGATAATGTAGTAGATGTCACCTGCAGTCCTATGTAACACCACAGATAACACAGTGATAACTCTTTGAGTACAGATAATGTAGAAGATGTCTCCTGCAGTCCTATGCAACACCACATATAACACAATAATAACTCTTTGAGTATAGATAATGCAGTAGATGTCACCTGCAGTCCTATGTAACACCACATATAACACAATGATAATTCTCCGAGTACAGATAATGTAGTAGATGTCACCTGCAGTCCTATGTAACACCACAGATAACACAGTGATAACTCTCTGAGTACAGATAATGTAGTAGATGTCACCTGCAGTCCTATGTAACACTCCAGATAACACAGTGATAACTCTCTGAGGACAGATAATGCAGAAGATGTCACCTGCAGTCCTATGTAACACCACAGATAACACAGTGATAACTCTCTGAGTATAGATAATGCAGTAGATGTCACCTGCAGTCCTATGTAACACCACAGATAACACAGAGATAACTCTTTAAGTACAGATAATGTAGTAGATGTCACCTGCATTCCTATGTAACACCACAGATAACACAGTGGTATCTCTCTGAGTAAAGATAATATAGTAGATGGCACCTGCAGTCCTATGTAACACCACAGATAACACAGTGGTATCTCTCTGAGTAAAGATAATATAGTAGATGGCACCTGCAGTCCTATGTAACACCACAGATAACACAGTGATAACTCTCTGAGGACAGATAATGCAGAAGATGTCACCTGCAGTCCTATGTAACACCACAGATAACACAGTGATAACTCTCTGAGTACAGATAATGTAGTAGATGTCACCTGCAGTCCTATGTAACACCACAGATAACACAGAGATAACTCTTTAAGTACAGATAATGTAGTAGATGTCACCTGCAGTCCTATGTAACACCACAGATAACACAGTGGTATCTCTCTGAGTAAAGATAATATAGTAGATGGCACCTGCAGTCCTATGTAACACCACAGATAACACAGTGGTATCTCTCTGAGTAAAGATAATATAGTAGATGGCACCTGCAGTCCTATGTAACACCACAGATAACACAGTGGTATCTCTCTGAGTAAAGATAATATAGTAGATGTCACCTCCAGTCCTATGTAACACCACAGATAACACAATGATAAATCTCTGAGTACAAATAATGTAGTAGATGTCACCTGCAGTCCTATGTAACACCACATATAACACAGTGATAACTCTCTGAGGACAGATAATGTAGTCGATGTCATCTGCAGTCCTATGTAACATCACTGATAAGACAGTGATAGCTCTCTGAGTACAGATAATGCAGAAGATGTCACCTGCAGTCCTATGTAACACCACAGATAACACAGTGATAACTCTCTGAGGACAGATAATGCAGTAGATGTCTCCTGCAGTCCTATGTAACATCACAGATATCACAGTGATAACTCTCTGAGTACAGATAATATAGTAGATGTCACCTGCAGTCCTATGTAACACCACAGATAACACAGTGATAACTCTCTGAGGACAGATAATGCAGAAGATGTCACCGGCAGTCCTATGTAACACCCCAGATAACACAGTGACAGCTCTCTGAGTACAGATAATGTAGTAGATGTCACTTGCAGTCCTATGTAACATCACAGATAACACATTGATAATTCTCTGAGTACAAATAATGTAGTAGATCTCACCTGCAGTCCTATGTAACACCACAGATAACACAGTGATAACTCTCTGAGTACAGATAATGTAGTCGATGTCATCTGCAGTCCTATGTAACATCACAGATAAAACAGTGATAGCTCTCTGAGTACAGATAATGTAGTGGATGTCACCTGCAGTCCTATGTAACACCACAGATAACACAGTGATACCTCTCTGAGTACAGATAATGTAGTAGATGTGACCTGCAGTCCTATGTAACACCACAGATAACACAGTGATAACTCTCTGAGTACAGAATATGTAGTGGATGTCACCTGCAGTCCTATGTAACACCACAAATAACACAGTGATAATTATCTGAGTACAGATAATGTAGTCGATGTCATCTGCAGTCCTATGTAACATCACAGATAAAACAGTGATAGCTCTCTGAGTACAGATAATGTAGTAGATGTGACCTGCAGTCCTATGTAACACCACAGATAACACAGTGATAACTCTCTGAGTACAGAATATGTAGTGGATGTCATCTGCAGTTCTATTAATTGACTAAGAAATGTTCTGATCTGATTTTGTCTGGTTCCACATGAACCCAAAAGAAAAATAGATGGTGACACACTTGATCCTATGTCTTATCATTAGGTATAAGGAAGCCCTGAGTGTCGGGAAGAACACACAACACCCAGCAGTGCATGGTTTGGCAGTACACAGGCTCCCTGCAGAGAGAATTCCTAGCACTGATTCTCAGTGTCATCTGGCCCGGTGGAGGGTTAGATGTGACACATATACACAGACACTCACATGTTGGGCCGCCCGGTATGTGGCCTGGACTGGATATGACTGGGCCTTATATAAAGATGACTGTGCCTGCTCCGCACATGGGGATAATTATCAGCACAGAGGGGAAGGAGCGGCTGGGGAATCACAGCTCCAATTAACCGGTAATGTCATTATCTAGTGTATATTATATACTGTTAATGAATATATATCCACATTAACTATATACTGCCCATAATAAGGTTTAATACGTACCGGTCATATCTGCATTGTTGTGTATCTCAACTTTTCAGAGATATTTGATAGATGAGAACTTTAGGAAATCTTAGTTTCTAATGAGTAATGCAGGGGTCAGTATTGGGTGCCCGGATATAATATTCATTTTTTAAGAAACCACAATAGAACCCCTGCCGCCTCTGTGGTACCTTGCCAGAGGTTCTTGACGATCCTGCAGCGATGATGTCATGTCTAAAGAGGAGTGAACTTCTCAAAATTTTTTGATTTGATCTGAATTTATTCGTGACGAATTGCGTCAAAAAACAGCCTTTATAGTGGTGTAGAACACTGTGCATTGCAGTAATATGCATGGGGAGTCTGCTGTGGTAGTGAAACAGTACTGTGAGTCAGTATGACATGCAGATGACAGGCATCACTCTTAGAATCACTTCCCACTTCACTCATTTGTAGTGTTGAGCGAATAGTTCGAGCATAGTTCGGGTTCGTACCGAATTTTGGGCTGTTCGTGACACGGACCCGAACCCGAACATTTTCGTAAAAGTTCGGGTTCGGGTTCATTGTTCAGAGATTTCTATGGCGCATTTTGAAAGCCTGCAAAGCAGCCAATCAACATGCGTCATACTACTTGCCCCAGGAGGCCGTCACAGCCATGCCTACTATTGGCATGGCTGTGATTGGCCAAGTGCAGCATGTGACCCAGGCTCTATTTAATCTGGAGTCACAGAGCGCCGCACGTCACTCTGCTCTGATTAGTGTAGGGATAGGATGCAGCTGCTGTGTTAGGGCGAGATAGGCAGGGATTAACTCATCAAAAACACTTAATGAAGTGAAAGATCTACAGCTGTGAATCATTCAACTACTGCTAGTGAATTGCTCACTGTTTTTAGGCTGTGCAGACCGTTTTTCTGTCACTTTTTCTGGGGTGATCAACGGCGGCCATTTTGTGTCTTGTGGTGCGCCAGCACAAGCTGCCACAAAGTCCATTGATCCCTCAATAGTAGTTTTTTTTTTTGCTATACCCTACATCAGGGGCTTGGCTGTGCTTATTTTGTCACCCCTAGTAACTCAGGAAAGATTTTCTATATATTATTGAGTGGTTAAATTGAAATTCACTTAAATAGCAATCCCCTGAATCTGGTGTTCCAGCAAGGCTAGCCAGCCAACTGTAAAACTGTCAGCCAGAATATTTTTTTTTTTTCTGGGGTTGAAATTTCATTGCCAAAAAGAAATCCCCTGAATCTGGTGTTCCAGCTGTGGCTAGCCAAGTGTAATACTGTCTGCTGTCTGGCAAAGAATATATATTTTTTTCTGGGGTGAAATTTAATTGAACAAATAGCAATTCCCAGAATCTGGTGTTCCAGCGGTGACTGGATAATTTCCCTAGTGTCTGTCAAAAGATAGATTTTGTTCTGTGGTGAAATATTGAGATGTCGCGAACATAAAATTTTCCGTTCGCGAACGGCAAACGCGAACTTCCACAAACCGGGCAAACCGCCATAGACTTTAAGAGACAGGCGAATTTTAAAATGCACAGGGACTCTTTCTGGCCACAATAGTGATGGGAAAGTTGATTCAAGGGGACTAACACTTGGACTGTGGCATGCCGGAGGGGGATCCATGGCAAAACTCCCATGGAAAATCACGTAGTTGATGCAGAGTGTGGTAAGTTGAATTCATAATGCGATTAATATAACCTGCATTAATCGCATTGCGAATTTAACTTAGAGCTGGGTCCCTAATGGTTTTATTGCTAGAATATAACGAAGATAACAAATATAGCTATATTCTCAATCTTCGTTATATTCTAGCAATACAACCATTAGGAACTCAGCTCTAAGTTGTAATCTCAACGCGAATAATACTTACAGTTATTAATCGCTTTGCGAATCCATTTGATGACTCTATTTGATTGTATATGACGGTTGACTATGACTACCACCAACGTTCTGCTGCCTCCGAGGCAAGATATCTGAACCCCCCAGGGGCCATTTGGGCGTTTTTGATAGAAAATGCATCAAAAACGCATATGCGTTTTTATCATTTTTTTTTTTTTTTTTTATGTGTATTTTGCCACATTTGGTTGCATATTTACATTTGGTATAGGCAAATATGGTAGTCTAGAATTCAGTGTTTCTCAACCAGTGTGCCTCCAACTTTTGCAAAACCACAACTCCCAGCATGCCCGGACAGCCTTTGGCTGTGCAGTAGTGTTCAGCGAACAGTTCGAGCATAGTTCGGGTTCGTACCGAATTTTGGGGTTGTCCGGGACACGGACCCGAACCCGGACATTTTCAAAAAAGTTCGGGTTCGGGTCCGTTGTTCGGCGATTTCTTCCCGCTTTCTGAAGGGCTGCACAGCAGCCAATCAGCTAGTGTTTTACTTCTTGCCCTAAGAGCCCATCACAGCCATGCCTACTAATGGCATGGCTGTGATTGGCCAAGTGCAGCATGTGACCCAGCCTCTATTTAAGCTGGAGTCATGTAGCGCCGCTCGTCACACTGCTCTGATTAGTGTAGGGAGAGGACTTAGCTTCTGTGAGGGCGAGATTAGGCAGGGAAAAGTCAGCAACAGCACCTAATGAACGGATCGATCTACAGCTGAGAATGATTGAACTTCTGCTAGTTACTTGCTCACTGGTTTTTAGGCTGCACAGAGCGTTTTTCTGTCACTTATTTTCTGGGGTGATCAGCGGCCATTTTGTGACTTGTGGTGCACCAGAACAAGCTGCCAACAAGTCCATCAATCCATCAATACTAGTTTTTTTTTTTTTTTTTGCTATATCCTACATCAGGGGCTTGGCTGTGCTAATTGTCACCAGTAGAAACTCAGGATAGCAATTTCTATATTTTATTAAGGGGTTAAATACAATTGCCCAAATACCAATCCCCTAAATCTGGTGTTCCAGCTTTGGCTAGCCAAGTATAATACTGTCTGCTGTCTGGCAAAGGATAGATTATTTTCTGGGGTGAAATTCAATTGCCAAAATAACAATACTATAAATCAGTGGTTTCAGCTGTGGCTGGCAAAGTATAATAGTGTCCGCCAAAACATATATTTTGTTCTGGGGTGAAATTCAATGCCAAAATAGCAATACCCTGAATCTGGTGTCCCAGCTGTTGCAGGCCAAGATTCATAGTGTCCGCCAAAACAAATATTTTGTTCTGGGGTAAAATTCAATTGCCAAAATAGCAATACCATAAATCAGTGGTTTCAGCTGTGGCTGGCAAAATATAATAGTGTCCGCCAAAACATATATTTTGTTCTGGGGTGAAATTCAATTGCCAAAATAGCAATACCATAAATCAGTGGTTTCAGCTGTGGCAGGCAAAATATAATAGTGTCCGCCAAAACATATATTTTGTTCTGGGGTGAAATTCAATTGCCAAAATAGCAATACCATAAATCAGTGGTTTCAGCTGTGGCTGGCAAAATATAATAGTGTCAGCCAAAACATATATTTTGTTCTGGGGTGAAATTCAATTGCCAAAATAGCAATACCCTGAATCTGGTGTCTCAGCTGTTGCAGGCCAAGATTCATAGTGTCCGTGAAAACATATATTTTGTTCTGGGGTGAAATTCAATTGCCAAAATAGCAATACCATAAATCAGTGGTTTCAGCTGTGGCTGGAAAAATATATTAGTGTCCGCCAAAACATATATTTTGTTCTGGGGTGAAATTCAATTGCCAAAATAGCAATACCATAAATCAGTGGTTTCAGCTGTGGCTGGCAAAATATAATAGTGTCAGCCAAAACATATATTTTGTTCTGGGGTGAAATTTTGTTCTGGGGTAAAATTCAATTGCCAAAATAGCAATACCATAAATCAGTGGTTTCAGCTGTGGCTGGCAAAATATAATAGTGTCCGCCAAAACATATATTTTGTTCTGGGGTGAAATTCAATTGCCAAAATAGCAATACCCTGAATCTGGTGTCCCAGCTGTTGCAGGCCAAGATTCATAGTGTCCGCGAAAACATATATTTTGTTCTGGGGTGAAATTCAATTGCCAAAATAGCAATACCATAAATCAGTGGTTTCAGCTGTGGCTGGCAAAATACAAAAGTGTCCGCCAAAACATATATTTTGTTCTGGGGTGAAATTCAATTGCCAAAATAGCAATACCCTGAATCTGGTGTCCCAGCTGTTGCAGGCCAAGATTCATAGTGTCCGCGAAAACATATATTTTGTTCTGGGGTGAAATTCAATTGCCAAAATAGCAATACCATAAATCAGTGGTTTCAGCTGTGGCTGGCAAAATACAAAAGTGTCCGCCAAAACATATATTTTGTTCTGGGGTGAAATTCAATTGCCAAAATAGCAATACCATAAATCAGTGGTTTCAGCTGTGGATGGCAAAATATATTAGTGTCCGCCAAAACATATATTTTGTTCTGGGGTGAAATTCAATTGCCAAAATAGCAATACCATAAATCAGTGGTTTCAGCTGTGGCTGGCAAAATATAATAGTGTCCGCCAAAACATATATTTTGTTCTGGGGTGAAATTCAATTGCCAAAATAGCAATACCCTGAATCTGGTGTCCCAGCTGTTGCAGGCCAAGATTCATAGTGTCCGCGAAAACATATATTTTGTTCTGGGGTGAAATTCAATTGCCAAAATAGCAATACCATAAATCAGTGGTTTCAGCTGTGGCTGGCAAAATACAAAAGTGTCCGCCAAAACATATATTTTGTTCTGGGGTGAAATTCAATTGCCAAAATAGCAATACCATAAATCAGTGGTTTCAGCTGTGGATGGCAAAATATTATAGTGTCCACCAAAACATATATTTTGTTCTGGGGTGAAATTCAATTGCCAAAATAGCAAAACCATAAATCAGTGGTTTCAGCTGTGGCTGGCAAAATATAATAGTGTCAGCCAAAACATATATTTTGTTCTAGGGTGAAAATCAATTGCCAAAATAGCAATACCCTGAATCTGGTGTCCCAGCTGTTGCAGGCCAAGATTCATAGTGTCCGCGAAAACATACATTTTGTTCTGGGGTGAAATTCAATTGCCAAAATAGCAATACCATAAATCAGTGGTTTCAGCTGTGGCTGGCAAAATATATTAGTGTCCGCCAAAACATATATTTTGTTCTGGGGTGAAATTCAATTGCCAAAATAGCAATACCCTGAATCTGGTGTCCCAGCTGTTGCAGGCCAAGATTCATAGTGTCCGCCAAAACATATATTTTGTTCTGGGGTGAAATTCAATTGCCAAAATAGCAATACCATAAATCAGTGGTTTCAGCTCTGGCTGGCAAAATATAATAGTGTCCGCCAAAACATATATTTTGTTCTGGGGTGAAATTCAATTGCCAAAATAGCAATACCATAAATCAGTGGTTTCAGCTGTGGCTGGCAAAGTATAATAGTGTCCGCCAAAACATATATTTTGTTCTGGGGTGAAATTCAATTGCCAAAATAGCAATACTCTGAATCTGGTGTCCCAGCTGTTGCAGGCCAAGATTCAAAGTGTCCGCCAAAACATATATTTTGTTCTGGGGTTAAATTCAATTGCCAAAATAGCAATACCCTGAATCTGGTGTTCGAGCTGTTGCAGGCCAATTGTAAATCTGTCCATAAAAGGATACCTTTCATCCAGGGCCTAAATACTAGCCCTAAAAGAGATATTCCCCTAAATCAGTGGTTACTGCTGTGCCTGGATTAGTGT
This sequence comes from Bufotes viridis, assembly GCA_033119425.1. Classification (NCBI taxonomy): domain Eukaryota; kingdom Metazoa; phylum Chordata; class Amphibia; order Anura; family Bufonidae; genus Bufotes; species Bufotes viridis. Next base: position 11,212,930 of record CM065592.1, on the reverse strand, counting down.
AATATGCTACATAAATAAATAGGCAGATAGAGTTAGGTGCCTGTAAAAAAAGGCCTGAATTTGAAATCAATACATTGGGCCACATATTTTTTTTCTTATTGTAGTGCTTGGTGAACAGTAACAATGAGGAAAACATCTAGTAAGGGATGCGGACGCGGTCGTGTTGGTTTTAGTGTACCCTCTTGTGCTGGGAGAGGACGTGGCCATCCTAGTGAACCAACTACCTCAGGTTCCAGTACCCGACAGAATTTACAGCGATATTTGGTGGGGCCCAATGCCGTTCTAAGGATGGTAAGGCCTGAGCAGGTACAGGCGCTAGTCAATTGGGTGGCCGACAGTGGATCCAGCATGTTCACAACATTATCTCCCACCCAGTCTTCTGCAGAAAGCGCACAGGTGGCACCTGAAAACCAAGCCCATCAGTCTGTCACATCACCCCAATGCATATCAGAGAAACTGTCAGAGCCCAAGGGAATCCACCTAGCCCTTCCCCAGTGGTGGAAGACATAGAATGCACTGAATTTATGATAGAATGCACTGATGCACAACCACTGATGTTTCCTGATGATGAGGACATGGTAATACCCCCTCATCGGAGTCCGCACATCTCTGATGATGACGAAACACAGGTGCCAACTGCTGCGTCTTTCTGCAGTGTGCAGACCAAACAGGAGGTCAGGGAGGAAGACTGTGTGGAAGACGATGCAGGGGATGATGAGGTCCTAGACCCCACATGGAATGAAGGTCGTACCACTGACTTTCAAAGTTCAGAGGAAGAGGCAGTGGTGAGACCGAGCCAACAGCGTAGCAAAAGAGAGAGCAGGGGGCAAAAGCAGAACAGCCGTCTCCAAGAGAGTTCGCCTGCTACTAGCCACCGCCACCAGGGACCGAGCACCCCAAAGGCAGCTTCAAGGAGTTCCCTGGCATGGCACTTCTTTAAACAATGTGCTGACGACAAGACCCGAGTGGTTTGCACGCTGTGCCATCAGAGCCTGAAGTGAGGCATTAACGTTCTGAACCTGAGCACAACCTGCATGACCAGACATCTACATGCAAGGCATGAACTGCAGTGGAGTAAACACCTTAAAAGCAAGGAACTCACTCAGGCTCCCCCTGCTCCCTCTTCTGCTGCTGCCTCGGCCTCTTCCTCCGCCTCGGGAGGAATGTTGGCACCTGCCGCCCACCAAACAGAGGATGTGCCACCGACAACACCACCTGCGTCACCAAGCATCTCCACCATGTCACACGACAGCGTTCAGCTCTCCATCTCACAAACCTTGGAGAGAAAGCGTAAATTCCCACCTAGCCAACCTTGAGCCCTGGGCCTGAATGCCAGCATTTCTAAACTACTGGCCTTTGAAATGCTGTCATTCAGGCTGGTGGACACAGACAGCTTCAAATAGCTGATGTCCACGGCTGTCCCACAGTATGTTCTTCCCAGCCGCCACTACTTCTCCAAGACAGCCGTGCCTAACCTGCACAACCAAGTATCCGATAAAATCAAGTGTGCACTGCGCAACGCCATCTGTGGCAAGGTCTACCTAACCACAGATACGTGGACCAGTAAGCACGGCCAGGGACGCTATATCTCCCTAACTGCACACTAGGTAAATGTAGTGGCGGCTGGGCCGCAGGCAGAGAGTTCCTTGGCGCACGTCCTTCCGCCGCCAAGGATCGCAGGGCAGCATTCCTTGCCTCCTGTAGCCTACTCCTCCTACTCGGTTTCCTTCAGCTCATCCAGTCAGCCACACACCTTCACCACCAAATTCAGCACAGCCCGGGGTAAACGTCAGCAGGCCATTCTGAAACTCATATGTTTGGGGGACAGGCTCCACACCGCACAGGAGTTGTGGCGGGGTATTGAACAACAGACCAACGAGTTGTTTCTGCCGGTGGGCCTCAAGCCCGGCCTGGTGGTGTGCGATAATGGGCGAAATCTCGTCGCAGCTCTTGGACTAGCCGGTTTGACGCACATCCCTTGCCTGGCGCTTGTGCTGAATTTGGTGGTGCAGAAGTTCATTCACAACTACCCCGACATGTCAGAGCTGCTGCATAAAGTGCGGGCTGTCAGTGCGGGCGTTCACATCCTGCCGCTGCTCGCCTGTCTGCGCTACAGCGGAACTTCGGCCTTCCCGCTCACCGCCTCATATGCGACGTGCCCACCAGGTGCAAATCCTTGCACATGCTGGAGAGACTGTGCGAGCAGCAGCAGGCCATAGTGGAGTTTCAGCTGCAGCACGCACGCGTCAGTCGCACTGCGGAACAGCACCACTTCACCACCAATGATTGGGCCTCCATGAGAGACCTGTGTGCCCTGTTGCGCTGTTTCGAGTACTCCACCAACATGGTCAGTGGCGATGACACCGTTATCAGCGTTACAATACCACTTCTATGTCTCCTTGAGAAAACGCTTAGGGCGATGATGGAAGAGGAGGTGGCCCAGGAGGAGGAGGAGGAGGATGAGGGGTCATTTTTAGCACTTTCAGGCCAGTCTGTTAGAAGTGGCTCAGAGGGAGGTTTTTTGCAACAGCAGAGGCCAGGTACAATTGTGGCGAGCCAGGGCCCACTACTGGAGGACGAGGAGGATGAGGAGGAGGTGGATGAGGATGAGGATGAAGCAGGTTCACAGCGGGGTGGCACCCGACACAGCTCAGGCCCATCACTGGTGCGTGGCTAGGGGGATACGGAGGACGATTACGATATGACTCCCACAGAGGACAGCTTGTCCTTACCTCTGGGGAGCCTGGCACACATGAGCGACTACATGCTGCAGTGCCTGCGCAACGACAGCAGAGTTGCCCACATTTTAACGTGTGCGGACTAGTGGGTTGCCACCCTGCTGGATCCCCGGTACAAAGACAATGTGCCCACCTTACTTACTGCACTGGAGCGTGATAGAAAGATGCGCGAGTACAAGCGCACGCTATTAGACACGCTCCTGAGAGCATTCCCAAATGTCACAGGGGAACAGGTGAAAGCCCAAGGCGAAGGCAGAGGAGGAGCAAGAGTTCGCCAAAGCAGCTGTGTCACGGCCAGCTCCTCTGAGGGCAGGGTTAGCATGGCAGAAATGTGGAAAAGTTTTGTCTCCACGCCACAGCTAACTGCACCACCACCTGATACGGAATGTGTTAGCAGGAGGCAGCATTTCACTAACATGGTTGAACAGTACGTCTGCACACCCCTCCACGTACTGACTGATGGTTCGGCCCCATTCAACTTCTGGGTCTTGAAATTGTCCATGTGGCCAGAGTTAGCATTTTATGCCTTGGAGGTGCTGGCCTGCCTGTTGGCCAGTGTTTTGTCTGAACGTGTATTCAGCACGGCAGGGGGGTTCATTACTGACAAACGCAGCCGCCTGTCCACAGCCAACGTGGACAAGCTGACGTTCATAAAAATGAACCAGGCATGGATCCCACAGGACCTGTGCCTTCCTTGTGCAGAATAGACATTTCTAACTGCCTCCCCCTCAACCATGTATTCTTGTACTCCGGGGCACTTCTTTATTGAATCCTCATTTTTTTAACTTTACTATAATCTTGCGGTGCAACCCAAAGTTGAATGAACCTCTCCTCTGTCTGGGTGGTGGGGCCGAAATAACTGAGAGTGGCCTTCTCCGGTGGTGGTTGATATGACACATAATTCCTTGCTGTGGGACCTCTCTCCTCTGTCTGGGTGCTGGGCCGAAATAACTGAGAGTGGCCTTCTCCGGTGGTGGTTGATATGACGTATGATTCCTTGCTGTGGGACCTCTCTCCTCTGTCTGGGTGCTGGGCCAAAATAACTGAGAGTGGCCTTCTCTGGTGGTGGTTGATATGATGCATGATTCCTTGCTGTGGGACATCTCTCCTCTGTTTGGGTGCTGGGGCCGAAATAATTGAGTGGCCTTCTCCAGTGGTGGGTGATATGACGCATGATTCCTTTATGTGGGACCTGTATCCTCGGTCTGGGTGCTGGGCTGAAATAACTGAAAGTGGTCTTCTCCAGTGGTGGGTGATATGACACATGATTCCTTGCTGTGGGACCTCTCTCCTCTGTCTGGGTGCTGGGCCGAAATAACTGAGAGTGGCCTTCTCCGGTGGTAGTTGATATGACGCATAATTCCTTGCTGTGGGACCTCTCTCCTCTGTCTGGGTGCTGGGCCGAAATAACTGAGAGTGGCCTTCTCCGGTGGTGGTTTACATGACACATGACTCCTTCCTGTGGGACCTCTCTCCTCTGTCTGGGTGCTGGGCCGAAATAACTGAGAGTGGCCTTCTCCGGTGGTGGTTGATATTACGCATTATTCCTTGCTGTGGGACCTCTCTCCTCTGTCTAGTTGCTGGGCCGAAATAACTGAGAGTGGCCTTCTCCGGTGGTGGTTGATATGACGCATGACTCCTTGCTGTGGGACCTTTCTCCTCTGTCTGGGTGCTGGGCCGAAATAACTGAGAGTGGCCTTCTCCGGTGTTGGTTGATATGACGCATGATTCCTTCCTGTGGGACCTCTCTCCTCTGTCTGGGTGCTGGGCCGAAATAACTGAAATTGGCCTTCTCCGGTGGTGGTTGATATGACGCATGATTCCTTGCTGTGGGACCTCTTTCCTCTGTCTGGGTGCTGGGCCAAAATAACTGAAAGTGGCCTTCTCCGGTGGTGGTTGATATGACGCATGATTCCTTGCTGTGGGACCTCTCTCCTCTGTCTGGGTGCTGGGCCGAAATAATTGAAAGTGGCCTTCTCCGGTGGTGGTTGATATGATGCATGATTCCTTGCTGTGGGACATCTCTCCTCTGTCTGGGTGCTGGGGCCGAAATAACTGAGTGGCCTTCTCCAGTGGTGGGTGATATGACGCATGATTCCTTGCTGTGGGACCCCTCTCCACTGTCTTGGTGCTGGGGCCAAAATAACTGAGTAGCTTTCTCCAGTGGTGGGTGATATGACGCATGATTCCTTGATGTGGGACCAGTATCCTCGGTCTGGGTGCTGGCCTGAAATAACTGAAAGTTGCCTTCTCCAGTGGTGGGTGATATGACGCATGATTCCTTGCTGTGTGACCTCTCTCCTCTGTCTGGGTGCTGGGGCCAAAATAACTGAAAGTGGCCTTCTCCAGTGTTGGGTGATATGACACATGATTCCTTGCAGTGGGACCTCTCTCCAATTGATATTGGTTAAATTTTATTTATTTTATTTTATTTTAATTCATTTCCCTATCCACATTTGTTTGCAGGCGATTTACCTACATTTTGTTGCCTTTGGCAGCCCTCTAGCCCGTAAATGCAAGTGGAGAAAGAAAGCGGTGCGGCACTCACCCGGCTGGTTGAACAGTTCCGTTTAATGTGTCATAGAACAGAGACACAATACTGCAGGTAGCATGGGCGGATATCGAGCTGAGTGGCTGCAAGGAGGCGACGGCCGTTTCGCGCTTGGACTAGCGCATCGTCATTGGCCTGACGATGCGCTAGTCCAAGCGCGAAATGGCCGTCGCCTCCTTGCAGCCGCTCAGCTCGATATCCGCCCCTGCTACCTGCAGTATTGTGTCCCTGTTCTATGACACATTAAACGGAACTGTTCAACCAGCCGGGTGAGTGCCGCACCGCTTTCTTTCTCCACTTGCATTTATTGGATTACTCTCTATATACTGGGAGCAGAGCACCACATACGGCTCCACGCCCGCCGGATCGGTGGTGACCAGCATTGATTCACGGGGGTCTTCACAAGGTAGTGCCGCCCCGATTTCAACTCTTGTTCTCTCCTTACCACAGCCCTCTAGCCCGTTCCTGGACTATTTTACAGCCTTTTTAGTGCCTAAAAATTCGGGTCCCCATTGACTTCAATGGGGTTCGAGTTCGGGATAAAGTTCGGGTCGAGTTTGGATCCCGAACCCGAACATTTTTGGGAAGTTCGGCTGAACTTCCCGAACCCGAACTTCCAGGTGTTTGCTCATCTCTACTGTGCAGGCATGCTGGGAGTTATAGTTTCGCAACAGCTGGAGGCACACTGGTTGGGAAACACAGGTCTAGATCATTACTCTGCCCAAATCTATATTTAGCTACATGGCTGAAAATGCTGTCAAACAATGATCCTAGTTTTTTTTTATAGACACATGATCTAGAGTCATTTCTATCAAAAACGCCCAAATGGCCCCTGGGGGGTTCAGATATCTTGCTTTGGAGGCAGCAGAACGTTGGTGGTAGTCACAGTCAACCTTAATATACAATCAAATAGAGGCATCAAATGGATTCGCAAAGCGATTAATAATTGTAAGTATTATTTACATTGCGATTGCAACTTAGAGCTGAGTTCCTAATGGTTGTATTGCTAGAATATAACATATATTCTAGCAATACAACAACCATTAGGAACTCAGCTCTAAGTTGAATTCGCAATGCAATTAATGCAGGTTATATTAATCGCATTGCGAATTAAACTTATATCTGAGTTCCTAATGGTTTTTGTATTGCTAGTATATAACGAAGATTGAGAATATAGCGCTAAATTCGTTATATTCTAGCAATACAACCATTAGAAACTCAGATCTAAGTTGTAATCGCAATGCGAATAATACAGGTTATATTAATCGCATTGCGATTTACAATTACTAACACTACAGCTTCAGAATGAATCTAAGATGGATGCCGTCCTTGCGTTTAGATAGGAGGTGGGAGGGTCTACGAGGGAGGGTATGCTGATTGGCTGGAATGTGTCTGCTGACTGTGAGTTACAGGGTCAAAGTCTGCTCAATGATAAAGTACAGGGGCGAACGCGAACATCGAATATGTTCGCCCGCCGCGGCGGATGCGAACAAGCTATGTTCGCCGGGAACAGTTCGCCCGCGAATAGTTCGGGCCATCTCTACTGAAATACAGTTCCAAAAATAAAAATACAGTAAATCTGGTGTTCCAGTTGTTGCAGGCCTAGTTTAAATCTGTCCGTAAAGGGGTATATTTCCTTCTGTGGTGAAATTTAATTGCTAAAATACAAATTCCATAAATCTAGTGTTCCAGTTGTTTCAGGCCTAGTTTACATTTGTCCGTAAAAGGGTATATTTATTTCTGTGGTGAAATTTAATTGCTAAAATAGCAATACCATAAATCTAGTGTTCCAATTGTTGCAGGCCTATTTGAGATCTGTCCGTAAAAGGGTATATTTCTGTCTGTGGTGAAATTTAATTGCTAAAATAGCAATTCCATAAATCTAGTGTTCCAGCAGTTGCAGGCCTATTTGAAATCTGTCTGTAAAAGGGTATATTTCTGTCTGTGGTGAAATGTTATTGCTAAAATAGCAATTCTATAAATCTAGTGTTCCAGCAGTTGCAGGCCTATTTGAAATCTGTCCGTAAAAGGGTATATTTCTTTCTATGGTGAAATTTAATTGCTAAAATAGCAATTCCATAAATCTAGTGTTCCAGCAGTTGCAGGCCTATTTGAAATCTGTCCGTAAAAGGGTATATTTCTGTCTGTGGTGAAATTTAATTGCTACAATACAAATTCCATAAATCTAGTGTTCCAGTTGCTTCAGGTCTAGTTTACATTTGTCCGTAAAAGGGTATATTTATTTCTGTGGTGAAATTTAATTGCTAAAATAGCAATACCATAAATCTAGTGTTCCAGTTGTTGCAGGTCTATTTGAGATCTGTCCGTAAAAGGGTATATTTCTGTCTTTGGTGAAATTTAATTGCTAAAATAGCAATTCCATAAATCTAGTGTTCCAGCAGTTGCAGGCCTATTTGAAATCTGTCCGTAAAAGGGTATATTTCTTTCTATGGTGAAATTTAATTGCTAAAATAGCAATTCCATAGATCTAGTGTTCCGGCAGTTGCAGGCCTATTTGAAATCTGTCCGTAAAAGGGTATATTTCTGTCTGTGGTGAAATTTAATTGCTAAAATAGCAATTTCATAAATCTAGTGTTCCAGCAGTTGCAGGACTATTTGAAATCAGCCCGTAAAAGGGTATATTTCTTTCTGTGTTGAAATTCTATGGCAAACATTGCAATTCCCTAAATCTGGTGGCCCAGAAGTTGCAGGCCTATTTTAAATCTGTCCGTAAAAGGGTATATTTCTGTCTGTGGTGAAATTTAATTGCTAAAATAGCAATTCCATAAATGTAGTGTTCCAGTTGTTGCAGGCCTTGTTTAAATCTGTCCGTAAAAGGGTATATTTCTTTCTGTGGTGAAAGTTAATAGCTGAAATAGCAATTCCATAAATCTAGTGTTCCAGCAGTTGCAGGCCTATTTGAAATCTGTCCGCAATAGGAAAACTTTCATCCAGGGCCTAAATACTAGGCCTACAATTGATATTCCCCAAGTGTTTACTGCTGTGCCTGGATAAGTGTAATACGGTAAATAAATAACTAGGCAGATAGTGTTAGGCCTGAATTTGACATCTTCACATTGGGCCAAATATAATTTTTCTTATTGTGGTGCTTGGTGAACCGCAACAATGAGTAAAACATCTATTAAGGGACGCGGACTCGGTCGTGGTGGTGTCAGTGGACCCTCTGGTGCTGGGAGAAGACGTGGCCATTCTGCCACAGCCACACAAAGTAGTGAACCAACTACCTCAGGTCCCAGTACCCGCCAGAATTTACAGCGATATTTGGTGGGGACCAATGCCGTTCTAAGGATGGTAAGGCCTGAGCAGGTACAGGCGCTAGTCAATTGGGTGGCCGACAGTGGATCCAGCACGTTCACAACATTATTTCCCACCCAGTCTTCTGCAGAAAGCGCACAGGTGGCACCTGAAAACCAAGCCCATCAGTCTGTCACATCACCCCCATGCATATCAGGGAAACTGTCAGAGCCTCAAGTTATGCAGCAGACTCTTATGCTGTTTGAAGACTCTGCTGGCAGGGTTTCCCAAGGAAATCCACCTAGCCCTTCCCCAGTAGTGGAAGACATAGAATGCACTGATGCACAACCACTGATGTTTACTGATGATGAGGACATGGGAATACCACCTCATCGGAGTCCGCACCTCTCTGATGATGACGAAACAGCTCTCCATCTCACAAACCTTGGAGAGAAAGCATAATTTCCACCTAGCCACCCTTGAGCCCTGGGCCTGAATTTCTAAACTACTGGCCTTTGAAATGCCGGTGCGTTCCAAGGTGGAACGCACCACAAGCACATCACATCTATAATCGGAAGCTCCTTCATCCGAGCCTGACACTTCCGGTGCGTTCCAAGGTGGAACGCACACCGGAAGTGCATCAACGTAGGAACAGGAAGTTACATCACCAAAGGTACTTTGACCCGCCTTTGTGTTAACCTGATCGCTCTTTGATATATTTATTTAAATCCCCATTCACCCTTCCAATCATTTTTTAATCATTCTATAGCTCACACAATGTAACATAGATTGTTTTAACACTACGGATATATGTTATATCTTTTAAACGGAAACCGGAAGTGACGTCAGCCGAACCGGAAGTGACACTTCCTTGCACTTTTGGCGGTTTTTTCTTTACTTTTTTGTATAAATACCCCACTGTTTTGTCTGTTTGTAATTGCTCCTGATGAAGGGGTCTATTAAGGGACGCGGACTCGGTCGTGGTGGTGTCAGTGGACCCTCTGGTGCTGGGAGAAGACGTGGCCATTCTGCCACAGCCACACAAAGTAGTGAACCAACTACCTCAGGTCCCAGTACCCGCCAGAATTTACAGCGATATTTGGTGGGGACCAATGCCGTTCTAAGGATGGTAAGGCCTGAGCAGGTACAGGCGCTAGTCAATTGGGTGGCCGACAGTGGATCCAGCACGTTCACAACATTATTTCCCACCCAGTCTTCTGCAGAAAGCGCACAGGTGGCACCTGAAAACCAAGCCCATCAGTCTGTCACATCACCCCCATGCATATCAGGGAAACTGTCTGAGCCTCAAGTTATGCAGCAGACTCTTATGCTGTTTGAAGACTCTGCTGGCAGGGTTTCCCAAGGAAATCCACCTAGCCCTTCCCCAGTAGTGGAAGACATAGAATGCACTGATGCACAACCACTGATGTTTACTGATGATGAGGACATGGGAATACCACCTCATCGGAGTCCGCACGTCTCTGATGATGACGAAACACAGGTGCCAACTGCTGCGTCTTTCTGCAGTGTGTAGACCGAACAGGAGGTCAGGGAGGAAGACTGTGTGGAAGACGATGCAGGGGACGATGAGGTCCTAGACCCCACATGGAATGAAGGTCGTGCCACTGACTTTCATAGTTCAGAGGAAGAGGCAGTGGTGAGGACGAGCAAACAGCAAAGCAAAAGAGGGAGCAGGGGGCAAAAGCAGAACAGCCGCCGCCAAGAGAGTTTGCCTGCTACTGGCCAGCGCCACCAGGGACCCAGCACCCCAAAGGCAGCTTCAAGGAGTTCCCTGGCATGGCACTTCTTCAAACAATGTGCTGATGACAAGACCCGAGTGGTTTGCACGCTGTGCCATCAGAGCCTGAAGCGAGGCATTAACGTTCTGAACCTTAGCACCACCTGCATCACCAGGCATCTACATGCAAAGCATGAACTGCAGTGGAGTAAACACCTTAAAAGCAAGGAACTCAATCAGGCTCCCCCTGCTCCCTCTTCTGCTGCTGCCTCGGCCTCTTCCTCCGCCTCGGGAGGAATGTTGCCACCTGCCGCCCACCAAACAGCGGATGTGCCACCGACACCACCACCTGCATCACCAAGCATCTCCACCATGTCACACGGCAGCGTTCAGCTCTCCATCTCACAAACCTTGGAGAGAAAGCATAATTTCCACCTAGCCACCCTTGAGCCCTGGGCCTGAATTTCTAAACTACTGGCCTTTGAAATGCCGGTGCGTTCCAAGGTGGAACGCACCACAAGCACATCACATCTATAATCGGAAGCTCCTTCATCCGAGCCTGACACTTCCGGTGCGTTCCAAGGTGGAACGCACACCGGAAGTGCATCAACGTAGGAACAGGAAGTTACATCACCAAAGGTACTTTGACCCGCCTTTGTGTTAACCTGATCGCTCTTTGATATATTTATTTAAATCCCCATTCACCCTTCCAATCATTTTTTAATCATTCTATAGCTCACACAATGTAACATAGATTGTTTTAACACTACGGATATATGTTATATCTTTTAAACGGAAACCGGAAGTGACGTCAGCCGAACCGGAAGTGACACTTCCTTGCACTTTTGGCGGTTTTTTCTTTACTTTTTTGTATAAATACCCCACTGTTTTGTCTGTTTGTAATTGCTCCTGATGAAGGGGTCCTTTTAGATGACCCCGAAACGCGTCGAGCTCCTCCTCCCCCCCACCCTGGCTATTGGAATAAAGAAAGGTTCCAGAAAACTCCAGTGTTTGCCGTCCTTTCTAAGACTTCTACAGGCGATCCAGGCGCAGGAGGTGTTTATGTGGGTGTTTTATGCTTATCCCACATTACCCTCCTGGGTGAAGTGAGTTTTTTTCCACAATTTATTATTTTCAATTTGATTTTAATCCTACCTGCTTACTAGCATTTTATTGTTACATTTTATTTTCTTCTCATCGGCTCACAAAACGCAGTGGTCACAAATTTGTTGTCTATAGTACAATTAACCGTAATGTTGGCGCCACTATAGTGGTTCTTTTTTCTTTTTACCCTTTTGACTTTCACACGTCAAAATTGGGTCATCTCTTATAACCACCTTACCTCTCTCAGACTAAGGTGCAACCACTGGCAGCCTCTTTACTCACACCCACCTGTTCCTTCACTCCTTCCATCTCATCCTAAAATCCTTTTGGCGCCCTGCCGAGTTAAATCTAGGTTCCTTACCCCAAGCAACCTTCAGTATTTAACACTCTCCTTTTTTCCCCTGTTTTCTCACACTCATTTGTTCGACCGATGGGAGACCAACGGTCGACCAGAGAGGCAGTGGCTGACATAGGATTGGCCTACCTGGAAGGAGATATGTCGAAACTTTTTGAAAGAATAATGAAAGAAATCGAAAGACTACCCATTACCAACTTGAGACTACCCTCCTTGGATACAACACCAAGCACCTGGGCAACCCTACAAGTTAAGAAGGACTTCTATCCAGACGAAACCATGAACCAGACCCCAATAAGACCGCTAGACACCCTTCAAAACATTAAAAACTTCATCAAGAATGAAGTAGACTGGTACTTTCTTTCTGTTTACATCACTATGGGACTTGTCCCACGGGGTTTGAGATTACCGCTAAAACTCTCTTTCAATAACGATTCTGATTTTGTTAAAAATTGGCTTGACATTAGTGATATATGTTCCCAACAATTAATGGAACTCCTGGTCAGAAAAAGGAAAAACCTCTGCACTAATTTAGGAGTCAAGCTACTCCGTTGGTCCTCTACTAAATCCTCTTCGGTTTTGCATAATCTCAAAAATATAAACCGAGACACACTAAGACAATTCGAATACCTAAGGGGTACACAGAAAATGCCAAAAATTGCTTCGCGACATTTCAGACTATAAACAAAACCAGATCAGATCATGGGAAAGGAAGCACCCTCCCTTTACCCATAGAGACCCATATAGAAGAAACCCCCCCCACCCCCCCACCAGACCTAACAATTATTCCAACACAACAGTGGAGAACTCCAGACCTACACAAAAACACTTGCAGAAACACCCTAAAGTCTTCTACAATAGCAATATACACCGGAAAACCAATACCCCCGGACTCCTAGAACCCGACTGCAGCCAGATAGCTCCACTGCACCTAATCACTTTCCCATTAAAATCGTCCCCCTCATGAGCATTAAAGTCTTACCCCCCCCACCCATCAAGATCCCTGCAGCTACCCCTTTCCCCAAAACAAATAACACCCCACCTATCCAGTCTATTACATTCTGTTGTCCGTCCCTCTCCTACAGCCCACCCTCTTCCGCCTTTTGAATCCATATCCTCTACATCCCTTGGTTCACTCCCTTCATCCCCCACTATCCACATCAGCGATATCTCCACACACTCAGTTTCCACCAATCAATCAGACCATTTTTTAGCCTTACCCCCCAACCTCTCAGGAAGCCCTTTCATAGGACAGAATTCACCAACCTCTCTCAATACTTTTTTAGGAACTCCGACCGCAAGACCAGTGCTAACAAGCATGCAAATCCTAAGTCCTTTTTTCACCCCCACAGGCCCAATCCCCCCGACAACCCCCCACCACCATCAAAATCAGAAGATCACTCAATTCTTCAGTCCGATCCCCCAATCCCGCAAAAGAACAAAAAACGATACCGTGGATGTAGGGGAGGAAGACTCAGACACACCCCTAAAGAAAAAACTAAAACCCCAAACATTAACCAGACAATTCCAATCCACACCATCCCCCTGCCCACCACACAAGCAATAGATAAAACCACGATTCCCCCACCAACTGACAATTACCCACCCAAAGGAATTTTCAACCTTTCAAAATATGAACTAAAACCGCATGAACTAAACTTACTGAACAAGGGTCTGTCCTTTTGCCCCACAAGTTCTACTGATCCTTTTGAAGTATTTGTTGACCTAAACCAGTGGGTCCGCAAACTTACTCTTAAGAGGCACTTTGCCATTAAACAAAGAAAAATTGAGATCCTTGTCCCCAACTCTGGTATTGCCAAAACTACTACAGAGAACCCACACCTAATTCTGCCAACCACCACTCCTGCTCTACCGACCGACACGACAGCTACCACTGTGCAACCTATTCCTTCAGGTTTGAACATCAAATCCACCTTTTACCCTCTACACAACAGAGGCCCACATCTAGAAAGCTTCCTCAACATTATCCTAGATGAAGCCAAAACCCTAACCAAAATTAAAAACCCTCCCCCCCCCACACAATCTCACTAATAAAGAAAGGAAAGCCATCACCACCTTATGAAACAACAAGGAAGTTGTGATTAAGAACGCGGACAAAGGTGGGGGAGTGGTAATACTTGATCGGGAATATTATCTTCTTGAATCTAAAAGAATACTCTCGGATCTCATTTACTACAAAGTTTTGGCTGAAGATCCCACCCCCATCTTTAAAAAGAAACTCCAAGATCTTGTCACATATGGTTTCACAAACAACATTCTTAATAAGAAAGAGAAGCAATTCCTCACCTGTCACCATCCCTCCATAGCCCGGTTTTATTTTCTTCCCAAAATTCACAAATCCCTCACCAATCCCCCAGGCCGCCCCATAATCTCTGGAATAAACTCACAACCAACCTTTCTGCATATGTCGACAAATTTTTGCAAAAATACGTCGTCCAACTGCCCGCGTATCTACGGGATTCCACAGACCTTATAAATACGCTTAATAATATAGAGTGGAAGGAACATTATACCCTAGTTACTTTAGATGTTGCCTCTCTATATAGCAACATCCAACACACTTTAGGGATCCAGGCAGTTAAACACTTCTTGAGCCTAGATCCAACTATGGCCATCACCCAGAAAGAGTTTATTCTAAAAGCTATAAGTTTTATTCTTGAGCACAATTATTTTACCTTCGGTGAAACTTTCTATTTACAAACTAGAGGAACCGCGATGGGCACGAAATTTCTTTTTACCCTTTTGACTTTCACACGTCAAAATTGGGTCATCTCTTTGAAATGCTGTCATTCAGGCTGGTGGACACAGACAGCTTCAAACAGCTGATGTCCATGGCTGTCCCACAGTATGTTGTTCCCAGCCGCCACTACTTCTCCAAGACAGCCGTGCCTTACCTTCACAACCAAGTATCCGATAAAATCAAGTGTGCACTGCGCAACGCCATCTGTGGCAAGGTCCACCTAACCACAGATACGTGGAACAGTAAGCACGACCAGGGACGCTATATCTCCCTAACTGAACACTGGGTAAATGTAGTGGCGGCTGGGCCCCAGGCGGAAAGTTCCTTGAAGCACGTCCTTCCGCTGCCAATGATCGCAGGGCATCATTCTTTGCCTCCTGTAGCCTCCTCCTCCTACTCGGCTTCCTCCTCTTCTGCTTCCACCAGCTCATTCAGTCAGCCACACACCTTCACCACCAACTTCAGCACAGCCCGGGGTAAACGTCAGCAGGCCATTCTGAAACTCATATGTTTGGGGGACAGGCCCCACACCGGGCAGGAGTTGTAGCGAGGTATTGAACAACAGACCGACGAGAGGTTTATGCCGGTGGGCCTCAAGCCCGGCCTGGTGGTGTGCGATGATGGGCGAAATCTCGTCGCAGCTCTGGGACTAGCCGGTTTGATGCACATACCTTGCCTGGCGCATGTGCTGAATTTGTTAATGCAGAAGTTCATTCCCAACTACCCCGACATTTCAGAGCTGCTGCATAAAGTGTGGGCCGTCTGTGCGCGCTTCCGGCGTTCACATCCTGCCGCTGCTCGCCTGTCTGCGCTACAGCGGAACTTCGGCCTTCCCGCTCACCGCCTCATATGCGACGTGCCCACCAGGTGGAACTCCACCTTGCACATGCTGGAGAGACTGTGTGAGCAGCAGCAGGCCATAGTGGAGTTTCAGCCGTTCGCACTGCGAAACAGCACCACTTCACCACCAAAGACTGGGCCTCCATGCGAGACCTGTGTGCCCTGTTGAGCTGTTTTGAGTACTCTACCAAAATGCCCAGTGGCGATGACACCGTTATCAGCGTTACAATACCACTTCTATGTCTCCTTGAGAAAACACTTAGGGCGATAATGGAAGAGGATGTGGCCCAGGAGGAGAAGGAGGAGGAAGAGGGGTTATTTTTAGCACTTTCAGGCCAGTCTCTTAGAAGTGGCTCTGAGGGAGGTTTTTTGCAACAGCAGAGGCCAGGTACAAATGTGGCCAGCAAGGGCTCACTACTGGAGGACGAGGAGGACGAGGATGAGGAGGTGGAGGAGGATGAGGATGAAGCATGTTCACAGTGGCGTGGAACCCAACGCAGCTCGGGCCCATCACTGGTGCGTGGCTGGGGGAAACGGAGGACAATACGCCTCCCACAGAGGACAGCTTGTCCTTACCTATGGGCAGCCTGGCACACATGAGTGACTACATGCTGCAGTGCCTTCTGTAAGGACAGCAGAGTTGCTAATATTTTGACGTGTGCAGACTACTGGATTGCCACCCTGCTGGATCCTTGGTACAAAGACAATGTGCCCACCTTAATTCCTGCACTGGAGCGTGATAGGAAGATGCGCGAGTACAATCGCACGTTGGTAGACGTGCTACTGAGAGCATTCCCAAATGTCACAGGGAAAAAGTGGAAGCCCAAGGTGAAGGCAGAGGAGGAGCAAGAGGTCGCCGATGCAGCTGTGTCACAGCCAGCTCCTCTGAGGGCAGGGTTAGCATGGCAGAGTTGTGGAAAAGTTTTGTCACCATGCCACAGCTAACTGCACCACCACCTGATACGGAACGTTTTAGCAGGAGGCAGCATTTCACTAACATGGTTGAACAGTAAGTGTGCACACCCCTCCACTTACTGACTGATGGTTCGGCCCCATTCAACTTCTGGGTCTCCAAATTTTCCACGTGGCCAGAGCTAGCCTTTTATGCCTTGGAGGTGCTGGCCTGCCTGGTGGCCAGCGTTTGGTCTGAACGTGTATTCAGCACGGCAGGGGGCGTCATTACTGACAAACGCAGCCGCCTGTCCACAGCCAACGTGGACAAGCTGACGTTCATAAAAATGAACCAGGCATGGATGCCATAGGACCTGTCCATCCCTTGTGCAGAATAGACATTTATAACTACCTCCCCTTAACCATATATTCTTGTACTCCAGGGCACTTCTTTATTGAATCCTCATTTTTTCATTTTACCATTAGTTTGCGGGGCAACCCAAAGTTGAATGAACCTCTCCTCCGTCTGGGTGCCATGGCCCTGAGTCTGTGAATGAGGCCTGTGGCACTTCAGGTAGACATGAATCATTTTTGGCTGTGATGAGAACATCAACTCCCATAGCATTCCCACCTGATGCCACCCCAACCTCCTATTCCACCTCCTCCTCCTCCAAGTTGCCAATTGATATTGGTTAATTTTTATTTATTTTATTTTATTTTAAGCCATTTCCCTATCCACATTTGTTTGCAGGGGATTTACCTACATTTTGCTGCCTTTTGCAGCCTTCTAGCCTTTTCCTGATCTATTTTACAGCCTTTTTAGTGCCCAAAAGTTCAGGTCCCCATTGACTTCAATGGGGTTCGGGTTCGGGGTGAAGTTCGGGTCGAGTTCGGATCCCGAACCCGAACATTTTCAGGAAGATCGGCCGAACTTCTCGATCCTAAACATCCAGGTGTTCGCTCAACTCTACTTACACTGGTTCCAGAAAAGGGGAATGAAGAATAAAAAGAGCAAGAAGAGATGAAAGAAGCTACTGGTGTTGAGTAGAGATGAGCGAACACCTGGATGTTCGGGTTCGAGAGGTTCGGCCGAACTTCCAGAAAATGTCCGGGTTCGTGATCCGAACTCAACCCGAACTTCATCCCGAACCCGAACCCCATAGAAGTCAATGGGGACCCGAACTTTTGGGCACTAAAAAGGCTGTAAAAGACACCCAGAGGGATAATATACCGCAATAAACGCATTGCGATTACAACTTTGAGCTAACAATCACCATGGGAACGCCTCCTCCAGTAGAATGTACTGTCGGATCTGAGAATTAAGTTGAAATCGCAATGCGATTCTTATATATTTGCTTAATCGCATTGCGATTTCAACTTAGCATTGCTAATTAATTCCATCCATATCGCTAACTTACTGAGTCAGTAAGTTAACGAATATGGATGGAATTATTTAGCAATGCTAAGTTGAAACGGCAATGCGATTAAGCAGATATATAATAATCGCATTGCGATTTCAACTTAATTCTCACATCCGACAGTACATTCTACTGGAGGAGGCGTTCCCATGGTGATCGGTAGCTCAAAGTTGTAATCGCAATGCGATTAAGCAAATACATAAGAATCGCATTGCGATTCCAACTTTTTAGTACTCAACTTTTAAAATCGTACACCACTTTAAGTTCCAAAGTTGCAATCGCGTTCGAATAGAACTTAAAGCTGTCTCTTAGTCAGTTTTAGTATTGGTGTGCTGTAATAGAAGTTACATTCATACGCGAATATATCTTAGAGCAATACAATCAACTTTACACTGTTAGTTTTATTATTGCGATAATACAACTATTCAAGAATCGTGTACGTGCGTCTGTACGTGTGTGCGTTACCTCGGACACTATTCTATTTTGCCGGCCACAGCTGAAACCACTGATTTATGGTATTGCTATTTTGGCAATTGAATTTAACCCCAGAAAATAATCTATCCTTTGCCAGACAGCAGACAGTATTATACTTGTCTAGCCAAAGCTGGAACACCAGATTTAGGGGATTGGTATTTGGGCAATTGTATTTAACCCCTTAATAAAATATAGAAATTTCTTTCCTGAGTTTCTAGGGGTGACAATTAGCACAGCCAAGCCCCTGATGTAGGATATAGCAAAATAAAAAAACTAGTATTGATGGATTGATGGACTTGGTGGCAGCTTCTTCTGGCGCACCACAAGTCACAAAATGGCCGCCGATCAACCCAGAAAATAAGTGACAGAAAAACACTCTGTGCAGCCTAAAAACCAGCGAGCAAGTAACTAGCAGAAGTTCAATGATTCTCAGCTGTAAATTGATCCGTTCATTAGGTGCTGTTGCTGACTTTAACCTGCCTAATCTCGCCCTGATAGAAGCTGCGTCCTCTCCCTACACTAATCAGAGCAGTGTGACATGCGGCGCTACGTGACTCCAGCTTAAATAGAGGCTGGGTCACATGCTGCACTTGGCCAATCACAGCCATGCCATTAGTAGGCATGGCTGTGATGGGCTCTTAGGGCAAGAAGTAAAATGCTAACTGATTGGCTGCTGTGCAGCCCTTCAGAAAGCGGGAAGAAATCGACGAACACCGGACCCGAACCCGAACTTTTTTGAAAATGAACTATTCTCGAACTGTTCGCTCAACACTAGTGTTGAGCAAGAATGCTCAGCCAAACAGAAGTTCCTCTCGAGGATCGTTATGCTCGGCACATCTCAGATTTCAGCCGAACACACCACGTGTGCTCTAGAGCATTTATGCTCCGAGTCATTGCAAGTGTTTTTAAATGTAATTTCTGCGAGGTTTCTTCCAGGATTCAAACACATAGCTCCTACAGTACATCACAGCCAAGAGCTTTAACCACTACACTGTAGAGCTTTATGGCAACTTATTTAAAAAAATTATATATATGAGACTACTGCTGTACAGTGGCCATACAGCTCTACAGTGTAGTGATTAAAGCTCTTGGCTGTGATGTAGAAGCTGTGAGTTTGAATCCCAGCAGAAACTTTTCAAAAATTAGATTTAAATACACTGGGGTGTCCCCAAGCACAGACTACATATATAGACATAGCTATATATATAGAGTCCCGACACCCTCTCCTGTTCAGAGCAGAGGGTGCCAGGTTTATTGCTCAGGTTCTCCCATTGACTTCCATTGTGCTCAGGTGCTCTGTAGATGCTCTGTAATGTGTTCGACCAGAGAACTTAGGTGCTAGATCAACTCTAGTAGCCACAGTATTACAAGGCCAGGGAGAAGCAAAGCGAAAGGCTGATGCACATCTAGGTTCAGAAGGGGAAGGTACCATGTGAATTGTTCCCATTTAATGACCCACATGACGTGCATAACTCTTTTGAAATAATGAAACAACAAACTAAAGAACTAAACAATATCATAGACAGTTCAATACCTAGTGCAGATATTGAGCTTTTTGTAGGTGTCTCCACAAACAGGGTTCATTGTCAAGATCTTGCATGAAGTACTACTCCAAGAACCATTTCCCCCTGGGGTGTCTGCAAAAGAAGTGGAGCTGAAGGTACAATGCATGATAGTGGAAATATAGATTGCTAAAATATACACTGACTCCAGGTAAGTTTTTGGCATAGCCCTTGATTATGGACCCATTTGGAAAAGTAGAGACTTTGTTGGAGTTCCTCAGGTAAAAAAGTTGCCATTAGCAAGATGCAAGTGCACACAAAAGATACCCCTACTTAATTTAGAGAAAACTGCAGGGCTGATAAAGCAGCAAAAGCTGCAGCTCTACTACAGCCTTCCTTTGATGGCATTGTAGTACTCCAGATCAGAAATAGGGAAGGTGGATACTGTATGTTACGGTTGGACCAAATGCAGAACCTCGCTTCTAATGAAAAAAATTAGGGGATAGAACGAAAAGGGGCTGAAAAGAGGCAAGATGAAATTTGAGCATCAGGTGGCTAACTCTGCTTGCACTGAGCCCTGTACTGCCTGATGATGCATCGGACAGATGGACCTATTCATGCTTAAAAGGAAGATCTATGGCAGCAAGTTTGTTAGGTAATTTTTGGATCTCTCCTGGAAATAATATTGCAGTTACACACTTTGTTAACGGCTGCTTGATCTGCACATGCCATTACACTGGAAAGACAATTAAGGTCCCACCATGGCATTTCCTGAAGACATCATACCCGTTCCAGTGACTGCAGATGGATTTCACCCACAACTACCAAGGGTAGGTCAGAATGACTTTGTGCTTGTCTGTGTGGATCTCTTCTTAGGGTGGCCAGAAAATGGCCTGTCACCAATGCAAATGCAAGGACTGTGACCAAGAAGTTCCACTTTGAAGTGGTATGTAGGTATGGGATTTTTGAGACTATAGATAGTGACAGAGATGAGCACTTCACAGCAGCAGTATTAGAGGAAATACTAGGAGCATCGGGATAGAACAGACTTTTGACACCCTCTATTACCCACAAAGTAGTGGTAGGGGGATAATTAAAAAAAACACTAAAGTTTAAGTTCCAGAGGGCAATGGCAGAGACTAAAAACCCTGGACTGAATGTCTTTTCATTGTTCTTTACTGAGTAGCGACCATCTTAAATAGGAAAACAAGGCTTAACCCCTATTGGGCCCTTTTTGGGGTGTCCCCCAAGATAAGTCTGTATTTTCCATAGCAAATGCCAATAGTACATTCAGATCTCACATCATATGTGAAGGTCCTTCAACAAAATTTAATATATGTACCTCACAGAGTGTATGATTCTCCTCCATATCCTGATTCTTTGCCAGGGCTCTCATATTGCACTTTGAAGGCCACTTCCAAGTTCAACTAGCTACTCTGTACCTTATTGATTTACTTGTGTCATAAACCAGCATGTGTGAACCCACTGTGCCACGTGACCAACCTCCACTAAGGACATTGTCTAAGTGGACCGCTCGTTCATCACAGTACCCCAGATGGTGGGGATACTCTTGAGGAGGATTGGCACATGAGGTAGCTGGTCCAGGTGAACCAGGGGGTACCAGTGCAAGGTACCAGAGGTACAGTAACCTTGGAGTGACAGTCCGGGACTGAAGGATGAGGCAGAAGCATAGTCAAACAAGCAATGGGTCAGTGCAAGTGGCACAAGTACAGGTGAGGCAATCCAGGTCAGCAACAGGAGAGTCGAGGCAGAGCAGGTAAGGAAAAGCGGAGTCCAGAAACACAAGCTCAGGTCAGGTATACAGGAACATAAGCGTAGACAACAGCAACCTTTGCAGGATACAAGGACCTCTGACACTCAGGCACCTGGGAAGGGGGCTAGATTACTTATATAGGTGTACAAGGGCTAGGATTGGTCCATAAATAACAAGAAGTGATGTGCGCTGGCCTTGCTGCAGGGAACAGGTTGGAAAGCATTCTATGTCTAGAGTTGGACGGAAACCGTGCAGCAGATTCCAGGAAGGACGATGCCTGAAAGGACAGAGCCCAGGACTGCGGTGGTGAATGGGAAACACAGGAATCTGATCACTGCTGAACATGGATTCTGAGACAGCATTGGAAAGCAGTGGAACATCTGCAGTCAGTAAAGCTCTGTTTTAACTTCTTTTACAGATCTGTTTTGTGTACTATCAACAGAATGACTTCAAATAATCATATTCATGTATTTTTCTCAAGGTCCAAAAATAATTAATTGAAGGAATTATTTACTTTCAGCAAACGATGATTTAGCTAATGGCACAAATGATAAAATTATTCAATAAACAAGGGTTTCACTTGTTCATCGGGTAATCGGTGGAACCATTACACTGGCAGCGTACATGAACGGATCCGGTTGTATTGTATGGCTTCTATAGCCATGACGGATCTGTCTTGAACACCATTGAAAGTGAAAAGGAGACGGATCCGTTTTTTATTGTGTCAGAAAAAACGGATCCATCCTCACACACAATGTAAGTCAATGTAGACCACAGCTTGCAGCATTTTTATATCTGCGATGGGGATGCAACCGAATGGAATGAAATGCATTTTGGTGCATTCCATTTCGTTCAGTTCAGTTCAGTTTTGTCCCAAGTGACAATGAATGGGGACAAAACTGAAGCGTTTTCTTCTTCTATTAAGATCCTATGACGGATCTCAATAGCGGAATTGAAAACGCTGTGACGTCATCGTAGGTTCTTTTGCAGGTCCTGCTGAAAGAAGATTGAAGACACTGCGTCAGCGTGATCAAGTTAATGAGGTGAGTCTTTTTTAACCCTTAAATTACCATATTCTTTTGCATTCTGTCTTAAGAATTCTATTAAATTCTGCTTTAACCATGTTCGGAAGTTCGGGTCCCCACTGACATTAATGGGGTTCGGTTCGTGGTCAAGTTCGGGTCCTAAACCCGAACTTTGACCTGAAGTTCGGCTGAACCTCGGCAAACATGAACGTCCACGAATTGATTGGCTTTGTGTTTTCTTATTTACATATAAGTGAATACTGAGAAACAGGAAACCCAGACACTAATGTACACCATTTCTGTGTGTTCAAAAAAAATTTTTGTGACTTCTTTGTTTTTCAGACTGTAAATAAGAGGATTTAACATGGGAATTATAATAGCATAAAAACTGAAATATATTTTCCAAAGTTTGGTGAGTATCTTGATGAGGGTCCACAGTACATAATCAATGCTGTCCCGTAGAATAAAGATACCACTGTGACATGGGAGCTACAAGTAGAGAAAGCTTTAGACCTTTGAGAAGAGCGAATCTTCAACACAGATGATAAAATACAAACATATGATAGTAAAATAAATACAAAGGGAAAGACAATAGAGAAAAAACTGATAAATATGATCACAATCTCATTCTTCTCTGTACTTTCACATGACATCTTTATCACTACAAGGACCTCACAAACAAAGTGATTCAGTTGGTTTGGGTTGCAAGCCCTCACTGGCATTAATAGTGCGGGAAGCACAGACATTATAAAACTGGACACCCAAACCAAGGTAATGAGCCGATAGCAAATGCTCCAACGCATGAGAACAAGATAGTAGAGTGGCTTGCAAATGGCAACATATCGGTCATATGCCATGAGAACAAGTAGTAGGCATTCAGTTCCTCCTAGAAAGAGACCAACATGGACTTGAATGAAACAAATCATAAGAGGTGTTTTTCCACTAGAGGACAAAAGGTCCACCAGAAGTTTTGGAACTGTTGATGAAGAATAAAAAAAGTCAACAAAGGCTAAGTTGCACAGAAAAAAGTACATGGGGGTGTGTAGATGGGAGCTGATGATGATCACACACACCATAAAGCCATTCCCAAATAAAGTTATTATATAGATGATCAAAAAGAAAAAGAAAAGTAGAAGATTTATCTTAACATTTTGGGAAAATCCAAGGAGCATTACTTCCGTGGCCAGTGTCCTGTTATTTGGGAGATTCATTGTACTAAATTTTGCTTTGAAGTTCAATATTTATACTGAAAGTCAAAATGGCCATGGTCAAAATCTGTTTGTCATGTGTATAGACATATGCCAGTGTTAAAAAAAAGATAGATCTTTCAAACTAACCTCATCCATCAGCACATCTCTGCTTCTCAATGCTGACTGCATTCAGCTGCCATAACTAGCACCAATACAACTAATTTATGTCACCACAAGAGGCTTATTTTAATGTGCCATGTTCCATCAGATCTTCCATGAATTCCAGATAGTAGCATTCCCATTGTATTGCATTATATTTCCTGATTTGTATTTAATTTTTGAATACTGATATCCTGACCTTTTTGCTTTCCTTGATTCTTTGAAT
Organism: Bufotes viridis; assembly: GCA_033119425.1. Classification (NCBI taxonomy): domain Eukaryota; kingdom Metazoa; phylum Chordata; class Amphibia; order Anura; family Bufonidae; genus Bufotes; species Bufotes viridis. The sequence goes on along the minus strand of CM065592.1, from coordinate 11,188,929 downwards.
GTAAGCCTGGTTCTTTCCTGTGGGCGATATTGTGAATTTTGTCTTGTGCTTGGGCTTCTTTCCTATTGATCAAGTGACCTACACGTTAACATTTATTGCCATGTCCTTGGTGGATATCTTTAGACTATTGATAACTATTTACAAGAAGGTTAAAATTATTCAACAGCCTTGTTAGTCTGGGTCAAATTAGTTCCACTAAAGATTTACTTTTGGTGAGCAGCATAATACTAAAAATGTTATCATTAGCTAATGACATTAGCTAATAACATTAGCTGTCAAAAAAAAACCTCTCACTTTGGAAGACCAGAAGTCTAAGACCTACAAAAGATTCTCCTGTAATACACAAAATTTCCTGAGTAATATTATGCTCTCTGTTTCTTTAGGGTTGTGAATTCTAAATCAATAAAGAAATAGGGCAGACTTGGTGACATTGAATTGGTAATACTGTTTTGAAACAAAGAAGAGTGGAACACAAATAAGTAGATCCTTAACTAAATCAAGATGAACATTGCTCTTTAAGATTATCCAATGACCATATCAAAGCTTTACCTTATCCTGGACGTATGATCACAAGACTCAAAAATGATGAAAGTGCAGAAGAGATCAATGGCAAAGATGATGTGTAGGAACACCAGCTATAAGATGAATGGAAGAAACCATAAGAAATATCACAGAATCGAGAAACTGGAAGACCCAAACAGTTGACATTTTAGAGAAACACACTTCATGTAGACACCAGGGGAAAAAATACTGGTATACAAAGAAAACTGTAAACCATTATGTAGATTCAGAAGAGTTCGGAAAAGTTACTGTTCCTGGAGGTCTAGATAAGCCTGATATTCTAGAGAGGCTGTTGGGCTGTGTATATGTCAATTTGACTACGCATGCAATGTATAAACAATCCAGAATATTTCCAGATTGTTGTCCTCTACCTGAAGAAAATATTGCATTCCATATTGTGCATGAATGTAGGAAGTTGTATATTGTGCTCAGATCTTTGCATTTTTGTTCTGCAGTTGTCTGCTGACAAACAGAATTACAAATGAAATTGCAAATAATTTACACTATAACTTTATGTTAGGTTTACTAGCATTTTACAGAGAGGAGAGAGAATTTGAGAGAGAGAGAATGAAAAGGAGAGAGAATGTGATAGATAGAGAGAGAGAAGGAAAGAGAGAGAGAGAGAGAGAGAGTGAGAGAGAGAGTAAGGAGAGAGAGAGAGAGAAGGAGAGAGTCAGAGAGAGACAATATGAGAGGGAGTGTAAGAAAGAAAAAGAGTGAAGAAAGAACATATGAGAAAAAAAAAAAAAAGAAGTATGAGTAATGGAGAGAAGGAAAAAGCGAGAAAAAGAAAGAGGGAGAACATGAGCTAATGGATGGTGATCCAGAACCTTTGACCTAAATGTTTTTTGTGCCAGATCAGGCATGTTCAGTTTCTCATGCCACACACAAAACCGCTGCTTGTAGAGATTTTGTGTCCGGCATGGAAACGCAACAAACTGGACCGCAACACATTCTGGTACACTCCATTCCGGTTTGTTCAGTTTTGTCCCTATTGACATTGATTGGGGACAAAACTGAATTGTTGTGCTTTGGTTTTGAGAGCCTGTGCCAGATCTCAAAACTGGACAGCACAAAGCAGATGTGAAAGTAGCCTAAGAGAGAAAAAGGAGGAACAAAAGAGAGAAAATATGAGTGAAAAAAAGATTATGAATGAAAGAAAAAGACAGTGAAGGTTAAAGTGAGAAAAAGAGAGCGAAAGAAGTAGGAACAAGAGAGAAAATAATACAGAAAGAGACTATGAAAGAGAAACAGAAAAAGATAGGGGAACAAGTGATAGAAAAACTGAATATGAAAGAAAGAGGGAAAGAAAGAGGGAGAGTATGGGAGAGGAAGAGAGAGAGAAAGAAGAAGAAACAAGAGAGAAAGAGAAAATAAGACAAACGAGAGCGAGAATATCATTGAAAGAGAGAGGAGAGAGAGAGAGAGAGAGAGAGAGAGCAAGAGTTTAAAGTAAAGAAAAAATATGAGAGAAAATGTAAGGTGGTGGAGAAGCTGATATTTTGTAAAATGTTGAACTGTATGAAACCTTATAAATGTGTGCAATGTTTTATTGAATCTATCACGACCTGTTGGTGTTGTCATACTGTACTTTGTGATGGTGGTGTTCCTAGGAAGACAGCTTAGAGGGCTTAGGGAGATATCCTAGTCACCATATTAGGAAGGAAACAACCATCCTGACTTTCCAGTGTGGGAATGTAAGCGTATAATGCTGTAAAACCCACCTTAGTGAAATCTGGAGGGAACTTTAGTTTGGCCCTTTCTGCACTAGAAGACTCTTGGGTGTAGCACATGCAAGCATATATTATGTGTGGTATATAGTTGGACAATGAACATAATTCCAGGAAAGCTGAAGCTGAATTTCCTCATGCTTCGTGATAATTAATTGTTCCTAAATTTGGTGGCTGAAAATATAAAAAAATTATACTCACCTCATCCACTTGATCACAGATGGGCTGTCTGCTCTCATCTTGATTGAAGAAAACCCGCCAAAGGACCTACGGCAAGCATGAAGACATCACCATAGGATCACGCTGGCTATGCGCAGGTCCTGTGGCTGGTTTTCGTCAATCAAGTCGGGAATGGACAGCCTTTCCACGATCAAGTGGGTGAGGTGAGTATAATATTTATTTTATTTTTTATACCAGATTAACCCCCCAGGCACGTGAATGTGAGTCTCTGCTGCCCCAGTCACTGTGCCCACTCCAGACAATGAAAAGCGATTTGTGGCAAAGTAACACGTAATAAAGCCAAACCGAAGTTGCTCCAATTTCCATGAAAATTGTTTGGAAAATGTATCTCTTTTTGTTCATGATGGGAATGTAAGAGTATAATGCTGTAAAACCCATTTTAGTGAATTCTGGAAGGTACTTTAGTTTGGCCCTTTCTGCACCAGAAGACTCTTGGGTTCAGCACATGCAAGCATATTTTATGTGTGGTATATAGTTGGACAATTAACTATGATCAGAATTCAAGGAAAATTTTGATTGACCTCTTTTTGTTTATGATAGGAATGTAAGAGTATAATGCTGTAAAACTCATCTTAGTCAATTGCCCCCATGAATCTCACAAATGCATTGACAGCAATAGGAAATGTTTGAGTGACACTGACATAAATAGCTATGAGTAAACGCACATTTGACAAAGTTAACATACAGTGTGTTAAAAACACACAGCAGTCGCATCAGTGGCATGATGGAGGAAGCAGCACCGGCTGCATAGAACATGATGGTTGGCCGGTCGCAGCAGTGGCATAATGGTAGTGGTTAGGAATGAGCAAACCTATGGAAGTTCGGGTTCACCAGGTTTGCCCGAACTTCAGGTCAAAATTTGGGTTTGGTACCCCACAGACATCAATGGGTACCTGAACTTCACTTTATTATTTTCCATTATAGCATGGTTATATAAGAAAATAGAATTCTTAAGACATAATGCAAAACAACATGGCCATTTACGGGTAAAAAAAAAAAAAAAACTCATCCACTTCATTGTGCTGCGGAAGCTTCTTCTATCTTTTTGAACACAACCTGCGATATGCGTTATGACGTCACCACGTGGAATAGCACTGTGACGTCATTACACACATTTTCCATTATAACCATGTAGTAATGTTAAATAATAATAATGGAAGGTCACAGCAGTGGCATGATGGCGGTGGCGGTGACATGATGGAGTTGGCAGCAGCAATAGCTGTACAGAACATGATGTAGGCAGGCAGGCAGCCACCAACAAGGCCAAACCTATTCATCAGTGGAGGAGTGTGAAAATCCTCCTGAATCCAGGCTTGGTTTATTTTGACAACAGTGATGTTTTGGACATTGGCGGGGGACAACTTTCTCCATTCGGTTATCACCACACCTTCAGTGGTGCTGAAAATCCTCCCCGAATTGACACTGGAGGTCCCCCTGATCAGAGACTGTATTCTCTTTGGATTCTTATATATTCAGCAGGCTAAGTTCAGCCTGCATTTGTGGGAGGGGCGTAGGGGACTTCATAAGCCCCGCTGTCCAGCACATGGAGTGCGCATCCTTTCTCTGAATTACGTTCCATGGTAGGAGGAGTAGCACGCACGTCGCTCCCAGCCATTCCAGCGGTCCTGCTCGCCAGAACCCGGGCCTGAAGGGTAAGTACAACCCAATCTTCCCCCAAACCAGGAGCCGGCAGGCGCTCGTCTGGCACCCGGCTCCTGGTGCTTTCGGTCCCCCTGGCCTGTCCAACTACCTCCACAAGGCCGTGCCGCACGGCATCATCCTCCTCTCCTGCCGCCTCCGGGAGAATCGCTCGCTACCGCCATACGTTCCACCATGGAACGCATCTCGCGATCTCTCCCGCCTCAGCGAGCCAGGAGGCGCATGCGCACGGCGCCGCCCATCTCCTGGCTCGCTTCACTTCACCCACACACACAGCCAATACACACAGCAGCAATATACATGTAGACCTGGGCTCCAAAGAATCTGCAGTACACCACACAGGAATGGGGTTGATCGTGAGGTCCTGCGGCATCGAGGATCAGTTGAGTGGCCGCAGGATCAGGGCCAACCATGGCTTAGCAAGCAGATTCCTCATGCAACGGAAATAGGCTTGCTAAACAGCACCACACCAGGATCATCATGTTGTTCAGGGAATATAATACCACCTTATTGGTTTCGTGAGCATATGATACCAGCGTTCCAAACCATGCATAGCACACAAGTAGAGAAGCATCAATTCACAGTCCGATTCAGAGACAGACAAAAACATGATTCCAATGCTTGCGGGCCAGCCGCGCTCACACGCCATGACCGCGACTCAGACTGTTTGCATTGTAACATCTGGTTACAGACTCCAAGGGGAATGGCACTTTGATTCGAGGTCCCCAGACATCTGTGTCATTTGTCTTGTCAGATTTACACAATCCACTGCACTAAAAGACTCCATGGTCAGACCGCTTTTGCCGTACTAACCATTTTTCGTGCTGCCCCGCTAGTTCCCCCCTGGCTTCCCCACGCCACTTTTCCCATCCTTGCATACTCAGTCCCTTCAGCCTGGTACGCTCAGGCCCCCCCCCCCCCCAAATCCAGGTATGCCCTGGATTCCCCCATTCCATGTGTGTTTTTCTGCTGGCTCCTACTCCAAATTCACCTTCCCTTCGCGCCCCACAACTATGTCTCCCTACGCTTGGTGTGCCCAAGCATCCAGCACCCTCACACTTATCAGGCGCGCCCTGGTCTCCCTCCTGCTCACGGGTAAACATTCCCCCGTATTCATCCCACTGCCACCCGGCCTGGTACACCCAGGACTCATGTCTCCCGCGGCAGTCATCCTCACCAGGTACGCCTTGGTCCTTCCCAGGCCATCCAAATGTCTTCCAAATCCAGGTCACCCAGGATCGCCCTGGCTCATGTTTGCTCAGAAGGCCCCCTGTCGCCAGTCTTTCCATAAGTCATAACGATTTTGGGCCCGCTCACATACATCACCCCACATCACGCTGCCGGTTCCTTCCGATCCGCACATCCCCGACATCGGGCCACGCCAGCGGAAGTCATGCCTTTCGCTCTTGGCGTCAGTCCGTCAAGTCCATGAACGCCTGGTCCTTTCTAGTCATGATTCATCAAGTCAACATGAACGGTCTTTTTCCTTCAGGTGCTAGGTTAAACCGCGGGTACCCGTAAGAATTTAGTTGTCTGTTCATAGGTAAGTAGGAAACACGCATGGCCTTCGCTTTCCCGGCATAGCCAACCGCGGCAACACGTACCATCTTTTTTCAGGTGAAGTTCCCTAGGCTTGCTGCAGACAGCTCCGGTAACAGGTGAGTTGTCGATCGCACGCCACAAGGGGGATACACGCCCCCTGTTCACCAGCCAGGTCATGCCGGCACCCCGCTACAACCTCCTGCCCACAACTCGGGCCCCCACCACCCCCATCTCACAATTATCCCCTCCGAGACACCTGCTCCCCGCATTGACTCCACCAGCTCCCATCTCGTTCCTTTCATTTCAGCCCATCATGTCCCACGTTTCCGACATCGAGGATGCTCTGTCAACAGTAGAGTCCACGGTTTCGGAGCGAGGAAGCCTCTTATCTTACAGAAACTGGACAATCCCCAAGCTGATTGCCGAGCTTAACAAGCGAGGGATACGCCATGCGGCCATAGCTCGCAAGGACGAACTGTATCGCCTGCTGTTCCCGGAACCGTCCACGGGACCCACGGATCAGGTCTCAATGTCAACTATCCAGTTGTCCCTAACGCAATTACACGCCACAATCAATAACCTGTCCAGTTCGATCTGCGACATCAACACCAGACTTCATGTTGTCGAAAACAGGGATGCAGCACCCACCACACCAACCGATCCCACTCCAGGTCCATCCACTTCCCGGCCTTCTTCCCCAGGTAGGGTCACAGGGGTTCCCGACATTGCCACCTCTTTCTTCATTCCCGAGAATTTGCGCAGGGACATACTGGCCGGCAAGGACGTCAACCTCGCAGCGGTCCTCATGTCCACTCATGACACAGTGGAGAGCAGGACCATCGCGTGTGGCGATGTGTCAGTGGTACTGAAGTCCAAAGACACTCGCCTTAACAAAAAGCTCTCCATCCCGGAGTTTGTGCTGGCGTTCAGCCTGTATCGGGACATCATCTGTTCTGCACAGCCGGCCAGGAGAGAGGAGCTTGACACATACCTCTACAGAGTCATGGACCTTGCGTATAAATACGGAGGATTCGTCTACTACGATTACCACCGGTCATTCTCGGCAAAGGCAGCTGCCGCCCTCGTCCAGTCTCAACACGTCACCAACTGGGCTTCCCTCGATATGGAGCTTTTCTGCAGACATTTTGCCAGACTAAGATCCCCGTTTTGCTCCAACTGTCAGTCGGTACTGCATGCGTCCGACTGGTGCCCCAACTCAAACGTCACCTCCCAGCCAAAACAGTATCCTAGCACTTTGGCTTCCCAAAAGCCAGGGCCACTTCTGGACAAATTAGGTCAGCCCATAGTGTTCCTGGGAAAAAATCAGCTATGCAACAACTACAACTCCTCCTTCTGCAATTAGTGCAAGGCTCTTCATATTGGCTCAACCTGTTTTCGGGGCCACCTTCAAACCTCCTGTTCCCAACGCGCTGCGAAAAGCTGACTAGCCGGCATCAATGTCCCCCTTTTTGTTTCCCTCCTAAAAACCCATCACAACCCCGAGTTAACACTATTCCTGCAATCTGGATTTTCCAAGAGCTTCCACACCGGCTTCGTCTCCTTGCCCCAAGGTTCCTGGGAAACCCCAAATCTGATGTCAGCCACTGAAGACCCGGACGCGGTGGATTCTCTCCTACAGGCCGAACTACACAAAGGATTCATCATAGGCCCCTTTTCCCAACCTCCTTTCCACACTTATAGAGTGAGCCCCATCGGGCTGGTATCAAGAAAAACACCAATAAAAAGCGTTTGATTTACGATTTGTCGCGGCTCATCCTTCCAGCGCTCTCAGCCTCAACTCATTGATCCCGTCCGAAGAGTATTCAATGCAATACACTTCCCTGGATGAAGCAATACAGCTGATCCTCCAAGTAGGGGCGGGTGCATGGCTATCGAAAGCAGACATATCTGATGCTTGCAAGCTATTACCACTACAGCCACACTTCTGGAGGTTCTACGGAATCAAATGGAGAGACCAGTACTACTTCGCCACCCGCCTCACGTTCCGTTTAAAGAGCAGCCCCTGGCTCTTTGATCAGTTCGCACAGGCCCTCCATTGGATTCTGGTGAACCACGCCAATTATCCCCGAGTAATCCACTACCTGGACGACTTCTTGCTAATCGAAAACCCCAACCACGTTTCTGACCGGTTGGAGAGTCTTCTCAGCATTTTCTCGGCTCTACGGGTCCCCGTGGCACCATCAAAGGTCGAAGGCCCTTCCATGGCCATCACCTTCTTAGGCATCTCCTTAGACACTCTCAGGATGGAGGCCAGACTTCTGGAGGACAAATTGGTCAGGCTCCAAACAGCCATTTCCACTCACGTAGGATCCAGGACCATGTCAAAAGGCGAGTTATAGTCGTTATTGGGCTCTCTCAATTTTGCCACCCGGATCATGCCACAAGGTCGCTCCTTCACATCAAGGCTTCTCCAGCTGTTACCTACGGCAATGACACAAGACTCTCTCATCCAGATGGATCGGGAAGCCCTGGCCGACCTAGCCATGTGGAGGGTCTTTCTATCAGACTGGAATGGTATCTCCCTGTTCGTACCACATTGGAATGAGACCTTCCTGACCATGTACTCCAACGTGGCCGCTTCCGTCGGGTTTGGTGCCGTTTGCGGCCGACAATGGTTCGCAAACTCCTGGCCTCCCCAACTCTACTCAGATTCCCAGGCCATCCGGTCTTCCCCGCTCCTGGAACTATACCCCATCGTGGCGGCTGCATAGGTCTGGGGCGAAGAATGGAACAACAGGCCGGTATCCTTCATTACAGGCAACCACACAGGAGTGGACATCCTCACCAAAGGAATATGCTTCTCACCGAAGGTCATGCGCTTCATGTGCAAACTCACCTGGTTGGCCCTAAAGCACAATTTCCATATCTCCTGTGCCCACATTCCGGGCCTCAAGAACGTAGCAGCAGATGCCTTATCCCACCTAAACCTTAACCTTTTTTTCCAGGTCATGCCACAAGCCAAAGAGTCGGGTTAACCCCCCCGGATTTCGCATCCCTGATCCTGGACTAGACAGGCACATAGCAACAGCACGGTCTCTCATCCGCAAGTCTCTGTCAGAGAACTCCTCCAGGAACTACCCTGGAAGGTCTTTTCTCACCTTCACCCCAGGGGCAACACGGACGAGGTCACGTTCATCACGGCTTTCCTGGCATACTGCCACAAAGACCTTCACCTGTCATACAGTACAATCAGGTTGTATTTGTCGAGGGTCCAGCATCATCTCATGATCCGCCACCCTGGCTCCACTTCCCTCTTTTCCTCCCATGCCATCAAAGCCACGTTGCGTGGCATCCAGAAGAGTGCCAACAGGTCCAAACCCACCAGGCAACCCGTGTCAGGGAACTTGTTCAGGCAGATTTCAACCTCCCTAGACGGTAACCCTTTTGGGTCATTCAAAAACACCGTCCTCAAAGCTGCCCTCTATCTAAGCTTCTATGGCTTTCTCCGGCCTGGGGAATTCACCAGCACCTCCCCTCATAATTCGGGACCCGTCTTAAGCCAACTGGCCCGCGGTTACGACCATTTCATATTCACCCTACCCGTCTCCAAAACCTAACAAGTAGGACCCCCCGCACGCATCCAATATTTCCCAACCACCAATCCTTGGTGCCCAGTGGCTGTCCTCAATGTATTACTTGCCACCCTAGGTAATCGGGCTCCGACTAGCCCATTACTTCCTTTCCCTTCCCGGCCGCTCTCGTGCTCACAGTTTACCAAACACATGTGCAGCCTCGCATCAGGGTTAGGATTCGACCCCAGAACCATATCTGGCCACTCGTTCCGGATCGGAGCTGCCTCTGCTGCATCCAAACACGGGGTCCTGGCCCACATCATACGCAAAATGGGACGATGGCAATCGTCGTGCTTCTCACGGTACATCCCGCATCCGAAAGCCGATATTGCCAAAGCTTTCTCCGACCTGGTACTGTAAATACAATAACAATAAAGAGTTGTATCCATAAAACTTTTCCTACTCGTTTTCTTGCCCCCTTTATTTGCCTACCCTCGTTTGTGGCTAACGGCACACCACTAGCCTACCCAGTTAGTTTAGTGTCAGGACTCGCATCCTGGGCTTCGCGCCGCAGCCAGGACCACAAATTCAGCAGGCTGAGTTCAGCCTGCATTTGTGGGAGGGGCGTAGGGGACTTCATAAGCCCCGCCGCCCAGCACATGGAGTGCGCATCCTCTCTCGCCCACCCTCCAGCCCTTCTTCCATGCATCTCTTTTAGGGCAGCCCCCTTTATTTGCCTACCCTCGTTCGCGGCTAACGGCACACCACTAGCCTACCCAGTTAGTTTAGGGTCAGGACTCGCATCCTGGGCAGCCAGGACCACAAATATTATATATATATATATATAGAGAGAGAGAGTGTAAGGGCTCGCTCTCTCAAGCAGGGCAGCGATGACAGACTCCTCATCTGACAACAGGGTTAAAGTCCAAATGATGCTTTATTTTGGTCTTCTCCCTAACTCTCTTATAGAGCGCAGTTCACACACAGGGTATCTGGCTCTGACACTCAGCAGGTCAGCTCACTAGACATAAGTCCCATACAGGTGAGAGATCTGGCTTCACTTAGCCTCGTGAGCCCTCAGCCCTCCTGGCTGGGACCACACAGAGCCTCTGCAGGCTTCCCTCCAAGTCCTCGCTCTCATACACAGAGGGATGTATTATCCCTTCTTTATTACAGCAGCGGGCCTCACCTGTGATCTCTTCAGTTAAATGGAATAACGGTAGTGAACTAGGGGTGTGGACTGAGAGACTCCCACTACCAACCTGTCTCCCAGTCCAAAGAAATCCAGCCCATACAAGTCGGGTAAGATACACACCCTTAGCACACCTCTATCATGCGCTTCACCACAATATATATATATATATATATATATATATATATATATATATATACACAATGGCGATCAAAATTAGAGGACAACACATCATTTACGAAATGTCAAGGTCATATTGTAGTCCTATGTGAATATATCCTAACATGAGTAAAATAGCAGTTTTTTTTTGTATAATTCTATATTTATTAAAGAATAAAGAGATAACAAAGCGTATCAACAAGAGACTCATGCACATTAGCACAAAGTAAAGTGTGCAGCATGTAAAGCATCACATATACAGTAACTGAGCACCAATGACAGCCAATGGTATTCGATGGTATAAAGTGCAAAGTCGAGCAACAATATAACAAGAAGGTGTATAGAGAATATCTGTATCTGTCCTTCATCAGTTCAACATAGGACCACTGGGCAGCATACCCTAGAGAAATAAGACATCATGTAATAAGGGGGGCACAACAAGGACCCAAGAGCCCAGTGCCTCTCAAGAAGGAATGATTCATCAATCTAATATCTAAGAGACAACACAAATAACAAAGACAGTGACACAAAGTGGGGGGGGGGGTGGGGGACGGACACATCATTCTCACACGATCTTTAAAGGGATTCTGTCACTAGTTTCCACTCCTTTGAGCTAAACATATGCTCAGGGTATCTTCATGATTCCTAATGTGGGCTTATAAATGTGATCTGTAGCTTAGTTTTGCCAAAAAGCTGGTTTTACATACATGTCAATCATAAAAATAAGGTGCCCAAGGGGAGGTCCAGGGATGCAGGGTGCCCGGCTGCAGCAATCGCTGTTGGTGCCCAGCGCCGCCTTCCCAGAGTTCTGCGCCGCCTCCTACTTCTCTGTGCCGCCTCTCCGTCCCTCCCTGCTGGCATCGGCTTCTTCTAGCGTAGTGAACATGCGCCGGCACTTCGCTAGAGAAGAATCATCCAAGCAGTCCGTACGGGTGCATCGGGCTTAGCCTGTGCGCACGCGTGGCATCTCACAGAGGGAGTATGGGGAGGGAGGGAGAGGCGACACAGAGAAGTAGGAGGCGGCGCAGAACTATGGGAAAGCAGTGCTGGGCACCAACGGCGTTGGCTGCAGCCGGGCACCCTGCATCCCTGGACCTCCCCTTGGGTACCTTATTTTTATGATTGACATGTTAGTAAAACCAGCTTTTTGGCAAAACTAAGCTACAGATCGCATTTATAAGCCCACATTAGGAATCATGAAGAGACCCTGAGCATGAGCATATGTTTATCTCAAAGGGGTGAAAACCGGTGACAGAATCCCTTTATTGTTGCCTAGTAGCCCAATAATCATCCCAGGAATCCCATATGGTGTTAAAGAGTGCAATTTTATCCTGAAACATAGCATTGGAGTATTCCAAGGTTCGGACCTCCGTCACCCTAGCATACAAATAGGAAACTCGTGGCGGATCGGCGCTTTTCCAACATCAGGAGATTAGGCAGCGAGCCGCCGTTAGTATCAATAGTAATAACTTGAGTGAGTGTTTTTTAACTTGAGTGGGGACCACATTAAGCAGGAAGGACAGAGGGTCAGGTTTTATTTCCACTGCAAAAATGTCACTCAGAAGGGTGCCCACTCCAGTCCAGAAGGGGCGTATCTTGGGGCAGTCCCAGAAGATATGGAGCAATGTACCCCTATGTAACACGCACCTCCAGCACTTTTTTGGAACTGCTGGGTTCATTATATGGAGGAGATCAGGAGTGTGATACCAGTACATCAGAATTTTATATTGGTTCTTCTGGTACAAAACCAACATAGAGGATTTCGCTGCCCTCCTCCATATAAGGTGCCAAAGTGAGTCCGGTTAGGTTTTCCCTAAGTATTCCTCCCACCATACTATGTAGGAGTGCCTCAGGACCGATCAGAAAATCTGCGGTGTGGGCAGGAGCTGATCTCTCAGGCAGCCATCTCAGACGGTGTCCGGACACACCCCACAAGAATAGCGGTATTTTAATATTATTTCATAAATTGCATTTATTCTAAAGCACAGAATAAAAATGCAAATGAGATAATTGAAAATGAAGACTGATCAAAATTAGAGAACACTTTCAGATACCTGCAAAGTTATTGGTGTTAATCTGGCAACTGGTCCCAATTTCCATAATGATCTGACAAACCCTATTTGACTGGCATCCTAACTTTTCAGTTTTCACTGACTTTGCCAAAATAGTGTGCCATTCCAAAGTGACTGAAACCCTCCGGCAGCAGGTTGTTCAGATAAAGGCCAAAGGGGTGACCCTATCAGCCATAGCAAGAGAAGGTGGTCGTTTCAAGTCTGTGATTTTTAGAATATTGCATTTTTACGACATCACAAACTCATTCAAGTCCTCCAAGAAGGCTGGTCGCCCTCGAAAGACAAATGCAAGCAAGGACAGGATATTGTGGAGAATCTCCACGGGTAATCATTTCAACACTACAGCTGGAATTGCTCGCCAGTTCAGCACTGAACAGAGTAAGGATCTGCCTCGTCATACAGTGTCTCGACGTTTAAGAGCATTTGGACTGAAAGCCCACTATACAGTGACCAAACCTCTTATTAGCAGAAAGAATCAAAAGGCTAGGCTCACCTTCCAGAGGAGCATGTTGTGTGGACAGAGGAGAAGTGGTCCAGAGTTCATTTTAGTGATGAGAGAAAGTGAAATTTATTTGTGTTTGATGGGAAACATTATGTTCGTCAACAAACTGGAGAAATACTAAACCCAAAGTGTGTAAAGAAGTTAGTGAAAGGTGGAGGAGGAAGTGTCATGGTTTGGGGAATATTTCCTGCAGCAGGAGTTGGACCTCTCCTACAGCTACATGGTAGAGTGAATGTAAGTATGTATCAGAACCTTCTTCAACAACACATGGTTCCTTCCTTGCGTTCATCACTCAAGCAGCCAGAAATTTTCATGCAGGACAATGCCCCCTGTCACACAGCAAAATGGGAAATGCAGTTTCTTGAAACTGAAAACATTGAAACAATGAAGTGGCCTCTCAGAGTCCTCCTGATCTAAACCCAATAGAAAACCTCAGGAAAATCCTTGGTGACAAAATTATGGTGAAGAAACCCACACCAGTCACAGAACTATTGAAGAGACTGGAAGAAGAGTGGAGCAAAATCACACCAGAGCAGTGTGAGAGACTAGTGATGTCCTGTGGCCACAAATGTGTTCAAGTCATTCAAAGCAATAGCCTGTACACTTCTACTGATTGGTGACTGTAGGAACCTTCAGAAAATGTAGTTTGAATCTTTCTCTGTGCTACAGTCATTGCTATTCTCCAATTATGATCATCAGGTTTTGTTTAAAAATAAAGGTTTTATGGTGATATACTTTAGTTATTTTGGAAAACACTGGACTAATGGCATGGTGTACCACTTACAAAAAATCCTTCAAATGATGGTCAATATAGATTACATTATTTCTGAAAAAATCAAGTGTTCATAAATTTTACATATATATATATATATTAGGAAAAGTGTATCTTTAGGCCAGGAAAGGGAGAGCTTGACCAGTCTGATAGAGAGAGAGAAGCTAGCTTCCATATACTACCTTTGGGAATTACTTGAATCGACTGTAAAGACTGCATTTAATGTGCATAGTGCTTGTGTGGATCACCTGCTGACCGGCTTCAGTAAAGCCCACATCTTATTTTGCTGTTGCACAGCTTGTTCAAGGCAATGCTTTTTTGTCATCCAACAGTGTGGCGAAAAAATGCTAGACAGGAAATACTTGAACAGAGCTAATGGCAGCAAAGCTCATCTTTGCTCTTACATAGTGTGGGCCTAACCCAACCACGGCGTCAGCAGCATCACCAGATCCAGAAGCAGAGCTGGCTAGAGTTGTTCTTTGGAAGGTACATGACCTCTGTTTTTTATTGATGCTGCCACCACCATTCCTCCTCTGTTATTGTCTCCTCCTCAGCACCCCGCTCCAGCTCAAAGGTCCGGTAAAGCACACATTCATCATTGGAGTTCTCACTTTCCCTGCTGCATTTATCAGAGTGTGGAATAACATGGTGGGTTCTTTGGCCCCCCTGCGCTGAGTCTCCTTCTCCATCTCATCCGCAGGGCAGCGCAAGCACTGACTGCTTTCACACAAGTTGTCAAGTTGTGGAGACTCTCTTGACTGTCTACCTTAGGGCGTGGTGAGGTTTTCTTACCACTTCTGAGGAAAAACCTTGGCCTGGGTAGGCAGGCAAAACATAGAATGATGTTCTATTTGTATCCTGCATGTAGCAGCACTGATTGGCTCATCCAGGCTGTCTATCAGCCTGGGAGCCAAAGCCTATCAGGGCATGCCACCCCCCGACTTCCTCTCAGGGTCATGTGAGAACACTACTTCCTCCCTAGTACTTTTTCCTGCCGATATGTGCACTACGCACCATTTTAGTGGATTCGTTCAAAACAAACCAGAAAAGATTCAGGGTTTTCTACCATCCGAAAAATAGCAAAGTTCAGACCGGTTCTCTCATGCTTAGAACGGACGCAACAATACTCTCCAACTGCTGAGGAGAGTAAGTGTCATTTCCAGGGAGAGGACTCTTAGAGGGGATTTGGAAGCAAATGTGAAACCTTACACAACGCTTTCAGTTTGCCAACACATGCTGAGAGGGCTCTAGAATTTTATCCTAACCACAATGGCATGGAACAGATAAAATTCCTGGTGAAGATTTGCAATTAAATTAGCAAATTTGATCCAAATGTAGATCCCTTCACATCATGCAAAATCTTTGAGGGCGACTGCGAGACATTTTCTGTGACATGGAGTTATTTAAGTTGTGGTTGCATACACATCACAGCCGAAGATACTATATGAGGCTATTGGGAAAACGGATCTTAAAAATAAAAAATGTAATGATGAGGAAGAATGCCTTTCGATACTCATGAAATTGGCAAAGGGTTATTGGGATGTTACTCCAGATATCCTTATCAAGTTCAAACCTAGCTTACAGGTTTGCGTTTATCACTTTCTGGTCAGTTTGAAGTAATGTATGCAAAACTAATAAAGGATCAAAGTATAGGCGTCTATGTGGCATGGTTCTCATAGAGCCCACAGAACAAATGAAGTTATGATACAGATTGCCAGGTACATCATCCTCAAGGTCCCAATGTGGTATGACTCTGATTCTGACATCATCATTGGAACTGATGTAATAAAAAAAAGGATGGATCATTCATCTGACACAATGGTATTGAGTGGAGGAGGCCTAGACAATCAAAAGTGGGTGTTATAAAGCACTATTGTCTGGGACCACCCCTGATTACAATTCAAAACTCTGCAAATATGTTGGCATATGAATGGCCAGAGGTCTCACATCCACATCTTTGGGCTCAGAATAAGAATGATTTGTATTCAGGAGGATGTACAAGGTCTAGACCTACCACCTCAACAACAATATCGCTTCTCACCAGAAGCCAACCAGTCAATACAGGAAATGATCCAGGAAATGGCAGTAAGAGGTGTGGTCAGAGAGGGAAACTCAAAGTGCAACAATCATGTATGGCCAGTGAAGGACAATGATACATTGATCTACATGTCCTGATTCCTAAACAAGTACAACCACATGTAGTTACACAGACTCCCGACATAATGACGAGAATAAGTAGCAAGTTGTGAATTCTTGACCACTGATGTTGCCTATAGATTCTTCTCCAATGAACTGACAGAGAGCTGTCGGTACAAGTTTGCCATCACAGTGGGAAACAAACAATACTTAATACAAAGGGAGAGCTAGCGGCACCGCAACAGTTCATATCCAAACCACCATAGTGCTAGCATCAAATTATAAGCTTTCCCAAATGAACATATATCCGATTCATGTGGTGCACGACTCCGTTCAAACAACTTTCAATAACGACTGGAGTAGGTAGATATAAAGGAGCAGCACTCACCATCAGGATGTAACAGCAATCAGATCCTTTATTGTTACTCACATCATAAACGCAGGGATTGGACATGGGGCGGACTTCTAAAAAAAAGCTACAGGACGGCAGCGATGGCCGTATGGCACAGGTAAGTGCTTCTTCCGGCTACCTGTAGAAATTCAGAGCACCAACACTTTTTCAAACACATCAAAAGGGGAGCGGAAACAGGGTCCCCCTATGTCAGGAGTGTAACTAGGTATTTAATCAGCTCTGCATTCCTACATAATACAAACACATTGCATATATTAATATAACAGTGTACGGTATATAAAAAAACTCCAGAAAAAATTCACAGTTATATACACTATTCCAGAAACGGACTCAGATTGTTTTTTTTTTTCATTCAAAACTGGGCCCCTCATTGCATCAGCGCAGATGATTAAACGAGCCTCTCTTTGGAGCAAAAGTCTGTGTCTGTCACAATACTTGTTTTGTTCCACAGGGGTTCAACATTAGGACTACATATTTCCACCAGACATGATGGCCTTACTTAAGTGTGTTTTCACGGCAGGAATATCAGCTACAATATGTAGATGACCTGCTCTTTCATACAGAGACCATGAAAAAACATCTGATCCTGTTAAGGGAACTGTTGATATTCCTATCCCAGGCTGGGCTCAGATTGTTCCCTCAGAAGGCAAACTTGGCTAGGGCAGAAGTTAAATTATTTGGCATCCAGCCAATGGCAGCATGACTTTCTGTGTGGATAAGACTCAACCATCAATGGTTGGGTCAACCTGGGTGAACCCAAGAGCACCAGTCCTGAAATCAGTATTGCAGCGGGTTGCTCCAGCAGAGGGACCATGTTCTGTAATACAGATTGATCACAGGACATAGGACAATTACCGGCCGGCAGTCGTAACTGTCGCTATGCACTGGTGGTTGTGGATGTCTTCTCCAAATGGATGAAAGACATCCTAATGACTCTGCTACTACTACTGCCTGGATTCTGAAATAAATTGAACAAGTATTATCATGATGGGGAGTACCCAGAGTTATAGAATCTGACAAAGGAGCCCATTTTACGGTAAGGTCATGAAATATCATTTTGTGGCCTTCTGGGCATAAATCAAAGGTTTTATGTACTGTACCATATCATCCTCAGTCTTGAGGCACAGTGGAGTAAATCCCACACCATCAATAAAAGTCTTTTTAAGGCACTGTTGGAAAAAGGATCCTCATGTGTAACCTACCTTCAATCTGCACTCATGGGTAAATGAGCAACAGAGGCATTGACCACTGGCATCAGCCCTTTTTAAATCATGACAGAGGGCAAGATGCCAGTCTGCTTCCCAAATAATCACCACATGTAAGAACCCTTAAAGAATGCCAATGGTATTTTTAAGAATATTGCTAGGAGACCCAACTACTCAGTAAGGCCTCTTTCTCACGGGTGTCATGTTTGGTACCCAGACCCGAAGCCGGACTTCATCACTGAAGTCCGGTTTCGGGTATTCTGGAGAATTATTTTTTTCCCTTAAAACATGGTTATAAGGGAAAATAATAGAATTCTTAAAGAATGCTTTGTAAAATGAGGATTAAGGGGTTAAAAAAAACACCTTAACTTTCCTTAGCCACTTGATCGCGTAGTTGGCGATCTCTCTTCTGTCTTCAAGCTTTAGCTGTATTCTAAAGGACCTGTGATGATGCCAAAATATAGCGCATGCTGCGATTTTCACGCAACGCAGAAGTGATGCGTGAAAATCACCGCTCATGTGCACAGCCCCATAGAAATGAATGGGTCCGGATTCAGTGCGGGTGCAATGCGTCCACGCGGAAAACTCACCCGTGTGAAAGGGGCCTAAGAGAAATCAGGATGAAGGTATGAGCACTAACACATTTGTATCTAGCTGACTTCTAACAGTGCAGTGTCTTAGAAGGTAAAATTCTGGCGCCTTACAGTAGTTATGAGTGAGCATCAAAGTATTCGGGTGTTCGACCCGAACACCTTGCTATATTCGTGTGCTTGGCAGAGTATAATGGAAGTCAATGGGAGACAACCAGGCTCTGAAGAGAGGAGGGTGCCTGGTCCATTGGAAAAGGTCAGAAAGTGACAGAAACACCACCAAAATGGATCGGGAACAGCATGGTGATGATGTCTGGATGCATCTTGGACGCTTCCAGGTCGCTGCCAGTAAACCATGTTGTCCGAGTTGTACGCCACTTTTACAGACTGACAAAAATATGCACAACCCCCCCCCACCAAAAAAAAAATAATTAATTTCACAGGAAAAATTGAAAAATTGTTAGGAAACATTCTTTCCTTTATATTCAATTGTATATAAAGTGCAAGTGTTGACAAAAATTACAAGCAAAAGGCACTCCGAAGCAGCCTGTATATTACAAAAAGGAGGGCCTCATTCACATTGTGGTACAATTGTTCAGGTAGTGGGACTCCTACACTTATAAAGCCTATGCACTAAGTGAAAGGGCTGTAAAAAATTACAAGAAACCGGCACTACAAGACACCCATTATTACACATAAATGAGGGCATCATACACACCCTTGAAAAATTGTCATTGATGGCCTGCTGGTGACCCTCAAAAACATTTGGAGCAAGGGCCTGCTGGTAACTCTCTAAAACATTAGGGGCAAGGGCTTGCTGCTGAGCTGACCCTCTAAAAAGTTAGGGGCAAGGGTCTGCTGGTGAGCTGACACTCTAAAACATTATATGCGAGTACATGCTGTTCAGCTCATGCTCTAAAACATTCTATGCCAGTGCATGTTGTTTAACTGATGCTCCGAAAATATTTTATGCAAGTGCATGCTGCACAGCTGACGCTCTAAAACATTATTTGCTGGAGCATGCTGTTTAGCTGACCCTATAAAAAAATTTGAGTTGAGGGCCTGAAGTTGAGCTGACCCTATAAAAAAAATTAGATTGGAGGAAATATATACATTCTGGATGAGGAGGAGAAAACAAGATGCAACCATATACTCTTTTTTGTGGTGGAAAAGGTGCATGGGAATACATTACAGTAGACTGAGTACATTATAAATAATAGATTGAAATTGTCTTCACGTTCATCATCAGCTCAGCTTTCCTCTGGTGGAGTTGAGAAGTCAGGGGCAATCCAGGCCTTGTTCATTTTTATCTGAGTCAACCTGTAAGCATTGCCAGTGGACAAGCGGATACGCGCGTATATGCCACCAGCAGCACTAACTACACGCTCAGGCAAAACGGTGGTGGCAGGGCAGGCCAGCAAGTCCAAGGCGTAGAGGGCAAGTTCGTGCCACATGTCCAGCTTTGACACCCAGTAGTTGTAAGGCACGTTCTGCTATGTATTCCTTCACCTTCTTCCAAAACTTTTCCCACCTTGTAGCACTAGGCCGGGCTTCAGGGTGAGGTTGCTGGCGGGGTGTCATGAAAGTATCCTATGCCTTGGAGAGTGTTACAGACTCTGCCGACTGCATTGTCAGATGGAAAATTTTGGAGCAATCACTCAACAAGTACCTTCTGGTATTACACCGTTTTACTCGTCCTCTCCACCACAGGAATGAGAGATGAGAAGTTCTCTTTGTAGCGGGGGTCAAGAAGGGAGAATACCCAGTAATCCGTGTTATCTAAAATGCGTATAATGCGAGGGTCGCGGGAAAGGCAGGCTAACATGAAGTCAGCCATGTGTGCCAGAGTACCAACAGGCAAGACTTCGATGTCGACATCAGGATAACTCTCCATCTCCTCATCCTCCTCTTCTACCCATCCACACTGAACAGATGGTATTAGAATTTTTTACAACCTCACAGAGGTCTGACATCAGTGCCCACTCCTCGGTTGTGAATAGTGGCAGTTGACTTGAAATGTGATGACCATGTTGCAGCTGGTATTCCATAACTGCCCTCTGCTGCTGACAAATACCTGGTGAACATGTAGAACGCAGAGTTCCAGCGCGTGCTCATGTCGCACAACAGTCGGTGAGGAGGAAGTCGTAAGCGCTGCTGCAGCGTTGACAGACTGGCTAAAGCTGTGGACGACTTGCGGAAATGGGCACACACGCGGCACACCTTCACTAGTAGCTCTTGCAAATTGGGGTACATTTTGATAAACCGCTGAACCACTAAGTTTAAGACATGCGCTAGGCTAGTTACGGTCGTTGTCAGACACAACCATGCCTGTTTGTAGGTTGAGTGACTAGAGCCACAGCTCGTTCGGATCCCTTTTACCCTGCCACAGCTCTGCGACAGTGTGCTGTTTGTCCCCTTAGCAGATCAGCTTCAGCACGGCCTGTTGACGCTTACCTACAGCAGTGCTACATTGCTTCCAGCTAGCAACTAATGGCTGAATGCTGCTGGAGTTGGAAGTGGAGGAGGAGGCAGCGGAGGAGGAGAAGTGGGGGTTGGAGCCAGTAACATAACTGCTGGCAGAGACCCTGACAGACATAGGGCCCACAATCCTGGGGGTGGGTAGCACCTGTGCCATTCCAGGATATGACTCACTCCCGGCCTCCACAACATTCCCCCTAGTGTGCGGTCAGGGAAATGTAGCGTCCCTGGCCACCAGCACTTGTCCATGTGTCCGTGGTGTGGTGGACCTTCCCAGTAAGTGCGTTGGTCAGGGCACGGGTGATGTTCTAGGACACATGCTGGTGTAAGGCAGGCACGGCATACCATGAAAAATAGTGGTGGCGGGGACTGCCCAACGAGGGACGGCCGCCGACATCAGGCTGCGGAAGGCTTCAGTGTCCACAAGCCTAAATGGCAACATTTCAAAGGCCAGTAATTTCGAAAGTTGTGCATTTAGTGCTATGGCCTGTGGGTGAGTGGATATTTGCGCTTGCATTCAAATGCCTGTGTAATCGACATTTGGATGCTGCGCTGGGACAGGGAAGTGGATGTTGTTGCTGACGGTTCATGCAAAGGTCCAGGTGCAGGGTGAGGGTCATCCGGGCATGCGCCTTCGACAGAGGATTGGCCAGCAGTGCGTAACACAGGGGGAGAGGAGGCAATGATGCGACCCGCAGACCCAGATTGTGGACCCAGGTGTTCGGCCCACTTATTAGGGTGCTTGAATGCCATGTAGCGGATGATGCTGGTGGTGGTGAGGTTGCTAGTGTTCACTCCCCGGTTCATTTTGGTATGGCACAGGTTGCAAACTACCACTATTTTGTCGTCTGCACTTTCCTCAATAAAGCGCCATACTGCGGAACACCTACTCCTTGGCAAGGTAGATTTACGCATGGGGGTGCTCAGTTTAACAGTTGCTGGCCTGTTGGTTGTGGGCCGACGTCTCCCTTTTGCAAGACCATTGCCTCTTCCAGACTGTTGCAATGCTGCAGATCCCTCCCTCTGTACTTCTGTCCTCGCTCGGCTTTTCACCTTCCCATGTTGGTTCAGTGAGCTCATCGTCCACCACCTCCTCTTCCGCTTCCTCACTCTTCTCATCCTCCTGACTTGACCTAACCACAACCTCATTGGTTGACAACTGTGTCTCGTCATCATCCACCTCGTGAACGAATAATTGCGGTTCACCACCGTCAACTTCTTGAGACTTTGAAGGCTCAAAAGATTGGAAATCAGGGCACAATAGCTCAGGTACCTCTTCAAGCGTGCTGGGCGCGAGGGCCAATTCTAATAGTGGTGCTGGAAAGAGCTCCTCGGAATATCCCAGTGTTGGATCACTCGTTTGGCAAGCCTCTCTATGGGAAGGAAGGATGATCAGAGTGAGGATTTGGTTGACCAGTCTCTTGGCTACAGACACTGGACGAGAGGGGGTTCTTAGCTTACTGTACGCATTATCTTCAGCAATCCAATTGACCAACTGTTGTCCTGTTTTCCAGTGTTGTCCTGTGCTGCCCAACTAATTTGGACATGAAGCTGGGTACTGTGGGTGTTTTTTTTTTTTTTTTTGGTACACGGGCAGCAGGCAGTTTCATTGCACCCAGGGCATCGCCTCTGCGTGCACCATCAGCATCACGCCCACTTCCTCGTCCCTTAGTGCTCGACTTCTTCATTTTAATGGTTTTGTCACTAGATTAGGCCCAGATTATTTAAATTTGCGCTACAGACAATGTTTACGGATGTAGTACAGTATATGTCATGGATGTGTATTACATGCACACACTACAGAGACAGTAAATTAGGCCCCTGATTATTTAAATTTTTACTAAAGAAACAGTTTTCGGATAGGAGTACTGTATATGTCATGTATGTGGATTAAACGCACACAAAGATGTGGAACAAATTATTTCAATTTCCCCAAAAAACAGAGTTTGCGGATGGAATACAGTATATGTCACGGATGTGGATTAAACGCACACACAGATGTGGCACAAATTAGTTAAATTTCCGCCAAAAAACAGAGTTTGCTGATGGAGTTCAGTATATGTCACTGATGTGGATTAAACGCACACACAGATGTGGCACAAATTATTTCAATTTCCCCAAAAACCAGAGTTTTCCGGACGGAGTACAGTATATGTCATGGACATGGATTAAACGCACACACTATTGACAATAAATGAGGCGCTGATTAGTTGAATTTACGCAAAAATACTGTCTGCGGATGATGTACAGTATATGTCACTAATAGGTATTAAAGAAAAATATATTTCTGCTGTCAAACACACACACTATCTCTTAAAAGGATAATTGATTGCATGCAAAGCTTTAACAATGATTTTTCGCGCAGGTACTAAAAATATTTTACTGCTCTCAAACACACACACACTGTAGTCCTTAAAAGGACTTGTGTGTCTTTGCAAATCTTGTTTCTAATAAAATCTGTTAAATTTCACTTCACACACTATCTTTCTATCTTGGTATATCCTAAAGGTTGCCTTTCCACATTGATAAATGCCTGATGATGTAAGGGAAAAGACATATTTTGATAGACCTGTGCTGATCATTGGTACTCTAAAAGCATGTTGTATGTTGAGAGATTCACTTATGGTGATTACTAAGGAATTACTAAGGAAGTTACCCACAAGGCCATGTTCCCATTGATTATTTACAGATCAGTGTGTTGAAGTTGAACTTAAACTGTAGTAAGACTAGAAACAAATTATGGTCCCTTAAAGCTTAATCGATTGTACAGGGCAAAAGTCGATCTAAAGGTCAAAACTAGTGTTGAGTGAATCAAAGTATCCGAAGTGGACTTCGATCTGAACTTCAGGAGAAATTTGATTTGTCACCAAGCTGAATTTCCTTTATGGTAACTAAAAATGAGCAAGTTTTTCCAAAAATTCGCCAAATTTTTGGAAAGAATTTGGTTCGATGCGAATTTATTAGCGGTGAATTGCATTAAAAACGTCTATTTCCTGGCTTCAGAGAGCCTTTATAGTGACGTAGAACACTGTGCCTTGCAGTAAAACGAGTAGGGAGTCTGCTGTGGTACTGAAATAATACTGTGAGTCAGTATGACATGCAGATGGCAGGCGTCGCTCTTAGAAACACTGCACACTTCACTTATTTGGGCAGTCATGGGGGCAAAACTGACAAAATAACTCAAGTATGAACTCAGACTTACAGGTCGATGTTAGCGCCATGAAGCAGCGCACTCCTTTTACACTGTCGTCAGCTGATTCCACATAGATGTCTACAGAACCTTTTCTATTAAATGCTTATACAATTATAGCCCCCGACAGAGTGGTGAGGGTGTCAGCAGTAAGTTTGTGTTGACGTCACTGATTATTTTGCCCTTCCTCTGATCCGTCAGAACAATAAACCCCAAAAAACGGATTCTATCTTTTGAGCATCCGCCTTCACTCGGTCAGCATTTGATCAGTAATCCATCAGGATTGCTAATGCCAAAAGAAACAGGAGAGGATCCAAAACAGAAATGACACATTAATGAGGAGACCACAGAGTGGAGGTGGTGGCAGCATCAGGAGGAGGCCACAGAGTGGCACAATGACAGGGGCAGCACAATTAGGAGGCCACAGAGTGGCACATTAACAAAGTATGGAGGTGCCGACAGCATCAAGAAGCAACAGAGTGGCACAATAACAGAGTGGGGAGGTGGTAGCAGCATCATCAGGAGGCCACAGAGTGTCAAGTTGACATAGTGTTGAGGTAGCAGCAGTATCAGAAGACCACAGAGTGGCAAGGTGACATAGTGTGGAGGTGGTAGCAGCATCAGGAGACCACAGAGTGGCAAGGTCACATAGTGTGGTGGTGACAACAGCATCAGGAGACCACAGAGTGGCAAAGTGACATAGAGAGGAGGGTGCAGCAGCATCAGGAGACCACAGAGTGACCGGGGGAAAAATTGGGTAGGTGGGTAGCAATGTGAATACCAGCTGAAAATGGTGGGTGAAAGAAGGACCACTTGCCATCAGATGTGTGGCATCAGGTGGGTGGCAGCATCAGAATAGTAGCTGAGGCAGGTAGCCAAAAGAAACCGGTCTCTTTTGTCAAAGTGTTGGTGTGGCACCATTGATGATCTAGTCTGATACATCATGCTTTGGTGGGTGGAAGTCCTAGCTAATCCATACCTGATTTATTTTGACAAAGGTCAATCTGTCCACATTTTTGGTGGACAGGTGAGTTCTTATTGGGATAACTATGGCCCCCACCGCATTAAACACCCGCTCTGATGGCACTCTACAGAATTTCCAGGGTAAACTGCTAGTTGCCGCCACAAATCCAGTTTGGCTGCCCAGTAGTCCAGCGGATCTTCAATGAGGGGTGGCAGGGTACTGTCCAAGTATGCCACCACCTGCTGGTTCAGGTCCTGCTTCAGATCTAGCTGCTGCTGCTGGTGAGTACTTTCTTCACTAGGCAGGTGAAAAAGCTGCTCATCAGCGACTCTAGACTCAAGTTGCTGCTGATGGAGCTTGAACTGCTCCTACCCCCCCACTCTGCCACAGCTGCCATGTGGCAAACCAGGTGCAGAAAAGCATGATACCGTGCCCTACACATGTGGTATGCTGGAGGGGCACTGTGAATTGTCCCTGCAGTGGAGGTTGAGTACACGGTGGAGGATGAGGAGGCAGAGGCGGACATTGTCGCAGGACCAACGGTGTGAGAACGTGAAGGTTGAAGAGGCGTCACCTGGCCAAGTTGCTTGTGTGGCTGGGCAGGAACCAAATTAACTCAGTGGGCCGTAAAGGACATATATTGTCCTTGACCATAGTTACAGCAACCGACCAATTTTCCCCAAAAAAGCTGTATAACAAACAAATTTCACCACTGAATGGCTAATCGACATAATTCGGTTCATACAGAAGAAAGTCTACAAGCACCCATCAATTTTCCCTTATTCTTTTTCCTATTAATACACTCCAAAAAAATAAATATCACAATCACAATTCATCTATCTTATTAATACACCCTGTAAATGGCTGTAGTACAATGGAACTTCACCACTGAAATGCAATTTTTTTTTTTTTGCCTCTAATACACACCAAAAAGGGCTGTAATTTTCTCACTTCAACACACAATGGCTAATAAGCCCTTTTTCTTTTTCCCCCACTAATACATGCCAAAAAGGGCTTTAGAACTTATCCGCTGAATGGCAAATATATACATATTTTTTCCACTAATAATTACTAAAAAGGGCTTTAGAACATATAACTGCACCGCTAAACGGCAAATATATTTTTCTTTTTTTCACTTATACACTCCACAAAAGGGTTAACAATATATAGCTGAACTGCAAATATATTTTTATTTTGCCACCATTACACGACAAAAAGGGCTTTAGAACATATAACTGCACCGCTGAACAACAAATATATTTCACTTTTGTCACTAATACCCGACAAAAAGGGCTGTAGTTTTCGCACTTCACCACACAACGGCTAATAAGCCCTTTTTTCCCACTAATACAAGCCAAACAATGCTTTAGAACATATAACTGCACCGCATAAGGGCAAATAAGATGTAGAAATATTTCCTTGTAATAAATCCTGTTAATGGCTGTATCAAACAGCACTTGCCCCAATAACAAGAACGGTTTGCTGGAATTACAGAGATGTATAATGGCAATTTGGGTCCTCAGTCAGTGCAGCAAGGTGTAATAGGATTGTTCCTATTATCAAGGCTTAAAACTCCCCTACTGAACCCTGTTTTGCTTCAATACTGTGGAATGATTCCTCCCTATACTTTCCTTGAACTTCTATACAGCACAATGAACTCTTTCCTAGCACTGTCCCTAGCACCTGCTGACATCTCTCCCTGCACTAAGTACACTGGAAAATGGCAGAATCCAAGATGACCGAGGCTATTTATAGGGCTGTGACATCACAGGGCTGGCTGGCTGCTGATTGGCTTCATGCATGGCATTATGGGTGATCCCGCCTTCACAGAGTTCCTTGCTTCATGTCCTCACACATGCAGCAGCCATTTTAGGAAAAAAATGTGATTCGTTACCAGAAAGCGTGAGGAAATTTGGATTCGGTGCGAATTCCTGAAATTCAGAACGAATTCCACTTCGTCAGCTTCGATTCACTCATCTCTAATGGTAACCAATCAATTGTTCCTAAAACAGTGGCTGAAAAAAAAATTACTAACCTCATCCACTTACTCGATAAGAGGTCGACTGCTCCCATTTTGATTGAAGATAACCCACCAAAGGACCTGCGGCAAGCATGATGACATCACCATGCGATCACGCTGGGTGCATGCGGTGACGTCACGCAAGTGGATGAAGAGGGATTTTTAAAAAATAATTTTTAACCCCTGATTACCCCTGAAATGTTGAATGTGAGTCACAGATGCTGCAATCTGCATTTAAGGTTGCATCTGAGGGGTAAAATGACGGCGATGCAAAGCAGTTTACGGACACTGTGTTCGTTCCATTCTATGGAGAGCTATTCATAACAAAGAAATTCAGAACAAATTGAATTGCTTGTCGAAGTTCGGTGAAGCAGCCCAATCAAATTTTTCAAAACTTTGCCCATATCTAGTTAGGACTGATGCACATAGTCCAATTATACTCAGGTATTTACCATGTCGAGAAAGTTAATTCCTATGCACTTACTAATGTCAGTGGATTCATTTTCCCATCACGTTATACACTACTCATCTCCAGGAGTTACAGCCTTTGCTACAGTGATATATCTGATTAAAGATAATGTAGTATATGTCACCTGTAGTCCTATGTAACACCACAGAAAACACAGTGATAACTCTCTGAGTACAGATACTGGAGTAGATGTCACTTGCAGTCCTATGTAACACCACAGATAACACAGTGATAACTCTCTGAGTACAGATAATGTAGTAGATGTCTCCTGCAGTCCTATGTAACACCACAGATAACACAGTGATAACTCTCGGACTACAGATAATGTAGTAGATGTCACCTGCAGTCCAATGTAACACCACAGATAACACAGTGATAATTCTCTGAGTACAGATAATGTAGTAAATGTCACCTGCAGTCCTATGTAACACCACAAATAACAGAATAATAACTCTCTGATTACAGATCATGTAGTAGATGTCACCTGCAGTCCTATGTAACACCACAGATAACACAGTGATAACTCTCTGAGTACAGATAATGTAGTAGATGTCACCAGCAGTCCTATGTAACACCACAGATAACACAGTGATAACTCTCTGAGCACAGATATCGTAGTAGGTGTCACCTGCAGTCCTATGTAACACCACAGATAAAACAGTGATAACTCTCTGAGTACAGATAATGTAGTAGATGTCACCTGCAGTCCTATGTAACACCACAGATAAAACAGTGATAACTCTCTGAGCACAGATAATGCAGTAGATATCACCTGCAGTCCTATGTAACACCACAGATAACACAGTGATAGCTCTCTGAGTACAGAGAATGTAGTAGATGTCACCTGCAGTCCTATGTAACACCACAGATAACACAGTGATAACTCTCTGAGTACAGATAATGTAGTAGATGTCACCTGCAGTCCTATGTAACACCACAGATAACACAGTGATAACTCTCTGAGTACAGATAATGTAGTAGATGTCACCTGCAGTCCTATGTAACACCACAGATAACACAGTGATAACTCTCTGAGTACAGATAATGTAGTAGATGTCACCTGCAGTCCTATGTAACACCACAGATAATGCAATGATAATTCTCTGAGTACAGATAATGCAGTAGATGTCACCTGCAGTCCTATGTAACATCACATATAACACAGTGATAACGCTCTGAGTACAGATAATGTAGTTGATGTCACTTGCAGTCCTATGTAACCCACAGATAACACAGTGTTAACTCTCTGAATATAGATAATGCAGTAGATGTCACCTGCAGTCCTATGTAACACCACAGATAACAAATTGATAACTCTCTGAGTACAGATAATGTAGTAGATGTCACCTGCAGTCCTATGTAACATCACATATAACACAGTGATAACTCTCTGAGTACAGATAATGTAGTAGATGTCACTTGCAGTCCTATGTAACACCACAGATAACACAGTGATAACTCTCTGAGTACATATAATGTAGTAGATGTAACCTGCAGTCCTATGTAACACCACAGGTAACAGTGATAACTCTCTGAGTACAGACAATGTAGAAGATGTCACCTGCAGTCCTATGTAACATCACAGATAACACAGTGATAACTCTCTGAGTACAGATAATGTAGTAGAGGTCACCTGCAGTCCTATGTAACACCACAGATAACACAGTGATAACTCTCTGAGGACAGGTAATGCAGTAGATGTCACCTGCAGTCCTATGTAACACCACAGATAACACAGTGATAGCTCTCTGAGTACAGATAATGTAGTAGATGTCACCTGCAGTCCTATGTAACACCACAGATAACACAGTGATAACTCTCTGAGTACAGAGAATGTAGTAGATGTCACCTGCAGTCCTATGTAACATCACAGATAACACAGTGGTAACTCTCTGAGTACAGATAATGTAGTAGATGTCACTTGCAGTTCTATGTAACACCACAGATAACACAGTGATAACTCTCTGAGTACAGATAATGCAGTAGATGTCACCTGCAGTCCTATGTAACCCACAGATAACACAGTGTTAACTCTCTGAATATAGATAATGCAGTAGATGTCACCTGCAGTCCTATGTAACACCACAGATAACAAAGTGATAACTCTCTGAGTACAGATAATGTAGTAGATGTCACCTGCAGTCCTATGTAACATCACATATAACACAGTGATAACTCTCTGAGTACAGATAATGTAGTAGATGTCACCTGCAGTCCTATGTAACACCACAGATAACACAGTGATAACTCTCAGAGTACAGGTAATGCAGTAGATGTCACCTGCAGTCCTATGTAACACCACAGATAACACAGTGATAACTCTCTGAGTACAGGTAATGCAGTATATGTCATCTGCAGTTCTATAAATTGAATAAAAAAAGTTCTCATCTGATTTTGTCTGGTTCCATATGAACCCAAAAGGAAAATAAATGATGGCACGCCCGATCCCATGTCTTATCATTAGGTATATGGAAGCCCTGAATATCGGGAAGAATATCTCCCACATACAACACCCAGCAGTGCATGGTTTGGCAGTCCTCGGGCTCCCTGCAGAGAGAATTCCTAGCAATGATTCTCAGTGTCATCTGGCCCGGTGGAGGGTTAGATGTGACACATACACACAGACACTCACATGTTGGGCCGTCCGGTATGTGGCTTGTACTGGATATGACTGGGCCTTATATAAAGGTGACTGTGCCTGCTCCGCACATGGGGATAATTATCAGCACAGAGGGGAAGGAGCGGCTGGGGAATCACAGCTCCTATTAACCGGTAAT
This sequence comes from Bufotes viridis, assembly GCA_033119425.1. NCBI lineage: Eukaryota > Metazoa > Chordata > Amphibia > Anura > Bufonidae > Bufotes > Bufotes viridis. The sequence continues at coordinate 11,158,726 of CM065592.1, read as the reverse complement.
GTCATTATCTACTGTATATTATATACTGTTCATGAATATATATCCACATTAACTATATATTGTCCACAATAAGGTGTAATGCATACCGGTCATATCTGCATTGTTGTGTGTCTCTGCTTTTCAGAGATAATTGATACATGAGAAGTGTAGGAAATCGTAGTTTCTAGTGAGTAACGCAGGGGTCAGTACTGGGTGCCCGGATATAATATTAATTTTTTTTAAAAATCCCAATAAAACCCCTGCCGCCTCTGTGGTACCTTGCCAGAGGTACCTGGCAATCCTGCAGTGATGATGTCATGTCTGGAGAGGAGTGAATTTCTAAAAAAAAAATTGATTTGATCTGAATTTATTCGTGATGAATCGGGTTAAAAAACATCTATTTCCTGGCTGCAGAGAGCCTGTATAGTGTTGTAGAACACTGTGCATTGCAGAAACATGCATAGGGAGTCTGCTATGGTAGTGAAACAGTACTGTGAGTCAGTATGACAAGCAGATGACAGTCTCTCTGAGAATCACTTCCCACTTCACTCATTTGGTCAGTTACGGGGTCAAAACTGTCCTAATAACTTAACTGTGAACTCAGCCTTACAGGTCAACGTTAGCAGTCAGGTATAAAGAAGCCGAGCAGTGGCCCAAGATTGTACTATAGAGTAAAGAAGTGCACTCCTTTTACATCGTCGTCAGCTGATTCCACATAGATTTCTACAGAACCTGTGACACGCTAAGACAAGTAGTGTCCCCTTGACAGAGTGGAGAGAATGTCAGCAGTAAGTTTGTGTTTACATCACTGTTTAATTTGCCCTTCTTCTCATCCGTCATAAGAACAGCCCAAAAAAACGGATCCTGTCTTTTGAGCATCCGCCTTCACTCGGTCAGCATTTGCTCAGTAATCCATCAGTAATGCTAAGGCCAAAAAAAAACAGGAGTGGATCCAAAACAGAGATGACATATGATTGGAAAGTTTGCAAGTCTTCTGTGTTTTGCAACCAACCCTGCTTTTGGCTTCTAAGTCATAAGCCAATACTGATGCAAAATAGAGACCGTCTGATTTAGGCCTTATGCAGCAGCCTATTGCCACCGCCTGGGGATCCCTTGCCCCTTAAAGGGGTTATCCAAGTTATATTTATTGATGACCTATCCTCAGGATAGGTCATCAATATCAGATCGGCGGGGGTCCGACACCCGGCACCCCCGCCGATCAGCTGTTTGAAGAGAAGGCGAGCGCCGTGCCAGCGCTGCCTCTCGTCATGCTTACATGCTGGTCGTTGCATCTGCAGCGGTGAGCAGGTGTAATTACACCCAGCCGTTCCATTCATTTCAATGGGACGGCTCTGTGTATATACAGAGCCGTCCCATTGAAATGAATGGAACGGCTTGGTGTAATTACACATGCTCATCGCTGCAGATGCAACGGCCAGCATGTAAACATGACGAGGAGGCAGCGCTGGCACGGCGCTCGCCTTCTCTTCAAACAGCTGATCGGCGGGGGTGCCGGGTGTCGGACCCCCGCCGATCTGATATTGATGACCTATCCTGAGGATAGGTCATCAATAAATATAACTTGGATAACCCCTTTAAGAGGTATTTACGATTATATGTCCCTCTGTTAGAGCTAGTAGTCGTGATGCCAGTTGCGGTTAAGCAACGAGGATTTGGAGTCCCCTTTGTAGATGGTAGTGTTGGTACCCAGGGGTAGGATTTCCAGAGTGGTGTAGAGTGGCCTACAATGTCCCAGTAGATGTTGTATGCCCGTGTCACGGTGCTCCTACCTGGATATCCTTGGATCCCAGACAAGGTGTAGTCCGAATCAAGTTCAAAAAAGGGGTTGTTGAAATTGGGTGATGAATAAGTAGATTAAATGGAGTCAAGACTTTGTAGTAACATTGAACAAAGCTTTACTTGGCATAAACAGTAATCCAAACAGTTTCCAAACTTTATTTTGGTCATCAGCAGGCTCTGGCATTAAATCTGGCAGGCAAGCACATTCGGCTCTGCTACATCTGAACCCTTTCAGCTTTGCTATGTTGCCTGGATTAATTATGAACCTTTCCTCTTCTGCTGGAATTTAGCTGTCTGTAGTCTGTCTCTTCCTTCAATCCTACTAATCTTTCTTCCTGCCATCAAACTCACTTAGCTTGGGAGGCAATGCAAGCCCAGGAGGGGACATGCAACCATGTAGACTTTGCAGGCAGGGCCTGTGGGCCCAGTAGAGCGGATGGTGCTCTGCTGGCTGACACACACCTGTCCATTAGGAAGGGATAGACTAGACTAGCTCTAGCAGGGCTCGCCCAGGGGGGACAAGAGCCTTCTCCTTCCTCAAGCAGGGGGTAGGTTAGACTGACCTTTCTAACTAGAACTCTTCGCTCTCTAGAGAGGGCTAAAATGGAACTAGAAGGTTCCTCTCCTAGAAAACTATCTCTGCACAGATTGCCGCCATCTGCTAGTTAACCAGGCACATAACATGTTAACAGTGGTTTGCAATGAGATAGACACACTATGTAGTACATGGCAATAAGTATGAAAGGTGACACAGGATCACACATTACAAACAGTGGGGTTCCCAAAAGAGGCGATAATGCCACTCTGGGACATTGCACTTACAGCCGCTCCAAAGACAGGGTCCGTTGTGTTTCTTATTTTTTTGTCCTTCTGACAGATCAGAAGAAGGGTAAAATAAATTGTGATGTCAATATGGCCAAACAGGGACAATAGCAGCCCAGTCAGAGTGCTGAGGGTGGCAACAGCATGAGAAGTCAACACAGTGGCCCAGTGACAGAGTGGTAAGGTTGCAACAGCATGAGGAGTCAACAGCATGGCCTAGTGACAGAGTGCTAAGGTGGCAACAGCATAAGGAGTCAACACAGTGGCCCAGTCACAGAGTGGTGAGGGTGGCAACCACATGAGGAGTCAACACAGTGGCCCAGTGACAGAGTGGTGAGGTGGCAACAGCATGAGGAGTCAACACAGTGGCCCAGTGACAGAGTGGTGAGGTGGCAACAGCATGAGGAGTCAACACAGTGGCCAAGTGACAGAGTGGTGAGGTGGCAACAGCATCAGGAGTCAACAGCTATAGATGGCCTTGCGGTTTGCATGGCGATTGTTTCTGGGCGAACTTTGCGCATTCGCGATTCGCCGAACATGCGAACATATGACGATATGGCATTTTTTGGGGAATTGCGCCGAACTTTTACCCATGACACAACCATCAGGTGGGACAGGACAGCCAAATGAGATGTTTCAGCACATGGACACACCCCCAACCCTATAACAGAACCCGATCTGGCAACAATTTTACATTATATGTTTTATCAGTGTAGGAAGAGGTTGCATTTTGCAGCAGGGATAGGCTGTTAGAAACTTAGGGACACCAAACGCTAGCTAATAGGGCAACAAAAGTCCTTTTAAGGACTGGTAACGTTGTGCTATTGATAGGTGTGATACATAGAGGGGTGTGATATACTTATAGTTGTGTTCAAAATGATTCAACCCCCAATGCTGTAAAGGGTTTTAGGGAATTTAGTGTACATTTGTAATTGTGTTCAGAATGAAATCTTACAAGGACTTTTTAAAGAACCAAATGCAACTAAAATGGCATCAATTGTTTTTGTAATACAGTATTAAATGTTTTTTTTGTGATTTCTTCATTGACACAATTATTCAACCCCTTAAAGACTACCACTCTTAAGAACAGAGGTTCATTCAAGTGTTTTCGATCAGGTATTGAAAACCCCTGTGGATGTCAAGGAGCAGCAATCAAGCATAATAAGCCCCAATTAGGCAGATGTAAAATGACTGTGATACTCAGCTCCTTCTAGACATTTACTGATGTGTTTACAGACATGGTGAAGTCAAGAGAATGGTCCAGGAAGACAAGAGAAGAGGTGATTTCTCTTCACAGGAAGGGCAATGGCTATAAGAAGATTGCAAAGATGTTAAACATACCAAGAGACACCATAGCAAGCATCATTCGCAAATTCAAGGCAAAGGGCACTGTTGAAACGCTACCTGGTCGTGGCAGAAAGAAGATGCTGACTTCGACTGCTGTGCGCTACCTGAAGCGCAAAGTGTAGAAAAGTCCCCGTGTGACTGCTGAGGAACTTAAAAAAGATTTGTCAGATGCGGGTACTGAAGTTTCAGCTCAGACAATAAGGCGCACACTGCGTAATGAAGGCCTCCATGCCAGAACTCCCAGGCGCACCCCCTTGTTTGTCTCCAAAGAATAAGAAGAGTCGACTGCAGTATGCCAAAAGTCATGTGGACAAACCACAAAAGTTTTGGGATAGTGTTCTGTGGACTGATGAATAGAGATGTCCCGAACTGTTCGACAGCGAACAGTCCCCTGCGAACATTGCTTGTTCGCATTCGCTTCTGCCAGCGAACATTATGCTATGTTCGATTCGCCCTGCATTCTTACATTCAGCTTACCTTCCTACCGAAGCCAGGCATAGTGAATTCAATTTAAAGCTGCAGTGTTAGAGCAGGGAGAGTATTAACTAGTGTCCTCTGTCCACCCCAACCCAAGAAAAGTCCTTTCTAAAAATGATATATCATTAATGATCATTTTCTATCACATTTAACTTAAACCACTCAGATTATACCAAAAGCCAGGTATGTGCAGGCTGACTATCTATCCATAAGACAGAGTGTCAGCATACCTTACAATGACAATCATGAGTTTTCAAATATAAGTTCTCAATCCAAAAGGAGAGAAATTGCTTAGCATTGGTATGGACCCTAGACCATTATAATTAGGGCGACAAAAATTGTAATTTTATATGCCAGCCTAACTCCTCTCTCACTGCCTAAGAGAGCTGCATAAGCATTTCCCAACATTTAAAACTCATTTGCATACACATGGCCAAGAAATGCTAATGAGCAATATAGCAGTATCTGCCTTGTTTGTAAACTGAAACACAATTTGCATGCCTTTCCCATAGTCCCATGTTATGCAAATCAGTTTATATGACAAAACAGAATAGAAAGATTATAAAGTTAGTCTTTGAACAATTGCAAAAAAAAAAAAAAAAAAAACTAGGCAGCCTTCCTAATCATTGAGATGAGAGCTAGGTGGCATATTAAAAAAAAATAATAATTTTTGTCACCCTAATGATAATCATCTATGTGCACAGGTCCCCCTAGATACCTAACACTAAACAGACAATTTTCCTTTTGGAAAAAACTGGTTAAAACCCAGGCTGCCTTGCTAAGGTATGCTGATGATCTGTCTGTCTGATGGATTGTTGGTCCTGCATATACCTGATGCTTGGTGGCCATAGTGGAGGACTGTTCTGTGTTGTTAATTGGATGTTTTATGTAATAATACAAACAACAATAATAATAATTTTGTCTTTGTTTGTTTTATAAAGGACAAAAATTAGGGCTTCATTATCTATTTTACCATGTGTTTGATTATTAAATCTTAAAGGGATACTGACTACCTGTTCCTGCTGTGCTGTCCACTTCCTGGTGGCGGGCTTAGTTTTGTTTGATTGAAGGGTATAATTCTGCTGTGCTGCGCATGCGCCTAGGAAGTTTATTCTTCACTAGGAATAAGTCACCATAGTGCATGCACATTCAGGACAGCACATGGTACAGACTGGAGAAAATGAGTCAAGCACGGCCAGCGGAATCCCTGACAGAGGAAAATTACGAATAAAAACGTTTTATAGACATTATGAAAAGACAGTGTTTTATGATAATAGCATAGTTTTTCTGAGATCAAGGATACTAATACAGGAAAATATATATATATATTTCTATAGGGTAAAACAGCCTGTCCCTTTAAGGTATAATACTCAATCAAACATGGTACAATAGTTAATTAAAAAATGTAATCTTTGTATTTTATAAAACAGACAAACACAGACTTACAGATAATTACCCTAACCTACCATAAAATCTTATTATTATTGTTTGTATTATTACATAAAACATTCAATTGACAACACAGAACAGTTCTCCCCTATGGCCAACAATCCATCAGACAGACAGATCATCAGCATACCTTAGCAAGGCAGCCTGGGCTTTAACCAGTTTTTCCAAAAGAAAAATTGTCTGTTTAGTGTTAGGTATCTAGGGGGACCAGTGCACATAGATGATTATCATTAGGGTGACAAAAATTAAATTTATTTTTTTTTTTTTAATATGCCACCTAGCTCTCATCTCAATGATTAGGAAGGCTGCATAGTTTTTTTTTTTTTGATTTTGCAATTGTTCAAAGACTAACTTTATAATCTTTCTATTCTGTTTTGTCATATAAACTGATTTGCATAACATGGGACTATGGGAAAGGCATGCAAATTGTGTTTCAGTTTACAAACAAGGCAGATACTGCTATATTGCTCATTAGCATTTCTTGGCCATGTGTATGCAAATGAGTTTTAAATGTTGGGAAATGTTTATGCAGCTCTCTTAGGCAGTGAGAGAGGAGTTAGGCTGGCATATAAAATTACAATTTTTGTCGCCCTAATGATAATGGTCTAGGGTCCAGGTCCCTCTAGATAGACAACCAATGCTAAGCAATTTCTCTTCTTTTTGAGTGAGAACTTATGTTTGTTTGTCTAAATTGCTCAAACCTGTCATTGTAAGGTATGCTGACACCCTGTCTTATGGATAGATAGTCAGCCTGCACATACCTGGCTTTTGACATGTTGTAGAGTTATTTTTTTTTTTTTTTTTACAAGTAATAAAAGTATGTTAAATAATTAAATTAGCATTTAAAAGTAGGTTAGAGAATAAAATGTTAGAGTAGGTTTAGATGTCATAAAGTAGGTTATTTTAAACTATTTAAAAATATTAGTTGATTTATGTCCTTTAGTTAGTCAACTCAAAACAACTTTTCTATCACTATTGTAGCTAGAAAGAGTCACTGTGGGTTTTAATATTCGCCTGCCAATAGAAGTCTATTGCGGTTCGCCTATTCGCGAACATTTGAGTCAGTTTGGGTTCGTTGTTTGCGAACAGAAAATTTTATGTTCGCGACATCTCTACTGATGAAACAAAATTAGAACTGTTTGGAGGAGGAAAAACAAGGCCTATAAATAAAAGAACACTTTGCCTACTGTGAAGCATGGTGGGGGGTCAATCATGCTTTGGGGCTGTTTTGCTTCTACAGGTACAGGGAAGCTTCAGCGTGTGCAAGGTACCATGAATTCTCTTCAGTACCAGGAGATATTGGATGAAAATGTGATGCAGTCCGTCACAAACCTGCTTGGGAGACGTTGGACCTTTCAACAGGACAATGATCCCAAGCATACCTCCAAGTCCACTAGAGCATGGTTGCAGATTAAAGGCTGGAACATTTTGAAGTGGCCATCGCAGTCACCAGACTTAAATCCGATTGAGAACCTCTGGTGGGACTTAAAGAAAGCAGTTGCAGCGCACAAGCCTAAGAATGTGACTAAACTGGAGGCTTTTTCCCATGAAGAATGGGCGAAGATACCCGTTGACGGCTGCAAGACACTTGTGTCAAGCTATGCTTCACGTTTAAAAGCTGTTATAACTGGAAAAGGATGTTTTACTAAGTACTAAAATTGAATGTCACTTGGGGGTTGAATAAAACTGATAATGATGTGAGCTCAGAAAAGACATTTGTGGTTATTTCATTATAAATGGTATGTTATAAAGTTAGATGGGAATAGCTCACTCTTTGGTGTCTATGGGCAAGGTGCTCAGGTCTATAAGCTGTTTCACCCCTACAGAAAAACAAGGTAAATAATATTCAAGAATTAGACCGGCACTCTATATGTGTGTAAGTCCATAGATCACTTGTTGGCCATCGTTATCATGAAAAATATATATAAAAAATTTATTGCAAAGTAGTTCATAAATACAATAGAATACAATAGACTTGAAATAGCTATGCTGTCAGGTCTAATTAATTAATACACATGACGCGATTAAAAATAAAAATAAAATTAAGAATAAAATGACCTTATGGTTATAAGGGTACCACAGGATTGTGGATATCAATACCTATAATGGTGTCTAGGTGTATCTGATGCAGCACGTCCGTGGAAAAGACTGCAACCTATACACCTATAACCACTCAGAGAGTTAAATTGTATCCACACTATTATTGTCAGTATGGGACAAGTGAGTGAAAATCCACCTTTGTAGGTTATCAGTTGTACATATAACTTTCAGGTCTGCATTCCATCTTATTCATTAATAGTCTTTGGATTAGAATCACCAATATTGGCTTATTGGCCCAAAAAACGCATATATCTGTCTTTCAGAGATTGTTATAAGTCTCACATACAGCCCCCTTTTGTTGGTATAAATCTCTTTGGGCAAATTCAGTTTTCTGAGTGTCCAATCCAGTATAAATCTCTTTGGGCTAAACTCAGTCAGGTATATTGCTGATGGAAAACGAATGCTGGCAAACAGGTGCGTGAATGACGGTTGGAGTTTTTTCCAGATAAATTAGCAGTCTTTGACTCCCATATCTGCCGTGATGTTAATGTTTAAAGGCAAAAAGCTTCTTACCTAATGTTATCCGGGCTTTGCTGTATATACTTACAGACCATGAGTATCGCCGTGCGGTGCACTTTAGTATAGAGCTTATCCTGTCGCCGGCGATGGTCTCGAATACCGGCGTCACCTGACTTGCGTCCAAGTCTCGCGGGATTTGTGTACGCTGGTTCTTGTAAGCTTAGCAAATTTGTACAATGGAGCGCTACAATATTTGAAAAATATCCCGGTATTGATAGATGGTCTAAGATCTCTTACATCTTATCTTTCATTGGGAGAGTATAGCTTTCATACCAGACGCGTTTCGGGAATTTCTATTCCCTTCCTCAGTGGCAATGTTATGTTATATTTGTCTGACTTACAAGTGCCTCTTTGATTTAATTGTAAACAAGATGACTGAAATGATCAAAATCAATGTCAAACTGGCCAAAACACTCAATTTCAGTGGGGGTTGAATAATTTTGAACACAACTATATAATATATTAACATAGAATACTAACATAGAAAGTATATCATAGTGCATTTGTATGCTTCCAGAAAATACTGATTGAGGACTGTGATCTATCAGCTTCCTCAAAATAGGGATTGAGGTTTTTCATATACCTGCGTCCACAAAATTAAGGGTAATATACCTGCTTCAACTAACAACTGATTGAGGCCTGCCATATATCAGCTTCTACAAATACTGCTCTTCTCTACAGACCTAGGCACAGGGTCATTTAGAAAATCACAGGTAGAGGAAGAGGCAGGCCGTTCCACAAGTCACTGGCAGAGGCATCGAATTGCCCATGTGCAGTCTTCCCGGATTCTGCCAGTGCGCCTGTGCGAGATTATGGCCCTTATCTTCAATGACACAGAGGCAAGTGCAGTGAATAAATTAGCTAGGAGGTGGCTCTTGGCAGGGAGGAGAACTGTGGATAACACTGATGGGGGATCGGTGGATGACACTGATGGGGAATCTGTGGGTGACACTTAGGGGGGATCTGTGGATGACACTTTGGGGGGATCTGTGGATGTCACTTAACACTTAGGGAGATCTGTGAATGACACTTAGGGGGGATCTGTGAATGACACTTAGGGGGATCTGTGGATAACACTTAGGGGGGACTGTGGATGACACTTGGGGGGATCTGTTGATGACACTTAGGGAGGATCTGTGGATGGCAATTAGGGGGGATCTTTGAATGACACTTAGGGGGATCTGTGAATGACACTTAGGGGGATATGTGGATAACACTTAGGGGGGATCTGTGGATGACACTTAGGAGATCTAGGGAGGGGTGTGGGGATGTTGGGGTGGAAGGTCCTGGAGGGGTGTTTGGGTGGGAGCTCTGGAAGGGGGGGGAGGTGCGATAGGTATTTGGGGGGTGGGAGATCCAGGAGGGGGGGACTATTTTTAGCTACGCCCCTGACCTGAAGAATTGTACCACAATGTGAATGAGACCCTTCTTTATGTGATATACAGGTTGTATTGGAGTGCCTCTTCCTTGTAATTTTTGGCAGCTCTTGCACTTTATATACAAGTAAATATACAGGAAAGAATGTTTCCTAACAATTTTTCCCCTAAAATCGATTTTATCTTCGGCTTTGTGCGTATTATTGTCAGTCTGTCAGTATTGTCAGTTCCCAGCAGCAACCTGGGAGTCCAAGATGCATCCAGACATCCTCCCCATGCTGTTCCGAAACCACTTCAGTGGTGTTTCCATCAATTTCTGACATTTTCCTGAGAACCAGACACCCTCTTTATTTCAGAGCAGGGGGTGCCTGGTTTAATGCTCGAGTTCTCCTATTGACTTCCATTGTGCTTGGGTGCTCTGTAGACCCGAGCATCCCAAAGTGTTCTACTCGAGCACCAGAGCACCCGAGCACTTTGGTATTCAATCAACACTACCAGCAACCCAGCGGTTCTTTATTGGTTAACTCGGTCATTCACATCATCCCAAGTGACATCAGACACCCCCAGCCAACAGTTCATTAGACACAACCCTTAGTTGGCATGGCCCGGGAGCAGGCCCTGTGCCTTCACCTGTCCTCAACCTGCCTCTGTGCTTTTCTGTTCCCTCACCGCTAGAAGGAATATATGCTGTAGGCTCTGTTCCACTTTTCAGTGAGGCAGCAGCTACTGCCCAGCCAAGATCTGGAGGAGACATCCGCCACTTTCTCTGCTAGTCGGGCAAGTATTGATGAGGAGAGTGGCATGGGAGCTTGTGCTGCGAGTGGTCAGGCTCTTGACCCAGAGGCCATTGAGGAGGACATAAGTGATGGGTAGACACTAATCAATGATTATAAAGCCGATTGCACTTGGGAGCCGGGTGCAAAAGGGGCTTCATCATCATCAGGAGAAGAGGGTGTCTGCTTGCCCGTGAAGCAGTGGCGAAGTCAGCAAGGTGGTAGTATGGCTTGGAGTCAGCAGGGTGGCAAAAGTGAGAGGTCAGGAGCCAAACTTGCATGGGATAGACCACCTGCTTTGCGACAGCCTACCTGCCCGGGAAGTAGTGGTGCAGGGGTTCATGGAGGCAGAGGCGGTAGCAATCAGTCAGTGCGGACTGTTGGGGGGGAAATCACCTACTCGGCGGTGTGGTAGTTTATTTTTCAAAGCGCCAGGAGGTTAAAATGGCCATATATCGCATCTGTGGGAAGAAAGTGAAGGGTGGACAGAGTACCAATACTGGCACTACGGCCCTGCGTCAACATATGCAGCGTCCCCATACAGTGGCCTGGGAGAACCGTGGCTCCGATGTGGTAGTCCAGCCAGCCGCAGCAACCGCTACTTCACCCAGTGGCACGTATCCAGTTTCAGCCAGTCAAGGCTCCACCACCTCAGCTGAAGGGAGCTGTCTGTCAATTCTATCTTCTGCTGGTCCAGATGCTCCTGTTCCTCCTCCTACTCCTCATCAGTCAGCAATCCATCACCGAAGCGAGTGCCAAGAGACAACAGTATGCGTACACACATCCAATGGTGCAGAAGCTGAACGTGCTCCCTTTTCAAGTGGTGGACTCTGCACTTTTCAGAGAACTGATGGCTTGTGCCAAGCCGAGTTGGAGAGTCCCAAGCCGTCGTTTCTTGGCGAAAAAGGCAGTACCATCCCTGCACAAGTAGAACAAAAAGTGGGCCAGTCCTTGAGTCTGTCGGTGTCTGCCAAAGCGAATGGCAGTGCCAACATGTGGAGCTGTAACTACGGTTAAGGACAATACATGTCCTTTACGGCCCACTGGGTGAATGTGGTTCCTGCACAGCCACACCAGCAACTTGTACAGTGCACACCGCTTCCTCCTCCACGTTGTCACCCCATTGGTCCTGCGGAAATGTCCGCCTCTGCTTCCTCATCCTTCACCTTGTCCCACAGGGGAGGAAATGCTCCGTGTGATGCATCAAGAAATCGAATCCTGGCTTTCTCCCCAATACCTCAAAATTAGAACTATGGTGACCAAAACTATACAGGCTCTCTGCAGCCTCTGCAGTTGATTTTTTTATGGGATTCATCACGAATAAATTTGTATCGGATCAAATTTTTGGGGAAAATTCGCAAAGCTGCCGAATCGAATTTTTCAAAATTTCGCTCATCTCTACTTATAAGCATATAAAATACATGCTTACCATTTGGTAATGCTATAGCTTTGTGGTAAATGTTCAGATTTACATGAAGAGATTCCAGATTTGAATCCTGGGAGAGACTTCTGGGTTTTTCTCTTCAAATATTTTTTTTCTTCAATATTTAACCCATAATAAAAGTCCATATCCTTATCATATTGAGAATAATGTTTTAGGCTTAAAATCGAATAAATACTGCTGGTTTCTTTGTAATAATATATAGTGCCTTGCAAAAGTATTCAACCCCCCCCCCCCCCTTGACTTTTTTCGAGATTTGGTGCCTCACAACCTGGAATTAACATGGATTCTTTAAGGATTTGCATAATTTAATTTACAGAACATGCCGACAACTTTGAAGATGTTTTTTTTTTTTTTTTTTATTGTGAAGCAAACAACAAATAGGACAAAATAACAGAAAAAGTCAATGTGCATAACTATTCACCCCCCCTAAAGTCAATACTTTGTAGAGCCACCTTTTGCGGCAATCACAGCTCCAAGTCGCTTTGGATAAGTCTCTCTGAGCTTGTCACATCTTACCGCTGGGATTTTTGCCCATTCCTCCTTGCAAAATTGCTCCAGCTCCTTCAAGTTGGATGGTTTGCGCTTGTGAACAGCAATCTTTAAGTCTGACCACAGATTTTCTATTGGATTGAGATCTGGGCTTTGACTAGGCCATTAAACCACTCAAGTGTTTCTTTAGCAGTACATTTGGGGTCATTGTCCTGCTGAAAGGTGAATCGCAGTCCTAGCTTCAAATCACACACATAATAGTACAGGTTTTGCTAAAAAATATCCCTGTATTTAGCACCATCCATCTTTCCCTCAACTCTGACCAGTTTCCCAGTCCCAGCGGCTGAAAAACATCCCCACAGCATGATGCGTTCATCACCATGATGGTGTTCTTTGGGTGGGTGATGTGATGTGTTGGGTTTGCGCCAGACAGACTTTTCTTTGATGGCCGAAAAGTTAAATTTTAGTCTCATCAGACCAGAGCACCTTCCTCCATACATATTGGGAGTCTCCCACATGCATTTTTGCAAACTCACAACGTGCCTTTTTGTTTTTTTGCTGAAAGTAATGGCTTTCTTCTGGACACTCTGCCATAAAGCCCAACTCTGAAGCGTACAGCTTATTGTCGTCCTATGTACAGATTCTCCAGTCTCTGTTGTGGAACTCTGCAGCTCCTCCAGGGTTATCTTAGGTCCTTGTGCTGCCTTTCTGATTAATGCCCTCTTTGCCCTTTGGTGGGCGGCCGTCTCTTGGCAGGTTGGCTGTTGTGCCATGTTCTTTCCATTTGGTTATGATAGATTTGATGGTGCTCCTGGGGATCATCAAAGATTTGGATATTTTTTTGTAACCTAACCATGACTTGTACTTCTCAACAACATTATCCCTTACTTGTTTGGAAAGCTCTTTGGTCTTCCTGGCAGTGTTTGATTAGTGATGCCTCTTGCTTAGGTGTTGCAGCCTCTGGGACCTTTCAAAAAAGGAATGTATATGTAATGACAGATGATGTGACACTTAGATTGCACACAGGTGGACATCATTTCACTAATTATGTGACTTCTGAAGGTAATTGGCTGCACCCAAGCTTTTTATGGGCTTCCTAATAAAGGGGGTAAATACTTACTCATATGCCAATTTTCTGTTTTCTATTTCTAAACAATTGTTTTATTTATATATTTTTCTCATTTCACTTCACCAACTTAGACTATTCTGTTCTGATCCATCACATAAAATTCAGATTAACAAAACATTGAACTTAAAGCTGTAATAATGAATGTAACAAAATACGAAAAAAGTCAAAGGGGGTGAATACTTTTGCAAGGCACTGTATTGTATTTGTGAATAAACCAGTATTATGTTTTAGATTTCTAATTAAAAAAAACCAAAAAACACTATTCTCAAAATAGTAAGGCTCCTTTCACACTAGCGTTTCTAATTTCAGGTATTAAGATCCGTCATAGGGTCTCAATACCGGAGAAAAATGCTTCTGTTTTGTCCCCATTCATTGTCAATGTAGACAAAACGTAACTAAACAGAACGGAATGCTCCAAAAAGCATTTCATTCCATTTGTTTGCGTTCCCATACCGGAGAGCGAAAAGCAGCAAGCTGCTTTATTCTTTCCGCCCTGGGATGCGGACAAAGATGGATCTGTCAAGACACACCATGCAAATCAATGGGGATGGATCCGTTTAACTCTGACACAATCTGACACAATAGAAAACGTATCCGTCCCCCATTGACTTTAAATGGAGTTCATGACAGATCTGTCTTGCCTATGTTAAAGATATTACAATCAGATCAGTAGACAATGGATTCAGATGGTTGTATCATCAGTAATGAAAGCGTTTTTGCTGAGCCCTGCCCGATTGAACAAAAGCTTTAGTGTAAAAATTGCCTAAGACCTTTCATTGTTATCATTTTATTATATATTATTTATTATAGTATAGCCTTTTATTATGGGTTAAATGAGAGAGAGAAAAAATAACAAAGAAAAAAGTTTCTGTAAGTCTGTCCAGGGACTTGGACTTAGGATTTCTACATGCATGGCAGACAACTTACCACAAAGCTATAGCATTTCCCTGTTTCCCAGGGAGCTTTGCACTTCGGATTGATGTGTTGAGACTCTTAAATGAGGCTCTGCGGTGTTTTTTGTAGCTGGTCTCCCTGAGATTAGCTATTGTTATGTTAAAGCTATAGCATTACCAAATAAAGATGCATGCTTTTTTAGACTTAGACTCTAACACATATATTACTGGTATTTATACAGGCATATATTGTGCTTGTAAATAGGGATGAGCGAACCCGAACTGTACCGAATTTTGGGGTGTTCGGGACACGGACCCAGACCCGAACATTTTCAAAAAAGTTTGGGTTCGTTGTTCGGCGATTTCTTCCCGCTTTCTGAAGGGCTGCCCAGCAGCCAATCAGCTAGCGTTTTACTTCTTGCCCTAAGAAGCCATCACAGCCATGCCTACTAATGGCATGGCTGTTATTGGCCAAGTGCAGCATGTGACCCAGCCTCTATTTAACCTGGAGTCATGTAGCGCCGCACGTCACTCTGCTCTGATTAGTGTAGGAATAGGACGCAGCTGCTGTGAGGGCGAGATTAGGCAGGGAAAACTCAGTAAAAACAGCTAATGAAATGATTGATCTACAGCTGCGAATCATTCAACTTCTGCTATTTAATTGCTCACTGGTTTTGAGGCTGCACAGAGCATTTTTCTGTCACTTTTTTCTGAGGTCATCGGCGGCCATTTTGTGTCTTGTGGTGCACCAGCACAAGCTGCCACCAAGTCCATCAATCCACCATCAATACTAGTTTTTTTTTTTGCTATATCCTACATCAGGGGCTTGGCTGTGCTTATTGTCACCCCTAGAAACCCAGGATAGAAATTTCTATATTTTATTGAGGGGATAAATTCAATTGCCAAAATAGCAATCCCCTAAATCTGTTGTTCCAGCTTTGGCTAGCCAAGTGTAATACTGTCTGCTGTCTGGCAAAGGATAGATTTTTTTCTGTGGTGAAATTTAATTGCCAAAATAGCAATCCCCTAAATCTGGTGTCCCAGCAGTGGCTGGCAAAGTTTAATAATGTCCGGCAAAGGATATATTGTGTTCTGGGGTGAAATACAATTGCCAAAATAGCAATACCGTAAATCAGTGGTTTCAGCTGTGGCTGGCCAAGTATAATAGTGTCCGGCAAAGGATATATTTTGTTCTGGGGTGAAATTCAATAGCCAAAATAGAAATCCCCTAAATCTGGTGTCCCAGCAGTGGCTGGCCAAGTTTAATAGTGTCCGGCAAAGGATATATTATTTTCTGGGGTGAAATTCAGTTGTAAAAATAGAAATACCGAAAATCTGGTGTTCCAGCTGTGACTTGACAAGTTTCATAGTGTCCATCAAAGGATATATTATTTTCTGGGGTGAAATTCAGTTGCAAAAATAGTAATACCGTAAATCTGGTGTTTCAGCTGTGACTGGACAAGTTTCCTAGTGTCCGTCAAAGGATATATTATTTTCTGAGTTGAAATTCGGTTGCAAAAATAGAAATACAGTAAATCTGGTGTTCCAGCTGTGACTGGACAAGTTTCATAGTGTCCGTCAAAGGATATATTATTTTCTGGGGTAAAATTCAATTGCCAAAATAGCAATACCATTAATCAGTGGTTCCAACTGTGGCTGGCCAAGTTTAATACTGTCCGGCAAAGGATAGATTTTAAATAGTTGCCAGGTTCAATCCCGTGCATTGCATAACTGACAGGGAACTTACAATTGGCGGTTACATTCTTGCATGAAATACAGCCTTTTTGGGCTGTGA
The DNA here is from genome assembly GCA_033119425.1 of Bufotes viridis. NCBI lineage: Eukaryota > Metazoa > Chordata > Amphibia > Anura > Bufonidae > Bufotes > Bufotes viridis. Next base: position 11,142,334 of record CM065592.1, on the reverse strand, counting down.
AGCCGAAGGTAGTCGCCAATAACTCTTTTATTTTTATTTTTTTTAAAATTAGTGTAGACCCTAAAACATTGGGAAAATATAAAAAATAAAACTAAGTGTAAGTGCACGGTAGTATAACAGTGGTTTGGTGAGGCCGGTATACATGTCTATTCTGCATAAGGTACAAACAAGTCCTGTGGGATCCATGCCTGGTTCTTTCTAATAAACGAAAGCTTGCCCACATTGTCTGCGGACAGGCGGCTGCGGTTGTCTGTGATAATGCCACCAGCCATGCTAAACACACGTTCAGACAATACAGTGGCTGCAGGGTAGGCCAGCACCTCCAAGGCATAAAGGGCAACCTCAGGACATGTGCCCAATTTGATGACCCAGAAGTTGAATGGGGCAGACCCAGTGGCATAGCTAGAAATGATTGGGCACCACAGCAAATTTTTGAATGGGGCCCCCCTCCCCCAGTAATTTTTGCGCAAACCCCTTCCTTTCATGCCGCTATGCCTGTGGCTACTAAAGATCGCTCTCTCAGACCAGGCCCAGCAGCTGTTCCATTCGCTTTCTACACTATCTATACAGCCACTGTATATAATTTCATTGTATAATACTGTTAGTCCTCCTCCTCCTCCTGGTTGGGCCCTTTCTAGGTCACGGTCCCAAAGCAGTTGCTTCCCCTGCTTCCCCTGTAGCTATTCCCCTAGGAAGACCCATCAGTCGGTACGTGTACTGTTCCACTATGTTGCTAAAATGCTGCCTCCTGCTAAGATGTTCCAGATCTGCTGGTGGTGTCTGTTTTTGTGGCGTGATGACAAAGCTTTTCCACATTTTGCCCATGCTAACCCTGCCTTCTGAGGTGTTGCTGGATTGGTGACTTCTTCCTCCTCCTCCTCTGCTTTCACCTTGTGCTACCACTGAGTCCCCGGTGTCAGGTGTGAATGCCATCAGCAGCGTGTCCACTAGCGGGCTCATCTAATCTTCCTATTGCACTCCAGTGAGGGAATTAAGGACGGCACGTTGTCCTTGTAATGGGGCTGCAGCAGGGTGGCCACCCAGTAATCAGCAAAAGTTAGAATGTGGCAGTAACTGGGCAGTGGTTGCGCAGGCTGGCCAGAGGCAAGGACAAGCTATCCTCTTTGAGGGAGGTATATCGTCTGTGTCCTCTGTATCCCCCAGCGTTCCTCCTACTCCTCCTCATCCTCCAGAACTGTGCCCTGGCTGGACAATTGTGTTCCATACCAGGGCTTATGTTGGTGCAGATACCCACCCTCTGAGCCACTTGTATTTGGTTGGCCTTAAGTTAAGGATAAGGCGTGTATATAGTTTTGTTTCTTTATATAGTAAGTTTAGCTGCATTATAGTTATTTTAATATGTTTTTAAGAAAATTTGTAATTAGATTGTTCATGGTTTGAGTGAAAGAGGGGGGGGGGGTGTTGTGTGTGTTTGATTAACTGAATTGATTTTCATTGTTTTGTGTTTAGGAATTTCTGCACCCCAAATTCAGCACATGTGGCAGGCAGGGGATGTGTGTCAAACCGGCTAGGCCCAGACCTGCTAGTATATTTCGCCCATTAGCGCACAACACCAGGCCGGGCTGGAGGCTCAGTGGCACCAACCAATGGTCGGTCTGTTGTTCCATGCCTGTCCACAGCTCCTGCGCAGTGCGGGGTTTTTACCCACAAACACACAAGTTTTAAAACAACCTGCTGTCATTTCCCCCTGGCTGTGCTGCTGTGGGTGGTGAAGGTGTTACGCTGAGTGGATGAGGAGGAGGTAGAGGAGGAGGAAGCCAAGTAGGAGGAGGAGGAGGTAACAGGATACAAAGAGAAATGCCCAGCAATCCTCGGGGGCGGAAGGACATTTGCAAAAATGCTATCCGCCTTTGGGCCAGCCGCTACATTTACCCACTGTGTTGTTGGTTATCGGGACGTTGCCACAGATAGCGTCGCACAGTGCTCACTTGATTTTGTCCGCCACTTGGTTGTGCAGGGAAAGGATGGCTCACCTGCAAAAGTAGCAGCGGCTGGGATACACGTACTGTGGGATTGCCACCACCATAAGGTTTTTAAAACTGTCCACCAGACAGAATGACAGCATTTTAAAGGACCAGGAAGTTTGAAATAAGGCATTCAGAGCCATGGGTAGGGGGTACTTCCTCTTTCTATTTCTTTTTCTCTCCAGTGTTTGGGAGATGGACAGCTGATAGCTGAACACTTTTATGGGATTTGGTGGAGATGCTTGGTGACGATGACAGATGTGGTGACGTTGCTGCCACATCCTCTGTTTGCTGGGTGACAGGTGGCACTGTCACTCACTTGGGCTCAAGTTTAGAATGTTTATTTATTATTTTTCTGTATTTTATTTTAGTTTAAGTCATTTCCCTATTCACAAATGTTTGCAGGGCATTTACCTACATTTTGCTGCCTTTTGCAGCCCTCTAGTTCGGATCCCGAACCCGAACATTTTCGGGAAGTTCGGGCGAACTTCTCGAACCCGAACATCCAGGTGTTCGCTCAACTCTACTTGTGAATAAAGCAGTAATGTGTATAATAGATTTCTGAGCAGATCTCAGTATAGTGAAGCTATAGTGCATGGTGTATATGATATGTGGATGCTAGGACACAGGTCTAGCCTCAGGATGTCTAACCCTGTCAATCAAAAGGAGGGTGCAAAATAAATGTGGAGCCCCAGTTATGGGTCTACAACACAATGAAAGCCAGATATCCCTCAAAGGAAGGAAAACCTGTGAGGGATATCTGGCTTTCATTGTGTTGTAGACCCATAACTGGGGCTCCACATTTATTTTGCATATTCCTGTTTCCCAGGGAACTTTGCACTTCGGATTGCTGTGTTGAGACTCTTAAGTGAGGCTCCGCGGTGTTTTTTGTAGCTGGTCTCCCTGAGATCAGCTATTGTTGTGTTTGAATCAAAAGGAGGGGGAAGTGTACAAAACACAGGGGGTGCTCCAACCAGCTAATTATTTATATGAATAAATCACAGATTTCTCTGTAGCTGTTTAGCATACAGACAAAAGAAAGTTGTTTGTTTAATGAGCATGATGAACCCTACCAGCCAGTATGTTTAGTCACTTTAAAGAGATGATTGTTGCCTTCAGAACTTTGCTGTGTTCATAATATTACAGTGCACCAATTGTTCCTGGAAGTGCACCTATATCCGTGGTAAATGGAGTCCAGTGGTTTGATTGTTTTTATGGCAATTTTACAGCTAAGATAGATTATGCAGTATCGGGATTTAGCTGGGAGGAATCTGCTTGCTGGTATTTGCATTAGTAGGTGTGTGTAATCATAATCAACAGGTCACAGTTAGATGTGTTCATCAGCAGCAGCACTTTTTTCTTGTTAAACCTGCTAGAGTTCTTCTACTGTTGTATATTGTTAGCCTAGCCAGGCCTGGCATATACAGTATACCCAATTCTCTACCACTCGTTTTATGATTTACTTGACAGTGTACCTGTTGTCATACACTTACCAGCGTCGCTCTGTCCCTACAGCTACCAGCCCCACTGACATACAGGGGCTGTGCTTGGGATTGCAGCTTAGCCACCTTAACATTATAATGCCTAGGAAAAGTCTGCAGAGCTTGTCGAGCACCTGACCTTTTCCAACAGCTGATTGGCATTGGTCCTGGGAGGCAAACCCCCACCAATCTGATATTGACGACCTATCCTGAGGATAGATCATCAATATTAATTCCAGGATAACCCTTTTAACATTATAAAGGGGTATTGTTTTGCTGATAAGATCAAGAGTTCAGGTCCGTGTACTCTTCAAAAAGAGACTTAAATTCAAATGAAGGTGACAAGTAGTAAGGCTGACTGGTCATGCCTGCATTTGTGGGAGGGGCGGAGGCTCTTCTTAAACAAGCCACCGCCTCACTCCTGGGCGTGTGTTCTTCAGGTGCACAGGTGCTGCTGGGTGTCATTAGTGAACTAGCTTCTCTGGTGGCAGGATCTCTTTCTTTGCAGCATGGAGCCAGAACGGAGGTTTTGTTTTCTCTGCTATCGTAGCAATGCACGCGGGGTAATACGTAAGTAAGTTGGGCCGTGGCCATCCCTCCTGGCCGGTCGGAACCCGACTTTTCTAGCGAACGGGAGGCTTCGCCTCAGAATCTTCTGCCTCAGGTTTGGTTGTTGGGGCTAAAAAATTTCTATTTCTTTTTCAACCTCGTTTGTTTGATAAGAATTAGTTCCAATATATCTTGCAAATTTACGTCGCTTGTCTGTCGCATGGAAAATTACTTCATCTTATACGCAGTTAGGGAACAGTCACCCGGGCTGCATGTGACGTCATGATTGAACATCAGACTCAGCTGTTGTTTGACCTATCGCTGTGGCTGTTCCTTGCCATGTGACTCCCCCTCTCCAGCCACCACCATCTTTAGACTTCATGTATTTTCCCTGCTTTATGTACTAAAACCCTGATGCACTTTATGCTCTGCTCTTATTCTGAGCGGCATTTCCACGTTCGGCTCTACTTCTGTCTTATACCTGCTTGCACCTCGCTTTATACGCCTCACACCCTCAGATGTGTCCGCACGTCTTTTATTGTCCATCACTTTCACGCTGCTCGTTCCAGACGGCCTTTACATTTTGCTTTACACATGTTTCACTCTCTGCTCACCGGAGCTGTGTCCACATGTCTGCTATTTTCATCATGCTTCATACTTCAATCTCATTCGAGTTGCATTCACCCGTTGGCTGTTCACACTTGGCTGTTGCATCATGTTGTTGTGTGTGGTTAGAGCTGCGTTTATGCGTCGGCTAGTATACCATGTTGCTCTGCTCACAGTCAGAGCTGCGTTCACATGTCTGCTGTTACAACAGGTTCATACGAGGCTCGTTTTCAGAGGTGCATTCACGTTCGCTGTCACATCACGTTCATGCTCCACTCACATTCAGAGCTGCTGTTATACCTATTTTCGTTCTCGGCTCACTCACAGAGGGGCCTTTACACTTACGCAGTTAAATTCACGACCAGAGCTGCGTCCATACGTCTATTGGCATATCATGTTTGCTCTACTCACTCCCAGAGCTGCGTTCACACATCCATTGTTACTACAGGTTCTTTCCAGGCCCATTTCAAGAGCTGCGTTCATGTCACTTTTCACAACATGTGTCATGCTCCATTCACAACCAGAGCTGCCGTTATACCAATTGTTTGCTCTGCCTATACCCAGAGTTGTGTTAACACTTCTACTGCTACAACAGGTTTTATACCCCACTCACCAGAGCTGCTTTCCATGTCGGCTGTCATTTCGAGTTAATAATTTATTCACATCCAGGGCTGCGTCCTCATGTCTGTGTTTGCATCCTGTCCTCTGCTCCGTTCGCTGCTGGAGCTGTGTTCATGTGTCCGCAGATGCATCACGTTAATAGTCCGCTCACGTTCAGTTTGCATTCTTACGTCTGCTTTATACCATGTTTTTCATGCTCTTTCCATACTCAGAGCAGCGCTCATACATTGTTACTCACATCCTGAGCGGCATTCACCCATCTGCTGTTACACCATGTGTTACATTCTGCTCCCACTCAAAGCTGCATTCTCCTGTTACTTGCTACACTCAGTAGTCTCAACGGGGCACTCCGCACCCACTGCTTAGTACTCTCCCGGTAAACATGGCTGCTTTCTTTTCAGGCTTACGTTTTTTTTTTTTTTTCGGTAGTGTAAAAAAAAAAAAAAAAAAAAAAAAACCTTTTAAATCCTGATTCGTGTTCACTCAGCTTGGTCTCCTTTACTCCTGGTTTTCTTTCACTCAGATTGTTCTCCTTCCTAGTTCAACTTTACAGCTTCTCAGCGGAGGCCAGTGGGCCTACCATGTTTTACAAGTGGTTCTTTTGTTTGTCGGGAAGGTACTGTACCTTCCCTATGGCTTCGGGGGTCCACCGACTGCTTCGGCCCTATGACTTCGGGGGTCCGACGACTGCTACGGCCCCATGGCTTCGGGGGTCCGATGACTGCTACGGCCCTATGGCTTCGGGGGTCCAACGACTGCTACGGCCCTATGGCTTCGGGGGTCCGACGACTGCTACGGCCCTATGGCTTCGGGGGTCCGACGACTGCTTCGGCCCCATGGCTTCGGGGGTCCAACGACTGCTACGGCCCTATGGCTTCGGGGGTCCGACGACTGCTTCGGCCCCATGGCTTCGGGGGTCCAACGGCTGCTTCGGCCCCATGGCTTCGGGGGTCCAACGGCTGCTACGGCCCTATGGCTTCGGGGGTCCGACGACTGCTTCGGCCCTATGGCTTCGGGGGTCCGACGAGTGCTACGGCCCTATGGCTTCGGGGGTCCGACGACTGCTTCGGCCCCATGGCTTCGGGGGTCCCACGGCTGCTACGGCCCTATGGCTTCGGGGGTCCGACGACTGCTTCGGCCCCATGGCTTCGGGGGTCCGACGATTGCTACGGCCCTATGGCTTCGGGGTCCGGCGACTGCTTCGGCCCCATGGCTCCGGGGTCCCACGGCTGCTACGGCCCTATGGCTCGGGGTCCGGCGACTGCTTCGGCCCCATGGCCGGGGTCCGGCGATTGCTACGGCCCTATGGCCGGGGTCCGACGACTGCTTCGGCCCTATGGCTTCGGGGGTCCGGCGATTGCTACGGCCCTATGGCCGGGGTCCAACGGCTGCTACGGCCCTATGGCTTCGGGGTCCGACGACTGCTTCGGCCCTATGGCTCGGGGTCCGACGATTGCTACGGCCCTATGGCTTCGGGGTCCAACGGCTGCTACGGCCCTATGGCTTCGGGGTCCGGCGACTGCTTCGGCCCTCTGGCTTCGGGGTCCGGCGATTGCTACGGCCCTATGGCCCGGGGTCCGGCGACTGCTTCGGCCCCATGGCTCGGGGTCCAACGGCTGCTACGGCCCTATGGCCCGGGGTCCGACGACTGCTTCGGCCCTATGGCTTCGAGGTCCGGCGATTGCTACGGCCCTCTGGCTCGGGGTCCGGCGACTGCTTCGGCCCCATGGCTTCGGGGGTCCAACGGCTGCTACGGCCCTATGGCTTCGGGGGTCCGACGACTGCTTCGGCCCTATGGCTTCGGGGGTCCGACAACTGCTACGGCCCTTTGGCTTCGGGGGTCCGACGACTGCTTCGGCCCTATGGCTTCGGGGGTCCGACGACTGCTTCGGCCCCATGGTTTCGGGGGTCCGACGACTGCTTCGGCCCCATGGTTTCGGGGGTCCGGCAATTGCTACGGCCCTATGGCTTCGGGGGTCCGACGGTTGCTACGGCCCATGGCTTCGGGGGTCCGACGACTGCTTCGGCCCCGTGGCTTCGGGGGTCCAACGGCTGCTACGGCCCTATGGCTTAGGGGGTCCGACGATTGCTACGGCCCTATGGCTTAGGGGGTCCGACGACTGCTTCGGCCCCATGGCTTAGGGGGTCCGACGACTGCTACGGCCCCATGGCTTCGGGAGTCCGACGACTGCTTCGGCCCCATGGCTTCGGGGGTCCGACGATTGCAACGGCCCTATGGCTTCGGGGGTCCGACGACTGCTTCGGCCCCATGGCTTCGGGGGTCCCACGGCTGCTACGGCCCTATGGCTTCGGGGGTCCGACGACTGCTTCGGCCCCATGGCTTCGGGGGTCCGACGATTGCTACGGCCCTATGGCTTCGGGGGTCCGACGACTGCTTCGGCCCCATGGCTTCGGGGGTCCCACGGCTGCTACGGCCCTATGGCTTCGGGGGTCCGACGACTGCTTCGGCCCTATGGCTTCGGGGGTCCGATTACCTGTTTTCAGTCCTGCCCAGTTGGTTGACCATCCATGGTGCCAGGCTGATTGGGCCCAAATGTCCCACATTCATATCTGCTTCCCTGATCACCTGCATACGGCCCACGTTTTAAACTAAAGTCTGTCACCTGCGGGGTTCAGTCAGGTTCACTTGTTACTCAACTAAGTTTCCTGCTCCTTACGTTCTTTAGGTGTTACACCTTATTGATGTCCATTGTCCGCTATGCTCCAGGATCACACTTCAATTACCGTAGCTCAAATCTTTAGGGTCACCTGCCATGTTGGTCAGGTCTCATTTTTCAACAATATTCGCCTGCCATGGTATTCAGGCTAGGTAGGTTAATGGTAGAGTCCGATACCAGGTCGGTTTTCCCGTTTAGGATTAAACCATTCTCAGGGGTTCATAGAAGAATGCAGGGGCCATGGCAAGCAGATAGATGATGTCTGGGGAACTATTCAAGGATTCCCTTCCTACGTTCATGGTTTCTTTGGCCCCTTACTTCTTGCATAGTCTAGGCAGGCAGGTTTCTCTTTCGGTTCCACAAACTCTGGAGGCCATGGCAATTGTCAGTACTAGAACCACAGTTCACCAGGTTCAGTTACTATTTCAGGCTCCATTCCACAGCTTAGTGCCCCGAAGCGGAATGAAGGACTGGGAATATCTGCAACATCGAGCATCATGTCTCTGGTTTCGTCATTTGCAAGCTGTGATGTACGTCTCCTTAGGGTTTGCCGCATACTTCCTGAATGTGCGGTCTAGATTGCCGATGCCTTACCGTTGGTCATGGATTTGTTTGCACTTTCATTGTGTTTCTTTATAACCTACTTGTCTTGGCTTTTTGGCCCCTTTAGGCCTACCCACGGCTATGGCTAAGGGCACAATTCAAGCCATTAAGTTAGGTTTAGCTAGCACACGGCTAGCCGGGTTAGGTTGTTCTTGATGTTTATCTCCCTAGGGTTCATCAAGCGTCGTTGGCTGTAGCCATGACCACAACTACACTTCAAATGATAATATGACTTTATTAAATATAACAATAAGTATAAAGATATACAAAGTATATACAAAGAATGGAAAACTTACATCACAGACCACATTAACCTCACCTGACAGCGACACATCAGCTGGGAAGTCTGTTTCAGCGAAAAGCAATCAGAGTCTCTATTGGGAAAACACTTCTATGTGAAGCATCCTTCGGTAGGTGACTTTTAAAGGCTTGCTGAAAAGTTCCTGCTTTTATTCTGTTTAACCAAAGAGCTTCGTCCCCTAGTAGAATGTAGCCAGCTTATGCAATCTATAAGGGTCACTGTGTGTATCTTGTTTATCTGTTATTATTTCGGACTTTGGAGTGGCCAATTCCCAGATCCCAAATAAATCAGAATCCCAAGATAACATTGGTAGACAATGCTAATTCTCTTGCACACACATTACAGGTAATCAAATAAATAGGACAAACTAGTCTTCCAAAAACATTTCAGACAAGTTTCTTTGTTCTCATACAAACTTGTCAGACAAGTCTTCATGTTATACATATGTCAGGATATTATTTTCAGACACATTGACGTCCAAATGATCAGAGACTCCATCTTCATAATTTAGTTATACAGATTTTCTTTTAAATCCCCTCCTCATGCAGCTATAATAATGAAGACCTCTATACTTAGCTGCTCCCCACCACTCAAGTGGTTCCCAAAGCTGTCTTCACTATATTTTCTGTCCCTGTCTGTTAACTTCTGCATGGCGGGGGTCCCATGCACCACTGCAGACAAAGACTTGCCTGAGCATTCATGTGTCCCCAAGCAGCACATACCCCGTCTATGCGGAAGTTGACAATCAGGAACTGGAAGTCCAAAGAAGACAGCCCGAGAGACACAGAATTGGAACAGGGACCAGGTAACTATAGATATCTTTATATGTACCACTGGGTGGGAGAGGATTCAGGAAAAATGTATTTGTGTTTTCATTGACCCATTCAGAGTGTTGTGTAAAGAGCTACATGAAGATTGTTTTTTTTTTTTTTGTGGGATGACTTGTATTTTTAATACCACCATTTTTCTTTACTTAAAACTTGATTAATTTAACTTAATTAACTTTTAAGTGGATGGAAAACTAAACAGGCATTCCTCCAATTTTTCGTATCTGTTCACCATAAGGAATAAATAATCTGTTTCCTTTATATTATGTCAAAATAATGGTAACTATATGGAACTCATAATCCGGAGTAAACAAATATTTTAATAATCAATAAAATTCAATAAAATTCATAAATCACAATGATAAAAATAATAATCCAGGAACTGCAAATTATTCAATGCAACAACCAACTGCATCCAATCTGATTACCAAAAACCGCATTAATTTGTTGCTGTTAGTGTCCAGTTCCCTCCAGTATGCTTGCACTATGTGGAGCACACAATACATTAATACTTAAAGAGGACCAGTTTATCTGTAAACATGAAAATCCTATAGGTTGTAATAATGCTGAAGCGGCACTTTTTGTCAAGCAATTACCTAACCGATGGGGCAGAGTCCATGTGCAGATGGTGGCGTCCCACCATACAGTATGCACTCCTCGTCTTACCTCTATCCCGCCGGTATTTCACCACACTTGGCTGGCTAGTAACTCACTACGTTCAGCTTTTCCTTTATATTATGGGTCAGTAGGATTATGGCTCATGCACATGAGCATACTTTTGGTCCGAATCGTGTGTATGAGCCTAAGGCCTCATGCACACGACCGTTTTTTTATGCTGTCCGCAAAAAGGGGTTCCGTTGTTCAGTGATCCGTGTCCGTTTTTGCCTTCCGTTGTGTTTCCGTGTCTTCCGTTTTTTTTAGCGGACATGACCCAAAAGATTTTACCAAAAGACAGGCTGACAATTTTTCCCAAGTGCCTGCCAAGGGATCCGCAAAAAAAACGGACACGGAAAGCGGATGACACACGGATGGCCATCCGCATTTTTTCACGGACCCATTGACTTGAATGGGTCCGTGAACCGTTTTTCACAGACAAGAATAGGACAGGTTATATTTTTTTGACGAACTGGAATCACGGACCACGGGCGCGGAGGACAAACGGTGCATTTGCCGAGGTTTCCACGGACCCATTGAAAACCAATGGGTCCGCAGAAAATCACGAAAAACGGAGCAACTGACACGGAATCAAACAACGGTCGTGTGCATGAGGCCTAATGGTGATACAAAATATGTATGTTTTATTTTTTATGTGCTTTGCTGGTTTTGTCTGATAAAGCACATTTCATAGAAAAAAAAAGGTTTTATATGGCTGTATTTCAAGAGCTGTAATCTTTTTGTTATTTTGTTGCTACAGACTCATAGGTTACTTTTTTTGCAGAACAAGTCAAATTTTTACTAGAACAATTTTAGGGTATACAGTACTTTATATAAATGATTTCATACTATTAATTAACTGGGGGTTGAGGGGATCAATTGAGTCTTATTTTTTTTCCACCTTTTTTACATTTTTCCATTGCGAAATTTAACCAACCTGTTCAGTCTTGGGGTTTTTGAGGACCAGGCCCAGTTTGGGGGTTTTAGGTTGAGTTGATTTCAAAGGCTGTTTGAACTAACTCATCCTAACTTTTCTGTTCAGATATCAATCCCGAAATAATATTTAAAAAAAACCTGCGTGTTTTATAAATAGTAAGCCTTGTGCTTACTCACGTCATGTCATGAGCAGGAAAGTCTTAATGTAAAATCTCATAGGTTTTCTTTTCTTTATCCTTTTGTACAAGATCTTTTTTTAATGCATTTACAATAAAGAATTGATTTTTTATAAGGAGGGCTGGATAAATAGCTTTTGGAATTTCACATCAGTGTCTGTCTCCAGTTCAGGAATCTTCTATGCACCCAGGTCTGGATGTTACACTTTTATGACAAGAATGGTGAGCAAATCCCATTTTTTCTGTTAGTATTTTAAACTGAATTCATTGTGAAATAGAAATAGAAATGAGAAAGGCATCACAGAAAATTCAACAAACTACAGTTAGGAATTTTAGGGTCTTTTTGACTTGCTAATAAGAGGGGCAACATCCTGCATTAGGGCTGTTGCTACTGCAGCCCTACTTAAGGACAAGGTATCAGATGTTCTCGATAGGTCCTTCACCGTTCAAGTATCCCATTCTCCCAAGCATGCACCAAATATCTTACTGATGCAAGGCTGACTAAATTTGAGGTAGCCTTTCACACCTCTCCAAATCAATAAAAAAACATTGCACAGATCTGAACCCAGATACTTTACTTACACTGGGTCCAGAAAAGGGGAATAAAGAATAAAAAGAGCAAGAAGAGATTAATGTAGCTATTACAAGGCCAGGGAAGAAGCAAAGCGAGAGGCAGATGCACAGCTAGGGTCAGTACCATGTGAATTGTTCCCATTTAATGACCCACATGACGTGCATAACTCTTTAGAAATATTGAAACAAGAAACTAAAGAACTAGACAATGTGATGGACAGTTCAATCCCTAATGCAGATCTTGAGATTTTTGTAGATTTCTCCACTAACAGGGTTCATTGTCATGATCTTACACAAAGTATTACTCCAAGCACCATTTCCCCCTGGTAATGTCTGCAAAAGAAGTTGAGTTGAAGGTACAATGCATGATAGTGGAAATATAGATTGCTAAGATATACACTGACTCCAGGTAAGCTTTTGGCATAGCTCTTGAAAAAAGTTGCCATTAGCAAGATGCAAGTGCACACAAAAGATACCCCTGCTTAAGTCAGAGGAAACTCCAGGGCTTATGAAGCAGCAAAAGCTGCAGCTCTACTACAGCCTTCTCTTGATGGCATTGTATTATTCCAGATCAGCAATATGGAAGGTGGATACTGTATGTTATGGTTGGCCCAAACACAGAACCTGGGTTCTAACGAAAAACTGAGGGGATAGAAGGAAAAGGGGCTGAAAAGAGGCAAGATGAAATTTGGGAAGTAGAGGGCTAACTGTACTTGCCACGAGCCCTGTACTGCCTTATGATGCATCGGATACATGGACCCACTCATGCTTAAAAGGAAGCCATTGCAAGTTTGACAGGTTATTTTTGCATTTCGCCAGAAAATAATATTGCAGTTACACACTTTGTTAACGGCTGCTTGATCTGCACATGCCATTACACTGGAAAGACAATTAAGGTCCCTCTGTGGCATATCCTGAAGCCATCATACCCGTTCCAGTGACTGCAGATGGATTTCATTCACAACTATCAAGGGTAGGTCAGAATGAGTTTGTGCTTGTCTGTGTGGATCTCTTTTCAGGGTGGCAAGAAGCATGGCCTGTTACCAAGGCAAATGCAAGGACTGTGGCCAAGAAGTTCCACTTTGAAATGGTACTGTACTGTATGTAGGTATGGGATTTTTGAGACTTTAGAAAGTGACAGAGATACGCACCTCACAGCAGCAGTATTACAGGAAATACTAGGAGCATCGGGGATAGAACAGGCTTTTCACACCCTCTATTACCCACAAAGTAATGGTAGGGGGAGAGATTAAAAGACACAATAAAGTTTAAGTTCCAGAGGGAAATGGCAGCGACTAAAAACCCTGGACCGAATGTCTTTTTATTGTCCTCTACTGAGTAGCAACCATTATAAATAGGAAAACAAGGCTTAACCCCTATTGGGCCCTTTTTGCGGTGTTCCCCAAAATAAGGCTGTATTTTCCACAGCAAATGCCAATAGTACATTCAGATATCACATGATATGTGAAGGCCCTGCAAAAAAAAAAATTGATATATGTACCTCACAGAGTGTATAGTTATCTTCCATATCCTGATTCTTTACCCGGGTCTCATAGCCTGAAGCCAGGAGATTCTTTGCCCGGTTTTCAAAGCCTGAAGCCAGGAGATTATAGTGAAAAGACACATCAGGAAGGCTCTCGTACTTCACTTTGAAGGCCCCTTTCAAGTTAAACTAGCTACTCAGTACCTTATTGACTGACGTGTCACAAACCAGCAGGTATGATCCCACTGTGCCATATGACAGACCTCCAGTAATGGCGTTATCTAAGTTAACCACTTGTTCTTCACAGTACCACAGATGGTGGGGAGAGACTTTCCTGAGGGGAACACAAGGTCTCTAACTCATGAGGAGGATTGGCACATAAGGCCACTGGTCCAGGCAGACCAGGGGGTACCAGTGTAAGGTACCAGAGGTACAATCATAGTCAACAAGCTAAATAAAACCAGTAGCAACAGTCCAGGACCAAAGGATGGGGCAGAGGTGTAGTCAAACATCCAATGGGTCAGAACAGGCGGCACAAGTACAGGTCAGGCAATCTAAGTCAACAACAGGAGAGTCAAGGCAGAGCAGGTAAGGATCAAACAGGTAGTGAAATACATAAACACACGCACAGATAAGGTATACAGGAACATAAGCACAGACAACAGCAACCTTTGCAGGACACAAGGACCTTTGACAGTCAGGCACCTGGCAAGGGGGCTAGATCACTGATATTGTTGCAGGAGGTCTAGGATTGGTCACCACTGTCACATGATATAACCCATAAATCACAGCAAGTGATGCACGCTGCCCCTTAAGGAGGTGCTACAGGGAATGTGTTGGAAAGCATTTTATGTCCATGGTTGGAAGGAAACCGTAGAGCGGATTCCAGGAAAGGTGATTCCTGAAAGGACAGAGCCCAGTACTGCGGTGGTGAATGTGGAAACACAGGCATCGGATCAACGCCAAACATGGAGCCCGGACCATGATGGTAAGCAGGGGAACATCGGCAGTTAGCAAACCGCTGTTACAACTTGTTTTATGGATGTGTTTTGTGTATTATCAACAAAATTACTTCAAATAATGAAATTCAGAAGATGCCCGGTTTGTGATGGATGGAACCTGAACATTATCAATCTTTGTATGCATTGTGAACCCCCCTGATTATCATTGCACAGCTAGTGGTAGGGATAGTTAGGGCAGGGCAAGGTTCCAAAGGTCACTGAGTCACTGAGTCCCACCATCAAGGGTGGTTGGGATGATAGGAATAGAGTAAAAGAGATGCAGGGATAGGATGAAGGCCTCTTTACATTGATAGATGTAGCCGACGATTGTTGGGAAGTAAGCATTCCTTCCTGAGAAGCGATTGCTTGTCAGTAAAACAGACTGCTACATTTAAATGCAACAATCTCCTCCACCATATGGGGAGTAGCGAACGGTAATGCCATCTCTCGTCCCCATACAGAATCATTGTCAGCAGCAGAGTCCTGCTTAAAAGGAACTTTCAGAAAATGATAATTAAGGTGACTGCACAAAGGATCATATAATCGTTCATTGGGTAATCGGTGGAACCCTTACACCGGCAGATAATTGCTAAAGAGCATTCCTACGAAGGCGTGTTAGTGATGATCTTGCCGATGCTCAGTCAGTGTAAAGGGGCTTTTTGGGACAGATTGAATGTCTTGAGAGTTTGTCGAAAAGAGGGAAATGGTTATTGTAGCAAACTCCATATTCCATATTCTGAATTCACTTTTCCAAACTTCTTAAGGACATTCCAAACATAGGATGTGTGGAGGACGGAGTTGCAAGACTGGTTGAGATTGCTTGCAGCTGAGGGCAGGCAGACCCTGTCCACACATACCACTATAGTTTGCTCTTTCCTCACATGCGGCTATCATGTATTGTGTTTTTGTAATCTCATTGAAGTAGCGTCCTACATTATAAACACTTTATCGGACATGTGCTAACCTTCATGCATTGTTTCTCTGATCTCACTGGATTAGTGTCCTTTACCATAAACATTTGATTGGCTTTGTGTTGAGAAAGGGGTGTTGTGTTTCTTCATAGTTGTATATCATTTATATCTAAATATCCTAGTAATAGTGGATTTGATTGCCTATAAGAGGCCATATTGTGATATATGAACCATTTTGTATGTATTTTAAAGTTGGCCAAAATAGGTTTATGGTGAGAACACCGTTGATAAGATTTATTCCCTATAGATGTGCCAGTCTGAGCAGAGTCATTCTTGTCTCCTTATATATTTATGACTGAGATAAGAATATTCTCTAGATCTGGTACTAATTACCCCTACCACTTTACAAATCACTTACCACTTTACAAATCACTTACCACTTTATAAATCACTAGTCAGACCAGACAAGGAGTACTGTGTACAGTTCTGGGCTCCTGTGAACAAGGCAGACATAGCAGAGCTGGAGAGGGTTCAGAGGAGGGCAACTAAAGTAATAACTGGAATGGGTGGACTACAGTACCCTGAAAGGTTATCAAAATTAGGGTTATTCACTTTAGAAAAAAGATGACTGAGGGGAGATCTAATAACTATGTATAAATATATCAGGAGTCAGTACTGAGATCTACTCCCATCATCTATTTATCCCCAGGACTGTGACTGTGACGAGGGGACATCCTCTGCGTCTGGAGGAAAGAAGGTTTGTACACAAACATAGAAAAGGATTCTTCATGGTAAGAGCAATGAGACTATGGAACTCTCTGCCTGAGGAGGTGGTGATGGTGAGTACAATAAAGGAATTCAAGAGGGGCCTTGATGTATTTCTAGAGTGTAATAATATTACAGGCTATAGCTAGTAGAGAGGGGTTGTTGATCCAGGGAGTTATTCTGATTGCCTGATTGGAGTCGAGAATGAATTGTTTTCCCCTTAGGTGGGGAAAATTGGCTTCTGCCTCATAGGGTTTTTTTGCCTTCCTCTGGATCAACTTGTAGGAAACAGGCCGAACTAGATGGTCAAATGTCTTTTTTCGGTCTTATATACTATGTTACTATGTTACAGTTTGATGTCTATTGATGAAGCAGAAAATCTGTGATATCTGTATACGTGTATAATGAACCATTTTTTGGGTATAAAATAATCAATAGGACATATGTATTGTTTTATATTGGTAAATATTATGAAGGACGTCAATGTATCTATTATCTTATATATTTCTCACTAGGAACGCATACACTAATAAAATATGATAAGAAGAATTGTAAGTATAGACTTTGTTAATGAGTCTTCGTTTGGGGAAAGCTGTGTTATTTTAACTAACAATCAATCACCCGTTGAAGCGGCAGAGGAGATACACATGTCTGTAAGAGTACAAGGTCTATTATATTCTTATCAGTACCATAAATTTGATAGTTTGGAAAATGTCTAAGCTGGTACCTTAATGTCTATGCTTTAATTGGTACATGTATTAAAGTTAATCCCTGTAGCTCTGATTTAGGCTTCCACGTGTTATGTGTATGGACTGTAAGATGAAGTCAGACCTGGACATTTAACCCTTACTATAATGATGCTAATAGCTTATGCAATAGTGCCACCTAGGAATAAATAAGTGAAGTGACATCACAGTCGTTATCATATGTACACGCCTAAGCGACAATGATTGGAAAACTTCAAGTTAGGAAGGTGTGTTTAACAGATACGTTTTTGGATAATAAACATCATACAGGGGGGAAGGGTAAGGCAAAAAAGAAAGAAAGGAGAGAGAGCCCAGGAGAAAGATCAGAACGTAGTTTAGAGCTGACTTTCCTTAGACTATGCATATCATCTGCAATCTTGGGTAACGTATAACTTTATTATGTGTAGTACTGATTGAATTTATTGGCATGATATTTAGTAACTCCCGCTTTAGTGCAGATGTATAGTGTTAAAAGTGCTACATCGATATTATCACTGTTACGGTATAACCCGGTATAGTGAGGGTTAATACCGTTCGGGCGATTCCCCTGGAGAAGAGCACAGCAACCCACAACCGCTGGAATCCACCGAACTGGAACCATACGAAGTCCTCCTTTCCTGGAACAAGAGAACGTTCTGAAGAAGCAATTCCCCCCAAGTACGAGACGAGTCTCCGTATTAATGGTTAAACAGGAATTCCGACTTTATTGAGGGCTACCTGCCCGGTATTTATGCAGGTCTCCCACCTGGTGGACACTCCCTAGGGGACCAGAAGGAAGACTGCGACACAGGGGATACAGCAGCCAATCACACACAATGGGACAATACAGACACCCCCAGCATATCCCTCCCCTCTGCCTGTGATACAATTACCCTACACAGGTTAATGTAATCATCACAGGCAGGAGAATACACAATGTCTTCTGTCCTGGAGACAATCGAGGACTCATTCAATTATCTCTCAGGACAAAGGGAAATTGCCAATACACACGTGGGGACAATAGGACAGACATCACTATTCACTTAAAAACTACATATTCACAATCAATCCATTCAGGTTAACAACATATTAAAAAATGACACGAATCAGACCAGGGGTTAACAAGTTAAGGGAAAGTCCTATTTGACCAAATGGAGCATGGCTTTTCTGGTCCAAACTGGTTTTACAGAGCCCTCTCTCCTGGAGACAATGGGGAAAATAATCCAATTATATCCAGGGATAGAGGCAGACTCCATTGAGCACATGGTTGCAAAAGGACATAAAATTACACAATGTTACAATTACTACATAAAACATATACATGCAACATATCCCCAGATGGCTTAGGTCTGAGCGCTCAATATATCCAAACAGCGCTCAGATGCCACAAACACAGTCAAATCGCCATGGGGTTTAAGTTTAGCGTGGGCTGATGAGAGGGGCCATAATCCTGGGGCAAGAGGCTGGCAATCTGTCCCCTCCAAAACTCAGTGGCGAGTTTGGTTTCGCCACAATCACTATTCAGTAATGATGCATATTACTGAATAAAGGATCTGATATTAATACTGGAGAAACTCTCTGATTGGAATATTCACATTCCATAGTCAATATCAGGCCTGATAATTTATAAGTTGTGTAGCAATACTACCCTATATCCGAGATTGGTCATAGTTTGAGCAGAGCAAGGGTTCGCATCTATCTTTGTCACTATTGAGTTACTGTGTATAATCATCTGATAGTATATCTCATGATTGTAGGTAGGACGTTTGTATTACATCCTTATGTTTGAGACGTAATAAGGAACGCTGGTATTCATATTAGTGGTGAATTTAGGGCACTGCATATTACTGCGTGTCATTGCATATTATTGAGTTTTATAATGATTAAGCTTTGATTGTATTTTAAGTTATTGTATAATAAATAATTAATATTTTTGCATAGACGCTTGTACCATGTTTTATTGATTGCACAATATAATTAAGTTAATGACGATTTTTTTTTACGTGTTTTATATGTCCACCTCTAGGATCAATTCCCCTTGAAATTTATCCTTTGATCCTTTCTTTTATATAAAGCATTTGCTTTATACTTCCGACAGGGGAAACCCGGACTCTGCTGTACACGATCTCTGTATGTGCTTATTGTCCCCCAGCCGGTGAATATCTTGATCCTCGACAAGCTACTGTAACAATGTTAAACAGTCTTTCTCACAAAAAAATTTTTGTGACTTCTTTGTTTTTAAGACTGTAAATAAGAGGATTTAACATGGGAATTATAATACCATAAAAAACAGAAATATATTTTCCAAAGTTTGGTGAGTATCTTGATGAGGGTCCACAGTACATAATCAATGCTGTCCCATAGAACAATGCTACCACTGTGACATGGGAGCTGCATGTAGAGAAAGCCTTAGACCTTCGAGAAGAGCGAATCTTTAACACAGATGATAAAATACAGGCATATGATAGTAAAATTAACATAAAAGGAATGACAATAGAGAAAAAACTAGAAAAACTGATCATGATCTCATTCTTCTCTGTACTTTCACATGACAGCTTTATCACTACAAGGACCTCACAAGCAAAGTGATTCAGTTGGTTTGGGTTGCAAGCCCTCATTGGCATTAATAGTGAGGGAAGCACAGATATTATAAAACTGGACACCCAAACCAAGGTAATGAGCCGATAGCAAATGCTCCACCGCATGAGAACAAGATAGTAGAGTGGCTTGCAAATGGCAACATATCGGTCATATGCCATGAGGACAAGTAGTAGACATTCTGTTACTCCTAGAAAGAGACCAACATGGACTTGAATGAAACAAATCATAAGAGGTGTTATTCCACTAGAGGACAAAAGGTCCAACAGCAGTTTTGGAACCGTTGATGAAGAATAAAAAAAGTCAACAAAGGCTAAATTGCACAGGAAAAAGTACATGGGGGTGTGTAGATGGGAGCTGACAATGATCACACACACCATAAAGCCATTCCCAAATAAAGTTATTATATAGATGGTCAAAAAGAAAAAGAAAAGTAGAAGATTCATCTTAAAATTGTTGGAAAATCCAAGGAGAATGACCTCAGTGGCCAGTGTCCTATTAATCAGGAAATCCATTGTACTAAGTTTTGTTTTGAAATTCAATATTTATACTAAAAGTCAAAATGGCCATGGTCAAAATCTGTTTGTCATGTGTATAGACATATGCCAGTGTTAAAAAAGATAGATCTTTCAAACTAAACACATCCATCAGCACCTCTCTGCTTCCCAATGCTGACTGCATTCAGCTGCCATAGCTAGTACCAACACAACTGAATTATGTCACCACAAGAGGCTTATTTGAATGCCCTATGTTCCATCAGACCTCACATGAATTCCAGCTAGCAGCATTCCGATTGTATTGCTTTATATTTCCTGATTTGTATTTATATTTTTGAATACTGATATGCTGACCTTTGTGCTTTCCTTGATTCTTTGAATGTAAGTCTGGTTCTTTCCTTTGGGCGATATTGTGAATTTTCTCTTATGCTTGGGCTTCTTTCTTATTGATCAAGTGACCTACACGATAACATGTATTGCCATGTCCTTGTTGGATATCTTTAGCATAGTATCTGCTGACTTTTGATTACTATTTTGTGGGCCTGAGGATCTGCCAGGGAAAGTTTGTTCTACCACAAAAAGTTTAAAAATGAGTCAACAGCCTGGTTAGTTAGGGTCAAATTAGTTCCACTACTAAAAGTTTTACTTTTGGTGAGCAGCATAATACTAAAATATTATCATTAGCTAATGACATTTGCTAATAACATTAGCTGTCAAAAAACATACTCTCACTTTGGAAGACCAGGATTGTAAAACCTGCAAAAGCTTCTCATGTAATATACACAATTTTGTGAATAATATTATGCCCTCTGTTTCTTTAGGGTTGTGAATTCTAAATCTATAAAGAAATAGGGCAGACTTAGTGACATTGAATTTGTAATACTGTTTTGACACAAAGAAGAGTGGAACACAAATAAGTAGATCCTTAATTAAATCAAGACAAACATTGCACTTTAAGATTATCCAATGACCATATCAAAACTCTACCTTATCCTGGACATATGATCACAAGACTCAAAAATGATGAAAGTGCAGAAGAGATCAATGGCAAAGATGATGTGTAGGAACACCAGCTATAAGATGAATGGAAGAAACCATAAGAAATATCACAGAATCGAGAAACTGGAAGACCCAAACAGTTGACATTTTAGAGAAACACACTTCATGTAGACACCAGGGGAAAAGCTTTTACTAATACTGGTATACAAAGAAAACTGTAAACCATGATGTAGATTCAGAAGAGTTCGGAAAAGTTACTGTTCCTGGAGGTCTAGATAAGCCTGATATTCTAGAGAGGCTGTTGGGCTGTGTATATGTCAATTTGACTACGCATGCAATGTATAAACAATCCAGAATATTTCCTGATTGTTTTCCTTTAGCTGAAGAAAATATTGCATTCCATATTGTGTATGAATGGAGGAAGTTGTACACTGACGAGCAAAAGGGTATCAATGTTATGAACTTTTGACTTTCAGGCTCCATATCTCACCATCCACTGGAGCTTAGAACATGAGACTACCATAATTTTATACACAATCATCTTATTTATCTCATGCATAATTTTGACTTGCAGCTATTTAGCATATGATTAGTTATGCAGAGTCTTGTCCTGTAACTGCATTGTTGCTGTTTTGCTCCTGGAGATGGGACAATCTTTGTCTTCTTGTATACTTCAAATTACAGCCTTTTCTCACATTTCCTAGTAGCTCAGTGTGTTATTAGGTTTATTCCCAAGTGAAAAGTCACTGGTTCAAATCCAGGAGCAGCCATGAAGAAGATTTCCCAAGAAAGGAGAAACAGCATAAACCAGCTCATTTATAGTGGTATCTTGGCCAATAAAATTGCCAACCTGCATCATGTGAGTGCCATGACAGTTGGAAGTATACAAAATGAAGTCCACCCATTCATTCCAAAGCCAAGAGGCGGACGTCCAGGCAAAATATCGAAGTCAACGAGTTGGCTCATCACAAGGTCTATCAGTTCTGGCGAAAAAACATGGCAGTGGAGGTAGCTTTTATTATTCGTAATAGTGAGATCACAGACATCCATGCAAGCACCGTGTCATGAACATTACACAAGTCTGGAATGGAGGCCCAAAAAAAGGTGAAGAAACCCCAACTTCAATATCGACATAAGAAGTGCTGCCTCATTTTTGCAAAAAAAGTATGACCAGTGGACAGTAGAAGATTGAAAACAAGTGATTTGGGCTCTGATGGGTGCAAATGGGTCTAGAAGAAACAAGGGGGGGGGGGGGGCTAATGGATAGAGAAATTGAAGAAGATACTTGACCAGGATCAATGATGGTCTCAATGCAGAGGTATATGTGAGTATCCTACAAGAGGAGTTATTTCGTACACTTCAGTACTATGGGTATGAAAAGGACGGCATTGTATTTCAGCAGGACAACGACCAAAAGCATACATCGATATTGGTGAAGAAATGGTTTAATGACAATGAAGTAGAGGTGCTTGCTTGTCCCCCACAGCCCCCAGACCTTAATCCAATCAAACACATGTGGGTAGAGATGAAGAAAAAGCTGTAGTTATAGCCAAGTGAGTTAACCAGTATGCACCAACATTGGGAACATGTAGTAGAGACCTGGGAACAGATTTTAGTCGAGACATGCTTGAATCTGATCAAGGGCATGCCCAGAAGGATTCAGGCAATGATGAAAGCCAAAGTTGGATTTACAAAATACTAACAAAATAATACAAATTAAAATTTAGAATTTTAGGAGCAAAACAGTAACAATGCATTTACACGACAATAAGCTGCATAACTAATCATATGCTAAATAGTTGCAAGTCCAATTTATGTATGAAATAGCCAAGCTGATTGTCTGTCTATAAAATGAGAATGGTGAGATATGGAGCCTGCAAAGTTCAAAGCATTGTTACCCTTGTGCTCGTCAGTGTATATCGTGCTCAGATCTTTACATCTTGTTCTACGGTTGTCTGACAAACAGAACTACAAGGGTTTTCAGAAATTTCAAAATACTTTATGTGACTGTAAAAATAAATTGTGCAAATATCTTAAACTATTACTTACTATGTTATTCATACAGTGCTCCTCATAGCATTTCACAGACAGGAGAGAGAATTTGAGATAGATATTAGATAATGAAAAGGTGAGAGAGAGAGAATATGAGAAAAAGAAAGAGAGATCCAGAGAAGAGGCAGTATAAGAAGAGGAGAGAAGGGGAATGTCTGTGAGAATATGAATGAAAGAGAGAGGGAAGGTGAAAGTCAGAGAAAGAGAAAATATGAGAGAGGGAGAGTAAGAAAGAATGAACAAGAGAAAAAGACTGTATGAATGAAGGAGAAATAGAGAGAGAGAGAGAGAGAGTGAGAAGAGGGTACAGGAGAAAAGAGAGAAAATATTAGTGAAAAAAAGAATGTGAATGAAAGTAAAAGACAGTGAAGGTCAAAGTGAAATAAAGAGAGAGGAAAAAAGAGAAAAAAGTAGGAACAAGAGAGAAAATATGAGAGAAAGAGAGAGAATGAATGAGAGAGAAACTGAGAGAATAAGAAAGAGGAAAAAATTGAGAGAGGAAAAGAATATGAAAAAAAGAAGTATAAGAAAGGAAAGGTGAAGCTGAGAGAAAGCAAGAGGGAGAATATGGGAGAGGAAGAGAGAGAAAGAATAAGGGACAAAAGAGAAGAGAGAAACATGAAAGAAAGAGAATGTGAGAGAATGAGAGGGGGGTTAAACAACCTATCGTGTTCCAGTTTTGAAGATCTCCAAAAAAGAGGGGACTGTTAGCTGTTATTCTTAGTATTTGCCATGTTCAGTTTGGAACAAGTTTTACAGTAACCACCATCAAGCATCAAGAACATGAAAGAGTGAGAAAAAGGAGAGAAAGGCAGAGAAGAAGAAGGTGGCAGAGAGAGAATATTAATTATCATTCGGTAAAATAATATTTTTTATATTCCCCCAAAGAATTTTAGATTGGACCCTTGGGTACTTGCGTTCAGCCTTCTATTAAAGGTAATCCCCTTCCTGAACCCCATTTACACCTTTAACATATTTAAATGTTTCAGTCATGCCACCCTTTTCACGTCCTTCCTCAGGACTGTACAAATAGTGCTTTAAATCTTTCTTGATCAGTTTTATGGTTAAGTCCTTCCACCATTTCCTTAGCCCATCTACTAAAAAAAATAAGAACAGGAGAGAAAGAGCAAGATTAAGATAAAATAGAAAACACTGAGTGTGTATGAGTCAAAGACAGAGAGAGAAAAGAAGACTTTTTGTTTAGTTGATTAGTACCAAGGTTACTGTTTACACTCAGGGAAGATCTAGCTACAAAGGAGCAAAGTATTGTGAACATGCAGCAGATCAGCACTGACCAGTCACAGCCTAGTGCTAACAGCATGGTACTAGAGATGACCGGTCAAGATTTGTTTTGGGTCAGCCACATTTTTGAAAAATTTTGGTCCAGAGGCGAACTGAAGTTGCCCCAATTGCCTTGAAAGTTGGTATACAATCCCCTCTAGTCTCCTGGGACTCAGAATTTTAGGAAAATTTGTTATCTCTTTTCATTTATTTTTATGATTTATATTTTCGCTCCATCACCCCCCGTCCCTAAGCTATGGAACACAATGACAGAAATAGTAAATGAGTGACACTGACATAAATTTTCTCACAAAAGTGAGCACACCCCTCACATTTTTTAAAATATTTTATTATATATTTTCATGGGTCAACATGTCATGTTGACACTCTCTCATAATGGTCACTGGACGTTCAACATTGCACCTCATGGCAAAGAACTCCCTGAGGATCTGAAAAAAAGAATGGCTGTGCTACATAAAGATGGCCGAGGCTATAAGAAGACTGCTAACACCCTGAAACTGAGCTGCAGCACAGTGGCCAAGACCATACAGCGGTTCCACTCAGAAAAGGCCTCACCATCGTCGACCAAAGAAGTTGAGTGCACGTGCTTAGTGTCATATCCAGAGGTTGTATGAGTGCAGCCAGCATTATACAGAGGTTAAAGAGGTGGGAGGGTCAGCGTGTCAGTGCTCAGACCATATGCCACACACTGCATCGAATTAATCTACATGGCTGTCATCCCAGAAAAAAAACTATTTTAAAGATGATGCACAAGAAAGCCTGCAAACAGTTTGCTGAAGACTAGCAGACTAAGGACATGGATTACTGGAACCATGTCCTGTGGTCTAATGAGACCAAGATAAACTTATTTGGTTCAGATGTTGTCAAGCGTGTGTGGCAGCAACCAGGTTTGGGGTACAAAGACAAGTGTGCCATGCCTACAGTCAAGCATGGTGGTGGGGGTGTCATAGTTTGGGGCTGCATAAGTGCTGCCGGCTGTGGGGTGCTACAGGTCATTGAGGGAACCATGAATGCCAAAATGTACTGTGACATACTGAAGCAGAGCATCATCCCCTCCCTTAAGAAACTGGGCCCCAGGGAAATATTCCAAAATGATAACGCCCCCAAACACACCTCCAAGACAACCACTGCCTTGCTAAAGAAACTCAGGGTAAAGGCGCTGGACTGACCAAGCATGTCTCCAGATCTATATCCTATTGAGCATCTATGGGGCATCCTCAAACGTAAGGTAGAGGAGCGCAAGGTAACACCACAGATAACATAGTGATATCTCTGATTACAGATAATGTAGTAGATGTTACCTGCAGTCCTATGTAACACCACAAATAACACAGTGATAACTCTCTGAGTACAGATAATGTAGTAGATGTCACCTGCAGTCCTATGTAACACCACAGATAACAGTGATAACTCTCTGAGTACAGATAATGTAGTAGATGTCACCTGCAGTCCTATGTAACACCACAGATAACACAGTGATAACTCTCTGAGTACAGATAATGTAGTAGATGTCACCTGCAGTCCTATGTAACATCACAAATAACACAGTGATAACTCTCTGATTACAGATCATGTAGTAGATGTCACCTGCAGTCCTATGTAACACCACAGATAACACAGTGATAACTCTCTGAGTACAGATAATGTAGTAGATGTCACCTGCAGTCCTATGTAACACCACAGATAACACAGTGATAACTCTCTGAGTACAGATAATGTAGTAGATGTCACCTGCAGTCCTATGTAACACCACAGATAACACAGTGATAACTCTCTGAGTACAGATAATGCAGTAGATGTCACCTGCAGTCCTATGTAACACCACAGATAACATAGTGATATCTCTGAGTACAGATAATGTAGTAGATGTCTCCTGCAGTCCTATGTAACACCACAGATAACACAGTGATAACTCTCTGAGGACAGGTAATGCAGAAGATGTCACCTGCAGTCCTATGTAACACCACAGATAACACAGTGATAACTCTCTGAGGACAGGTAATGCAGTAGATGTGACCTGCAGTCCTATGTAACATCACAAATAACACAGTGATAACTCTCTGATTACAGATCATGTAGTAGATGTCACCTGCAGTCCTATGTAACACCACAGATAACACAGTGATAACTCTCTGAGTACAGATAATGTAGTAGATGTCACCTGCAGTCCTATGTAACACCACAGATAACACAGTGATAACTCTCTGAGTACAGATAATGTAGTAGATGTCACCTGCAGTCCTATGTAACACCACAGATAACACAGTGATAACTCTCTGAGTACAGATAATGCAGTAGATGTCACCTGCAGTCCTATGTAACACCACAGATAACATAGTGATATCTCTGAGTACAGATAATGTAGTAGATGTCTCCTGCAGTCCTATGTAACACCACAGATAACACAGTGATAACTCTCTGAGGACAGGTAATGCAGAAGATGTCACCTGCAGTCCTATGTAACACCACAGATAACACAGTGATAACTCTCTGAGGACAGGTAATGTAGTAGATGTCACCTGCAGTCCTATGTAACACCACAGATAACACAGTGATAACTCTCTGAGGACAGGTAATGCAGAAGATGTCACCTGCAGTCCTATGTAACACCACAGATAACACAGTGATAATTATCTGAGTACAGATAATGTAGTAGATGTCACCTGCAGTCCTATGTAACACCACAGATAACACAGTGATACCTCTCTGAGTACAGATAATGTAGTAGATGTCACCTGCAGTCCTATGTAACACCACAGATAACACAGTGATAACTCTCTGAGTACAGATAATGCAGTAGATGTCACCTGCAGTCCTATGTAACACCACAGATAACACAGTGATAACTCTCTGAGGACAGGTAATGCAGAAGATGTCACCTGCAGTCCTATGTAACACCACAGATAACACAGTGATAACTCTCTGAGGACAGGTAATGCAGTAGATGTTACCTGCATTTCTGTAAATTGACCAAGAAATTGATCTGATTTTGTCTGGTTTCACATGAACCCAAAAGGAAAATAAATGGTGGCACACCCGATCCCATGTCTTATCATTAGTTATAAGGAAGCCCTGAGTGTATTGAAGAACATACAACACCCAGCAGTGCATGGTTTGGCGGTACACAGGCTGACTGCAGAGAGAATTCCTAGCAATGATTCTTAAGCTACTTACACACTAGAGTTTCTATTTTCCGGTAATGAGATCCGTCATAAGGTCTCAATACCGGAAAAAAAACACTTGTTTTGTCCTTATTCATTGTCAATGGGGACAAAACGTAACTGAACAGAACAGAGCGCTCCAAAATGCATTCAGTTCCATTATCATACCGGAGAGCAAACCGCAGCATGCTCCGTTTTGCTTTCCGTCCTGGGATGCGGAGCAAGACGGATCCGTCATGACCCACAGTGCAAGCCAATGGGGACAGATCCGTTTTCTCTCACACAATCTGACACAATAGATCCGTCTTGGGTATGTAAAAGATAATACAACCGGATACGTTCATAACGGAGGCAGATGGTTGTATTATCAGTAACGGAAGCGTTTTTGCTGAACCCTGCCTAAGTGTCATCTGGCCCGGTGGAGGGTTAGATGTGACACATACACACAGACACTCACATGTTGGGCCGTCCGGTATGTGGCTTGTACTGGATATGACTGGGCCTTATATAAAGATGATTGTGCCTGTTCCGCACATGGGGATAATTATCAGCACAGAGGGGAAGGAGCGGCTGGGGAATCACAGCTCCTATTAACCGGTAATGTCATTATCTAGTGTATAAACTGAACTAGGGGCCAGCATGTAATGTACACCTGTGTCGGACTGCGGTACTTGGGGCCCACCAGTGTAACTGATTCCGGGGGCCCACCTTAGGGCTCCTGCACACAAACCCAATTTTTTTCCATGTCTGTGCCGTTCCCTTAACTTCATTGGGGCCGCAAAAAAAATTTAAAATGACTCTGTGTGCATTCCGTGTCTGTATGTCCGCATGACCGTTCTGCAAAATGATAGAACATGTCCTATTACTGTCCACATTACAGACAAGGATAGGACGGTTCTATTAGAGGCCGGCTGTTCTGGTCCGCATAATGTGGAATGCACACACCCGGTATCCATGTTTTGCGGATCCGCAATTTGCGGACTGCAAAACATCCAATGGTTATGTTTATGAGCCCTTACAGTGATAACAGAAGTATTAAAGATGAAGTATGATGGCAGACAAAAGCACAAAAATACACGTGGCAGAATTTACACATATACGGATATCCTGCACACATGCAGCGCACGCACCAATCACTCATTGGACACGTGTGGGACACAAGACACTTATACGTTGCTCACATGCCACTGATGCATATGTCACATACTGCACATACACCACTGATACATCGAAAATATGTAGCACACACCAATCACACATAGGAAACATGCAATGCACACACCAAGACAAGTATGCCTCACCCTATTAAGTGTAGCAGACTTAAAGGGGTTCTCTCACGTCAGCAAATGGCATTTATCATGTAAAGAATAATACAAGGCACTTACTAATGTATTGTGATTGTCCATATTGCCTCCTTTCCATCCCATTATACACAGCACAGATCCGTGGTTATTACCACCGTGTAATCCAGCAGCGGTGGCCGTGCTTGCACAGTATAGGTAAAGGTATCAGCCTATGTGCACTTCCAGCCTTTCCCTATAGTGTGTAAGCACGGCCACCGCTGCTGGATTACACGGTGGTAATAACTAGTGTTGAGCGAACAATTCGAGCATCGTTCGGGTTCGTACCGAATTTTGGGGTGTTCGGGACACGGACCCGAACCCGAACATTTTCAAAAAAGTTCGGGTTCGGGTTCGGTGTTCGTCGATTACTTCCCGCTTTCTGAAGGGCTGCACAGCAGCCAATCAGCTAGCGTTTTACTTCTTGCCCTAAGAGCCCATCACAGCCATGCCTACTAATGGCATGGCTGTGATTGGCCAAGTGCAGCATGTGACCCAGCCTCTATTTAAGCTGCAGTCACGTAGCGCCGCACGTCACACTGCTCTGATTAGTGTAGGGAGAGGACTCAGCTTCTGTCAGGGCGAGATTAGGCAGGTTAAAGTCAGCAACAGCACCTAATGAACGGATCGATTTACAGCTGAGAATCATTGAACTTCTGCTAGTTACTTGCTCGCTGGTTTTTAGGCTGCACAGAGCGTTTTTCTGTCACTTATTTTCTAGGTTGATCGGCGGCTATTTTGTGACTTGTAGTGCGCCAGAAGAAGCTGCCACCAAGTCCATCAATCCATCAATACTAGTTTTTTTTTTTTGCTATATCCTACATCAGGGGCTTGGCTGTGCTAATTGTCACCCCTAGAAACTCAGGAAAGAAATTTCTATATTTTATTAAGGGGTTAAATACAATTGCCCAAATACCAATCCCCTAAATCTGGTGTTCCAGCTTTGGCTAGACAAGTGTAATACTGTCTGCTGTCTGGCAAAGGATAGATTATTTTCTGGGGTTAAATTCAATTGCCAAAATAGCAATACCATAAATCAGTGGTTTCAGCTGTGGCTGGCAAAATAGAATAGTGTCCGAGGTAACGCACACACGTACAGACACACGTACTACGATTCTTGAATAGTTGTATTATCGCGATAATAAAACTAACAGTGTAAAGTTGACTGTATTGCTCTAAGTTATATTCGCGTACGAATGTAACTTCTATTACAACACACCAATACTAAAACTGACTAAGAGACAGCTTTAAGTTCTATTCGAACGCGATTGCAACTTTGGAACTTAAAGTGGTGTACGATTTTAAAAGTTGAGTACTAAAAGTTGGAATCGCAATGCGATTCTTATGTATTTAGCAATCGCATTGCGATTACAACTTTGAGCTACCGATCACCATGGGAACGCCTCCTCCAGTAGAATGTACTGTCGGATGTGAGAATTAAGTTGAAATCGCAATGCGATTATTATATATCTGCTTAATCGCATTGCCGTTTCAACTTAGCATTGCTAAATAATTCCATCCATATTCGTTAACTTACTGACTCAGTAAGTTAACGATATGGATGGAATTATTTAGCAATGCTAAGTTGAAATCGAAATGCGATTAAGCAAATATATAAGAATCGCATCGCGATTTTAACTTAATTCTCAGATCCGACAGTACATTCTACTGGAGGAGGCATTCCCATGGTGATCGTTAGCTCAAAGTTGTAATCGCAATGCGTTTATTGCGGTATATTATTCCTCTGGGTGTCTTTTACAGCCTTTTTAGTGCCCAAAAGTTCGGGTCCCCATTGACTTCTATGGGGTTCGGGTTCGGGATGAAGTTCGGGTTGAGTTCGGATCACGAACCCGGACATTTTCCGGAAGTTCGGCCGAACCTCTCGAACCCGAACATCCAGGTGTTCGCTCATCTCTAGTAATAACCACAGATACGTGCTGGGTAAAATGTGATGGTAAGGAGGCAATATGGAGAATCACAATACATTAGTAAGTGCCTTGTATTAACTGCATGATAAATGCCATTTGCTGAAATAGACAAACCCTTTAGCCCCTTTATAAATGTCTGGCATAAAATTTACCAAATCTTAACCTCCTCATATTGTACATAATCTACATTATAATTAAAAGGGTCGTCCTACCATAATGACCTATTGCCAATCTACAGGATAGGTGATAAATATCAGATTGCTGGGGTCTGACTGCTGGAACACCCACTGATCATGACAAAAGGGGGCCTGAGACATTCAATTACATTACCGCCAATCTATGGACACAAGGGTCTTAAGACCACGTTCCCTTGATCATGGAGGTCCCAGCAGTCAGACCCCCGTCAATCAGACACTTATAACCTGTCGTTTCATAGCTGTTGGACCTTTTCACGTTCCCTATCCTTAAAGGTTTTCTTTGTGTGTAAAAAAAAATAAAAAATCTGGCCCAAAATATGTGTCAAACTAAAATAGAAATGCTCGCCTGTTAAAGGACCTGTGTGCAGTTTTCTAGTTATCCTCTGTCCACAGGATCGGGGATAACTAAGTGATCTGTTGGGTGTCTGAACGCTGGAGCCCCCACTGATCCCCCTTCTTGATGGAGTAGCAGGTGGAGCATATGCCCGGCCTCTCCATCCATTCTCTATGGGGTCGCCGGAGATGGTGGAGTACAGCGCTGGCTATTTCAAGTGGTCCCAAAAAGAATGAATGGAGCAGCAGGGCGGATGTGTGGCCTGCCACACCATCAAAAAGGGGGAACAGGACCCGTTCCTGCGATCAG
Source organism: Bufotes viridis (assembly GCA_033119425.1). NCBI lineage: Eukaryota > Metazoa > Chordata > Amphibia > Anura > Bufonidae > Bufotes > Bufotes viridis. Next base: position 11,110,742 of record CM065592.1, on the reverse strand, counting down.
TAAGGGGTCGCAGAATCGGACCCCAATAATCATATAGTTATGCCCTATGGTGTGGAGAGGATAACTGGACAACCCCTTTAAATCCTCCACCACTCTACCGCCAGTATCTCTTTACATGGCAGCAGTGATGCCTGTAAATAGGGAATATCATCACTGCAGCCATGTAAACCATATGTGTCAATACTGGAGAATATGACGCACTGTGGAGAATTTTTCCGGCATACGTCCAACCCCCTTTGCAGGTCACAACCTTTAACAAAGCGAAAAAACAAAGATGCTAGAGGAGCAACGTGAGGAAAGGGCACAAACAGAGGGTCATAACTGAAGCAGAGGCATTAGGGTCATCTGAGGCAGGTCAATAGTGGGGATCCTGTAGCAGGGGTAACTGGAGAAGAGGCAATATTAGCGGTGCATTTAGTGTTGGGGCATCTGGAGCTGGGGCACTTATGGGGGTGCACCTAAAGCAGAGGTATTGGGGCCGCTCCAGGCAGGGTAATAGTGGTGATCCTGGAGCAGAGGTATTAGGGGGGCAGCTGGAAAAGATGCAATATTAGGGTTGCATTTAGAGTGGAGGCATTGGGGGGCATCTGGAGATGGGGCACCAACGAGGGTGCACCTAAAGCACCTAGGGAAGAGTCCCCCCAATACCACTCTGAACTCTGCAGAGAGCAGCGAACATACACAGATCTTAGTCTACTATAAACAAATCTTCTTTTTCCCCCTTACAGTCTCCTACAGCTCACAACTGTCACACACCACACACCTGAGAAATCAACCCAGTACCGCAGACGAGTCCTTCTCTCCAGCAACCACAGTTTTCTGACAGCAGGGAGGGCAGGAGGATGGCCAGACATGTTCTCTCCTTCTTTACTGCCAGCAGACGGGAAGTTTAGAAGAGACTGTGAGGCCTACTGTACAATTTGCACCAGTAGAAGGCTGCATCGCTGTGCGATACTGACACCTAGTGGCTACAATAAGTATATCTCCTGAGAAAGAAGATAAATAATCACTCCTGATTCCGTCTTATCTCCGGGCGCAGGAGACTGGGGGCCCACCGAGGAATCCCCCGCCTCCCTGGTGGGTCAATCCGAGCCTGATGTACACTGGCCATTATTATGCACTGTCCATGAATATATATCCACATTAACTATATACTGTCCATAATAAGGTGTAATACATACAGTTCATACCTGCATTGTTGCGTATCTCGACTTTTTAGAGATATTAGATGGATGAGTAGTGGAGGAAATCACAGTTACTAGTGGGTAAAGAAGGGGTCAATATTGGGTGCCCGGAAATGGTATCAATTAAAAAATTAAAAAAACAGTAGATCCACTGCCGCCTTTATGGTGCCTTGCCAAAGGTCCATCAGTCATATGACTCACGGGGCTTAGCAGACGTCCTGACATGGTTTGGGTTTTTTTCAAAAGCCACTTCCTTGTAATAGGGTTAACCCGTACAGACAGAATCATTTTGGGCCCTTAGTGGCATGCAGGCTCCCCATTCTAGGATGGCAGAAGAAGGGGTGTAGCACAGAGGGTTGAGGGGGCACCCGGGCAGTTCATTTACATAGTGAAGCAGGGAGCCATCCACTCCCTACTTCACCATTCAGCTCAGGTCCGGCGCTCCCCAGCAGTCCACACATCATGATGAAGAGCTGTGTGGGAGGAGCGGTGCAGGCCCAGGAATCAGCCTCCTACACACAAAGCCCTGAAGCACCATGTGTGCTTGACCGTATCATACTGCTGCTACTGCTGACAAAGTAATTTGTCCCAAAGCAAATTTCTTTATGAAATTAAGCAAAGCAGTCAAATCCAATTTTTTGATAACTTTTCTTATCTCTAAAGTCAGGTGCAGCGATGTTATTATGTCTGAAGACTTCTTTTTGTATAGAAAAATGGCCGTGTCATTGCTATTGAGTAATATTAAAGGTCTAATGTAAGTCTATCAGCGGCCATAACTGTAACATTGTATTTGGTTGGGTTGACTTTCTCCACTCCACCCCTCCCTCTAGAAGGTTCTAGTTAAAGTGGTTGTCTGGGTTCAGAGCTGAACCCAGACATACCTCCATTTCCACCCAGGCAGCCCCCCTGACTTGAGCATCGGAGCAATTCATGCTCCGATGCTCTCCTTTGCCCTGTGCTAAATCGTGCAGGGCAAAGGCATTTTCTGGAGTTCCGGCGACAAACCGGGCTCTCCATGTCGCTGCCAGAAAGCCCGGTAACGTCACCGGCACTGATGGGCGGGCTTTAGTGTTGACCTAGCCTGTAAAACGGCTAGGGCAGTGCTGAATCACGCCCATCGGAGCCGGTGACGTCACCGAACACACTGCCGGGCGGAAGCTTCCCTCCGTCAGTGTGTTATTGTAAACAAAAGACCCCTTGCCCTGCGCAATCTAGCACAGGGCAAAGGATCGCATCGGAGGATAAGATGCTCTGCTGCTAACATTATGGGGGCTGCCTAGGTGAAATTATGGGTATGTCCAGGTTCAGCTCTGAACCCGGACAACCCCTTTTAACTAGAAATGGAATATAAGGAGAGCAGTCAGAGCTCCTATTGTCTTGCAGTTAGGTATCAGTTCTTAGAAGTGACTCTGCCAGACTACTTGAGTGACCAGAAGAGGACGTTGAAGGACGATGGGGATACTCTTCCACAGATCCTGGATCACCAGCCTTTGGCCAGGGTACCAGCCTTCTGAAAGAGAAGGACAGCTAGCTCAGGCCTTTCCTCAGCATCAAACCCTTCTACTACCTTGTAGGAGACTGGAGAAGCCAGCCCTATGCCTCACCTGTATTGTTTTGCACTTGAGTTCCTCCAGTAAAGAAGCACATTTTAAAAACTGCACCCCTCAAAGTATTCAAACTGCATTTAGAAACCTTGTTACCCCTTAAGGTTTTGTGTAGGTGAAATATAAAAATTTAGGGGCAATTTATCAAGGCTAGCATTCTGAAATTCTAGCTTGAAATGGGTCTCTGAGACTTTTTTAACCTATTTGCTCAAACATTTTGAGACATTTTGTATTTTTACACATCGCCAGTATTTAAAAAGTGAGTGGAAAAGTGACCGTATTTAATAGGATGTTTCATTTTGTAATGCAAAAAATTAAATGTTAAAATTTTTGCAGACTTTGTTTACGCCCCGAATCTCAGTGATGTAAAAGATATATATGCCAAATTTCAATATTGGATAATATTTAGGGGTTGCAGATATTGATCACTTTTATCCATTAGTACATTATAGTTATTACTAGTTATTACTATTAAAACTAGGTTTTTACCCTCTAATCGTTTCATTTCCTTTTTATTTGCAGGTTTGGTTTATAAATTTTTAGTCATATTTTTGAGTAATAAGTTCGTCCAAAAAAAAAGCCAATCCTACGTTTGTTTCTGACAGATACCAAAGGTGTCTCTTAGAAACTGTGAGAGCACTTTTTTTGACGTCTGCATCTTGGTAAGTGCATATATTGGCTTTGTCATCCACCTTGCTTGATGTAGGGCCCCTAGGTTCCTAAAACTGAAGTTTTTAGACCAACCTCCGAGGTACAGGAGTGAGAGTTGTAATAACATTTGGGTGTTCGGGACGTACACATTGCTATGTTCGTGTGCTCAGCCGAGCACTCTAGTATAATGAAAGTCAATGGGAGACAACTAGGCACCCCCTGCTCTGAAGAGGGAAGTGTGCCTGGTCCATAGGAAAAGGTCATAAAGTGACAAACACCACCAAAATGGATCGGAAACAGCATGGGGACGATTTCTGGATGCATCCTGGACTCCCAGGTCGCTGCTGGTAACCATGTTGTCTGAGTTGTACGCCACTTTTATAGACTGACAAAAATATGCCCAAAACCACCCCAAAAATTCAATTTGTCAGGAAAAAATGTTAGGGAACATTCTTTCCTATATATATCCAATTGTATATAAAGTGCAAGCGCTGACAAAAATTACAAGCAAGAGGCACCCTGAAACAGCCTGTATATCACATAAAGGAGGGCCCCGTTACAATTGTGGAACAATTGTTCAGGTAGTGGGACTCCTACACTCATAAAGCCTATGCACTTAGTGAAAGGGCTGCCAAAAATTTCAAGGAACCAGCACTGCAATATACCCTTTATTACACATAAAGGAGGGCATCATACACACCCTTGAAAAATTATGATTGGTCGCCTGATGGTGACCCTTAAAAAAATTTGGAGCAAGGGTCTGCTGTTGACCCTCTTATACATTACGGGCGAAGGGCTGCTGGTGAGCTGACCCTCTAAAACATTGTCAGTGGAGAAGCGTATACGCTTATCAGTTATAATGACACCAGCAGCACTAAATACATGCTCAGAAAACACGTTGGCAGCAGGGCAGGCCAGCACCTCCAAGTCGTAGAGAGCAAGTTCGTGCCACGTGTCCAGCTTGGACACCCAGTAGTTGTAAGGCACTGAGGAATCATTTAGGATGCTGACACGGTCTGTGATGTATTCCTTCACTATCTTCCAAAACTTTTCCCTCCTTGTGCCTCTTCATGGCCCAATTCGCGCTGAGAAGAAGAACTGTGGGTGGTCTGGCTATCACCCTGTGTAATGTTCTCCCCCATTTCCTAATCTGCCACATTCAGATCGTCCTCCTTAATTGTGAGCAGCAATCGATTGAGTAGACACAGCAGTGGGATGGTTACGCTGATATTAGCGTTATGGCCACTAACCATCTGTGTGGATTCTTCAAAGTTTTTTAAAACCTCACAGAGGTCCGACATCCTTGCCCACTCCTCACTTGTGAATGATGGCAGTTGACTCTAAAGGCGACAAACATGTTGCAGCTGGTATTTCACAACTGCACTCTGATGCTCACAAAGCCTGGCCAACATGTAGAACGTAGAGCTCCAGCGCGTGCTCATGTTGCATAAAAGTCAGTGAGCTGGAAGCCGCAAGCGCTGCTGCAGCGTTGAAAGATCGGCTGAAGCTTTGGACGACTTGCGGAAATGAGCACACACCCGGCGCCCCTTCACTAGTAGCTCTGCCAAATTGGGGTAGATTTTTATAAACCGCTGAACCACTAAGTTTAAGACGTGGGCTAGGCATGGGATGTGTGCCAGGTTGCTGAGCTCCAAAGCCACCACCAAGTTACGGCCACTGTCAGACATAACCATTCCTGGTTGTAAGTTGAGTGGCGAGAGCCAAAGCTTGGTCTGTTCCCTTATACCCTGCCACAGCTCTGCGGCGGTGTGCTGTTTGTCCCCTAAGCAGATCAGCTTCAGCGCGGCCTGTTGATGCTTACCCACAGCAGTGCTACACTGCATCCAGCTAGCGACTGATGGCTGACTGCTTTGGAGGTGGAAGTGAAGGAGTAGGCGGTGGAGGAGGAGAAGTGGGGATTGGAGCCAGTAACATAGCTGCTGTCAGAGACCCTGATGGACGTAGCGCCCGCAATTCTGGGCGTCGGTAGCACCTGTTCCATCCAAGGGTTCAACTCACTCCTGGCCTCCACAACATTCACCCAGTGTGCGGTCAGGGAAATGTAGCGTCCCTGGCCACGAGCTCTTGCCCATGTGTCCGTGGTGATGTGAACCTTCCCAGTAAGTGCGTTGGTCAGGGCATGGGTGATGTTCTGGGACATATGCTAGAGTAAGGTGGGCACGGCACACCGTGAAAAATAGTGGCAGCTGGGGACTGCGTAACAAGGGACGGCCGCTCAGTGTCCACAAGCCTAAATGTCAACATTTCAAGGGCCAGTAATTTCGAAAGTTGCATATTTAGTGCTATGGCCTGTGGGCGGGTGGTTTTTTGGTCTTGTGTTCAAATACCTATGTTATCGACATTTGGACGCTGTGCTGGGACAGGGAAGTGGATGTTGTTGCTGATGGTTCATGCGAAGGTCCAGGTGCAGGGCAAGGGGCATCCGGGCCTGCGCCTCTGACAGGGGATTGGCCAGTAGTGCGTAACACAGGGGAAAAGGAGGCAGTGGTGTGACCCGCAAACCCAGATTGTGGACCCCACTTATTAGGGTGCTTGGATGCCATGTGGCGGATCATGTTGGTGGTGGTGAGGTTGTGAGTGTTCACGCCCTGGCTCATTTTGGTATGGTACAGGTTGAAAACTAACACTCTTTTGTCGTCTGCACTTTCCTCAAAAAAGCTCTATACTGAGGAAAACCTACCCCTTGGCAAGGTAGATTTACGCATGGGGGTGCTCCATATTACGGTTGCGGGCCTGTTTAGTGTTGGCCGATGTCTCCCTTTTGCAACCCCACTGCCTCTTCCAGACTGTTGCGGTGCTGCGGATCCCTCCTCCTCTGTACTGCTGTCCTTGCTCGGCTTTTCAACTTCCCATGTTGGGTCAGTGACCTCATCATCCACCACCTCCTCTTCCACTTCCTCACTCTGCTCATCCTCCTGACTTCACCTAACCACAATCCCAGTGATTGACAACTGTGTCTCATCATCATCCACCTCGTGAACGAATGATTGCTGTTGACCATCGTCATCTTCTTGAGACTGTGAAGGCTCAAGAGGTTAGGAATCAGGGCACAATATCTCAGGTACCTCTTCAAGTCTGCTCGGCGAGAAAGCCAAACCAACTACTGGCGATGAAAAGAGGTCATGTGAATATCCAAGTTTGGGATCACTTGTTTGGCCAGACTCGACATGATGGGAGGAAGTAGTGATGAGCGGCAGGTGCCATATTCAATTTCGAATGGTTGGCTTGGTAGAATTAGCGAATATGACGAATGTATTTGTCATATTCCTCAAAACGAAGATAACAAAGTATTCTCCATCTTCGTTTTAACAACCATAGTAAACCATGTCTGTTGAAATCGCAATGCGATTAATTCAAGTTATATTAATCGCATTGCGATTACAAACTGGATTCCATAAAAGTTGGGACACTATACAAATCGTGAATAAAAACTGAATGCAATGATGTGGAGGTGCCAACTTCTAATATTTTATTCAGAATAGAACATAAATCACGCAACAAAAGTTTAAACTGAGAAAATGTACAATTTTAAGGGAAAAATATGTTGATTCAGAATTTCATGGAGTCAACAAATCCCAAAAAAGTTGGGACAAGGCCATTTTCACCACTGTGTGGCATCTCCCCTTCTTCTTACAACACTCAGCAGACGTCTGGGGACCGAGGAGACCAGTTTCTCAAGTTTAGAAATAGGAATGCTCTCCCATTCTTGTCTAATACAGGCCTTTAACTGTTCAATCGTCTTGGGCCTTCTTTGTTGCACCTTCCTCTTTATGATGCGCCAAATGTTCTCTATAGGTGAAAGATCTGGACTGCAGACTGGCCCTTTCAGTACCCGGATCCTTCTCCTACGCAGCCATGATGTTGTGATTGATGCAGAATGTGGTCTGGCATTATCTTGTTGAAAGATGCATGGTCTTCCCTGAAAGAGATGACGTCTGGATGGGAGCATATGTTGTTCTAGAACCTGAATATATTTTTCTGCATTGATGGTGCCTTTCCAGACATGCAAGCTACCCATGCCACACGCACTCATGCAACCCCATACCATCAGAGATGCAGGCTTCTAAACTGAGCGTTGATAACAACTTGGGTTGTCCTTGTCCTCTTTGGTCCTGATGACATGGCGTCCCAGATTTCCAAAAAGAACTTTGAATCGTGACTCGTCTGACCACAGAACAGTCTTCCATTTTGCCACACTCCATTTTAAATGATCCCTGGCCCAGTGAAAACGCCTGAGTTTGTGGATCTTGCTTAGAAATGGCTTCTTCTTTGCACTGTAGAGTTTCAGCTGGCAACGGCGGATGGCACGGTGGATTGTGTTCACTGACAATGGTTTCTGGAAGTATTCCTGAGCCCATTCTGTGATTTCCTTTACAGTAGCATTCCTGTTAGTGGTGCAGTGTCGTTTAAGGGCCCGGATATCACGGGCATCCAGTATGGTTTTACGTCCTTGACCCTTACGCACAGAGATTGTTCCAGATTCTCTGAATCTTCGGATGATGTTATGCACAGTTGATGATGATAGATGCAAAGTCTTTGCCATTTTTCGCTGGGTAACACCTTTCTGATAGTGCTCCACTATCTTTCTGCGCAACGTTGTGGGAATTGGTGATCCTCTACCCATCTTGGCTTCTGAGAGACACTGCCACTCTGAGAATCTCTTTTTATACCCAATCATGTTGCCAATTGACCTAATTAGTGTTAATTGGTCTTCCAGCTCTTCGTTATGCTCAAATTTACTTTTTCCAGCCTCTTATTGCTACTTGTCCCAACTTTTTTGTGATTTGTTGACACCGTGAAATTTTGAATCAACATATTTTTCCTTTAAAATGATACATTTACTCGGATTAAACGTTTGATCTGTCATCTACGTTCTAGTACAAATAAAATATTGACATTTGCCATCTCCACATCATTGCATTCAGTTTTTATTCACAATTTGTTTAGTGTCCTAACTTTTTTGGAATCTGGTTTGTACAACTTAGCACTGCTATCTTACATATTAGGCTAGAATTAACGAATATGAAATATAGCAGCAGTGCTAAGTAGAAATCGCAATGAGATTACTTCAAGTTATATTAATTGCATTGCGATTTCAACTTAGAGCTGGGTTTATAATGGGTCAGCTTGCTAGAATTAACGAAGTTAACGAATATGGAATATATTATAGCAGTGCTAATTGAAATCGCAATGCGATTAATGTAACTTGGAATAATCGCATTGTGATTTCTACTTAGCACTGCTGCTATATTCCATATTCGTTAATTCTAGCCTAATATGTAAGATATCAGTGCACTGCTAAGTTGTAATCGTAATGCGATTAATTTACAGTAACTTGAATTAATCGCATTGCGATTTCAACGTAATTCTCAAATCCGACAGTACATTTTAGTATATGGAGACGTTCCCATGGTGATGGGGATGCTCCATGAGCACGGAAGTCGGCAAGAGCAGCAACGGGCACTGACTGGAGCAGCCAGGAAGCCAGGAATCCTAAGGACAGGTAAGAACTACTTTTGGGAAGTGGGAAAGAAAAAAATATAACAAAAAAAAACAAAAAACGAATATTCGAAATAGCAAATTTATAGTGCTATATTTGAAATATTCGCGAATTAGCGAAGTGCCAATATTCGCGATAAAAATTCGCTATTCGAATATTCTCGCTCAACACTAGGAGGAAGGAGGATCAGAGTGAGGATTCAGTAGACCAGACTCTTGGCTACAGAGACTGGACTTAGTGGAAGAGAGGGTGGTGTTTAACCGACTGGAAGCATTATCTTCAGCAATCCAACCGACCACGTGTTCGCACTGGTCCAACTTGGACAGTGTTGTCCTGCACTGCCCAGCTAAGTTGGACATGAAGCTGGGTAAGGTGGATTTTTTAGTTTTTTCTGTGTGTTTCTAGCCATGGCAGTGTGCACCTGCGCAATTGGACATGCTGACTGACCCCCTTTTTCTATGCAGTTGTACTGGAGGTGTGGCTGGCTCTATTTAGTCTTCCACCCCTGACCAGCCTGCCTGCCGCATAGGCTGATTTTAATTAGTGTAAGTATAAAGCTGTAGCCTGCTCTCCCTGCACTTACTGGAAGGCTAATATAGGCTAAAAGAATTGTGTACAAAATGTATTTGCAAAAGAATCTTAAATTTACAAAATAAGCATAGCATTAGCACCTGAATATTTTTTATTACTGTAAAATATTGTCCAATTGTAAAATAAATATGTATAAAAATATAATAACTGGTTTGGTAATCCTCTCCAAATATAGTGTCTGCTTATTTGGAGTAAGGAGCCCCCAGAGGACTCATTCACCAGGATTCAACAAGAGTTATATTAAAAAAAATTGAATAATGCAATTTATTTTCAGTCTTCATAAAAGTTAATTACTTACAAAAATAGTTTAGGAAAATTCTTAGTCTTATTGTCCATAAATGAAAATGAATGTCCTTAAAGTATCCTTTCTGAAGGGTAGGAAGCTCCTCCTCCTCAGGCTCCTCAGGCTCCATGTGTGTCTTCAGTCATGTTCAGCAGCAAACACCCCCAACAGAGAGAGTGTAAGAAGACGACCCCCTTGTTTGTCTCTGTCAATCATTTATACCATAGATACAGGTGTGTCTTAGTAATGTATGTGCTCTACATTGTCATATATGGAGACTTCAAATATAGGTCTTGACGTTCTCATACAGACCTGCCATCGCCCCTGTATGTCTTTATAGATTTTGTCAGTGTGCAGAGTAAAAACTCCTCTATATTAAATACCAATTAATATTATATCACATATTATTTAACATTTTCCCCTCTTGAGGGCGAGATATATCTTTTCGAACTCACAACATCAAATTTTACAATTATCTTGGACTCTTCATTCTTCTTTTCTGCTTTATAAATTAATTGTCCTTTAATTATTTATTTGACAACAAAATAAAAATATTTGATGAACATATGGTAAACTGTGAGAGAATACTAATGAAATAGATTTAGGAATTAATCTAATATTGAATTAAGCATTTTCTTCTCTTTATCATCTTCCTATGGTCTGGTCTTATTCATCTTAAATTTGACTCACATAAAGTCTATGATAGGATTGATAGAACTGTATGTAGATGATGTGCACGTCTTAAAATGAATTGTATCATATTATCCCAATGATGTTCATGTACAATATCTAAAAATTTCTACTATTTGTGTTGACATAGCTTTCCTGGGTACAGATTTTGACTTGCATACCAGGAATTCCTTGGTCTTCTTTAGAAGCGTCATGTAACTCACTCTGGACAGCTGTCATTCCCCTTCTTTCTTTTCAGTTATAACATGGTAGAACTTTATAAGGAATTTGGAGTAACTGTCCCTTCAGCCTCATCTGAAGAATTTCACGCTCTCAGCATGATTATTGACAATCAAGTGAAATAAATGAAGTCCGTTAACTAAACATTTAGCTTTAGTATCACAAGTAGCAGATTCTTGAACCTCACAGAGGTGTTTATGGCAATCCAATTGAATAGCTTTTTCTAGGGGAAAAAAACAGACAACCTAGGCCATTCATAGGCGCTAAAATATCTCACTTCTTGAACCCTAGCTATTCTAACTCTAAATCACTTACTGAAGCTCTTCACCACTCGCTCTCCTTGAGCTCATTTCTCCATTTTGGATGCCAGTCCTTCTGTCACAGACCTCCTTTCTGTCAAGACAGAACTTTCTTTATATGAATTTTACCTCTGAAGATATCTATGAAAAGGTGTGTTTCAGGTACTCTTCACCCTTGTTTCTGGGTCACTTTGCAGCGTATCCTATCTTCACTAGAGATGTCCCGAACTGTTCGACTGCGAACAGTTCCCTGCGAACATTGCGGCATTCTTACATTCAGCTTACCTTCCTACCAAACCCAGACATAGTAAATTCAATCTAAAGCTACAATGTTAAAGCAGGGAGAGTATTACCTAATGTTCTCTATCCACCCCAACCCTCAAACCAAGAAAAAGTCCTTTCTGAAAATGATATATTATTAATAATCATTTTCTATCACATTTAACTTAAACCACTCAATTCATGCCAAAAGCCAGGTATGTGCAGGCTGACTATCTATCCATAAGACAGGGTGTCAGCATACCTTACAATGACAATCATGAGCTTTCAAACATAAGTTCTCAATCCAAAAGGAGAGAAATTGGTTAGCATTGGTTGGCTATCTAGAGGGGCCTGGACCCTAGACCATTATTATTAGGGCGACAAAAATTGTAATTTTATATGCCAGCCTAACTCCTCTCTCACTGCCTAAGAGAGCTGCATAAACATTTCCCAACATTTAAAACTCATTTGCATACACATGACCAAGAAATGCTAATGAGCAATATAGCAGTATCTGCCTTGTTTGTAAACTGAAACACGATTTGCATAGCTTTCCCATAGTCCCATGGTATGCAAATGAGTTTATATGACAAAACAGAATAGAAAGATTATAAAGTTAGTCTTTAAAAATTGCAAAATAAAAAAAAACTGTGCAGCCTTCCTAATCATTGAGATGAGAGCTAGGTGGCATATAAAAAAAAAAAAAAAAAAAATGTTGTCACCCTAATGATAATCATCTATGTGCACAGGTCCCCTAGATACCGAACACTAAACAGACAATTTCCCTTCTGGGAAAACTCCCTTCTGGGAAAACTGGTTAATACCCAGGCTGCCTTGCTAAGGTATGCTGATGATCTGTCTGTCTGATGGATTGTTGGCCCTGCATATACCTGGTGCTTGGCGGCCATAGGGGAGAACTGTTCTGTGTTGTCCATTGAATGTTTTATGTAATAATGCAAATAATAATAAGATTTTATGATAGGCAGGCTAGGGTAAATGTCTGTAAGTCTGTCTTTGTCTGTTTTATAAAATACAAAGTGACATTAGTTTTTTTAGTCAGCTACCTTACTGTATGTTTGATTGAGTATTACACCTTAAAGGGACAGGCTGTTTTACCCTATAGAAATATATCTATATATATATAGTCCTGTATTAGGATCCTTGATCTCAGAAAAACTATACTATTATCATCAAACACTGTCTTTGCATAATGTCTATAAAACGTTTTTATTCAGAATTGTTGTCCTTTATAAAACAGACAAAGACAAAATTATTATGTTTGCTTGTCAAAGCCAACATATTGTTATTCGATTATTTCAGCTTATTATTGTTAGTATTATTATTATTATTCTCCGCCCCCGTTTTTCTAAACGCTACTCCTATAGTTTTTGTGCTACAGACCCCAAACTTTCCACACTTTTTCGGCCTATAGCGAAGTACGTTGCTTGTGCTTTATTAAGCGATCCCACCCTCGGGGCCCCTGGGGCAGGCCCCCGAACACCCACTTTTTCCTTTTTACTTTGACAGGGAAAATTTTCAAATCGCTCCAACTCGCACAATTTTGAAGCTACGCTCCCCAAACTTGGATCACATATTGTTGGTGTCAACCCGAATAAATGGGTAAATTTGAGGGGACACCCCAAAGTGGGCAGAGCTACCAACAGCCAATGAAAATTTTGCAAATTTCTATTCGCTACTCCTCCCACAGTTTTAGGATTACCAAACTTTGCACACTTGTTCGGCACATACCCGAATAGGTTGCTTGTGCTTTTTAACCGATCCCACCCTCCGGGCCCCTGGGGCGGGCCCCGAAGATCCCATTTTTCCCATAGACTTTCATTGGAAAAATGTAAACTTTTGTCACTCAAACAGCTTTAGAGTTAAAGTCACCAAACTTGGGTCACTTAGTCATGGGGTCAACCTGAAAATTTATGTCACATTTTGGGGACATTAAAAAGTGGGCGGAGCTACAACCAATCAGATTTTCCCTATTGACTTCAATAGGAAAACTTTAAAAAGCTACCATTCTCACAGCATTTAAACGAGAATACCCAAACTTGGCACCGTGGGTCATTGGGTGACTGGGGTCAAAAATTTTATAAGTGGGCGGAGTCTAAATCGGCCAATCAAATTTCAGCAATTGGTTTAAATGGGAAAATTTTAAACTGCCGCTGCTCGTAGACGGTTATTGGCACAGTCTTCAAACTTGGCACAGTTGGTCATTGGAGGACTGGGATTAGAATTCTGAAAAGTGGGCGGGGCCAAAATCAACCAATCAGATTTCTTTGAGTGTGAAAAATGTGAAAATTTGAAAAATTTTAACTTCCAAAAATGCTGCAATTCTCAAATTTTTGATGTCAGGGGCTTCAAATTTCAGAAATCAGGTGGTAGGTTATGTCCAATTCAAAATTCGGAAAAAGTGGGCGGGGCAAACTACAACCAATCAGATTTTCCTATTGACTTCAATGGGAAAACTTTAAAAAGCTGCCATTTTCACAGTATTTAAATGAGAATACCCAAACTTGGCACCGTGGGTCATTGGGGTCAAAATTGTTAAAAGTGGGCGGAGTCTATATCAGCCAATCAAATTTTAGCAATTGGTTTAAATGGGAAAATGTAAAACTGCCGCAGCTCCTAGCCTGTTATTGGCACAGACTTCAAGCTTGGCACAATTGGTCACTTGAGGACTGGCATTAAAATTCAAGAAAGTAGGTGGAGCCACAAACAGCCAATCATATTCCAAGCCAACATCCTGTGGTTTCTTCAGAAACAGCACTTTCTAGTTATTATTGTTGTTTGTATTATTACATAAAACATCCAATTACCAACACAGAACAGTTCTCCCCTATGGCCGCCGAGCACCAGGTATATGCTGGACCAACAATCCATCAGACAGACAGGTCATCAGCATACCTTAGCAAGGCAGCCTGGGTTTTAACCAGTTTTTCCAAAAGGAAAATTGTCTATTTAGGGTTAGGTATCTAGGGGGACCTGTGCGCATAGATGATCATCATTAGGGTGACAACATTTTTTATTTTTTTTAATATGCCACCTAGCTCTCATCTCAATGATTAGGAAGGCTGCATAGTTTTTTTTTATTTTGCAATTGTTTAAAGACTAATTTTATAATCTTTCTATTCTGTTTTGTCATATAAACTCATTTGCATAACATGGGACAGCTATGCAAATTGTGTTTCAGTTTACAAACAAGGCAGATACTGCTATATTGCTCATTAGCATTTCTTGGCCATGTGTATGCAAATGAGTTTTAACATACAGTAAGGTAGCTGACTAAAAAAACTGATCTTTGTATTTTATAAAACAGACAAAGACAGACTTACAGACATTTACCCTAGCCTGCCTATCATAAAATCTTATTATTATTTGTATTATTACATAAAACATTCAATGGACAACACAGAACAGTTCTCCCCTATGGCCACCAAGCACCAGGTATATGCAGGGCCAACAATCCATCAGACAGACAGATCATCAGCATACCTTAGCAAGGCAGCCTGGGTATTAACCAGTTTTCCCAGAAGGGAGTTTTCCCAGAAGGGAAATTGTCTGTTTAGTGTTCGGTATCTAGGGGGACCTGTGCACATAGATGATTATCATTAGGGTGACAACATTTTTTTTTTTTTTTTTTTTATATGCCACCTAGCTCTCATCTCAATGATTAGGAAGGCTGCACAGTTTTTTTTGATTTTGCAATTTTTTAAAGACTAACTTTTTAATCTTTCTATTCTGTTTTGTCATATAAACTCATTTGCATAACATGGGACTATGGGAAAGCTATGCAAATCGTGTTTCAGTTTACAAACAAGGCAGATACTGCTATATTGCTCATTAGCATTTCTTGGTCATGTGTATGCAAATGAGATTTAAATGTTGGGAAATGTTTATGCAGCTCTCTTAGGCAGTGAGAGAGGAGTTAGGCTGGCATATAAAATTACAATTTTGTCGCCCTAATGATAATGGTCTAGGGTCCAGGCCCCTCTAGATAGCCAACCAATGCTAAGCAATTTCTCTCCTTTTGGATTGAGAACTTATGTTTGTTTGTCTAAATTGCTCAAACCTGTCATTGTAAGGTATGCTGACACCCTGTCTTATGGATAGATAGTCAGCCTGCACATACCTGGCTTTTGACATGGTGTAGAGTGATTTTTTTTTATTTTACAAGTAATTAAAATATGTTAAATAACTAAATTAGCATTTAAAAGTAGGTTAGAAAATAAAATGTTAGGGTAGATTTAGATGTCATAAAATAGGTTAGCTAGAATGAGTCACTGTGGGTTTTAATATTCACCTGCCAATAGAGGTCTATTGCGGTTCGCCCTGTTAACATTTGAGTAAGTTCGGGTTCGTTGTTCGCGACATCTCTAATCTTCACATCTTTCCCAAAATATAACACAGATTTGTTTACCTCCAAGTCTTTTCCTGGGTCCTTGTGCCCATCAGTCTTTATTTTATAGACTTCATGAATATCACAGTCTCTAGAAAACATTATATTTCCTGTTGACTTTGGTCTTGATTGAAGATATCTTCTTCTTTCCTATTGCTACCCCAAAGTTGGTGATTATTGCTAACCTATATTATCACAGTGTACCATACCATTCATTTATTACCTTATTATATTTCAATATAATATAAAAGTTTATATATTATTAAAAATATTATCCTAATACAAAATCCTATATGTAAGTGTAGCATTTTTATCTTTAGTCCTTCAGTCATGTATCTTTGTTTATGTAAGTGGAATTTTTATTAATAAAAATTATACAGATTAATTGATCACACAAAATATATCCTTGCACAGTAAAATCAAATCTTTACCTTTTTAATAAAGTAATATTCTGCATGAGATATGACATATTACTCTATTAATATCATTGCATTCTTCTTCTTTAAAATATAACTGTAAATATAGATCTTTGTTTAGAAAAGCAATAAATATGTATTTACATGATCCCCATAGCTGGATATGCTTTCCAATATAGTTGACCCTAATATTTAAATGACCATTAATTCCTATCAGTGATCCAGGATTAACTCCTTCCATATTTAGAACCTCTCTGGAATACAATATCCCAAATAACAGTTACAGTAACACCATGACTACTATGTATTTTATGTATGTCATACACATTTCCTGATTAGATGATTCATACAATTGTGTAATAGATAACTATATAATATTTCATTATACCCTTGTATTTGCATACATTTATCCATATACCAATACTTATTAACACACAAGTAAACTAAGTCTGACTGTTATTCTTAGACTTTAACTCTTGGGAGACATGAGTATGCCTTGACCACCTGTGTACATCACTCCTGTATAAACAAAACATGAGTGCTTAACTCCTTACAAATGTTCAATTTGAGAATATATATATATATATATATATATATATATTATTAATTCACATTTAGACCAATCCATTACTATCATGTGTAAAATATATCATATTTTCCTGTATATGAGGATCTAGTTGTGTATGTGTGTATAGTATCAACAATAGAATAGTCCTGGAATAGCATGCATACATACTCACATGACACAACACACATAGCTCAGCAGCTGATCGCATCCCTCTTTCATCATCAAACGCTTATATAACTAATTAAAAAATAAAATGTTGTAAGTATATTTTGTAATGCGCATTATAAAATAAATTTCAGTTATAAACCTTTGGGAAAAATCCTGTACACTGTGGAAAATAATGGCATGCTAGTGCAAGGGATGTCAATTTAACTCGGGTCAATGCAGAGCGATATATCCCTAATAAGAGAAGATCTGACTAAAATCCGGGATCGAGTACTTAATATGGAGAAGACGGTCGACTCCCTCCAATCCGACATGGATATGATTAAATCTAAGGCTCTGTCTCTTTCCTCGGAAAATCACCTCCTACAAAATAAACTGGAGGATTTGGAAAATAGATCAAGGCAGTACAATATCCGCTTAGTCGGATTTCCAGAGGGAGTTGAGGGTTGGCAGCTAGTTGAACAACTTAAGGATGTAATTTTGAAAAATCTGGGCAGTGAACACTTTTCCTCCATGTTCCAAATAGAAAGAGCCTATCGGATTCCAGGGGGGAAACCCACCCCAGGGAGGCCACCGCGAGTAATCCTAATGAAACTATTATTATCTATGGATAGAGATATGATACTGAGAAGGGCAAGAGAATAGTCACCCATTGACTATCAAGGCACTAGACTGTTATTCTTCCCTGACTTTGCTCGACAGACCCAGGAAAAAAGAGAAGCTTCAGTGAGATAAAGAAACGTTTGGCGCTAAAAGACATTAAATATTCCTTACAGTACCGAGCGAAACTAAGAGTAATTTATAACGGGACTATTGGATTGGATGGAGCAAATGGGCATTTGAAATATTTTTATATTTTTTTTGAAGTGATGGAGGGAGGAGGGGATTAGTGGGGGGGAGAATGACCGGAAGGTAGAGGTTTGCTGACTAGATCGGGCGGACCAAAGGGGGAGAGGGAATGGGGAGGGAATTCAACCTGCAGGGAAGGGGTTTAAATTTTTTTTTTTTTTTCTCTCCTCTTTAATTAATGTCTGTTAGAATCGTTTCTTGGAATGTCAGAGGTCTTGGGGAGAGGGTTAAAAGACAAGCTATTATGGATGCAGTTAAGAGACATCTCCCTGCAATTATTTGTATAGTTGAAACTCACCTTACTGAAGAGACCGTGTCCCGTTTGATGACGGGATGGCATTCCCAATCTTACCATTCTACCTTTAGCAGTGCCTCTAGGGGTGTATCGGTTCTGATTCATAATTCTATAGATTTTTCCTTAATTGAATCTTACATAGACAACCAAGGCAGATTTATTTTTCTGTATGGGAGGCTCCATGGATATAGTTACACTCTCGCCTTTTTCTATATACCTCCGCCATTCTCTATGTATCCACTCATCCAACTACTGCGTTTTTGGAAAAGAAACCAGAATGCCGACTTGTTCTGATGGGAGACTTTAACGCTGTTATGGATCCCAGAAAGGACAGACTAACTTTAGACGCAGATCGGGGAAGGAGCATTTGTAATTCTCCATTGCCTCAGTTCTGCTTGGAGGCTGGATTGGTGGATATATGGGAACATGTTGGCGGAGGAAAGAGAGTATACTCCTGTGTTAGCAGAGGTAGAGCAATGTCTAGGATTGATTTGGCGCTTACTAATGAGAACAACTTGAATAATACTAAAAGGATACGATACGGAGTAAGAACAGTTTCAGATCACTCACCGGTTTTTATTGAGGTTCGCATTGGGGAGAATAAAGACAATAGGGGATTTGGGTTTAAGCTGAACCTGTATTGGCTTACTATTATGGATAATTATCAGTCTATTAAAATACATGTATCTTCCTTTTGGGAGGTGAATCTTCCCTCTGCTAACATCAATTTAGTTTGGGACGCTTTGAAAGCATATCTGAGGGGGGTTCTTATTAGTGATATCACTGCTGTGAGGAGATTATTTAAGAAAAGGGAGGAGGACCTAACTGATATTGTGGCTTCCACAACGGAACGATTTATTGATCAACCTACTGAATATAATAAGGAAGAGAGGCAGAAGGCTAGTTGTTCTCTGAAGGAATATGTAATTGAGAAAGCAAATCATAGGTTATTTTTTAAGGGACAGAAGTATTTCTCAGAATCCAGACGTCCTGATAAGCTTCTAGCTAAAATAATTTCACAACAGGACCAAAAAAAGAAAGCTATTACTCTAGTTCGTAATACAGATGGGGTAATAATATCAGACCCAGAGGGAATTAGAGACACTTTTCTGCAATATTTTTCCCAGATATATAGAGCTTCTCCTGGTCTGCCAACTGACCTGGCGAGACAGTTCCTGGAGAGAATTACTCTTCCGATGCTAACAGAAGCCCAAAAAGAATCTCTGGAAGGAGAGTTGTCTCTTGAGATCCAAGAGGCTTTGAGGTCTATCTCCGGGAACTCATCGCCAGGGTCAGATGGTTTTCCATATGAATTCTACCGTAAGTATAGTGATGTCATCCTCCCTCATTTACTGGAAGTGTTTTCTCAAGCATTGCAGGAAGGGGCTCTGCCACAGTCTATGATGGAAGCCGTGATAGTTTTAATCCCTAAAAAGATAAAGATCTGGCGGACCTGAGCTCATATAGACCAATTTCCCTATTAAATACGGACGTTAAGTTGTTATCAAAGGTTCTGGCTAAGAGGCTTTCTCAGGTAATGTCCTTTCTGATTCATCCAGATCAAAATGGCTTTATGTCAAAAGGGGTACCCACCATAACCTGCATAGGTTCTTCACTAACATTCAGTCTCCCGGTGGCGGCGCCCGATCGGTCCTGTCACTGGATGCTACTAAGGCGTTCGACAGGGTCGAGTGGACGTTTCTCTGGGAGGTGATGAAAAGAATGGGTTTTGGCCCTAAATTCATGGGGATGGTTCAGTTGTTATATAAATGTCCAGTGGCCAGAATTAGGATTAATGATATGCTGACAGAGAGTTTTGTATTGGGAAGAGGTACACGTCAAGGATGTCCTCTTTCCCCTCTTTTATTTAATATCTATATTGAACCTCTTGCAGCTAGTATAAGGCAAGACTCGAGAGTGGCTGGCTTTGGTGTAATGGAGAAACAGGACCGTATATCCCTTTATGCAGATGATATCTTGTTTTTTATTCACCAAACAGAAAAACACTCCCTCGAATAATGGAACTGGTCAGCCTATTTTCTTATCCTTCTGGCCTGGAGGTTAATTGGGGAAGACTGTTCTTCTCCCTGTAGACAAATTGCGAGGATCTGTGGAAAATGTCGCTAATCAGATATCGATTTCCGATTCAATAAAATATCTGGGGATAATAGCTTCTGCCAAAATCCAAGACTATCTCCAACTTAATTTGATTCCGCTATTGTCAAAGGTGAGATCAAAAATTAAGATATGGCAAAAATTCTGCCCGCAAGGGGGACAGAATTTCATTAATAAAAATGGTGGTGCTGCCCCAGGTTCTTTATGTTCTCCACAATTCGCCTGTTTGGATTGAGGATAAGTATTTTAGGTTGATAGAACGGATGATTAATGATTTACTATGGGGGAGGAAGCGGGTGAGACTAAAGGCGTTGTATTTTTCCATGCCCTATAATAGGGAGGCCTTAACCTCCCTATTTTAGGGGTTATTTTATGGCCTCTCAACTTTGCTTCTTTAATGACTGGGAAAATAGCCAACTCTGTAGAAAACTGGTGAAAGACTCAGGTTTTTCAGATTTATTTACAGTATTGGAGTCCGACTATTTACTTAATACACAGATTGGATATAAACCTTTCTGCAGAATGGCTACAAAGGCATGGCTGGTTATAAAGAGCTGGTTTAAAGTCAAGGCATCACTTATCTGTACCCCATTATGGCATAACTCAAAAGCTTCTGAATTTAGATGATCTAAACTGTTGGCAATACTGGAGGACGAGAAATATTCAATATCTGAATCAGGTGGTTAAAGATGGGCAAATCCTGTCTCTTATGGAGCTAAAACAAAACTTAAATGTAGGTGAGGTGGCTTGGTATGCATATTTTCAATTGATGTCAGCACTTTTTAATGCTGCCGATAGTTATTCACTCGAGGTAGACACTTCGGAATTTTTACACAATTTGATTTGTAAGAAAGGTGGTATGAAAGTCAAATTATCACATTGTTATAGACACTTGATGAAAAGTTTTTTTTCGGAATGTTTTTCTCCAGGACAGAGATCCTGGTCTGTTTTATTGTCAGAGGTGGGTCCCCGGACTGGGAGAATATAGGGGAGAATTTAAGTCAGGTTTCGCACAATTTTAATCACATTGTTGTACAGTTTAATATTATACACAAAATATATGTGACACCTTTATGGCTCCATAAGAGGGGATTTAGAGCCTCCTCTGACTGTCTTCGCTGTGGGGACCCCAGAGCAGACCATTTACATCTGTTCTGGGATTGCCCGATAGTGAGTAAATATTGGAGAACGATTCAAACAACCTTGGCTCGGAGACTTATAGCAATGTCTGCTGTTGTATAGACTTGTCATTGTCTACTGACACAAAGTCACCTTCAGCAGAGATCTGCAATGTCTTTTCTTATTGTATTGACCTTTCCTCATCTATAAGATTAAGGTAACCTTCAGCGGAGATCATACATATGTGTTTCATCTCATTCTGATCAGTTCTCAAATCATCATTATTCTTATTTTCCTCTACTATATTGCCAATTCCACCCCTAGTTGATGCATCTTCACAGATCATAGCATGTGTAGTTGGAACTTCACTAGTACAATCATCTGACACTAGTCTGTGAAAGACCTTCGCCATATCGAAAATATTTTTTTATTTTCTCTTTCTCTTTACTGACTAAAATATGATTAAAGGATAACTGTCACATTTAGACCCTAAATTCAGTTTTCATATAGGTAGTTACTAATATGATAATATTCCTGAATCAATAACTATTAGACTTACTTACCCCTTATTTAATAAGATTCAGGCCTTAGCAACCAGTCTGCATAAAACTGCAATTTCACTATTCTGTTAAGATGGCCGCCCTCAGCCCTGAGGCTAATCCATAGGATGCCTGCAGTGAAGTTAGTGAAGACCAGCTCTGTATAGGGGGGTCTTGCAGTGAAGTTCCCAGGTCTGTCTGAAGCCTATAGTCCTCCTACAAGCACCCCTCTTATCTTTTAAGGCTTTCATTTATACACTGAGCAGACTGCAGACCTCCCTGAGCTCTACATTCTCCAGCACTGCTAAGGGAGTGTCTGCCAAGCACAGGCATGTGGAGAAGTTCACACACACAGCCCAGCACTGTTATCTCCTGTCAGGAAGAACCTGGCTTTTTATACATTCCCTTACAATGCTGACTCACTATCAGTTCCCAGTGCACGCAGTGTGCTCCGTCCTCATCTGGTAGACGGAAGGAGCATAGCAACCTGATTTTATCTCAAGTAACAATAGCCAATACTGGGGACTTTTAGGTGGCCTTTAGGGGTTATTTATGAAATAATCAGAAATTAAAACAGGGCCAACAAGGTGATATTAATCACCAAAATCCAATAGTAAAAAAAAATAAAAATTGACAGTTATACTTTAAATTCTATCTTCTTATTCTCCTGTTCACATTCTGCATATAAACTGAACCATATCATCTGCAGATCTAACTGTTCACTAGGCATAAACTTAAATTGCAATCTACTCTTATCAGCAATACAACTGATTATTTCCATACTCACAACCTCAGGAGATTCAAGGCTGGGCTTCTGTCATCAGCATGTCTCGGTATGTCTGACACTTGTTGTCCTCCTTCAGAAGATTCTTTTAGATTTTCCGACTATTAAAGCTTGAAAATTCATTTTGAGTTCACTCTTCCCCCTCTTCAAGCTGATATGGCGGTATGGCTGGCTCGCCAATGTAAAATATCGTCCAATTGTAAAATAAGTATGTATGAAAAATATAATAACTGGTTTGGTAATCCTCTCCAAATATAGTGTCTGCTTATTTAGAGTAAGTAACCCCTGGAGGACTCATTCACCAGGATTCAACAAGAGGTATATAAAAAAAAATTATAATGCAATTTATTTTCAGTCTTCATAAAAGTTGATTACTTACAAAAATAGTTTAGGAAAAGTCTAATTGTCCATGAGTGAATGTGAATGGCCTTAAAGTATCCTTTCCGAAGAGTAGGAACCTCCTCCTCCTTAGGCTCCTCAGGCTCCATGTGAGTCTTCAATCATGTTCAGCAGCAAACACCCCCAACAGAGAGAGTGTAAGAAGACATAGTAACATAGTAACATAGTATATAAGACCGAAAAAAGAAATTTGTCCATCCAGTTCGCCCTTGTTTGTCTCTGTCAATCATTTATACCATAGATATAGCCGTGTCTAAGTAATGAATGTGCTCTACACTGTTATATATGGAGACTTCAAATAAAGGTCTTGACGTTCTCATACAGACCTCCCATCGCCCTTGTGTCTCACTTTAGATGGGGCCAGTGTGTAGTGTAAAAAATCCTCTATATTAACCCCTTAAGGACGAAGGGCGTACATGTACGCCGTTCGTCCGCACTTTAAAGATGGCGCACGGAGCGGGCGCATGAGCTGCGGGTAAACGCTTGATTCATCAAGCTGACACTCGCAGCTCATGTCCGCGACTCGGCAGCGATGCCGATTGCGGACATTTAACCCTCAGATGCCGTGGTCAATCCTGACCACGGCATCTGATCGCAAAACCGAAAGTTTCACTTCGGTTTGCTCGGCTCCCTGATGGCCACAATGGGGAGCCGGAGCATGCATGTAGTACCCTAGGTTTCTGTGAATGAAACCTAGGTTACTACATAGTATTCCTATGGAGCCTATGACTGTAATAGGCTCCATAGGAAATATGCGATTTTTTTCATATATTCCAATGCTATTGCATTGGAATATATGAGAATAGCAATCTGATGATTGCATCTTATAGTTCCCTATGGGAACTATAAGAAAGTGGTAAAAAAAAAAAAAGTTTAAAAAATAAAAATTAAATAAAAAAATATAAAAATTCAAATCACCCCTTTCCCCAAAATGAAAATAAAATAAATAAAAAATTACACATAATGGTGTCGCAATGTGCGAAAACGCCCATACTATAATAATATTAAAAAATATTCACCATACGGTAAACATAAAAACGAAAGAAAGCGTCCAAATGGCTAATTCGCCATTTTTGGACGCTTCATTTCCTAAAAATGAATAAAAAGTGATCAAAACATCATACGCACCCCATAATGGTATCAATTAAAAGTTCAGATTGCCCCGCAAAAAATGAGCCCCTACACTGCTCCGTACGCATAATTACAAAAATTTATAGGGGTCAAAACATGGCGACAAAAAATAAAATAAAAAATTTCCACTTTTAATTTTTTTCACTATCAAAACGCAAGAAAAACTATACATATTAGGTATTGCCGGATTCGTACTGACCTGAAGAATAAAATTAACCAGTCAGTTTTATCGCAAATCGAACGTTGTAATTTAAAAACCCGTAAAACTGTAGTGAAATTGCTTTTTTTTTGCAATTTCACCCCATTTGGAATTTTTTTCCCGTTTCCCACTACATCACATGCAAAAATAAATGGTAGCGTTAAAAAGTACAACTTGTCCCGCAAAAAATAAGCCGTCATATGGCTATGTGAGCGGAAATATAAAAATGCTATGGCTTTTGGAAGGCAGGGAGCGCAAAACAAAAACGCAAAAATCCCAAAACCCCCGGTCCTTAAGGGGTTAAATACCAATTAATATTATATCACATATAATTTAACAATTACAATGGCATTATTGTACTTAATTCAGTTTGCAGAGTGCTGTTGCAATATATTTTTTTCTTTGTGTTTCTAGACATGGCAGGTGCACCTGCACATTGGGATGTGCTGACTGACCCCTTTTTCTTTGCAGTTATACTGGAGGTGTGGCTGACTCCATTTAGTCTTGCACCAGTCCTGACCAGCCTGTCTGCCCCATTACATTACATTTATTGGATGCCATCTGGCACCAGGAGAGGTATAGAGTGCGCTTAGCATGCATGTTGTTACCTGCATTCCCTGAATTTAATGGAGGCCATTTTGGCACCAAAAATGATAAAAAGCAGAGTGGACCCAGCATGCATGTGCAACCTGCACTCCCTGATCTTTATGGTGGCCGTTATGGCACATAACAGGTAGCATTTAGTGTTAGGTTCCAATCTTACAAGGATATGTATCTATATATATATATATATATATATATATATATATTTTATTTCCCTATTAACCCCTTAAGGACACAAGGTGTACAGGTACGCCCTGATGACCCAGTACTTAAGGTACCTGTACGTCCTGTGAAGTTCCAATCACTGCTGCATGGCCGGCAGTGATCGGAACGGGGTGACTGCTTAGATCATTTAGCAGGCACCCTGTGACAATGCCTAGGGGGGTCCTGTGACCCCCCCGCATTATCGATCGCTACAAACCGCATGTCAATTCATACCTGCGGTTTGTAGCGCTTGTGCAAGTTTCTGATCCATGCGGTCCATGACAGCAGGGATCAGAAACCTCAAATTAGCTGTATTTCAAAGTTAATTCATCCCCCCCTGTGGCCCTCTGTGTTTTTGTGCCTGCGGGGGCAGAAGGGTGGAGGATTGCGGGCGGTGCAGGAGGCGGGAGGGAGGCATGTGGCAGTGTGGGGGGGCGTGCGTGCTATCTTCCGCCCGCCCCCCATTCATCCAGGATGGGCGAGCGGTTAGATCAGAGTGTCAGCTCATTGCTGACATTGCTGACACTCTGATTCAAACGGCTGACATCTATGCAGATGCAAGCTGTTTTAACCCCTTCCATACCGCGGTCTGTAGGGACCGCTGTATGGTAGGGGTTAACAGGGGGGGAGCTCCCTCGCTATCCCATCGGGGGGCTGCTGTGCCTTTGCAGCCCCCACACAGAATGGGATCACAGAGGGAGGGAGTTCCCTCCTTCCCTTTCCCCTTCCCCGTCTGCTCAGTTGTGGCAGACGGGGAAGGTTCCCATGGCAACATGACGCCTTCTCAGGCATAACTGCTTTCCATGGTGCTGAACAGATCTGTGCAAAAGGCAGAGATCTGTTCAGAAAAAATGTAAGTGGAATACAGTACAGTACACAATATAGTGTACTGTACTGTATTATACAGACATCATACCCACTGGATCTTCAAGACCCAAGTGGCTCTGCGTTAAAAAAGTGAAAAGAAGAAAAAATAAAAAAACACATTTATCACTGATTAAAAATTTAAAAAATTAAATTCCCTACACATGTTATATATCACCGCGTTCACAATTACCTCATTTATAAAACTCTCATGTTACATTCCCCGCACGGTGAACACCATAAAAAAAAAAAAAAAAACTATGATGAAATTGAAATTTTGTCCACCTTACTTCCCAAAAACGGTAATAAAAGTGATCAAAAAGTTGTATGTATGCCAAAATAGTACCATTCAAACCGGCGCCTTATCCCACAAAAATTGAGCCCCTACATAAGACAATGGCCCAAAAAATAAAAAAACTATGGCTCTCAGACTAAAACATTATTTTTTTGTTTCAAAATGTTTTTATTTTAAACGTAAAATAAAAATTAAAAGTAGACATATTAGGTATTGTCGCTTCCAGAAGACCCAGCTCTATAAAAATACCACATTACCTAAACCCTGAGGTGAACACCGTAAAAAAAAAAAAAAAAAAAAACTTTGTAAAAAAAGCAATTTTTTGTCACCTTACATCATCAAAAAGTGTAATAGCAAGCGATCAAAAAGTCGTATGTCCTCCAAAATAGTGCCAATCTAACTGTCATCTCATCCCGCAAAAATGGTACCGAACCTGAGACAATTGCCTAAAAAAAAAAACTATGGCTCTCAGACTATGGAGACACTAAAACGTTTTTTTTGTTTCAAAAATAATATTATTGTGTAAAACTTAAAAAAATTAAAAAAAAAGTATACATATTAGGTATCACCACGTCCATAATGACCGACTCTATAAAAATATCATCCGAACTAACCCCTCAGATGAACACTGTCAAAAAAATAAAATAAAAACGGTTTAAATAAAACTATTTTTTGTCACCTTACATCATAAAAAGTGTAATAGCAAGCGATCAAAAAGGCGTATGCCCTCCAAAATAGTGCCAATCTAACCGTCATCTTATTCTGCAAAAATGGCACCAAACCTTAGACAATTGCCCAAAAACTGAAAAAATTGTGGCTCTTAGACTGTAGAGACACTAAAACATGATTTTTTTTGTTTCAAAAATGATATTATTGTGTAAAACCTAAATAAATAAAAAGGTATACATATTATGTATTGCCGCGTCCATAAGAACCTGATCTATAAAAATATCACATGATCTAATCCCTCAGGTGAACAACGTAAAAATAAAAAATAAAAATAACTTTGTCACCTTACATCACAAAAAGTGTAATAGCAATTGATCAAAAAGGTACACACACCCAAAAATCATACCATTAAAACATCTCATCCTGCAAAAAATGAGACCCTAACTAAGACGATCACCCAACAAATAAAAAAAACCATGGCTCTCAGACTATGGAGAGACTAAAATGATTTTTTTTTTGTTTCAAAAATGATATTATTGTGTAAAACTTAAACAAATTTTAAAAGTAAACATATTAGGTATCCCTGCGTCCGTAAAAACCTGCTCTATAAAAATAGCACATGATCTAATCTGTCAGATAAACGTTGTAAATAATAAAAATTAAAACGGTGCCAAAACAGGTATTTTTGGGCAATTTTTCCATTTGAATCCATTTTTTCCTGTAACAAAGCAAGGGTAAGCAGCCAAACAAAACTCAATATTTATTGCTCTGATTCTTTCTTTAAACCAACACCCCATATGTGGTCGTAAACTACTGTATGGTCACACGGCAGGCTACAGAAAGGATAGAACGCCATATGGTTTTTGGAAGGCAGATTTTGCTGGACTGGTTTTTTGACACCATGTCCCATTTGAAGCCCCCCTGATGAACCCCTAGAGTGGAAACTCCAAAAAGTGACCCCCATTTAAGAAACTACACCCTTTAAGGTATTCAAAACTGATTTTACAAACTTTGTTAACCCATTAAGTGTTCCACAAGAGTTAATGGCAAATGGAGATGAAATTTCTGAATTTCTATTTTTGTTACTTTGCTTCACAAAAAGTGAAATATAGAGCAACCAAACATCATATGTACCGTAAAATAGTACCAAAAAAACTGCCAACTTATCCCATAGTTTCCAAAATGGGGTCACTTTTTGGAGTTTCTACTCTAGGGGTGCATCAGGGGGGCTTTAAATGGAACATGGTGTCAAAAAAACTGTCCAGCAAAATCCGCCTTCCAAAAACCATATGGCGTTCCCTTCCTTCTGCGTCCTGCTGTTTGGCCATACAGTAGTTTAAGACCACATA
Source organism: Bufotes viridis (assembly GCA_033119425.1). NCBI lineage: Eukaryota > Metazoa > Chordata > Amphibia > Anura > Bufonidae > Bufotes > Bufotes viridis. The sequence continues at coordinate 11,082,471 of CM065592.1, read as the reverse complement.
TGGGGCGTTTATGCAAACTACAGAATCAGGGCAATAAATATTGAGTTTTGTTTGGCTGTTACCTATACTTTGTTACTGGAAAAAAATTATTAAAATGGAAAATCTTCCAAAAAGTTAAATTCTGACATTTTATCTCCATTTTCCATTAAATCTTATGAAACGCCTAAAGGGTTAATAAAGCTTGCAAAATCAGTTTTTAATACCCTGAGGGGTGTAGTTTCCAAAATCTGCCTTTCAAAAACCACACAGAGCTCCTTTCCCTCTATGCCCCCGTGTGGCCGTACAGTGGTGTACGACCACATATCGGGTGTTTCTGTAAACCACAGAGTCAGGGCAATAAATATAGAGTTTTGTTTGGCTGTTAACCCTTGCTTTGTTAGTGAAAAAATTGATTAAAATGGAAAATTTGGCAAAAATTCTAAAATTTCATCTCCATTTGCCATCAACTATTGTGAAACACCCAAAGGGTTAATGATGTTTGTAAAATCAGTTTTGAATACCTTGAGAGGTGTATTTTCTAGAATGGGGTCATTTTCGGGTGGTTTCTATTATGTAAGCCTCACAAAGTGACTTCAGACCTGAACTGATCCCTAAAAATTGTGTTTTTGAAAATTTCTGAAAATTTTCAAGATTTGCTTCTAAACCTTTAAGCCTTGTAACGTCCCCAAAAAATGAAATGGCATTCCTAAAATGATCCAAACATGAAGTAGACATATGGGGAATATAAACTAATAACTATTTTTGGAGGTATTACTATGTATTATAGAAGTAGAGAAATTGAAACTTGGAAATTTGCACATTTTTCCAACATTTTGGTAAATTTGTTTTTTTTTTGTAAATAAAAATGATTTTTTTTTACTCCATTTTACCAGTGTTATGAAGTACAATATGTGACGAAAAAACATTCTCAGAATAGCCTGGATAAGTAAAAGCGTTTTAAAGTTATCACCACATAAAGTGACACTGGTCAGATTTGCAAAAAATGGCCGAGGTCCTTAAACTGAAATATGGCTGTGTCCTTAAGAGGTTAATACACCCCCCCCCCCAAAAAAAAATATATATATAGTAAACCAATGTAAAATCAACACAGAATAGCTAATAGGACGTATGTATCTATCCTATTAATACACCTCGTAAATGGCTGTATCACAGAACTTGCACCCTAATCACAAGCAAAGGCTATTTATAGGGCTGTGCCATCATAGGGGCTGGCTGGCTACTGATTGGCTGCATGCATGGCATTGTGGGTGATCCCTCGTTCCCAGAGTTCTTTATTCCATGTCCTAACATGTGCAGCAGCCATTTTATGAAAAAATGCGATTCGTTACCACGAAGCGTGAGGAAATTCGGATTCAGTGCGAATCAAATTTTTCCTGAAATTCGGATCAAATTCCACTTCGTCAACTTCATTTCGCTCATCTCTAGTGACTATCAATAGGTAATAAATTCATAAGTCTTGGAAAGCCTTTTTAAGGCTCAAAACAGGCTGGTCAGTAAACCATTCCACTTTAGGTCCACAATTATCTGCTGATTAATTTCATGATGTATCCTAACAGTTATCAGACCATTTTTCTGACAAACAGCTTCAAATTCCCTGCAAATACATTGATTCAAATAACAGTTTGCCGACCTGCAGACACCACTGGGGGGACCTTACTGCATACTGATTTGACATTGACCTCAAAGTAGAACCAGAATGTGATAAGGTCCTAAGCTACCTCTAGTGGTGAATGCAGACAGCTGAAATTGTTTGATGTAACTAACTGTTTTTTGAGCAGGTTTGGAGCTCTGTAACAGAGAAAAAGAAGTCCTAACCAACATAAAGGTTCAGTATATTATAAAATTAGTCTGCACAGAATTTTGGATTTTCCTATTTATTTCAGCACTGTTGCCTAGACTTTGAGGACTTCATACAGATAACAGCTAGGATGAATTTTAAAAACAGAAAAACTATTCTGGAATCTAAAATCATGTTGCGTATTGCATTGCAATGAATGATATCTGCAGATAAAATTTGTGGTATTTTCACCTCAGTGCAAGCTGAGGATTTGAAAGTTCCCAGCAATTTTTTGTTTCCCTGATATGAGCTATTTGTCATCTAATTCAGCAAGTTCTTCCAAAATAATTTCTAACATAAGGAGGTTTCATTGTTTCATTGTTTACAGGACCCAAATTAACCATCAACAGTGTTGGTAAGTGCTGAAATATGCCCTGCTTTGGTTTCTCCAGTAATTCTCCTGGAGAAAGTGAACAAAAGCCTACAATTCTGCAAGCATCCTCAAGACAATAGAATTTGGCTAAGATTAAGAATGGGCTAAATATATACATTTATAGGATCAGCTACCAAATATGATTGAGAAATTGAGGCTCCAAATTTTCCCCTATGAAGAGAGTTTTGGTTTTTAACTCTAATCACCCACTCGGGCACACATCGGCGAGGCCAACAGTAAAGGATTCCATTCTAGTCATTTCAATGTAGTCTTGGAAGTCTCTCTTTATTCATTGAAAAAATGTTGGTGACCTGCTCATTTTTAAGACTGTAAACAACAGGATTTATCATTGGAATTATAATCGTATTAAAAACAGAAACATATTTTTCCTGATTGGATGTGTAACTGGAGGAAGGCCTAAAGTACATAACTAAGGCGGTCCCGTAGAGCAAGGCCACCACTGTAATATGAGAGCTACATGTGGAGAAGGCTTTAGAACGTGCAGCGGAGTGAATCTTTAACACAGAGGATATAATAGCAATATATGAAAGTAAAATAAACAGAAAGGGAAAGAGGAGGACAATAAAAGTAAGAAAAAACACCACAATCTCACTCTGGTGAGTGCTGTCACAGGACAGCTTCACGACAGCTAGAACTTCACATACAAAGTGATTGATTTGGTTTGGGTTACAAACCCTCATTGGCATAAGCATGGATGGAAACACTGTTGTTATAAAACTTGACAGCCATACAAAGACAATGAGTTTATAACAAATGCTCCACTTCATAATAATCAGATAGTAGAGTGGTCGACAAATAGCAACATATCGGTCATACGCCATGAGAGCAAGTAGTAGGCATTCTGTACCACCCAGGAAAAGTCCAACATAGACCTGAATTCCACAAGCGGTCAATGAAATTCTTCTACTTGGAGATAAAAGATCCACCAGCACTTTCGGAACTGTCCTTGAGGAATAAAAAATATCTATTAAAGATAAATTACAGAGGAAAAAGTACATTGGAGTGTGTAAATGAGGAGTGGCGATGATTGCACACACCATGAACCCATTTCCAACTATAGTTACCAAGTAGATCATGGAAAAGAAAAAGAAAAGTAGAAGGTTGACCTTGAAATTGTTGGTGAATCCAAGGAGAATAACCTCAATAGCAAGTGTCCTGTTAACAGGAAGATTCATTGTCCAAAAATCTTCAGTATCTATTAAATGTTAAAGTTTTGCCATTAGGTTTTAACTTAAACTTAAATGTTGTTCTAACTATAATTTCATTCATACATCAGTTGTTAAAATAACATCATGAAGGTTGTCCAGATGTTAAAGTCTCATTACACACAACTTGTAATATGAGAGATGCCATAGCAGCTTGCAAAGAGATGGTGTGTATACCCTTTTTCAAATGAACACACCTATTTTTTGTTTTAATCATGAGCTTTTTACTAAATAACAGTCAATCTCTCCTTGTGGAGGGCACTTTTCTTATATGTATTGACACAGCAACTGGTGCAAGGATACTGATGAGTAGTGTTGAGCACGAATATTTAAATAGCAAATTTTTTAAGTGAATATCAGCACTTTGCTAATTCGCGAATATTTAGTATATAGCGCTATCTATTCGCTATTTCGAATATTCGTTTTTTTTTTAAGTTAATGTTGCTCTCTGGTTATCTTTCCACTTCCCAAAAGCTGTTCTTACCTGTCCGGAGGATTCCTGGCTCCCTGCCCGCTACAGTTAGGGCCCGTTACCGCTTCTGACGACTCCCCGTGTGCATGGAGCGTCCCCATCCCAATGGGAGCGCATCCATGCTAAAATGTACTGTCGGATGTGAAAATCACGATCTCACAAATTTGACTAAGTTGTATTCGCAATGCGATTAATATAACCTGTATTACTCACATTGCGAATTCAACTTAGAGCTGAGTTCCTAATAGTTGTATTGCTAGAATATAACGAAGATAATGAATATCGAATATAGCGCTATATTCTCAATCTTCATTATATTCTAGCAAGCCAACCATTAGGAACTCAGCTCTAAGTTGAATTCTCAATGCAAACATATACTCGCATTGCGAATTTAACTTAGAACTGAGTTCCTAATGCTTGGCTTGCTAGAATATGAGGAAGATTGAGAATATAGTGCTTTATTCGATATCTTTGCTGATTCTACTAAGCTAACCCAATAGGAAATTTGCCTGTATACACTGTTTAAAGTTCAAATCGCAATACGCAAATATAAATTTGCGTAACATTCGCAATATATAGAATAATGACGAATATTCAATAGAATATTCGCGAAATCGAATATGGCACCTCCCGCTCATCACTACTGATGAGTTATTGTGGAGACAGAGTTATGGGGAGAGATTACCAATAATTATTCTGGGTTAACTTTTTGGTGACAGTATTTAAATCAGGGGTGGGGAACCATTTTGCTGCTGAGGGCCTTTTGGATATTTGTAACATCGTTCGCGGGCCATAAAAAACTCTCAACTTAAAAATTTGACTGCTATATTAAGTCAAACATACAACTGACTAAGGGGTAAGTTACAGAAATTGTGCTTCAATTAAAATTAAATCTAGAGCACTGTATTTTTGCAACACAAAATGGAAGAGTGCTATGTGTGGTTAAAATTGTGCCCGTACTATATGTAATATATATATAGTGCAGGCATCATTTTAACAACACATAGCACTCTTTCATTTTTAAGTTTAGAATGTTATTTATTTAGTTCTTTATTTGGCATTAATGGCAGCCAAGCAAAACTGAGGGGGGGGGGGTCCAGAGAAGGGTTTAACCAGCCTTCACTCTCCCAGCCACTGTCTCTGCCTCTTCCTTTGCCTTAGTCCATCTCTCAGTCTCACATCTCCACCCCCCCACTCCATCAGCCTCCTATCAGATCCCCCAGCTAACATCAGTCTCAGATCAGACTCCCATCAGACCTCCCAGCCTCAGATCAGACTCCCATCAGACCTCCCAGCCTGAGAAAAGACCCCCATCAGACCCCCAGCCTCATAACAGACCCTCATCAGACCTTCCCTAACCTCAGATTAGCCCTCATCAGACCCTCCATAACCTTAGATCAGCCCTCATCAGACCCTCCCTAGCCTCAGTTCAGACCCCCATCTGACCCCCAAGCCTTAGATCAGACCCCCAGCCTCAGATCAGACCCTCCCCAGCCTTAGATCAGACCCCAGCCTCAGATCACACCCCCATCAGACCTCCCAGCCTCGAATTACACCCCCATCAGACCCTCCCTAGCATCAGATCAGCCCCATCAGACCCCCCAGCCTCAGATCAGACCCTCATCAGACCATCCCTAGCCTCAGATCAGCCCTCATCAGACCCTCCCTTGCATCAGATCAGCCCTCATCAGACCCTCCCTAGCCTCATATCACCCCCCATCAGACCCTCCCTAACCTCAGATCAGCCCCCATCAAACCCCTCAGCCTCAAATCAGACCCTCATCACCCCTCAACCTCAGATCAGCCCCCATCAGACCCCCCAGCCTCAGATCAGCCCCCATCAGACCCCTCAGCCTCAGATCAGACCTCCCAGCATAAGATCAGACCCCCATACTCAGATCAGACCCCCAGCCTCAGATCAGACCATCCCCTCCCTCAATTCATCTTGTTACGATACTGAGTCTAACTGAACTTTCGATCCATTAGACTCAGGATCGTAACAAGATGAATCTCTATATTTATGTATCATCAATTCAGATATAGAACAGAACAGCTCTAATTGAATAGTGATTGCCTTGAAATAAAGAAATAGAGGGAAGACCCTATCTGGGAAATATCTTCAGGGGTTCTATATTAGAAAAGTCATAATGTCTATATCTAAAAATGACCTCCTATATACATGCAGTCAGATATTTTTGTTTAGAAACATTAACTGGTTTGTAAATACCCTGGAGATGTTATATTAGAGAAAACGCATTAATAGAAAAAAACGCATCATTACCGCAAGATGAATAGAGGTGCGGTTTTACAGCTTTATAGTTCAGAGAGTTTTTTCCCCTTCAAAATATATTGATGATGAGGAATAAGACTGATCTCAGCTAATAAGAGAGTTTTTTATCATGAAATAAGACTAATGGAAAAGTCGAATAAATCCATCAATCGGAATCAATTTGGACATCGGTAAATTATACAATCGAATTGAGATATCCGAATCTTTTAAATAGAACACTGGATCCATGACTCCACTTTTTGTGTCCAATCCAATTGGGTTTAAAAATGGGGGCCAACAGGTGTGACGATACCACTGAGGAAGGGACCAGAACAGTCCCGAAACGCGTCAGGGTTGGAGTCCACATCTGTGAAAAGACCCCCTTCTAGCATGGTCATGCATTAAGATTCGGATGTCCTACCGACTTTCTTTATTTCGACTCTACCTTTCCCAGGGGACATACGGAAACATTGCTACAGATCCCGCGAGATTTTGGGACAGACAGCGCACGTAGTACGGCAGGAGACGCCGAGATGGGATCTATATCGTGTTGAGCCATAATAATCGGGAACTGTTGTTTTCAGATTCAGATATGCACCATCATAATACTGAAATCTAATCCAAGATAGAGCCCGGACTTTGGGACAAAACTAAGACTAATTGTTATAAAAGGCACATTGGATTTTAACATACGGATGAGGTCCTCTAGGTGATAACCTGATCAACTTAAGGGACAATCCACAATTGAGATCTGTCTATTCCATTGTTCATTGTTTATTAGTACTCTTTGTTAGATGTTTTTATTATAGTTTCATTTATTATGTGTATTTTTTAAATAAAAGTTATTTTTATACAAGGAGACAAAGGTACATCTTGATACAGATGTAGAGTGCACACCCTAATTAGTTTATTATAAAAAAAAAAAAAAACTTACCTCTTCAGCTCCAGACAGTGCTGCCACTCGGCAGATTCACTTACCTTCCCTGGTCTTTATCCCGCCGCGCTGTACTGTGACCTGACAGCTCACTGCATCAGGTCATAGTGCGCATCTACGTGCACTATATCCGGATGCTGGATTTGTCAGGATACAGAGCATGGCCTGAAGAAGACCAGGGAAGGTAAGGACAGACAGTGCAGTGCTGTTCTCAACTCCCTTGCCTCCAAAATGCTAATGACCGCTTCCATTTTCACTATATGCTCTGGCAGGGTGCCGGGGAACATGCATTGTTCCCCACCCCTGCTTTAAATACACAAGTGTTCAGTCAATCAGGGTGGCTTATATTTATATCTTCTAGGATTTCCTCTTTCCAGGATGGTCCCTACTCTCTATCTTGACGTTCTCAGAATCTCTCTAAGATTGAACCTCTTATTTCTGCAGCAATTTCTCTCTCTCTTTACTCATGGTATATAGTTTATCACTGTAGACACAAGTCTTACAGGTCCTACTGCCTCTTGTGATCTCTAAGAACATCGTTTTCTCATTCAACATATTATCTCTCTCCCTTCACTAAAACCATCAAACCCCTTCTCTCATCCCCTGACCATAATCATTCAATCCCCTTTCTTTTCTTCCTCATGGACTTATTTCTTCATGATACCTTCCTTTGCTGTCTCCATATACCACAGCAAATTACATTGTACATAACACAATAAAACTTTAGCATTGCATACTGTTCTAAGTGGCAATTTTACCCTAAGTCACTATTTCCCCATTACCAGCTGATCACTGTGGATCATTTTTTCCTGCTGTGGCCACTAGAGATAACATTTGTAATTACATGGTGACCACTGAATGATCGTTCAGATAAAATATGTGTGCTTGGAGCCAGTTTGAGTAAGAAATACAGCTCTCCACTCTGGATCTAGGTAGGGCCCTGAGCAATTTGAGACAGTATAGACATAGTAAAACAATCCCTTTAAATACTCCTGCTTTTACATGTCTATCTGCTCTAATTTCGGTATACTACTCTACTTTATGCTCATATTCTACCCAGCGAATAATATCTTATATTCCAGTGTAGTCCACTACTCCCAAATATAGTAAAAACACTCTGTAAATCAATGGGTCACTATCCAATAAAGTATTCCTGAGTTTTTCCTAAGACCCCAATCAGCTAGATTTTGACGACGCTTTGTTTGGCTATTCTAGGCACTACCATAAAAATGAATGGAGGGCTGCAACACATGCGCGGTGTACTCCTGTTCACTTTGGGAGCTCCGTTCTAGAGATAGGTGCAGTCAGGGGTATAGCTATAGGGGGTGCAGAGGTAGCAGTCGCTACCGGGCCCAGGAACCTGAAGGGGCCCAAAGACACTTGTGCCACATAAGAAGACACACAAAGCACTGAGGGAAGGGGGCCCAAGCTGAACTCTTGCACCAGGGCTCATGAGCCTTTAGCTACGCCCCTGGGTGCAGTCCCATAGGTGGGACATTGGTGGCATATCCTAGCGATATGTCATCAGTGATGGAGGTGAGACAACCCCTTTAACAGGTGGACGTTGGCTTACAGGATAATCTATAGGTGACAGGTTTTCCTCCTTCTGGACGAGATCATTTTTGCATATTTTTTCCAAAAAGCAAACCATGAAATATTCCCTACTAGATGGCTCTCTACAAGAAAAATCAGTTCATTTTGTGGGGACGTTCAAGGGATTTTTTGACTCAGTAGCGGATAAGTAGCTGAGCTGCAATACCAAGCACAGTCACTATAGAATGTACGGCGCTGTGATTGGTAAGCTGTGAGGAAGCCACGGCCCTCACCAGAGCTCCACGGCCTTTTCAAACAGCTGATCGTTAGAGGTCTCAGGTGTCAGACACTCACATATCAGAGACTGATGACCTATCCCCAGGATTGCAAAGAAAAGAATACAATGCAACAGCACTCTGCAAACCAAATAAAGTACAATAATGCCATATTAATAGAAAATATTCTGATGATAATGCTACACTTATTTTGTAAATTTGAGATTCTTGGCAAATACATTTTGTACAAAATTATTTAGGCCCGTCCGCCAAACGTCAAGGCGATCTCTGTAAGACAGGAAACTAAGACTAAATGCTACCTGTTATATGCCATAACAGCCACCATAAAATTCAGGGAGTGTAGGTTCTATGTGCATGCTGGGTCCACTCTGCTTTTTATCATTTTTGGTGCCAAAATGGCCTTCATTAAATTCAGCAGATGCAGGTAACAACATGCATGCTGAGTCCACTCTATACCTCTTCTAGTGCCAGACGGCTTCCAATAAATGTGATAAGAGTCCACTCTATACCTTTCCTGGTGCCAAAAGGCTTCCAGTAAGTCAGGAAGAGCAGGCCATAGCTTTATACTTACACTAATTAAAATCATCCTATGTGGCAGACAGGCTGGTCAGGGGTGCAAGACTAAATGGAGTCAGACACAAATCTAGTTCGAACTGCAAAAAAAAAAAAAAAAAGGGGGGGGGGCAGTCTGCACATCCCAATGTGCAGGGATTGGTCATCAGTATAAAAAAGTCTATGGCCCTAGAGAAAGAATATTTTCTTCCTTCCAGATTATAGTTACTTTTCATACCTTTTCTCATTAGCATTGCCTTAAAGACTCTAAGACTAAGAGAGGCCATTGGCCTATCTAACTGGGACAAAATCCTCAAAAATAAAAATACAGCCACTAAATGGGATATTTTTAAAAGCATCCTAAAATCGAATTGTGAGAGGTGCATACTTTACGGGAATAAATAGAATTGTAAAGAAAGTAATAAATGACTAAAATAAAGCATTTAAATCAATAAAACAGGAAGGTAGTGCGGCAGCATTGGAAAACTATAAGGAAAAATATAGAATATGTATAAGACAAATAAAAGCAGCCAAACTAGAGACAGAGAGATTAATTGCCAAAGAGAGTAAAACTAATCCTAAAATGTTCTTTAATCATATAAATAGTAAAAAGTATAAATCTGAAGGTGTTGGCCCTCTACAGAGTAATAAGGAGGAGACAGCGATGAGGAGAAAGCAAAGCTACTAAACAAAACAGAGCCTGGAAACTATACGCCAGTAAGTTTAACATCTGTCTAGGGTAAACTGTTTGAAGGTTTTCTAAGAGATGCTATCTTCGAGTACCTCAATGAAAATAAGCAAATAATGCAATAATGCCATATCAGCATGGCTTCAAACTAATTTAATCAGTTTCTATGAGGAGGTAAGTTCTAAACTTGACAGCGCGAATCAATGGATGTCATATATCTTGACTTCTCCAAACCATTTGATAGTGTATCACATAATAGGTTAACATATTAAATGAGAATGCTTGGACTGGGAGAAAATGTCTGTATGTGGGTAAGTAACTGACTCAGTGATAGAAAACAGAGGGTGGTTATTAATGGGTCACTGGATACCACAGGCCCTATTCTCTTTAATATATTTATTAATGGTCTTGTAAAAGGCTTGCACAATAAAATATACATTTTTGAAGGTGATACTAAACTGTAATTAACACTAAAGTTGACAGTATACTGTATATACTGTATATACTACATATGACAGTATACTGTATATATACATAGGGCCCTGGAGCAGGGGGTACTTTGATGTTTGGACATTTGTGTATTTCCCTATGCAACTTGCAATGTTTAATTCTGTGAAACTGGATTTTATATGTTGTGATATATTATTAAAAGGATATATTATTATTTAAAGAGGACCTGTCACCACCCCTGACATGCCTATTTTAATAGCTACATGCATTCCCATGTAATAACAATTCAGGAGCATCCTCTATTATTTCTACTAGAAGTTATGAATAATTGCTATTAGCCTTCAGTAAAGGTACAGAGGGGGGTAACCAGTTGGGGGCTGGGGTGAACCTGCACAGTCTGAAAATGGCAGCACTGATTTGATAGAGTGAGTCTGTGCATGGATCCCCCCCACCCCCAATGAGTTACTTCCCCTTTGTACCTTTACTGAAGGCTAATAGCAATTCATTTATAACTTCTAGTAGAAATGATAATGGAATGGCACAACATAGAGTCGTAAGAATAGATGTTTCAGAATTGTTATTACAAGGGGAATGCATGAAACTATTAAAACATACATGTCAGGAGTGGGTGAAGTTCCTTTTTAATGAATACTGAGAGACTGTTAGGTCTTTGAATGAGAAATTTTCCACAGCTGCCATAGAGTTGAAAGAAGACCATGTTTTGGAGGAAAAAAGTGAGACGTTGTTTACCACCAAAAGCAGACAGTCTGACCTTTTGAATGGCTTGTTTTATCTCTGTTGTTATATCTGCTGTGTCATTGCCATTGAGTATCATTGAAGCTCTAATGTAAGTCTATGAGAGACGGAAAGTGTTACAAATGTATCTGTTTGTGGTGAGCTTCTCCATTCCACCCCTCCCACTAGAAAGTTCTAGTCTAGCTAAAACTGTGCAGTCGTGGCCAAAAGTTTTGAGAATTACATAAATATTGGAAATTGGAAAAGTTGCTGCTTAAGTTTTTATAATAGCAATTTGCATATACTCCAGAATGTTATGAAGAGTGATCAGATGAATTGCATAGTCCTTCTTTGCCATGAAATATAACTTAATCCCAAAAAAAACGTATGGGTACGCCCTAATATCCGAGTCCTTAAAGAAAAAAAGGGCGTACCCATACGGCCTAAATTAAATCTGGTGTAAAAAATAAAAAATAATCGAGATATAAACATGATTCGTGCTGCGATCGTGCAGCAGGAACCATGTTCATATGCCGTGAGGGGTCCTGTGACCCCCCGTATCGGCGATCGCTGCAAACCGCAGGTCAATTCAGATCTGCGGTTTGCAGCGCTTTGCGATGTATCTGATCCCCGCGGTCTATGACCGCGGGGATCAGATATTTTAAAATGCCGGCAAATGTTTGTTTTAATTTATGTAACCTCCCCCTCCAGTGCCCTCATTCTGATGGGCGGTGCGGGGAGGGGGGGAGGCTTGCGGGTGATGCGGTGGGAGGTGCGGCAGGCAGTGCGGGGGGCGGGAGGGCGCGCGATTCTCTGCCAGCCAATCCGCTCAATTTCAGGATGGCCGAGCTTGGCAAGCAGAGTGTGCACATTGCTGACACTCTGCTTGTAACAGCTGAAATCCGTGCAGGTACAGATGTCAGCCTTTTAACCCCTTCCATGCCGCGGTCCGTAGGGACCACTGTATGGAAGTGGTTAAGAGGGAGGGAGCTGCTGTGGGGGGCTGCTGTGCCTGGTGCAGCCCTGCTAGCTCCAGTCCCCAGCTTCCCTCCCTCCCCATCCTCCGCTGCTCTGTTATAGCAGCGGAGGAAGGTAACCATGGCAACAGGACGCCTTCAAAGGTGTCCTGCTTGCTATGGTAACAGAACTCTGATCAGACTTTTGCTAAAGGCAAAAGTCTGATCAGACTAAGTGTCAAGTAAAAAATAGAGTACAGTACATTATATAATGTACTGTACTGTATTATACAGACACCAGATCCACTGGATCTTCAAGAATCAAGTGGGTCTGGGTAAAAAAAGGCAAAAACAAAAAAACTAATTTATCACTAATAAAAAATAAAAAATACACTACACATGTTATATATCACGGCGTTCGTAATGACCTGATCTATAAAATGGGTTTGTTACTTTCCCCACACGATGAACGTCATAAAAAAAAACAACAAAAAACTATGATAAAATTGAAATTTTGCCTACCTCACTTCCCAAAAAAGCTAATAAAAGTGATCAAAAAAGTTGTATCTACATCCAAATGGTACTAATCAAACCATGACCTCGTCCCGCAAAAAATGATACCTTACTGTACCTTAGAAAATCGCCTAAAAAATTAAAAAATTATGGCTCTCAGGCTATGCAGACACTAAAACATGTTTTTTTTTGTTTCAAAAATATGATTGTGCAAACCTAAATAAATAAATAAATAAATAAAGTAGACATATTAGTTATCACCGTGTCCATAAGAACCTGAACTATAAAAATAACACATGAACTAACCCCTCAGGTGGACACCGCAAAAAAATATATATATATATATACTTTAAAAAGCAGTTTTTTGTCACCTAACATCAGAAAAAGTGTGACAGCAAGCGATCAAAAAGTAATATGCACCCCTAAATAGTGCAATTAAAACTGTCATCTCATCCCACAAAAAATGAGCCCCTACCTAAGACAATTGGACAAAAACAAAAAAAAACTGACTCTCAGACTATGGAGATACTAAAATAGTTTTTTGTTTGTTTAACAAAGGATATTATAGTGTAAAACCTAAATAAATTTGAAAGAGTAGACATATTAGGTATTGCCACGTCCGTAAGAATCTTCTCTACAAAAATAACACATGACCTAACCCCTCATATGAACACAGGGTTAAACAAAACACAGTCAAACAAAACTCTATATTTATTGCCCTCATTCTGTAGTTTACAGAAACATCCCATATGTGGTCGTAAACTGCTGTATCGCCAGTGCATAGAATGAAATAAACACCATATGGTTTTTAGAAGCCAGATTTTGACAGACTGGTTTTTTGACACCATGTCCCATTTGAAGCTCCTCTGACGCTCCCCCAGAGTAGAAACTCCATAAAAGTGACCCCATATAAGAAACTACACCCCTCAAGGTATTCAAAACTGATTTTACTAACTTTATTAACCCTTTAGGTGTTCCACAAGAGTTTATGGCAAATGGAGATGAAATTTCAGAATTTCTATTTTTTATTACCTTGTCTCACACAAATGTATTATAGAGCAACCAAAAATCATATGTACCCTAAAAAAAATACCACCAAAACTGCCAACTTATCCAGTAGTTTCCAAAATGGGGTCACTTTTTTGGAGTTTCTACTCTAGGGGGCATCAGGGGGGCTTGAAATGGGCCATGGTGTAAATAAACCAGTCCATCAAAATTTGCCTTCCAAAAACCAGATGAAGTTCCCTTCACTCTATGCCCTGCCGTTTGGCAATACAGTTCACGACCACATATGTTTGGCTGTTAACCCTTGATTTGTTCATGTAAAAAATGGATTCAAATGGAAAATTTGCCACAAAATCAAAATTCTGAAATTTTATGTCCATATGCCATGAACTCTTGTGGGTTAACAACGTTTGTAAACTCAGTTTTGAATACTTTGAGGGGTGTAGTTTCTACAATGGGGTCATTTTTGGGTGGTTTCTATTATGTTAGCCTCACAAAGTGACTTCAGACCTGAACTGGTCCTTAAAAATTGAGTTTTTGAATTTTTTTGAAAATATTCAAGATTTGCTTCTAAACTTCAAAGCCTTGTAACGTACCCAAAAAATAAAATTGCATTCCCAAAATGATCCAAACATGAAGTAGACATTTAGGGAAAGTAAAGTAATAACTATTTTTGGAGGTATTACTATGTATTATAGAAGTGGACAAATTGAAACTTGAAAATGTGCAAATTTTTCAAAATTTTTGTAAATTTTGTATTTTTTTATGCAAAAAAATGTTACCAGTGTCATGAAGTACAATACGTGCCGAAAAAACAATCTCAGAATAGCCTGGATAAGTAAAAGTGTTTTAAAGTTATCACCACATAAATTGACACTGCTCATATTTGCAAAAAATGGCCTGGTCCTTAAGGTGAAATAGGGGGTTAAAGGACTTGCTGAGATCATTTCAGTAATCGTTTTGTTAACTTAGGTGAGAATGTTGATGAGCACAAGGCTGGAGATCATTATGTCAGGCTGATTGGGTTAAAATGGCAGACTTGACATGTTAAAAGGAGGGTGATGCTTGAAATAATTGTTCTTCCATTGTTAACCATGGTGACCTGCAAAGAAACACGTGCAGCCATCGTTGCGTTGCATAAAAATGGCTTCACAGGCAAGGATATTGTGGCTACTAAGATTGCACCTCAATCAACAATTTATAGGATCATCAAGAACTTCAAGGAAAGAGGTTCAATTCTTGTTAAGAAGGCTTCAGGGCGTCCAAGAAAGTCCAGCCAGCGCCAGGATCATCTCCTAAAGAGGATTCAGCTGAGGGATCGGAGTGTCACCAGTGCAGAGCTTGCTCAGGAATGGCAGCAGGCAGATGTGAGCGCATCTGCCTGCACAGTGAGGCGAAGACTTTTGGAAGATGGCCTGGTGTCAAGAAGGGCAGCAAAGAAGCCACTTCTCTCCAAAAAAAACATCAGGGACAGATTGATCTTCTGCAGAAAGTATGGTGAATGGACTGCTGAGGACTGGGGCAAAGTCATATTCTCCGATGAAGCCTCTTTCCGATTGTTTGGGGCATCAGGAAAAAGGCTTGTCTGGAGAAGAAAAGGTGAGCGCTACCATCAGTCCTGTGTCATGCAAAAAGTAAAGCATCCTGAGACTATTCATGTGTGGGGTTGCTTCTCATCCAAGGGAGTGGGCTCACTCACAATTTTTCCCCAAAACACAGCCATGAATAGAGAATGGTACCAAAACACCCTCCAACAGCAACTTCTTCCAACAATCCAACAACAGTTTGGTGAAGAACAATGCATTTTCCAGCACGATGGAGCACCGTGCCATAAGGCAAAAGTGATAACTAAGTGGCTCAGGGACCAAAACATTGACATTTTGGGTCCATGGCCTGGAAACTCCACAGATCTTAATCCCATTGAGAACTTATGGTCAATCCTCAAGAGGCGGGTGGACAAACAAAAACCCACTAATTCTGACAAACTCCAAGAAGTGATTATGAAAGAATGGGTTGCTATCAGTCAGGAATTGGCCCAGAATTTGATTGAGAGCATGCCCAGTCGAATTTCAGAGGTCTTGAAAAAGAAGGGCCCACACTACAAATACTGACTCTTTGCATAAATGTCATGTAATTGTCGATTAAAGACCTTGAAACGTATGAAGTGCGTGTAATTTTATTTCACTACATCACAGAAACAACTGAAACAAGCAAACTTTGTGAAAACTAATATTTGTGTCATTCTCAAAACTTTTGGCCATGACTGTATATAAGGAGAGCAGTCAAAGCCCCTAGTGTGCTGCAGATAGGGAACAATGCTTGGAGAAGAGACTCTGCCTGACTACTGAGTGACCAGAAGAAGGTGCTGAGGTGGGGATACTCTGACACAGACCCTAGATCACCAGCCTTGGACAGGCCTTCTAAAGAGAGAGAGAGAGGGACAACTAGCTAAGGCCTTTCCTCATCATCAAACCCTTCTTCTGCCAGGGAGGAAACTGGAGAAGCCAGCCCAATGCCTTGCCTGTATTGTTTTGCACCTGAATCCCTCCAGTAAAGAAGCACCCTGGTTACTGCAGACCCTGACTATCTGGACTTATTTCCTATTGGAGTGCACCACGCCTTACCTTTCCTTCTGGAGAGCAGCAACGCATGGTATAAACATGTAGGAGAGTAAAACTGGATCGCACATTCTCAAACACTATGCTTTTGATATAACAACTGTTTCTCACAATATTTAAAAGGGGATTCTCAGCACAATTCATAATTCATGTCAAAGTATGCTATGCATAAACATGAGGCATTGGTACACAGTTTGATCAAAGTGCATAGGCCCACTTACCGCGACAAGGTTGCCTCTATCAAGTGGGAAACTACTCTAGCTATGGCGCAGCGAAGCGCAGCGGCCACGAGCACCACAGCACCGCACCACCAGGGGGGCTGGAGCCAGAAATCACACAGTGCCCCCACTGTGCAGCAAAACCACCATGGCCCTGGGCCCCACCACCCCACCAGCACAGCACACAGGCACAAATGGCCGCCACGCAGTACTGCACCATGTTAGCAGATGCAAAGAGATCACCCATTCATGCCTCCCAGGGAGTCCAATGAGAGGTAGTAGAAATTAGTGGGGTTACTGTGCGGTGCCTGGGTCCCGCCCTCCGCTGGTGCAGTGCCGGTTGTTCGTGGTCGCGATGCAGTGCTGCGCCATAGCTGGAGTAGGTTCCCACTTGATAGAGGCAACCTTGTCGCGGTAAGTGGGCCTATGCGCTTTGATCAAACTGTATACCAATGCCTCATGATTATGCATAGCATATTTTGACATGAGTTATTAATTGTGCTGCATGATGTAGGATACGTAGGACGTCGGTGTGCCACTTCCCCTCGCTCCCTCTCCCTCTGCTGCTCTCGGTGCTTAGGATCTATGCCCAGACAAATGCTCCTGTTGTGCTCCCTGCGACTGATGCCTAGATACCTTTTTTAATGGCATAAGCTTCCATCCAAGGTGCGAGCACCTTGGATGTGCAAGGGGTCGAGGTGAGCAGACAACGGCCGTGCTCCCTTGGATGAGTTACTCTCCTCGTGGAAATCATCGCGAGAGCTGGAAAAATCATTGCGAGAGCTGGGCTGCAATGGAAGCGGGAGATGCTGTCTCTGAAAGCGGGCAAGCCAGCATGGGGTTTGTGTCCCTTCTTGGAGATTCATGCATCCAGTTGGCATGATCATGGTGGTCCTCTCTTCCTGGCTTTAGCCACGTGGCCGGGCCATATGGCCACCTGCCTTGTCTCACCAGATTTACCCTGCATTGTAAAGGAACCTAATGACCGTTGTCACCTGGTTGGTTTTCTGAAAGTTGCGTGAGTAATTACAGTCAACAGACTACTAACAATTACTAACTTAACCGCATGCCTCTTAAATAATCTTTTAACATCAAATTATGAATGGCAAGCTTCTTTACTTAACCACATTGTCTTCTCTGTGGAAAGCTCAATATACTGTCTCTGACACATGTGGGGTATTCCCGTGGAAAATGATTTTTACCAGCTGCAAAGGGTCTGTGTAGGGGATTTAGTAAAGTCCAGTAAATAGACATAGATCCAGGCGGTCTCAGCCCCCAGGACAGGAGGCCCGTATTATTAGCTGGAGCCTGGTGGAGTACTCCTGCATGCGTGTTTGGCCTATTGCTGTGCATTAACATTGGTCTTCTACATGCAATTAATCTCTCCAATGTATATTGGTGAATTAGCAGCTTAGAACACCTGCTTCCTGGGGGATAGGTATTTTCCCTTGCACCGTATTGAAATTTATACGGCGAATTTAGTATGTTATGTTTTTTTCCTGTGATATTTTATGCGCAGTGCGTCGGGCATCGTGAAGCATAGCAAGACAGACTTTTTGGCTCTACTAGAACTGTGTTCACCCTGGTCATCGCTTCGCTCAGTGGAATATAAATGAAAGACCGTGTGTTGTTTTAGCTGGTTATAACTAACACATCTATTCCACTGTAAACTAACTGTAATACAGGAAGTGGTTAATCTATCTAAAATTTGGTGTTTATGTGACCTCTTCTATCCCCTGAGACACTTTATTATGCATATTGGCTTTCTCTTGTAAATGATATGTGTATAACTGTATTGATATACTTATTCCATCTTTACAGCTCCCACCATTAGGTGTAATAATCTAACGAGTGGTTCTTTGGATTTCAGGACATGGGATCGTGTTGGTCATAAGGTAAATGAAAGGTGGAAAATAAAAAAAAGAGGCAAAGGGGGAAAACGGATTAATATTATATCTTTTCCTACCTGTTTTTGAAGAAGAAAAATAAATAAAAAAAAATAACCTAAAATCACAGTCACAGTATGCCCCCAAAAGTCCAGAATAGAAGGTCCACTGGCCCGGCCTCTCCCGAATTTACAGGCTCCAATAGCCCTAAAAATAAAATGGATACATTTCTTAAATCCCCAGTGTCTAAGTTAAGATCATCTGACAAGACAAAAGGGTGGGGGGGGGGGGGCATTATGGGCCCTTTGGGAATGATATGTAGGGAAGACGAACGATCCCTTTTTGATTAACTAGGAGGCAGTTCTGACCACATGGACCAAAGGAATGAACTTATAGATAAAAAAAACTTGAGGACATCTTAGAGGCAGTTCGCCTATCTAATTCCTCCCTTAGAGAATTATCCACTAAGGTTGTGACTGTCCAGACCGACATCTCATTAATAAGAGGAGGTTTCACAGGGGATTAAAAAAGAAACTGATCCTGATACCAAAAGAGTTGATTCGCTTGAAGCAGAGGAGAATCAAGTAAGGAAAAAACTAATTGAGATGGAGGATAGAGCTAGAAGAACCAATCTTCGATTGGTGGGCTTCCCTGAGGGTAGTGAGAAGAAGGATCCAACAGGCTTTGATCAAGACTGGCTCTTGGAGGTTTTTAGTGAAGAAAAACTTTCTTCTTTTT
This sequence comes from Bufotes viridis, assembly GCA_033119425.1. NCBI lineage: Eukaryota > Metazoa > Chordata > Amphibia > Anura > Bufonidae > Bufotes > Bufotes viridis. The sequence continues at coordinate 11,063,172 of CM065592.1, read as the reverse complement.
TTTGGTCGAACAAGCCCCTAGAGTTCCAGGAAAAACTCCTCCCCCGGGAGCGCTCCCAGTAACATATTTGCTAGATTATTGGCTCAACAAGATGGGGACATAATAATGAAAAGAAAGCGTGATACATTAGAAATGTGAAACAGCAAACTATAGCTGACAGCCTCTTTACGCATTGGGATGGGATAGGGTGAAGAGAATAGTATCAAACGAGGGACACACACTTTAGGTTCCTACATAAGGCCATATATGGATTCAACCATTCTAGTACAAATTTAGACCCGACCAGACTCACGGCATGTCCAAAGTGCAATACTCCCAACACGGATATGTTGTACGGGATGTGGTCGTGTCCTGCTTCATCTAAATACTGGAAAATGGTACGCCACCATTTAAAGCAGCATTTAAAAATTCAAATACCAATAACAGCGGACCTCATTTTATTTAATATTCCATTCCACCTGAAAAGGTGTGCTTACCGATGATAACACATGTCGCTATATTGGCGGCTAAGCGCTGCCTTTTAGCCAAATGGTTACAACCACATACCCCAACGGCAATGGAAATTTTTTAACACATTACAAAATGTTTTGACATGGATAGGATAGATGCGGAGCAAGTCCAGGGACGCCAGGTCAAGGCTTTCTTTGCAAAATGGGGTACCTTCATTTCTGTAGTTTTTTCTGATAGGGACCTATTGACGATAATGACCCCCTTCACAAACTCTGAATGGTACTTAAAACAAAAGGTGGCGGGTACACTGGGTAGGCTACTAGTGGACTAAGTGTCCCAAGGATGGGTGGATGAGGAGTCGCACCAAATGGGTAGGGGTGGGCGGGGGGGGTGGGATATGGACAAGGTTATTATAATACCATGAGAAGTACTGTGTGTTAATTATTTTAGTAAGTATCCTACTAATGTACTATGATATGTATGTCTTGTATTTTTGTTACGAGAAAATTAATAAAAATTATGTTACAAAAAAAAAAAAGAAAGCGTGATATTACTGAACTGCTCTATAATGGCTTCAAGATAGGGATCTACCCAGTACTATCAGCTGCCACCCAGAGAATACATAGAGGCTTCTGGGAAGTAAAACATAGGTTGGCCAGTGCCAAGGTTAAGTATTCCATGGAATACCCCGTGACATTGAGAGTCATTTTTCAAGAACAGATTTTCTTTTTCGCTACTCCTAAGGAAGTTTCGGATTGGGCGGACCGCAAGGGTATAGATGCCTGAATTTGTATCTGTAATTACTATTTAAAAGAGATGGGCGGGGGAGGGAGGTTTGGATTGGGGTAAGGCAAATTGGTAGAGGTATGCAGGGTTGTTTCACCCTCCGAACCATGTGAACATAGAGGGGGTTGGGGGGTGGGTTCAGGGGGTTGATTGGGGAGGGGGGGGGATCGCCTGTGTCTAATGTGCTGCAAAGCACATACCATATGAGATCATTCCCCAATATTAATCTCTATTAAGACTAATGATAGCCCACAAATATTTAAAAACTTTAGGATAAACCTACATTGGTTCAAGCTCATTCAAGAAACTGATAAAATAAGTAATGATATCTAAGAGATCTGGAGGTTTAATTTCAACTCCACCCATTCCCAATTCAATAAAATTGAATTCAATAAAAACACTTCTACGCGGTATATATTTTAGTAGAATCAAACATTGCAAGGCTAAATTTGCCAAAAAAGAGAAACTTCTAGAACAGAGGGTTAGTTCCTTGCAGATAGAAAACGTTAAAAAGAATAATGAAGAATCCCAAAAGCAATTAAGGGGGGCTAAAGAAGAGTTTAATAACTATCTACAGCAAAAAGCACAACAACGAATGTTCTTTATGGGTCAAAAATATTTATGTGACAGAGGTAAACCGGGAAGGCTTTTAGCCTCATTAGTGCATAATCAAAGGCCCTCAAATAAAATCAGTAAGATTAGATTGAAAATGGTAGGATATCTAGGGATCCTAATGAAATTAAGTGGGAATTTAAAGATTTTTTTCTCTGTCCTATATAAATCGGAAATATATATGGACAAGAGTATGACCCATGGATATTTCTTGAAGGGATTGCATTAGCTAGATTAACTGAAGAAGATAGGGCCTTTCTGGATCGGCCTATTCAACCGGACAAATTAAGGGACGCAATAAATTCTATACACGGCAACTCTGTACCAGGTCCAGATGGGCTACCTTTTGAGATATATAGAAAATTAGGCGTCCCGCTACTAGCATATCTAGAACAGGTCCTTAAGGAATCTTGGAAGTTGGGTTTTTTCCCCTTTCCTTTCGGGAGGCTACCATCACCCTAATATTAAAAAAGGATAAAAACGATCAGGAAATTGAGACATATTTCCCCATTTCCCTATTAAACACTGATTATAAAATTTGCGCAAAACTTCTTGCGAATAGGCTTAAAAGGGTAATAGGTAAAAGGATCCACTTGGATCAATACGGTTTTATCTCAAAATGACAAGCACAAATAAATATACACAGGACCATGGTTAATATTCATCTTGGTAAAGGTGAGGACCACTCCATCCTGTCACTTGATGCCGCGAAGGCCTTTTTTCAGGGTAGAGTGGGACTTCTTATGGAAAGCTATGGAAAAGATAAATATAGGAGGGAGTTTTACGGAGTTTTTTTAGATGGGTTAAGCTCTTATATAATCAACCCCTGGCTAGTATTAATGTTAACGGCGAGACAACTAAACTCCTTATACTATCCCGGGGTTCTAGACAGGGTTGCCACTTATCTCCTGTCCTATTTGCCATCTTTATGGAGCCATTGGCCCAGAAGATAAGAGCAGATAATCAGATTAGGGGTTTTAGTGGACAAGATGTAATGGACAAAATCAGCTTATAAACTGATGATGTTCTTCTATATTTGAAAGATGGTTATTCCATTTTACCACATGTGATGAAATTCATTAACGAGTTTGGGCAATCCTCAGGATTTAAAGTCAATTGGTCCAAATCCATGATTTTACTTTTAATTAGGCCACCTCACTCTCAGAAATCCGAGGTTAGAATCTTTTCTTTATCAGATTCTATGGTATATCTTGGTATCAGGATTAGCCCAGTAATAAAGGAGTACAGTAAATAGAATTTATACCAAATTGTTGAAAAAATAAAGGGCAAAATCAGCGTTTGGCAAAAATTATCTTTCTATAAACCAGATCAGTGGCGTGCCCAGGGGGGCGGTCCACCCCGGGTACCAGCTGTAACTTGAAACAGGGGGGTGCCGCTGCGCTGCCACTAACACAGAAGCAGTGCGCAGCCGCACAGCAGCCAGCAGGAGGATCTGGACCCGGCCGCCGCCGCCAGGACAGAGAGGAGAGTCGTGAGACAGTGAAGAGGCGTGGCGCTGGGCGGGCCAGCCGGGACGGACGTCTTACTGTCTGAGTGATGGATAGATGGAGGAGGGGCAGCCCGGCCCTTATGCAGGAGGAGCCTGGAGGGGGCGTGTCGCGGCTGTTGCCGGCTGCTGCTGCCTGGCTAGAGTGGTGAGATGGAGCAGAGGAAAGGGGCGGGACGTAGCCAGGTCACATGGGCGCTGCAGCAGGGAATGGAAATAGCGTGCCCCGTGCGTGTGCGCTCCCTGACGTTAGAGCGCGCACGTTAGGCACGAGTAACGCACATTTCGCCGGCGGGAATGGCAGCCATTGTCCTCTGTGACTGGTGGTGACTGCTGCCTCGTCAGTCTTGCTCAGCCAGCCCAGCGCCCAGCAAGCATTTTCCTCCTCCTGCCTGGTCTCCTGCTGTGCTGTGTGTGTGTGTGACATGACCCCCTTCTGCCTAGAGTAGACACACACAGTCACAAAACAAGTCCTGTCCATCCAGTGATCCACAGAACAGGGCCAGTTCATTCAGGCTCACTACTGCCTGCCAGTAGCTAGTGTGGGTATTTTTTTAGTAGATGATAAGGGCCTTGCTATGCTTACATTGCCTTGATATTGAAAAATGGGGCCCATGGGGTGGGGGGGGAATGTTTTGAGGAGTCAGTGAGTCACAAGGCTGTGGCCACCCAGGGCAGAAATGTGCAAAGGTGTCTAAATAGATGGGAAAAAGGACCACTACCAGGCCCAGCCAGGCCTATTAACTCCAGCCTGCTCTATAAAAATATAACATGATCTGACGATAACCTGCCATCGTGTCAACCTGTAAAAAAAGAGTGTAATACCAAGTGACCAAAAAGCCATATGTACCCCTAAATGGATTTTTGATTAATTCTGTGAGGAAGATATCGCTGTGGAAATTGGACGATTGCGGAGGCATTTGGAGGCTGCCAACATCAGCATTGAAGAGGCAAAGAAATGGTCAGGATTGCAGTTTTTGGAGTTTATTGTGAAATAGGATTTTTGTGAATCTCTACCAAACTTGTCACTGTGTTTAAGATTCTTTTTGACTGTCTGTGTATCTATTGCTTCATATGAAAGAAGTTTTTCAAAATGAAAATTGATAAAAAATTACTTACGCTCAACTATGAGCCAGACAAGATTGACAAATCTGGCTTTACTTTCAATTGAACATGAATATGCAAAAAAGGTGAATTTTGATGAGGTCATTGATCGTTTTGCAGAAATTAAGGCACGACAGAAGAGACCGCTCTAAAACATTATATGCAAGTGCATGCTGTTCAGCTGACGCACTAAAACATTATATGCAAGTGCCTGCAGGTGAGCTGACGTTCTAAAACATGATATGCGAGTGCCTGAAGATGAGCTGACGCTCCAAAAAATTAGATGCGAATGCATGGTGTTCAGCTGCCGCTCTAAAACATTATATGCGAGTGCATGCTGTTCAGCGGACCCTATAAAAAAATTTGAGTTGAGGGCCTGCAGTTAAGCTGACCTTATTAAAAAAATTAGAGTGCAGGGAAGATATACAATCTGGGTGAGGAGGAGAAAACAAGATTCAACCATATACTCTTTTTTGTAGTGGAAAAGGTGCATGGGAATACACTACAGTAGATTGAGTACATTATAAATGAGAGATTGAAATTGCCTTTATGTTCATCATCAGCTCAGCTCTCCTCTGGTGGAGTTGAGAAATAAGGAGCCATCCAGGCCTTGTTCATTTTTATCAGCAGAAGCATTGCCAGTGGAGAAGCGGATGCGCTTATCTGTTATAATGCCACCAGCAGCACTAAATACACGCTCAGATAAAACACTGGTGGCAAGGCAGGCCAGCACCTCCAAGGTGTAGAGCGCAAGTTTGTGCCACGTGTCCAGCTTGGACATCCAGTAGTTGTAAGGCACTGAGGGATCATTTGGGATGCTGACACGGTCTGATATGTATTACTTCACCATCTTCCAAAACTTTTCTCTCCTTGTACCACTAGGCTGCGCTTCAGGTAAGGTTGCTGGCGGGGTGTCATGAATGTATCCCATGCCTTGGAGAGTGTTGCCCTGCCTTTGTTGGAACTGCTGTCTGTTCCCCTTGTCTCCCTTCCTTGGTTGCCTAAGGAAGTTCGGACTCTGCCGCTGTGTTGTCAGATAGAAAATTTTGGAGCAATCTCTCAACAAGTACCTTCTGGTATTGCAACATTTTACTCGTCCTCACCACCACAGGAATGCGAGATGAAATGTTCTCATTGTAGCAGGGGTCGAGAAGGGTGAACACCCAGTAATCCGTGTTATCTAACATTCGTTTAACGCATCTCCTCATCCTCCTCCTCCTCTGCCCATCCACGCTGAACAGATGAAAAAAAATAAGCTGAATATGGACGGTATATTGCGCCCAGATTAATGTTATTTGAAATACAGAAACTGTTTTGGGATGACGGACACTATATGTCACAAAAACCCCCAGAAAATAAACAATATATTATTGACAGATTAATGTAATTTTAAATACAGGCAATGTATTCAGATGCCGGACTGTATATGTCACAAAAAAACATATTATACGTATATTATACGTATATTACGCCCATATTAATTTAATTGGAAATACAGAACCTGTTTTGAGATGACGGACACTATATGTCACAGAAACCGACAGAAAATGGACAGTATATTATGGCCAGATTAATGTAATTTTAAATACAGACACTGTTTTGGGATGCCAGACAGTATATGTCGCAGAAATCCACAGAATATGTACACTATTAGATCCAGATTAATGGAATTTGCGCTACAGACACTGTTTGCTGATGTAGTACAGTATTTTTACACAAAGCCACACACTATGGTCACTAGATGTGGGCCAGATTATTACAGACACAGTCTGCGGATGATGTACACTATTTTGCGACTTTTTAAATGGTCGCAATAGTAAATCTGCCTAGAGATTCATTTACATAAGAAAGCACGCCCACTTTCACAAAACTGGAGAGCTCAGTGTAGAGCTTGAAAAAGTCGCAAAAAATGCGCATTTTTACCAATTGCACATTTTTTGCGACTTTTTCATTCCATTAAAGTGACTTTAGCTAATGATAAATCTGGCCCTATATGTCACTAATAGGTACACAATAAAAATATCTTGCTGCTGTCAAACACACTCCGTATTCCTAAAAAGGACTTTATGGGCTTGGAAAAGCTTCTGGTAGAAAAAACAGCTAATTTCTCTCCCTGCACTTTCTGTCTCTTCAGAAGCACTGTCCCTGAGACTGCAAGAGTTAAATTGATTGCTGCTGTAAAACACACACACACTGTTTGTCCTTAAAAAGACATTTGGGTCTTTGCAAATCTTGTTTCTGCCTACGCTCTGCTCTCCCTGTCTATGTCTGAGCCGAACATGCGTCATCAGGTGCTATATAGAACCCGATGATGCGTTCTGGCCAGCCAATTAGTGTAATACCAGTAGCTAACATGGCTACAGCATTATACTGAAGGGAATTACTTACCTGCACGTTGATTGGCTGCTTAAGAGGCGCCAAACGTGCGGGGACGAGACTCTGTACTCGGCCGAGCATGCTCGCTTATCACTAACCAGCATCTGTTCCAGGACGTGATGCAGTGGAATGACGTTGTTCATACTGTAGTTCTGTAGACTGACAAATAACGTGGCCTTCTCAAAGGGACTTAGCAAACGGCAGGTGTCACGTGTGAGCTGCCACTGGCTGACATCGAAGTTACACAGGGGAGTACTCCTGTCTGCTTGGATCATCAATAAATCGTTTATGGCCTTTCTCTGTTCGTATAGTCGGTCTAACATATGGAGGCTGGTATTGCAATGGGTGGAAAAGTTGCATATCAGCCTATGTTGGGGGATGCCGTTCTGCTGCTGCAGCTCAAGGAGGGTGTGCTTTGCGGTCTACGAGTGGCTCAAGTGCATGCAAAGTTTCCTGGCCATTTTTAGGATGTCTTGCAGATGGGTGGAAGATTTCAGGAACCGCTTGACAACCAGATTGAACACATGTGCCATGCAGGGCGCATGGCTCAACCATCCTTGATGCAGCGCCGACACCATGTTCTTCCCGTTGTTGGTCACCATGGTTTCAAATTTCAGTTTTCGCGGAGAAAGCAAGGATTTGATTTCTTGATGAAGGACAAGGAGCAGTTCCTCCCCTGTGTGACTCCATTTGCCCAGGTAAACAAGTTGCAGAACAGCGTGACACTGCCTTGCCCTGCACATGTGGTATGCTGGAGGGGCACTGTGAATTGTCCCTGCAGTGGAGGCTGAGGACACAATGGGGGTGAGGAGGCAGAGGCGGCCATTGTCGCAGGACCAACGATGTGACAACTTGGAGGCGGAAGCGTCGTCACCTGGCCAAGTTGTTGGTGTGGCTGTGCAGGAACCACATTCAACCAGTGGGCTGTAACAGACATGTATTGTCCCTGACCGTAGTTACAGCTCCACACGTCGGCGCTGCCGTGCACTTTGGCAGACACCGACAGACTCAAGGACTGGCCCACCTTCTGTTCTACATGTGTATGCAGGGCTGGTACTGCCTTTTTGGCAAAGAAATGATGGCTTGGGGTTCTCCACCTCTGCTCGGAGCAAGCCATCACTTTTCTGAAAGGTGCAGAGTCCACCTCTTGGAAAGGGAGGAACTACAGCACTAGCAACTTGGACAGGGGCACATTCGCCCACGGTTCTCCCAGGCCACTTTATGGTGACGCTGCCTATGTTGATGCAGGGCTGTGGTGCCAACATTGGCACCCTGGCCACTCTTCAGCTTCTGCCCACATATTCTACATATGGCCATGTTCACCATCTCCGGTGGCTTAACAAAAAACTGCCACACCGCCAAGTAGGTGCTTTTTACCCCCAACACTATGCACTGACTGATTGCTACCGCCGATGCCTCCCTGAACCCCTGCAACGCTACTTCCTGGGCAGCTAGGCTCCTGCGAAGTGGGTGGTCTACCCCCGGCACATTTGGCTCTCAACCTCCCACTGCTGCCACCCTGCTGACTCCTGGCCATGCTAGCGACTTGCTGGCTCCGCCGCTGCCTCACGGGCAAGCTGCCACCCTTTTCTTCTGATGATGATGAAGCCCCTAATTCACCTGGCTCCCAAGTGCGATCAGCTACACCTGTCTGCACATCACTGATGTCCTCCTCAACCGTCTCTGGGTCAGAAGCCTGACCACTCGCAACACCAGCTCCCACGCCACTCTCCTCATCACTACTTGCCCGCCTAGTGGAGGAAGCGGCGGATGTCTCCTGCACATGCAAATGGCTTGCCAGTAGCTGCTGACTGACTTCTAGTAGCTGGTCCTCACTGTATAGTGGAGCTGAGCCCACAACATACAATACTTCTCTGGCTGAGGGAACAGGGCCTTCTCCCGGGCCATGCCAACTAAGCGTTGCAACAAAGGAACCCACCAACTCTTCGCTGGGAGTGTCTGATGTCACTTGGGACAAAGTGGATGACCAAGTCAACCATTCAAGAACCGCTGTGTTTCTGGTCAAGACACAATTGCTAGATGACACCGGGAGCTCAGGCCTCTCGCTTACTGTACTGCGACCTCTGCCTGCGCCAGAAACATTTAGGCCTCTGCCACTCCTCTATGCAGGGCCTGGCACTTCTCTGTCTGACATACTGTTAGATCAAATAATCAAATGTTAGCTAAAATATTGTTTTTCTTTTGCCACTAATACATGGCAAACAGGGCTTTAGAATATATCACTGCACCACTGAACGGCAATTAGGCCCAATTTTTTTCTACTTTTACACAACACAAAAGGCTTTTCAACACATAAGTGCAACAGTGAAGGGTGAATATATTTTTGTTTCGCCACTAATACACAGCAAACAGGGCTTTAGAATATATAACTGCACCGCACAAGGGCAAATACATTTTTTTTTTACCACTAATACACGGCAAAAAGGGCTTTACAACATATAACTGCACCTCACAAGGTCAAATAAGACATACTGTAGAAATATTTCCTTGTAATAAACCCTGTTAATAGTTGTATCAAACAGCACTTGCACCCCAATAATAGGAACGATTTGCTGGAATTACAGAGCTGTATAATGGCAATTTGGATCCCCAGTCAGTGCACCAAGGTGTAATAGGATTGTTCCTATTACCCAGGCTGTAACCTCCCCACTGAACCCTGTTCTAAATGAATGCTGTGGAACGATTCCTCCCTATCCTTTCCCTGCACTTATAAATCGTTTTCTCACCACAATCGAGTGTTTCCTAACACTGTCCCTAGCGCCTGCTGACGTCTCTCTCTGCACTAAGTACACTGCTGAATGGAAGAATCTAAGATGGCTGACGCTATTTATAGGGCTGTGACATCCCAGGGCTGGCTGCTGATTGGCTGCATGCATCACATTATGGGTGATCCCGCCTTCCCAGAGTTCCTTTCTCCATGTCCTCACACGTGCAGCAGCCATTTTAGGAAAAAATGTGATTCGTTACCACGAAGCGTGAGAAAATTCGGCTTCGGTGCAAATCAAATTTTTACAGAAATCTGGATCGAATTCCACTTTGTCAGCTTCGATTCACTCATCTCTAATAAGTATGTAGAACTATAACAGGGATCAGTACAGAGATCTCTCCCATCATCTATTTATCCCCAGGACTGTGATTGTGACGTGAGGACATCCTCTGGGGGCTCAGAACCTGATAGCTCTACTACGAGTCCAGCTCTACTACTTTTACAGAGTCTCAATAGTAAGTGAATCGATGAGTCAAACAGTCAAGGAAGGTAAGATCTCTGCCACAGATTTCCTCTATGGGCAACTTGATGTTGGTTCATTGCTAAAATGATCTTCCCTGGTCAATGAAACTACATAAGGAAATATAAATCAGCCCAAACCGCCAATTCCCCGAGCCTCTGTTATTTATGGAAGCCTCCCAAGTATTCGAACGACAAATACCTAACATTCCTCTTAGGCCTCTTGCACACGAACGTTGTTTTTGAGAGTGTACGGGACGTTTTTTTATGTTCTGTATACGGTCCATATACGGACCCATTCATTTCAATGGGTCCGCAAAAAAACGGAAGTGTTTTCGTGTGCATTCTGTTTCTGTATTTCAGTTTTTCCGTTCTGTGCAAAGATAGAACATGTCCTATTATTGACCGCAAATCACGATCCGTGGCTCCATTCAAGTCAATGGGTCCGCAAAAAAAAGGAACCCATACGGAAATGCATCCGTATGTCTTCCGTATCCGTTCCGTTTTTTGCGGAACCATCTATTAAAAATTTTAAGCCCAGCCCAATTTGTACTATGTAATTACTGTATACTGTATATGCCATACAGAAAAACAGAACGGAAAAAAGGAACCGGAAACACAACGGATCACAAAAACGGAACAGCGGATCCGTAAAAACCGGACCACAAAACCATACGGTCGTGTGCAATAAGCCTTAGATTGTATGCTTTTGGGTTCAATACTAACGCATACATTCACATGTTCTCAGACACATGCACACATATAGACAAGCTCACATAGATGCACACACAAAAGCACACGTACTCCCATACATACATACTCGCACATATACACACATACATCTACACGTACTTACATTTTCGATCCTTCAGTGTGAGACATGGGCTGATTTCACTGGACTTTATATTGAGAAATGTGTTAAACGCCTGAGATTAATTATTTCCTCAGGAGATGCAGTAATGAGGAGCTGGGGATCCATATCACTTGTGGATTGTACAGGGCATGGAGCCTAACATTTCCAGTATGCCAGCATGATATGGATGTTATTAACTTCTTAGTGACCACCCTGTTTTTAACATCAGTGACCGAGCGATTATTATTATAATTTTTTTTATATTTTTATCATCCCATTACAAGAGCTATAACTTTTTTATTTTTCAGTCAATTTAGCCATATGAAGGCTTGTTTTTTTGCAAGACCAGTTGTAGCTTTAACGCTTTCTACCCCGGAGGGTTTTTTGTGTTTTTGTTTTGTGCTCCCTGCCTTCCCAGAGCCATAACTTTTTTATTTGTGTGTTCACAAAGCTATTGGGGGCTTGTTTTTTGCAGGACAAGTTGTGCTTTCCAACTCCGCCATTTAATATTGCATGTGATGTAGTGAGAAGCGAGAAAAAATTCCAAATGGGGTGAAATTGCAAAAAAAGCAATTTCAGCAGTTTTACAGGGTGTTTTATTTATGGTGTTCGATGTGCCATAAAACTGACCAGTTACTTTTATTCTACAGGTCAGTACAAATCTGGCGATACCTTATATGTATAGTTTTTCTTGTGTTTGATAGATAAAATAATAAAAATGTGGGGAAAAGAAATCAGTTTTAAAATTGACTACTTTTGTAATTATGTGCACGGAGCTGTGTGGGGGCTCGTTTTTTGCGGGGTGATCTGGGCATTTAATTGATACCATTCTGGGATGTATAGGACTTTTTGATCACTTTTTATTTAATTTTTGTTGAAAATGCTTTTTCCATTTTGCTGTTTGCCGTATGGAGAATATATTTTTATATTTTTATACTATATACTATATACTATACTATGTTTGTATGCCGGAGACTACAAACACTGGAGTCCATATAGCTTTGCCACTGGAACCATAGAGCTCCATACAATACCTTTATCTACGGATTTCCACATAGTGCGGTACGACCAGTGTCCTGATGAAGGCGTTTATCGCCCGAAGCGTTGCCACAATATTAACCTGTAACTGGCATACCGCATACTGTAATCTAAGCTATATAATAAGATACAAGAGAACAACAGCAGTGGTGTCCAGGAACTTTCTTTCTCACTTGTACTTTTCATAGGTATCATTTTGGGATAGATGACACTTTTAATTGCTTTTACGTTGTTTCTTGTGTTGAAGAAAAAAAACTGTTCTAACAATCTTTTTAGTGTCCATGATGATTATGTACTGTGGGTCATTACAGACAGGGAAATACCCAGTGGAGGTGATTTTATTTTTGCAATTTTGTTCATTAAAAAGCTTTTAGCTCCAATGAAAGAAAAGTTGTATTTTTAACTTTACCTTTTTTTTATTTAATACAATTTTTTACTATTTACTAATCCTACAACTGAACATTAACAGGGGGTCCTTTGATGGCTTCTATAACAGTTATCAGCAGGCTGCACGCAGAGTCACAGCCTTCTAGGCATACAGTGCACTAGTCTGTACAAACCAATTACAGCCGCCCATTGACAATGTCTGGGCAGTCGAGAGTTCTCTCCCACAAGGCCAGTCAACTGAGGAAAGCAATTTTGGGTTCTCTTGTCCTTTTGGAAAGAGCTAGCTTGCATATCCTGGGTGGGATAATTCTCTTTAAGTCGCTGAATATCAATTTGGGGGTTTCTCACTGGTTAGATCTTGAGTTAATCCCAAGATGGTAAAATTGTTTTGCTCATTTTTGACTCTAACTAGGCCAAAAAATGTATAATTTGTTATTTCTCTCTCGGTGAAGTGGGCAAAAAAAAACACAAAGGAGGTAGCCAACACTGTTTTTGTGTTTTCTTCTTATTTATTTATTTTCATTTGGGGAGGCCCCAAAACATTGGGAAGAGGCGAACAGAATGCATAAACTGCGCTGCATACAAGATTCACTAGCTGTGGCTGGTATACTTCTCTACTCTGCCTAAAGAAGTACAGACAAGTCCTGTAGGTTCATGCCTGGTTCATTTTAATGAATGTGAGCTTGTCCACGTTGGCTGTCAACAGCGGATGCCTGCTAAACACACGTTCGGACAATAGACTGGCTGCAGAGCAGGCCAGCACCTCCAAGGATTAAGCTCAGGCCATGTGTCTAATTTGAAGACCCAGAAGTTAAATGGGGCAGACCCATCAGTCGAGTACGGCGTAGGCATGTGCACAGGTACTGTTCCACCATGTTGCTGAAGCGCTGTCTTCTGCTAAGAGTATCAGATGGTGGTGATGTTGTGGCGTGCTGACAAAGCTTTTCCACATTTTGCAATGCTAAGCCTCCCTTCTGAGGTGGTGCCATTGTCCCAGCTGTGTTGGCGACTTCCTACTCCTCCGCCTCATGCTTCCACTGAGCCCCCACTGTCAGGTGGGAATGACGACAATGCGTGTATACCTGCGTGTGCTTGTATTTACGTATTTTCCGATTACTCTCCATCAGGGCAACTTGGCGGTCATTGTGCAGGCAATGCAGCATGTACTCACTCATGTGTGCCAGGCTGCCCAGAGGCACGACAAGCTGTCCTCAGTGGAAGGTGTATTGTCTGTGTCCTCTGTATCCCCCAGCAACTCTCCAGTGAGCCCATGAGCTGCTTTGGGTGCCACCCTGCTGTCAACAAGGTTCATCCCTCCTCATCACCGTCATACTCCTCATCCTCCAAAACTGTGCCCTAGCTGGACAGTTGTTTACCTGGCTGCTGTTGGTGCAGGAACCCACCCTGTGAACCACCTGTGGATGACTGATATGGATGTTATTAACTCTTAGTGACCACCCTGTTTTTAACATCAGTGACCGAGCGATTATTATTATAATTTTTTTTATATTTTTATCATCCCATTACAAGAGCTATAACTTTTTTATTTTTCAGTCAATTTAGCCATATGAAGGCTTGTTTTTTTGCAAGACCAGTTGTAGCTTTAACGCTTTCTACCCCGGAGGGTTTTTTGTGTTTTTGTTTTGTGCTCCCTGCCTTCCCAGAGCCATAACTTTTTTATTTGTGTGTTCACAAAGCTATTGGGGGCTTGTTTTTTGCAGGACAAGTTGTGCTTTCCAACTCCGCCATTTAATATTGCATGTGATGTAGTGAGAAGCTAGAAAAAAATTCCAAATGGGGTGAAATTGCAAAAAAAAAGCAATTCCAGCAGTTTTACAGGTGTTTTATTTATGGTGTTCGATGTGCCATAAAACTGACCAGTTACTTTTATTCTACAGGTCAGTACAAATCTGGCGATACCTTATATGTATAGTTTTTCTTGTGTTTTGATAATAAATAATAAAAATGTGGGGGAAAAGAAATCAGTTTTAAAATTACTTTTTTGTAATTATGTGCACGGAGCTGTGTGGGGGCTCGTTTTTTGCGGGGTGATCTGGGCATTTAATTGATACCATTCTGGGATGTATAGGACTTTTTGATCACTTTTTATTTAATTTTTTGTTGAAAATGCTTTTTTCCATTTTGCTGTTTGCCGTATGGAGAATATATTTTTATATTTTTATACTATGGGGGTTTTCGCACATGGCGACACCCATGATGTGTATTTTTTAATTTATCTTAGTTATTTTATTTTTATTTTGGGAAAATGGAGGTGATTTGAATTTTTATGGTTTTTTTAACTTTATTTATTTATTTATTTATTAATTTATTTTTATAGTTCCCATAGGGAATTATAACAAGCAATTATTAAATTGGTATTCTCATAGACCTCAATGCACTGGCATCGGAGTCTATGAGAAAATTGCTAGTTTCCTATGGAGCCCTGCTATAGGCAAGGGCTCCATAGGAAACACTATTAGTGTTGAGCGCGAATATTTGAATAGCAAATTTTTTTTGCGAATATCGGCACTTCGTTAATTCGCGAATATTTCGAATATAGCGCTATAAATTCGCTATTTCGAATATTCGTTTTTGTTTTTTTTTGTTATATTTTTATCTTTCCCACTTCCCAAAAGTAGTTCTTACCTGTCCTGAGGATTCCTGGCTTCCTGGCTGCTCTAGTCAGTGCCCGTTGCCCCTTCTGCCGACTTCCGTGCTCATGGAGCTCATTGGACGTCTCCATATACTAAAATGTACTGTCAGATTTGAGAATTACATTGAAATCGCAATGCGATTAATTCAAGTTAAATTAATCGCATTGCGATTTCAACTTAGCACTGCTGCTATATTCCATATTCGTTAACTTCGTTAATTCTAGCAAGCTGACCCATTATAAACCCAGCTCGAAGTTGAAATCTCAATGCGATTAATATAACTTGAATTAATCGCATTGCGATTTCTACTTAGACCTGGTTTACTATGGCTGGCTTGGTAGTTTTAGCGAATATGACGAATGTATTCGTCATATTCCTCAAAACGAAGATAACGAAGTATTCTACATCTTCGTTTTAGCAACCTATTCGTCAACTTCGCTAATTCTAGCAATCAAATAGGAAGGTTTACTATAGAGACAGCTGTGTTAAATTCGCTATGCGATTTTTCTTTTTTTTTTTATAGAATAATTATATTACTTGATAATTATTATAATTATTCTTTTTATAAAAAAAATAATTATATAATCGCATAGCGAATTAAACACAGCTGTCTCTATAGTCAACCTTCCTATTTGATTGCTAGAATAGCTAAGTTGACGAATAGGTTGCTAAAGCAGATGTAGAATACTGTTATCTTCGTTTTGAGAATATGACGAATACATTCGTCATATTCGTCATCTTCGCTATAATTCTAGATATGAAACCAATAGGAAAGTAGCCTAAGTTAAAATCGCAATACGCGATTATTTAAATCGCATATTAATCGCGATAACTAGAATAATGACGAATATTCGATTTCGATGAATATGAAACGAATATTCTTTCGAATATTCGCGAATTTCGTCGAAATCGAATATGGCACCTGCCGCTCATCACTAAACACTATGCAGAAGCCTCCTGTCATTCACAAAAACAGGGGCTGCTGCACAGGAGTTAAATGTCCGCGATCTGCATTACTGCCAGTTGCGGACATTAGCCGCGGGTGTCTGCTATAAGAAACAGCAGGCCACCCGTGGCTATGGCACCCGCTCCGCTCAGGAGCGGGCGCCATCTTCAAACACCCGGCCAGCACCGTACTATTACAGTGCTGGTCGGGAAAGGGTTAATGGTTTCATTTTGGTTTACACATAACTTACTGATCAAATGGGTTTTCTGAGATGAAATATACTGCCACTTTTTTTTTTTTTTTTACATTTTCCTACTTTGCACAATAGACCCCTTTATTTAAAAAATAAAAGAAAATCTTGTTGTGTTGTTGTATCCTAAGACCCATAACTTTTTTTATTGTTCTTCCTATGGAGCTGTTTGAGGGCTTGATTTTTGCGGGGTGACTTGTACTTTTTATATTCTGTATAGGTTGGGTGGTGCTCTCCTCGTAAGGTGTGGGTCACAGGAAATGGTTCCCAGGCCAAGTCCACAAGTGAAAAAAGAAAGTTCCTGGACACCACTGCTGTTGTTCTCTTGTATCTTTATTATATAGCTTAGATTACAGTATGCGGTATGCCAGTTACAGGTTAATATTGTGGCAACGTTTCGGCGATAAACGCCTTCATCAGGACACTGGTCGTGCCGCACTATTTGGAAATCCGTAGATAAAGGTATTGTATGGAGCTCTATGGTTCCAGTGGCAAAGCTATATGGACTCAGTGTTTGTAGCTAGGAGACTACAAACACTGAGTCCATATAGCTTTGCCACTGGAACCATAGAGCTCCATACAATACCTTTATCTACGGATTTCCACATAGTGCGGCACGACCAGTGTCCTGATGAAGGCGTTTATCGCCGAAACGTTGCCACAATATTAACCTGTAACTGGCATACCGCATACTGTAATCTAAGCTATATAATAAAGATACAAGAGAACAACAGCAGTGGTGTCCAGGAACTTTCTTTTTTCACTTGTACTTTTCATAGGTATCATTTTGGGATAGATGACACTTTTTAATTGCTTTTTACGTTGTTTCTTTGTGTTGAAGAAAAAAAAACTGTTCTAACAATCTTTTTAGTGTCCATGATGATTATGTACTGTGGGTCATTACAGACAGGGAAATACCGAGTGGAGGTGATTTTATTTTTGCAATTTTGTTCATTAAAAAGCTTTTAGCTCCAATGGAAAAAAGGTGTATTTTTTAACTTTTACCTTTTTTTTTATTTAATACAATTTTTTTTACTATTTACTAATCCTACAACTGAACATTAACAGGGGGTCCTTTGATGGCTTCTATAACAGTTATCAGCAGGCTGCACCACAGAGTCACAGCCTTCTAGGCATACAGTGCACTAGTCTGTACAAACCAATTACCAGCCGCCCATTGACAATGTCTGGGCAGTCGAGAGTTCTCTCCCACAAGGCCAGTCAACTGAGGAAAGCAATTTTTGGGTTCTCTTGTCCTTTTGGAAAGAGCTAGCTTGCATATCCTGGGTGGGATAATTCTCTTTAAGTCGCTGAATATCAATTTGGGGGTTTCTCACTGGTTGATCTGAAGTTAATCCCAAGATGGTAAAATTGTTTTGCTCATTTTTGACTCTAACTAGGCCAAAAAATGTATAATTTGTTATTTCTCTCTCGGTGAAGTGGGCAAAAAAAAAACACAAAGGAGGTAGCCAACACTGTTTTTGTGTTTTCTTCTTATTTATTTATTTTTCATTTGGGGAGGCCCCAAAACATTGGGAAAGGGCGAACAGAATGCATAAACTGCGCTGCGGTACAAGATTCACTAGCTGTGGCTGGTATACTTCTCTACTCTGCCTAAAGTACAGACAAGTCCTGTAGGATTCATGCCTGGTTCATTTTAATGAATGTGAGCTTGTCCACGTTGGCTGTCAACAGGCGGATGCCTGCTAAACACACGTTCGGACAATAGACTGGCTGCAGAGCAGGCCAGCACCTCCAAGGACAAGCTCAGGCCATGTGTCTAATTTGAAGACCCAGAAGTTAAATGGGGCAGACCCATCAGTCGGTACGCGTAGGCATGTGCACAGGTACTGTTCCACCATGTTGCTGAAGCGCTGTCTTCTGCTAAGAGTATCAGATGGTGGTGATGTTGTGGCGTGCTGACAAAGCTTTTCCACATTTTGGCAATACTAAGCCTCCCTTCTGAGGTGGTGCCATTGTCCCAGCTGTGTTGGCGACTTCCTACTCCTCCGCCTCATGCTTCCACTGAGCCCCCACTGTCAGGTGGGAATGACGACAGTAGCGTGTATACCTGCGTGTGCTTGTATTTACGTATTTTCCGATTACTCTCCATCAGGGCAACTTGGCGGTCATTGTGCAGGCACTGCAGCATGTACTCACTCATGTGTGCCAGGCTGCCCAGAGGCAACGACAAGCTGTCCTCAGTGGAAGGTGTATTGTCTGTGTCCTCTGTATCCCCCCAGCAACTCTCCAGTGATGCCCATGAGCTGCTTTGGGTGCCACCCTGCTGTCAACAAGGTTCATCCTCCTCATCACCGTCATACTCCTCATCCTCCAAAACTGTGCCCTAGCTGGACAGTTGTTTACCTGGCTGCTGTTGGTGCAGGAACCCACCCTGTGAACCACCTGTGGATGACTGGCCTGATAACTAAGCCAATTATCCCTTTTCTTCATCCCCTCGTCCTGTTCCAACACCTCATCCATCATCGCCTGTAGTGTTTTTTCAAGGAGGCATAGAAGTGGGATAGTGACGCTTATGACTGTGTCATCAGCGCTGGCTATGTTGGTGGAGTACTCTAAACAGCGCAACATGGCACACAAGTCCCGCATGGAGGCCCACTCATTGGTGGTGAAGTTGTGCTGTTCCGCAGAGGGAGTCACCCGTGCGTTCTGCAGCTGAAACTCCCCTATCGCCTGCTGCTGCTTACACAGTCTCTCCAGTATGAGCAAGGTGGAGAACACCGAAAGCGTGCACAGATGTCTCACACTTCTCAGGGTAATTCTTCAGAAACTTATGCACCACCAAAGTCAGCACATGCACCAAGCAAGGGATATGTGTCAAATTAGCTTGGCCCAGAGCTGCTACTAGATTTCGCCAGTTATCGCACACAACCAAGCCAGGCTTGAGGCTCAGTGGCACCAAACACTCATCAGTCTGTTCTTCGATGCCCGTCCTCAGCTCCTGCCCAGTGTGGTTTTTTTCCCCCCCAAACAGATGAGCTTCAGAACAGCCTGCTGTTGTTTCCCCCTGGTTGCACTGAAGCCTGTGGTGCAGGTGTTACACTGACTGGATGAGGAGGCAATAGAGGAGGAAGGGGAGTAGGAAAAAGATGGAATAGCAGCATTTCAAATGTCAGGAATTTTGAAATGCTAGCAATCAGCTGCAGAGCTCATATGTGGGTACAGTAGGAGGGTAAATCTTCTTTCTCTCCAGTGTTTGGGGGATGGACAGCTGAACGCTTCCATGGTACAGTGTGGAGATGCTCGGTGAAACTGGTACTGCTGGTGATGTTACCGTGACATCCTCAACTTGAGGGGTGCCAGGTGGCCCTGTTGCTCTAGTGGGGGGAGAAAGAGGCCGAGACCGCAGCAGCCTCATATCTTTCGTGGTTTTTAAGGTGTCTACTCCACTGCAGCCTGTGCTTTGCCTTTAGATACCTGGTCATGTAGGTGTTGCGCAGGTTTAGAACGTTAATGCCGCGTTTCAGACTCTGACTGCACAGCGCGCAAACCAACCGTGTCTTGTTGTCAGCACATTGTCTGAATAACTGCCATACCAGGTAAATCCTTTGCACTGGCTTTGGTGTGCTCTGTTCCTCGGTGCAGTAGGCAGTGGCAGGCATAGTGGCTAGGGGCCGACCGCTGTAGATTTCCACCCTGCTCCCTCTTTTGCCGTGCAGCTGGCGCTGTGTGACTACCACCTCTTCCTCCAAACTGCAAACATCATACGGATGACCTTGAGTCCATATGGGTTCTAGGACTTCATCATCCTCCAAATCATCTTCTACTCACTCCTCACCCTTGCCCTCTTTGCCGGACTGCACACTGCAGAAAGCCATAGCAGTTGACACCTGTGTTTTATCATCACGATCATCATCAGAGACGTGCTGCTGTGGTCCTCTCACATCCTCAGCCTCAAACATAAGTGGTTGGGCATCAGTGCACTTAATCCCTTTTACTTCTGGGGTAGAACTAGGAGGATGGCCCACGGAACCCTGCTAGCAGGGTCATCAAAAAGCATAGAGACTGCTGCATGACTCGGGGCTCAGACTGCTTGGCTAATGTGCAAGGGGTTGAGGTGAAAGACAGATGCCTGTGGGCCTCCAGTGCCAACTGTGTTCTTTCAGCAGATGGCCGGGTGGATGACAATGTGCAGATACTGGAGGCACTGTCAGCCATCCAATTTAATACCGCCTCTACTTGTTCTGGCCTCACTATCCATACAGCGGTATTCGGACCTACAAAATGACGCAGGAGGTCCTGTCACCTGCGTGCACCAGAGGAAGTTGTTGCATTTGGACGTGTAGCTGGTACAGATCGACAACGTCCTCTCCCTGCAACAGGAGCTCCACTAGCACCAACACCAGCAGGACCATGACCATGCTCTCCTCATTCTTTAAGAGTACCCACAAAATTGACAAACAGATTAACTATTCTATTAAAGTGTCAAGGATGCAAAAGAGATGTTTTGATCACCAAAAAAAGGGGTTTATGTGAACCACAAATTAAGAGTCAGATTAACTATTCTATTGCAGTGTCACGTATGCAAAGGAGGTGTTTTGTACCCCCAAAAAATAGGTCACCCAGTTAATCGGTCACCTTAAGAATTTTCTAGCCAGATTTATATAGTAACATAGTTTATAAGGCTTAAAAAAAGCCCTCCTTCCATCCAGTTCAGCCTGTTATCCTGCAAGTTGATCCAGAGGAAGGCATCTGTGAGGTAGAAGCCAATTTCCCTCACTTTAGGGGAAACAAATTCCTTCCCAACTCCAATCAGGCAATCAGATAACTACATGTATCAATGACCCCTCTCTAGTAGCTATAACCTGTAATATTATTATACTCCAGAAATACATCCAGGCCCCTCCTGAACTCTTTTAGTGAACTCACCATCACCACCTCCTCAGGCAGAGAGTTCCATAGTCTCACTGCTCTTACTGTAGAGAATTCTCTTTTATGTTTGTGTAGAAACCTTCTTTCCTCCAGAAGCAGAGGATGTCCCCTCGTCACAGTCACAGTCCTGGGGATAAATAGATGATGAGAGAGATCTCTGTACTGACCCCTGATATATTTATGCATAGTTATTAGATCTCCCCTTAGTCGTCTTTTTTCTAAAGTGAATAACTCTAATTTTGATAACCTTTCAGGGTACTGTAGTCCACCCATTCCAGTTATTACTTTAGTTGCCCTCTTCTGAACACTCTCCAGCTCTGCTATGACTGCCTTGTTCACAGGAGCCCAAAACTGTACACAGTCCTCCATGTGTGGTCTGACTAGTGATTTGTAAAGTGTCAGGACTATGTTCTCATCACCGGCATCTATGCCCCTTTTGATGAAACCCATAATCTTATTGGCCTTGGCAGCAGCTGCCTGACACTGGTTTCTACAGTTTAGTTTGCTGTTCACCAAGATTCCTAAGTCCCTTTCCATGTCAGTGTTACCCAGTGTTTTACCATTAAGTATGTACTGGTGACTTGCATTATTCCATACAATTTGCATAACCTTACATTTGTCAGTGTTAAACCTCACCTGCCACTTCTCTCCCCAAGCCTCCAATCCAGTCAGATCCATCTGTAGCAGTATACTAACCTCTGTAGTATATATACAGTATACTGTCCTCTGTAGTATGTATATATATATATATATATATATATATATATATATATATATTACTATCCTTTGTAGTATATATGCAGTATACTGTCCTCTGTAGTGTATATACATAGTATACTGCCCTCTGTAGTATATATACAGTGTACTGTCCTCTGTAGTATATATACAGTATACTATCCTCTTCCGTGTAAATTACTTTACACAGTTTAGTGTCGTCTGCAAAAATTGATATTTTACTGTGCAAGCCTTCTCCAAAATCATTAATAAATATTTTGTAGAGAATATGGCCCAGTACTGACCCCTGTGGTACCCCACTAGTGACTCCTTCAATACTGACCCTGTGGTACCCCACTAGTGACAGTAACCCAATATAAGTGGGTACCAATAATAACCGCCCTCTGTTTTCTATCACTCAGCCAGTTACTTACCCACATACAGACATTTTCTCCCAGTCCGAGCATTCTCATTTTATATTCTAATTATTTATGTTGTACAGTGTCAAATGCTTTGAAGAAGTCCAGATATACGCCATCCATTGATTCGCCACTGTCAAGTCTAGAATTACCTCCTCATAGAAACTGATTAAATTCGTTTGGCATGACCTATCCCTCATGAAGCCATGCTGATATGGTGTTATTTGCTTATTTCCGTTCAGATCCTCTAAGATAGCATCTCTCAGAAAACCTTCAAACAGTTTACCCACGACAGATGTTAAACTTACCGGTCTATAGTTTCCAGGCTCTGTTTTTGGATCCTTTTTGAATATTGGCACCAAATTTGCTGTGCGCCAATCCTGTGGAACACTCCCTGTCAGTATAGAGTCCTTAACTATCATAATCAAGGGTCTGGCTATGAAATTACTTAATTCTCTTAGGATACGGGGGTGTATGCCATCTGGTTCCGCCGATTTGTCTATTTTAATCTTTTTAAAATGCTACTGTACTTCTTCCTGGGTTAGACAGGGCACTTTTAATGGGGGATTTACTTTTACATTCAGCATTTCATCTGACAGTTTATTTTCCTCAGTAAAATACAGTGGAGAAAAAAATATTTAATAGCTTTGCTATTTCCTCATCACTGTCTGCAACTTCCCCCCTCATTACTCTGTTAAGGGCCGACACCTACAGATTTATACTTTTAACCATTTATATAATTGAAGAACATTTTAGGGTTAGTTTTACTCTCTTTGGTAATGAATCGCTCTGATTCTAGTTTGGCTTCTTTTATTTGTCTTTTACATATTCTATATTTTTTCTTATAGTTTTTCAAAACTTCCTCACTTCCTGTTTTAGTGATTTAAATGCTTTCTTTTTGTCATTTTTTGCCTTTTTTACTGTTCTATTTATCAACATTGTTTTTTTCTTGTTCCTTAACCCCTTAAAGATCCAGCCTTATTTCACCTTAAGGACCCGGCAATTTTTTACAAATCTGACCAGTGTCACTGTATGTGGTGATAACTTTAAAACACGTTTACTTATCCAGGCCTTTCTGTCCATATTGTACATTCTGGCCATATTGTACTTTATGACAGTGGTAAAATGGAGTCGAAAAATTAAATTTTTATTTATAAAAAAATACCAAATTTACCAAAAATGTAGAAAAATTAGCAATTTTCCAAGTTTCAATTTCTCTACTTCTATAATACATAGTAATACCACCAAAAAAAGTTATTGATTTACATTCCCCATATGTCTACCTCATGTGTCGATCATTTTGGGAATGCCATTTCATTTTTGGGGATGTTACAAGGCTTAGAAATTTAGAAGCAAATCTTGAAATTTTTCAGAAATTTTCAAAAACCCACTTTTTAGTCATTTTGTGAGGCTTACATAACAGAAACCACCCAAAAATTACCCCATTCTAGAAACCAAACCCCTTAAGGTATTCAAAACTGATTTTACAAACGTCATTAACCTTTTAGGTTTTCCACAAGTGTTAATGGAAAATGGAGATAACATTTCAGAATTTCGATTTTTTTGGGAAAATTTTCCATTTGAATCCATTTTGTCCAGTAACAAAGCAAGGGTTAACAGCTAAACAAAACTCAATATCTATTGCCTTGATTCTGTAGTTTGCAGAAACACCCCATATGTGGTCGTAAACTGCTGTATGGCCAAACGGCACCGCACAGAATGAAGGGAATACCATATGGTTTTCGAAGGCGGATTTTGCTGGACTGGATTTTTGACACCATGTCCCATTTGAAGCCCCCCCCCCCCCCCCCCGGTGTACCCGTAGATTAACACTTTAGGTGTTCCACAAGAATTATTGGCAAATGGAGATGAAATTTCGGAATTTCTATTTTTTGTTACCTTGCCACAAAAAGAGTGTAATATAGAGCAACAAAAATCATATCTGCCCTAAAATAGTACAAACAAAACTGGCACCTTATCCCGTAGTTTCCAAAATGGGGTCACTTTTTGGAAGTTTCTACTGTAGGGGTGCATTAGGGGGGCTTCAAATGGGACATAGTGTCAAAAAACCAGTCCAGCAAAATCTGCCTTCCAAAAACCATATGGCGTTCCCTTCCTTCTATGCCCTGCCGTTTGGCCATACAGCAGTTTACGACCACATATGGGGTGTTTCTGCAAATTACAGAATCAGGGCAATAAATATTGAGTTTTGTTCGGCTGTTAACCCTTGCTTTGTTACTGGAAAAACGGCTTAAAATGGAAAATTTGAAAAAAAAATAGCTGTTTTGGGAACTTTTTATTTTTTGTTATTTACATCGTTGATCTGACAGGTTAGATTGTGTGATCTTTCTATAGAGCCATATTTTTTTATTTTTTTATGCGACTGTCCTATGTCGGGTATAATTTTTTGCGCGTTTAATTGGCACCTTTTTTGAGTGCATATAACTTTTTGATCGCTTGCTATTACGGTTTTTGTAATATAAGGTGACAAAAATGATTTTTTTTACATCGTTTTTATTAAAAAAAAAATTTTTACGGTATTTACCTGAGGGGTTAGATCATTTGATATTTTTATAGAGAAGGTTTTTACGGACGCGCCGATACCTAATATGTATACTGTTTTTTTATTTATTTTACTTTAACACAATAACAGCATTTTAGAAAAAAAAAATAATGTTTTAGTGTCTCCATAGTCTGAGAGCCATATTTTTTTTATTTTTTTGGGCGATTGTGCGATATAGGGCTCATCTTTTTGCAAGATGAGATGGCGGTTTGATTGGTGCTATTTTGGGAGGCATACGCCTTTTTGATCGCTAGGTATAACACTTTTTGTGATGTAAGGTGACAAAAAATGGCTTTTTATACACCATTTTTTTGCTTTTTTATGGTATTTACTTGACGGGCTAGGTCATGTGATATTTTCATAGAGCAGGTTTTTATGGACGCGGCGATACATAATATGTGTAGTGTATTTTTATTTTTTTTAGGGATATGTTTTTTTATTTTTACATTTTTTACTTTTATTATTACATTTTTTTGACCCAGACCCACTTGGTTCTTGAAGATCCAGTGGGTCTGATGTCAGTATAATACAGTACAGTACACTATATAGTGTACTGTACTGTATTTTGTACTTTACACTGGTAAAACTGCTGCCTTTAGCAGAAGTCTGATCAGAGTTACTATTACCATGGCAAGCAGGATGGCGTATGCCATCACCCACTGCCAGAACTGAGCAGCGGGTGATGGGGAGCAAAGGGAGCTCCCTCCCTCTGCGATTCCATCCTGTCCGGGGACTGCAAAGGCACAGCAGCCCCTTGATGGAAGAGGGAGGGAGCTCCCTCCCTGTTAACCCCTTCCATGCCGCGGTCTGTACGGACCGCGGCATTGAAGGGGTTAAACGGCTGGCATCTGTCCAAGCACAGATGCCAGCCGTTTGTAGCAGAGTGTTAGCAATGTGCTGACACTCTGCTAACCACTGGCCACCAATGAATATTACAAAAGAGGCGGATGGGGGATCGCGATCCTGCACGCTGCACCGCCCGCCGCCTGCACCGCCCACACTCCGTAGGGGGGACATTGCGGCCTCAGGGGGTTGGGGATATTATTTATAAGCTTTATATGGTTCTGATTCCCGCAGAACCTTTGACCCGGCATTAGAATCCTCTGATTGGCTAGTCTGTACAGACTAGCCAATCAGAGCGATCGCTGGCCGGGATCGCTGGCCGGGGATCGCTCTGATTGGTCCCCGGCCGGTTAGCTGAGACCCCTGGCTGTGTATAACAGCTTGGGTCTCAGCGCTGTCACCATGTCTGCAGACATGGTGATAGTTTAATTGTAGGACGAGAATGCTCGTCCTAATGAGCTAAGTACCGCTCAGTTAGGATGAGCATTCTCGTCCAGGATCCTGGAGGGGTTAACCTTTTATTCGCATAAGGTATGTACCTCTCACAATTCGATTTTAGGATGGTTTTAAAAATATCCTGTTTTGTGGTTGTATTTTTATTTTTGAGGACTTTGTCCCAGCTAGTTAGGCCTATGGTCTCGCTTAGTGGCTAAACTTTGCTATTTCGAAGTTTGGTATTTTTGTTCCTCCCCGTAGAAATGCTCTTTTGAATGATAATTGGAAGGTTATTACTTTATGGTCACTATTTCCCAGGTGTCCCCCAACCTGCACGTCTGTTGTTCTGTCAGGTCTATTGGTTAATACTGGGTCTAGTATGGCCGTCCCTCTAGTCGGGTCCTGAACCAGTTTGGAAAGGTAATTGTCTTTGGTTATGGCCAAGAACCTGTTTCCTTTATGAGATGTACAGGTTCAGTTTCCCAGTCTATATCTGGGTAGTTGAAGTCCCCATAATAACCACCTCATTATGATTTGCCACCTCGTCTTTCTCATTTAGTAGTAGTTTTTCTGTGGACTCTGGTATATTAGGTGGCTTATAATAAATAGTGTTCATCGCGAATATTTTAATCGCAAATCTTATTACTCGGCACTTCAAGAATTCGCGAAGACCTAGAATATAGTGCTATATCTTTGTAATCGTGAATATTCTAGATTTTTTTTTTATCAGTACTACTGCGTCTTGCTTGTGGGCCAATGAGAAGGCTGCAATATATTTGTCTGAGCTTAGCAACATCCCTAGCAAACAATAGAAAAGTTGCCTACCCCTTACTATGTAAGAAACTCCCCAGCAGCCATTTTCTGCTGTTTTTTGCAGTTCTCAGGGAGACAGCAGTGTCATTGCTGTGCTCTGTGCGTTACTGAGTCATCTGGATCCTTATTCAATTACATTAGATAGTTAGTTAGCTCATATATATAATACAGATAGTTAGTGGGAGATAGTTAGTGTAGGTTAGATAGTGAAATGGTGTAGCTCAGTGATGGGCAACGTGCGGCTCTCCAGCTGTTGCAGAACTACAACTCCCAGCATGCAAAGCCTGTCTTTAGCTATCAGCCTACTGCAGGGCATGGTGGGAGTTGTAGTTTAGCAACAGCTGGAGAGCCGCACTTTGCCCATCACTGGTGTAGCTGATAGGTTCCAGTGCAGGGTGTTAGGTAGTGTGTGCTGTGTTGTGTGATGGATTAGTGTCTAGCAGCTTGAAAAATGTAGCAAAAGTGAGCCACGCCTGTATTGTGCGCGCAATACATGCATATTACATTGCCGATTTTTGCAATCAAGAAAATAATGACTGGAGATCATGCATTTTAAAATTTGATAATTTATTGCGAATATTAGGCCAAAAATTTGTGAATTATCGCGAAAACTAAAATTGCCTATGCTGCTCATCACTAATAATAAACTCCTATTAGTAATTTATTATTGTTTTTGGCTCCATGTATTTCTACCCCCAGTGACTCCACATGTTCATGTCCCTCACTTATATTTTCTCGGACTGTGGGCTTAAGACAGGACTTTACATAAAGGCAGACCCCTCCCCCTCTCCGGTTTTGGCTATCCTTTCCAAAAAGACTGTAACCCTGTAAGTTAACTGCCCATTCATAGCTATCATCCAGCCATGTCTCAGTTATTCCCACTGTCATAGATATCATCCAGCCATGTCTCAGTTATTCCCACTATGTCATAGTCCTTCTCACACATCACTAATTCCAGTTCACCAGTTTTATTAGTCAGGCTTCTGGCATTAGAATTTATACAACTAAGAGGTTTATGTATATTTTTTTACCCTACAGCTTTCCTTATGAACTGTTCTAGTCCCTCCTTCCATTCCTCCCCCAGTCCCACTACCTTGCCCCTGGTCTCTATCTACACTATCTTCCCATCCTATAATGTAATTTCTCCCCCCCCCCCAGTCCCTAGTTTAAACACTCCTCCAACCTTCTAGCAATCTTCTCCCTCAAAACAGCTGCCCCTTCCCCATTAATGTGCAGCCCATCCCTACTATAGAGCCTGTAGCCAACAGAGAAGTTGGCCCAGTTCTCCAGGAACCCAAACCCCTCCTTCTTATACCAGTTCTTGAGCCACATGAGCTATATATATATATATATATATATATATATATATTTATAAAATGTGGATATAAAGTGAGGGCACACTGTCACCTTGACTGACAAGTAATATTGCATCATACAAGCTCAATGTTTTAAACAATGTTTTCCTGGCAACCCTCCAGCTTCCAAAATGAAGTATTCTGCAAAACTGTTCAGCAATCGAGCCACTGCAACGGTTGACCTAGGTCCTAAATTTTGTAACCTGGTCAGTGTGCATTCAACCTTTTGTGGGTCCAGACATAGTGGTTCCTCCAGTTATAAATAGTTATGTAAAAAATGCACGCTTTCCCAACTTCATCAATGGTTTCAACTAGCGTTGGGCGAGCATGTTTGGCCGAACACCAGTTCAGCTTGAGCATCGTGATGCTCAGCACATCGCGGTGTACGGCCGAACACCATATGTGCTCGAGCGTGATGCTCGAGTTTCTTCCCAGCTACGCAGCCAATAAATGTGCGGGTAAGTACTGCTACTAACTGTAATGCCGTAGCCATGTTAGTTACTGGCATTACAGTGATACACTGTCTGGAACGCGCCATCGGGTGCTATATAGCGCCCGATGAAACGTGTTCGACTCAGTCTTAGTCAGGGAGAGCTGTGCTGAAGAAGGGACAGATAGTGTAGGAAGTGAAATAGTAATATTTTAGGGAACAAAACTTGTTAGAGACCCAAAAGTCATTTTAAGGACTATTGTTGTATCTGGCAGCAATATAATTATTAGCTCAACCTGCTCTAAATTGCGTGGAATTGTTAGAGAACCAAAAGTTCTTTTAAGGACTATAGTTGTATCTGGCTGCAATATATATTATTAGCGCAACCTGCGCTAAATTGCATGCAACTGTAAGTGCCGCTTCTGATAGTGACACAACCTTTGCTACATCTTTTATTTTACATTTGCGCAGCCTAAATATCTGTGACATTCAGCGCAATAGTTTGGCCGCTGGTGACAGCGACATTACCAGCGCCACATCTTCTGTATAACGAATGTGCATCCTAAATATCAGTGACATTCATTCAGTGAAATTTTTTATTAGCTGATGGTGACAGCGACATTACTTGCGCTATATCTCCTGTATAACGTTTGTGCATCCTAAATATCAGTTACTTTAATTCGAGCGAGGACAGCAGGACAGAGGGGGAGGGGTCCACAGCACCGCAATAGGCTGGAAGAGGCTGTGTGGTGGCAAAAGGGAGAAGGCGGGCAACACTAAACAGGCCGCAACTGTTTCCCCTTGTGCAAATCTCCCTTGACAAGGGGTAGGTGTTCCACAGTCTGGGGCTTTTTGGAGGAAATTGGGAACGATAAAAGACTTGTGAGTCGCAAACTGTAACTGTGCTATACCTAAATAAGAACTCAACATTTCATACATAATCATAACATATTTTACATCCTATTACTAAACTAACTCAAACAATAACAACAAACACTCAAACACGGGAACTTAATGGGGGAAGACTGTACACTAGAGGCTAAATGGGTAGGGTTGGGAACACTATCAACCTCAACCCCAACAGCATGATCTGCCCCTTGGCATTACAGCACCCTAATAGGTGGCCCAAACCCCTGTGTCCTCAATCAGTGGCTGTTGGTCACACCACTGCCTCCTCTTCCTCCCCTGTGTTACGTGCAGGCCAATCCTCTGTCCTAGACGCAGGCCTGGATGACTCCCACCCTGCAGCTGGGCCTTCGCAAGCACCATCTGCTAGCACGCCCACTTCTGTGTCCAAGCACAGAGTAAAGATGTCCCCAGGGCTTGGAACTTAAGTGCCAATACCCTGCCACCTACACACAGGCTAAAGCACAAAATGCACCCCTTTCAAAATTTATGGACATGGAAATGCTACCATTTAGGCCTGTGGACACTGAGGCTTTCCTCAGCCTCATGGATTCATGTCCTTCATTACTGAGTTCCCAGCCGCCACTATTGTTCACGGTGTCTCGCCCCTGCATTACACCAGCAATTGTGTGTGTCCCATAACATCACCCGTGCCCTGACCACCACAAGAGCTTTTGGCCAGGGAAGCTACATTTCCGTGACGGCTCACTGGGTGAACCTTGTATAAGCCATTAGCGAATCGGACCCTGGGATGGCACAGTGGCCATTTTTTGTAATGTACTGAATACACTGTATTCACATACACCTCTGCCACCACTAAAAAGGTTATATGGTTCAATCCTCTTTTTCTCGTCCTTCTCCTCCTGCTCCTCCATCATATCAACATGCTTTTTAGGTTGCCCTGGCAAAATAATGTTTTATAGGGTCAGCGAAACTCTTGCACAGGTGCCAGAGGTGACACTCAAAGCCATCCCTGTGGGCACCCTTACCGTTTCAAAGTCTATGGTGCACCAATATGCCTTACACTTTTCCTACCAATCATCAGCGTCATGTACGCCATGAATGGCACAGGCAGACAATTGACTGTAGGCTGGCTACTATAGAGAAATAATAAGGAAGATGGAAGATGTACTATATTGGACTGTAGTATTCAGGGTAAATGATCGTGTGGGCACTTTGCGGTAAATAAGTGTATTTGTGGTTGCAGTTTGGGCAATCAGTCTCTAAAAGGTTTGCCATCGCCGTCACTGTTTTAAAGGGTTAGCGCACCTGGAGGCTCTTTGCTACATTATTTTAACTCTGTTTCATTGAGCCCAGGGCCAAAGCCTCTGCGTGAACCATCAGCATCATGCCCACTTGTCTGTAGAGGTGGCGCAGATTGTTTTACTGTCCGCTAAAGGTACCGTTTTCTGATGCAGGACAGTATTGGATACAAAAACCCACAGGCTGTAGACACTTTACAAGGCCCAGATGAATGGAATTTGTAATATACACATTGTATTCAGATTTACTTGAGTATTAGTATAAATAGAACAAATTTCTGACAGTAAAGTAGGCAATATAACAATAATAATAGAACAGACAGGTGCACTCTGAGGTCTTACTAATCCTCATTCTGATGTTAAAATTGAGAATTAGCCAACATGTCCTACTGTGGAGGATATGTCTGAGCCCGAGCACCGTGCCAAGGTTTCTCAAGTACAGTAGCTCGGGTGCTAACACTCACCTACCTGTACCGTATGGGCAATACCAGGGGCCAGTGGGCTAAATTACAGGAGTGTAAAGGCCTACTCGCGGCAGACTCCCCAGTTACCTCCAGCCTGTCGCCATGCCTGCAAAGGGAGGAGGGAGAAGGCTGTGAGCCCCACCCAAGACTGGCTGATATGGCCCAGGCCTCACAGGTGCACCAAAATGTAGCCTGTGGATGGAGTTTATACACCTCCAGACAACTCAATATACAAAATGACTGAAAAATTGGTGTGGTGTTAAACAGGCAGGAAATGCTCAAACCCAAATGCAGTTGTGCATATATAAACAGGGAGCAGATCCTGCACTTGTGGCTCATTGCTAATGGCGATCCCCAGCAAAAATGCATACAATGGAGGAAGCCCGCAGTGGACCACAAGTACCACAATAGACATCCTACACTTGGTGGCAGTTATGTGGATGTGATAAACAATATAACAAAATAAAAAAATAATAGAACAGACAGGAGCACTCTGCGGTCATACTAACCCTCATTCTGATGTTAAAATTGAGAATTAGCCAACATGTCCTACTGTGGAGGACATGTCTGAGCCCAAGCACGGCGCCAAGGTATCTCAAGTAGCTCAGGTCCTAACACTCACCTACCTGTGCTATATGGGCAATACCAGGGGCCAGTGGGCTAAAATACAGGAGTGTAAAGGCCGACATGCAGCAAACTCCCCAGTCATGCGGGCATTCTCCATTGTATGCATCCTTGCTTGGGATCGCCATTAGCAATGGGCCACAAGTGCAGGATCTTCTCCCCTGTATATATATGCACAACTGATTTTGGGTTTGAGCATTTCCTGCCTGTTTAACACCACGCCATTTTTTCAGCCGTTTTGTATACTGAGTTGTCTGGAGGTGTATAAACTCCTAGGTAAATGTGCCTGATGTCCATCCACAGGCTACATTTTGGTGCACCTGTGAGGCCTGGGCCATATCAGACAGTCTTAGTTGGGGCTCACAGCCTTCTCCCTCCTCTTGTTGCAGGCATGGCGACATGCTGGAGGTGACTGGGGAGTTTGCTGTGAGTCAGCCTTTACACTCCTGCAATTTAGCCCACTGGCCCCTGGTATTGCCCATACGGCACAGGTAGGTGAGTGTTAGGACCCGAGCTACTTGAGAAACCTTGGCGCGGTGCTCGGGCTCAGACATGTCCTCCACAGTAGGGCATGTTGGCTAATTCTCAATTTTAACATCAGAATGAGGGGTAGTAAGACCGCAGAGTGCACCTGTCTGTTCTATTACTATTGTTATATTGTTTATCACATCCACACAACTGCCACCATGTGTGGGATGTCTATTGTGGTACTTGTGGTCCGCTGCGGGCATCCTCCATTGTGTGCATTTTTGCTGGGGATCACCAATAGCAACGGGCCACAATTGCAGGATCTGCTCCCTTGTGTATATATGCACAACTGCATTTGGGTTTGAGCATTTCCTATTTTTTTCCTGCCTGTTTAACACCACGCCATTTTTTCAGCCGTTTTGTATACTGAGTTGTCTGGAGGTGTATAAACTCCTCCATTGTGTGCATTTTTGCTGGGGATCACCAATAGCAACGGGCCACAAGTGCAGGATCTGCTCCCTTGTGTATATATGGACAACTGCATTTGGGTTTGAGCATTTCCTGCCTGTTTAACACCACAACATTTTTTCAGTCGTTTTGTACTGTAAATTAGCACCAAGAGAATGTAATGTGTAATATACACACTGTATTGAGATGCAGTTCAGTATTGCATAGAAAAAACCAACAGATTTTGGCCGCTACACTAGGCCCAAGAGAATGTAATTTTTAATATACAAACTGTATTGACATTCAGTAAGGTACTGGATACAGAAGAATACAGATTTGGCCACTACACTAGGCCAGAGATAATGTAATTTTAACAATACACACTGTATTGACTTACAGTAAGGTACTGGATACAGAAAAATATAGATTTTGGGCACTACACTAGCCCAGAGATAATGTAATTTTTAAAATACACACTGTACTGGATACAGAAAAATACAGATTTTGGGTACTACACTAGGCATTAGAGATAATGTCATTTTGACAATACACACTCTATTGACTTGATGTAATGTACTGGAAACAGAAAAATATAGATTTTGGGCAATACACTAGCCCAGAGATAATGTAATTTTTACAATACACACTGTATTGGCTTCCAGTAAGGTACTGGATATAGAAAAATACAAATTTAGTGCACTACACTAGCCCAGAGATAATGTAATTTTGACAATACACACTCTATTGACTTGCTGTAATGTACTGGATACAGAAAAATACAAATTTTGGACAATAAACTAGCCCAGAGATAATGTAATTTTGACAATACACACTCTATTGACTTGCTGTAAGTTACTGGATACAGAAAAATACAGATTTTGGGCACTACACTAGCCCAGAGATAATGTAATTTTTACAACACACACTGTATTGGCTTCCCGTAAGGTACTGGATACAGAAAAATACAGATTTTGGGCACTACACTAGGCCAGAGATAATGTAATTTTGACAATACACACTTTATTGACTTTCTGTAATGTACTGGATACAGAAAAATACTGATTTTGGCCAATACACTAGCCCATAGATAATGTAATATTTACAATACACACTGTAGTGACTTCCAGTAAGGTCCTGGATACAGAAAAATACAGATTTTGGGCATTACACTAGGACAGAGATAATGTAATTTTGACAATGTACACTCTATTGACTTGCTGTAAGCTACTGGATACAGAAAAATACAGATTTTTGGCAATACACTAGCCCAGGGATAATGTAATATTTACAATACACACTGTATTAACTTCCAGTAAGGTACTGGATACAGAAAAATACAGATTTTAGGCAATACGCTAGCCCAGAGATAATGTAATTTTTACAATACACACTAGTATTGGCTTCCAGTAAGGTACTGGATACAGAGAAATACAGATTTTGGGCACTACACTAGGCCAGAGATAATGTAATTTTGACAATACACACGCTATTGACTTGCTGCAAGATACTGGATACCGAAAAATACTGATTTTGGGCACTACACTAGGTCAGGGGCCATTTGGGCATTTTTGATAGATGTAGCTGAATATAGATTTGGGCAGAGTAATCATCTAGACCTGTGTTTCCCAACCAGTGTGCCTCCAGCTGTTGCGAAACTACAACTCCCAGCATGCCTGCACAGCCAAAGGCTGTCCGGGCATGCTGGGAGTTGTAGTTTTACAAAAGCTGGAGGCACACTGGTTGGGAAACACTGAATTCTAGACTACCATATTTGCCTATACCCAATGTAAATATGCAACCAAATGTGTCAAAATACAAATAAAAAAATTTGCCCATACCCAATGTAAATATGCAACCAAATGTGGCAAAATACAAATAAAAAAAAATGATAAAAACACATATGCGTTTTCTATCAAAAACGCCCAAATGGCCCCTAGGGGGTTCAGATATCTTGCCTTGGAGGCAGCAGAATGTTGATGGTAGTCATAGTCAACCGTCATATACAATCAAATAGAGGCATCAAATGGATTCGCAAAGCAATAAATAATTGTAAGTATTATTCGCATTGCGATTACAACTTAGAGCTGAGTTCCTAATTGTTGTATTGCTAGAATTATATAACGAAGATTGAGAATATAACTCTGAATTCTCAATCTTCGTTATAATCTAGCAATACAACCAATAGGAACCCAGCTCTAAGTTGAATTTGCAAATAAGATGTCCCGAACTATTCACCGGCGAACAGTTCCCGGCGAACATAGCTTGTGCGCGTTCGTTGTGGCGGGCGAACATATGCGATATTCGGTCCACCCCCTATTCGTCATCATTGAGTAAACTTTGACCCTGTACCTCACAGTCAGCAGACACATTCCAGCCAATCAGCATACCCTCCCTCCCAGACCCTCCCATCTCCTGGACAGCATCCATTTTAGATTCATTCGGAAGCTGCAGTCTTAGTGAGAGGAGGGAGAGTGTAGCTAGCTGCTGATTTAATAGGGAAATCGATAGCTAGGCTAGTGTATTCAGTGTCCACTCCAGTCCTAAAAGACTCATCTGATCTCTGCTGTAAGGACAGCGTCCTGACAGCACCCCAAAAAGCCCTTTTTAGGGCAAGTACATCAGTCTCCGTCCCAGACCCTCCCACCTCCTATAAAAAAGCAAGGACAGCATCCATCTTAGATTCATTCTGAAGCTGCAGTGTTAGTAGTTGTAATCGCAATGCGATTAATACAGGTTATATTAATCGCATTGCGAATTCAACTTAGAGCTGAGTTCCTAATGGTTGTATTGCTAGAATATAACGAAGATTGAGAATATAGCGCTATATTCTCAATCTTCGTTATATTCTAGCAATGCAACCATTAGGAACCCAGCTCTAAGTTAAATTCGCAATGCGATTAATGCAGTTTATATTAATCGAATTGCGAATTCAACTTACCACACTCTACATCAACTACGTAATTTTCCATGGGAGTTTTGCCATGGATCCTACTCCGGCATGCTACAGTCCAGGTGTTAGTCCCCTTGAAATAACTTTTTCATCACTATTGTGGCCAGAAAGAGTCCCTATGGGTTTTAAAATTCGCCTGTCTATTGAAGTCTATGGCGGTTCGCCCAATTCGCCCGTTCGCGAACATTTGCAAATGAAATCAGTAAGTTTAGAGCAAAACGCTATCTGTCCCTGCCTACTGTCTGCTTTCCCTGAGACTGAATAAGCCGAGCGCCGAACCTCAGCTCTTATATGAAATGGTAGAGCAATGCGACGAACACACTTGGTGCTCGGCCGAGTAAAGCCGAGCGCCGAGCATAGTGATGCTTGAGCCGAACACTCGGCCGAGCATGCTTGCTCATCACTAATAAGGAATCATAAAAAAAAAGGAACATCAAAATAATACTGCACATTGGTCCAATTTTACCAAGTATTCAAATGTTCATTTGGAGAAATACAGGAACTTCCAATTTTTTTAAGTTGTTCTTTGACATCCTTATTATTCAGACTGTAAATGATTGGATTTAACATTGGACAAATTATATTATAAAACACAGAGATATATTTCCCTTGATTGGTGGAGTAATCTGCTGATTGCCCGAAATACAGAGTCATTGCAGTCCCGAAAAATAAAGCCACCACCAAAACATGGGAGGTGCAGGTGGAGAAAGCTTTAGACCTTCCTGCAGACTGAATCTTTAATACAGAGGACATAATACAAGCATAAGAAGCAATTATAGCGATAAAGGGAAGGAGAAGAGAGGTGGAACAAATACAAAGTACCAGGATCTCACTGACATACGAATAAGTACAAGTCAGTTTTCTGATCGCTAGAATCTCACACATGAAGTGGTTGACCTGGTTTGGGTAACACAGAGGCATAGGCATGACAAGGGATGGAAATACAAATATGAAAAAGCTCAATATCACTACAATGGCTGTCAGTCGATAACAGATACTCCACCTCATCAGCACCGGGTAGTACAGAGGCCGGCAGATGGCTATATATCGGTCATAGCCCATGATAGCGAGAAGAAGACATTCAGCACCACCCATAAGAAGTATAGTGTACAGCTGTATAGCACAAGCCCCGACCGATATTGATCTATGAATAGAGAAGAGGTCCCACAATAACCTGGGTACAACAGATGATGAGTTACATAAGTCCAGGAAGGATAATAGGCAAAGAAAATAATACATGGGGGTGTGAAGATGGGCATTAATGAAAACAACCAACATGAGGAGAGAATTTCCAATGACCGTAATTATGTAGATCACGAAGAACAGAAGAAAGACGACAGTACTTATGGTAGGACCACCGGAGAACCCCAAAAGTATGATTTCACTGATGCCCGTCCTGTTTGGATCCATGGTACAAATATTTTTGAAAAAAACTGATTGATCACTCAGAAGTGATTCCCATCATGTACATGCCTTGTACTAAGTTTTATTTTAACAATTTATAATTCTGATATCTTCAACAAGGATGATGATTTTTACCTAATATCAATTCCATACAGATAAAAAAGAAACAGAAAGCTATTGTGAGGTTGCAGGTAACTGCTTCTAGTCGAATTTATATATACACTTACAGAAGTGCTGAGAATGTATTAATGACCCAGGCCAGGAACCCCAGAGATCAATTATTTCTCAGTATGCCCACAAGAATAATTGACATAAATAGCTGCCCCTTGCTTACATTTTTGTTCTTAAGATTTAACAATTTGATATTAAATATTTTTAATTAAAAAAACTACAGGTTAGACACAAGTCATTTCCCTCCGAACCAAAGTTGCTCCACTAGCCTTAAAAATTGATATATAAGACCCTCTAGTCTCTTTGGGTGCCTTCAGACACTGCGGATTTTGTTACAGAATGTACTGTGACTGAAAATCAATTCCATTGACCCAAATGGGGCTTGCAGAAATGTTTTGGCAGCTCTATTCAAATGAATGGAACTAATCTTCCGTCACAGAAAATTATGCAACAAAAATCCATAGCATGTGAAAGAACTGTAAGAATCTGATTTTTAGGGAAAGATGTTCTCATTTTGTAATTTTTATATGAATTTTAGCTTCCCCCCCCCCCCCAAGTTCTTAAACACAATGACAGCAATGGGAAATCATGTCTAAGTGATACTAACATACATAGCTATGGATAAATGCATGTTTGATGGCGCAAACATACAGCATGCTTAAAAACATACCGTGCCAGCGCATGTGTTATGCCTTTTCATATTCCAAAGCTTCCAAAAATTGTCCCTTATTGGGGGCAGATGGTGTTTAAATAAACAAGGTGTTGTGGGAAAAAACTGTCACTTGGTGGGAGACCAAGCATCCAAACATGATCGGCCTCAGCTGGAGGAGTGTGAAAATCCTACCGTATAAAGGCTTGGTTGATTTTGCCAAAAATGATGTTTTGGACACTGGCAGGGCAACTTGATCCATTTGAATGTCACCATGACCCCTGTGGTGCTGAAAACCCTCTCTCAGATGACCCTGGAGGCAGGGCATGAAAGAAGAAAGAGAGCATGCTGTGCCAATGTTCTAGTCTGGCCACCAGAGAAAAGCCAAAGTGTTGGTAGGCCTGAACTTGGACATTAAGGGAGGAGGTTTCAGCTTCCTGACTGGCCTCTGCCTGATACGGCATGTGAAAAAAACAGCTCCATCATGTTGAGGAGACTGAACTGGCTGGTGCTGTGGCTTCTGCTGCCTGTGGAAGTGGGGAAAGCAGGAGGTGGGTGACTCTGCAGGGGGGTGGAGTTGGCCTTCTATTCTGAGACACTGGCGGCGGGCTTATGCTCACAGAAAGCTGCAGGAAAAAAAGCATTTCTGCAGGAGGAAAACATTTCCCCATTTTACTTTGCGTCTAAAAGCATGACTATGCTGTAATCATCAGACTCCTTCATGAGAATGATGAGGCTGTCACAACACAAGCAAGTGAGCATAGAGCATGCCATTCTGGTCAGCGTCCCCGAGGAGTCAGTTCTTGCTGGCTCCAAGTCCACACCTCACTGTGATGATTAGATGTCGTGTCGAGTGTCATTGTCATGATCATCCTCCTGCTCCT
Organism: Bufotes viridis; assembly: GCA_033119425.1. NCBI lineage: Eukaryota > Metazoa > Chordata > Amphibia > Anura > Bufonidae > Bufotes > Bufotes viridis. The sequence goes on along the minus strand of CM065592.1, from coordinate 11,024,268 downwards.
CCACCTCCAATTCCTTCTACTCCAGTGCAAGATCATCATCCTCTTCCTTCATGGGACTTTCTGCTAGCGGGTCCCCAACAGCTACAGGGTGGGCAGTAATGTCATTACAGGGTTTACATTGTTTATGCTGCAGTTGTCTCTGATAAATTATGTGGCCTCTTCAAATGGCTTTATTATGTGGAAGGTGTCTCTTGTCGGGTTAATAATAATTCAATTAAGAATTATTAATTATGGTTAGAGTTGAGCGAACTTCTGTTTTAAGTTCATTTTCCAAAGTTCGGGTTCAGGTTATCCAAGCATCCCGTTATGGATTCCGCTACCACGAACCATAACGGCATTTGGAATCCATAAGGGGATTCTTCAATGAACCTGAACCTTGGACAACATGGAGGACCTGGGGCTACCACCTCTTATCTAATACAGTACTGAGCCACGCCCCCTGCACTGATCACATGACGGTATGATGGTATGATTATAATCACACTATCCAAGTAGGAATCACACTTCTGTTCCTAGGAAAGCTGGGTGGTCCATCATTGCATGTCTCACCACGACTTTCATATTGATAGACCCCTCTCTCTTGGTTGTTGGATGTTGGGACCCCCTTGTGAGTCCTCTTCTTGTTCTGGCTATAATGATGATCATGATGATGCCCTATCCTGCCGTGTCCCTATAATTATTTCCCCCCTTATCTCATGTCACATCCTCCTGAATTAGAATCTTCCAATCAAATGAGGTGGGTTTAACGTATGTTAATGACTCTATGAGATCATATTTACCCACAATGCAATTGTGGAGAATGGTGTCATGATATCCATCTGTCTCTAAATGGCATCATTGTGCAAGCTATTAGTGCCATACCATAAAGAGTTAACTATGGTACTCTTGTATTATATACAGCTGACCTTTATAGCCTTAAATCAAAGATGAGGGGTTAGTTTAGACACTTTGGAACAACTAAAGACACACCTCTAGGGGTCTCTCTGAATGTTTCTCACACTATTGATCTATGGACCGTAATTATATGAATGGGCCTTGTTTTCTCACAGAGATATCAGTACCTCCTCTGTCATACCAGCATGTAATTAATTGTTACAAAAACACACATCTTTACAGACACTCTTTTGGAGAGAATATCCATCTAATGAGAATTATATACTGATACTGGATACATCTTGTTTTCATAACATATAACAATATAATATAAAGTTATATATATGTCCTACTGATTGTTTATGCTAAGGACTAACTAAGCCTCATTAAATGAATACATAGATATTATATTTTTGCTCTATTAATAAATACTTAATTGTATAGGTAATTATCACCAGCTGCTTCTATAGTTTATCTTATCTCCCGTCATAAATTTATTCTTAGACAAGGAGTTTTCCTCTCAGACTGGTACATTCAAGAGAAGAATAAACACTAATGAGCAATAGCCTTTATACACAGTAACCTTTGTGCGACCTTACTTTGGCCTACTCAAGACATACAAAATTGTAAATATAATCGAGCATGGCTCTTAAAGGCATTGAATATCCATTTTGACTAGAATAATTGGATATCAATGTATATACCTATGAAAAGGCACAACACTCTGATGAACTACTACCAGCTGACCTCGAAACAACTCATGCTCCCTGCTGAGGCTGTCTGGTGCATGACAAAATCATTCACAGCTTTATACTGCTCGTACAGAGGCTTTAGCATGTCCAAAGTGGAATTGCAGTGAGTTGGAATGTTGTGGATAAGGTGGTGTAACGACAGGTCACCCTGTCGCTGCAAGTCCAGGAGGGTGTTCCGTACTACTTAAGAATGGTCGAAATGTGAGGACAGTCTCCTGGACATTTCCACAATCCTCTACAAACCAGCGTCCTCTTTTAAAAAAGCGTTTCACGACTAGGTTTTTCAAATGTGCCATGCAGGGAGTATGTTTTATTTCCCCCTACATGCAGCACAGCCATTATGTTGCACCCATTGTTACTGATCACCTTGCCTGATTGTAGTCGATGGGGAGACAGTCAGCGGGATGTTTGCTGCTTGATGCACTTTAGAAAATGGTGGGCTTTGCGGCTACTCACATTCTGGCCTATCAGCTCTAGGAAATGCTTGACTTAACACATGTGATAGGCAGATGGGGGAGCGAGACTTTGCCTTGCTGCTGTTGGAGATGGGGGGATGTTCATGTTGAAGGAGCTGGAGGAGGCGGATAAATGAAGGGAGTCAGGTTAACACAAACATGGTGCTCCAGATATCCACTGTAGTGTGCACATTGCTGCACAGCAGCCCACATTCTCCATCAACCCAGACTACCCACAGCATCACCAGTTCCCAAAGCAGATCTGGTACTGGCAGTTCTTAGGGAGATTCTATACGTACGTTACCTCTGCTCTTTATTGCTGCCACTGCCCTCCCCCTCAGAGATTACCTCCTCCTCAGCACCCTGATCCAGCTCACAGATCCAGTCAGGGGCGTACATAGAAATCACTGGGCCCCATCGTAAGAATCTGAATTGGGCCCCCTAATACCGCCCACTACCCACCCCTGTCCCATACCACCTCCTGTCCTGGCCCCTCCCACACCACACCCACAATTGGGGGAGGTGGAGGAGGAAGGCACACTGTCCTCTATGAGCCTCCCCCTCCGAGTCCTCTATGAGCCACCCCCCCCCCCCGATTCCTCGATGAGACCTAGCCAACCCTAATGCCACCCAAAATGCCCAGGGGGTGGAGTAGGAGGAAAGCACACTGAAAGGGAGCGCAGGTTGAGTTGGGGGAGGAGTAGGCCAGAATAACACAAGTGAACACTAATTAACTATGATTTTCTTCTCTGTGCTGAGTAAACGGAGGGGGCTGACTGTTTCAATTGCCTCTGCAGTGGGTATGCAGGTGAAGATGGATGTAACATCATAGTAGACCATTGTTTTTTCTGTGCCCAATACCAAGTTCTGGTCAAGATTTAGCCATGTACTTACATCTAAAAGAAACAGGTCACACCTTTGAAGACAGTCAAGTACGTGTTTTGGATAAGGAGGCCGATTGGTACAAACAAGGTGTGAAGGAGGCCATCTACGTAAAAATGGAGAAGCCAAGCTTGAATAGAGGCGGGGGGGTTAGACATCTATCGTCTGTCATTTACAATGCTGTCTTGACACCTTTTTCTTGGAGGTCATTATCACCTACTGACTCCAATTAGGACTATGGAATCAACACCTTTGAGCCCATGCTGGGTATAATGACCTAATTACCAGATGTTGATTCAGTTACATATTTATTCCCAGAGAATTCTTGTACAAGTCACTCAGAATTGAAAAAGCTTGTTGTAAGAACAAGTGAAACGTTTTCAAGAAATCTACAGCAAGTCCAGTTGCCTTGATTTATTCTTTACAGATATACCATGTCCTGGATAAATGAGAACCTTCACAGAAAGCCCTCAACAGCTCCTTAGATGTAACTATTAAAAAAATTGAGATCAGAATATCGTGATGTAAAGAAAAAATGAAGTTATCCCGAAGTTTTTATTATTTTTAATTACTAGAATGCAAGAAAAACTATAGGAATGTGGCATTGCTGTAATCAGAGTTACTCAGAGAAGGAAGGTAACGTGAGTTTTACTGCACAGGAAACGCAGTAAAAACGAAACTGCTTGACAGCCCCTCCTTTCTGCTCTGAGCGACAGCTAAACCTTCCAACCAAGATACCACTACAGCTGTCACTTATAGCAGAGGGGAGGGACTGTGAAGTAGCTCAATGCAGAGAGCAAAATGTATTTCATGACTAAGCTTCACCTGCTGTGCAGGAGCAGAACCTGGAAGAAAAAAAGTTCATATTCAGGCTAATGCTAATAATTAGAGATGAGCAAATTGAAGCATCCAAAGTGGAATATGATCCAAAGTTTATCAAAAATTTGATTCACAGTGAATATGAATTTTCTCATGCTTTGTGGTAACTAATGTTTTGTTTGTTTTCTACACGTGCTACAAAGCGAAAGTATGAAGCCCGAGAACAGAAGATCGCCCATAATAAAATGCAGCGAGCCAATCTTCAGGTAACCATTCCCTGTGACGTCAAAGCCCTTTTAAATACTCATCCCACATGGTATTTCAGTGTGAGCTGAGCATAGGGAGAGACGTGACAAGTACCTATGCGCTAGGGACAGTGTTACTATAAGCTTTAAATTATAAAATATTAGATGGGAAGAGTGCATGGACAATGTAGGGAGATTGTAGCAAAAGTGGAGAGAATAGGGAGACTGCAGGGACAGTACAGTAATCATCCTGTGCATCTTGTTCAACTGCTGTGCCATTCATACTTAGTCTGTTCAGTTATTCACAGACTTACTGAGTGTCAATAGGCAGTCTAATATATAGCCATATTTACCTAGTTTACCTACTGCATCATTATAACTTAATCTGTTCAGTTATACATACACTTACTGTGGTTCAGACTCATTGTCAACAGGCGTTCTTAATATAGGCGTGCTTACTAGTTATGGCCTTGCAAATTGCTGAACATGCGAACATATGGCGATATTCGCAGGCGCCATATTCTTTTGCATTGCCCTGAAGTTTGACCTATGACACATCCATCAGGTGGGACAGGACAGCCAATTGATAGGTTTCAGCACATGGACACACCCCTACCCTATAAATAAAACCCGATCTGGCAGCCATTATACATTCTGTGTTTTGCCAGTGTAGGGAGAGGTTGCTGGGTGGAGCAAGGGACAGACTGTTAGGGACACCAAACGCTAGCTAATAGGGCCACAAAAGTCCCATTAAGGACTGGTATAGGTGTGCTATCAATAGGTGTGACATACTGAGGGGTGTGATATACTTATAATATACTTTCTAACATAGAAAGTATATTATAGTGCATTTGAATTGTGCAGCAGTCATGTGCAGTTCTGCTGCGATACCGCAGCTAGATAGAGGGACAAATGCTATTGGAACAACTAATTGCAACTGGTGTGATAAACCTGTTTCCCCCCCAAAAAAAAACAGGTTAAGGGGTGAGATACACCTGCTTCCACAAAATACTGATTAAGGGGTGTGATATACCGGCTTCCACCAAATATTGATTGCAGCCTACGATACACCGGATTCCACCAAATATTGATTAAGGGGTTTGATATACTGTCTTCCAGCAAATACTAATTAAGGGGTTCTATATACCTGTTTCCACAAAATAATAATAGAGGGGATTGATATGCCGGCTTCCACCAAATATAAATTGAGGCCTGCGATTCACTGGCTTCCACCAAATATTGATTAAGGGGTTAGATATATAGGCTTCCACCAAATACTCATTAAGGGGTTCTATATACCTGTTTCCACAAAATACTGATAGAGGGGATTTATATACCGGCTTCCACCAAATATAAATTGAGGCCTGCAATTCACTGGCTTCCACCAAATATTGATTAAGGGGTTTGATATATAGACTTCCACCAAATAATCATTAAAGGGTTCTTTATACCTGTTTCCACAAAATACTTGAAGGAGATTGAAATACTTGCTTACACCAAATATTTATTAAGGCCTGCGATACACCGGCTTCCACCAAATATTGATTAAGGGGTTTGATATACCAGCTTCCACCAAATATTGATTGAGGCATGTGATATACCTGCTTCCACAAATACTGCTCTTCTATAGGGACTTTGTCACAGGGTCATTTTGAAAATGACAGGCAGAGGAAGAGGCAGGACATTCCGCAGGGGTGGTAGGGGACGGGCTGGTGCACCAGGCCAGAGACTAAGTGGGAAGTTGGAGAAGGTGTGTGTGATTACGTCAAAGGACGCACTCCAGTTGGTTGAATGGCTCACTCCGCTTCTGCACCTTCCTCATCCTCTGTATCTGCACCCTCCTCACTCTCTGCTGTGTGTACCCCTAAAGACAACACCACCACCTCCACCACCAACATAGACCCTCCACTCAAGTCAGAGTTATTATTTTCCCATCCGTTCCCAGACCTTACCGATGCGCAGCCATTCTTGGCTTCGGATCAGAAAGAGGAGGTAGCAACGGCCGCCACCAAGCGGTCTGACGACAGTACCCAGATCAGCCCAAGGACGGAGGTCCCCGCTGTTGCTGCCTACTCCGAGATCTCTAATGTCAGTGGTGGTGAAGGTGACGATGATGACATGTCGATGGATGTCACATGGGTGCCCACAAGAGAGGAAGAGGAGGGGAGTTCAGAGGGAGAAAAAGAACAGCAGAGAGGGGGTAGAAGGAGTAGAAGCAGGCAGAACTCGCAGTGCACAGGAGGCAAAAAGCATACTGCAAATGTATCTGGAGCGAGCCATCCACCATGCACGGTCACATCTGGCTCTCCCAGGACGCTGGCACATGGCCCCGCAGTATGGGCTTTTTTTAACATGTCAGCTGCTGACAATAGTGTTGCCATCTGCAGCCTGTGCTGTCAATGCATATGTCGCGGTAAGCCCAACACTCACCTAAGAAAAACTGCCTTAAGAAGGCACCTGACCTCCCATCACCGAGCTCAGTGGGAGAAACACTTTTAGAACCCACAAAGCCACACTCCTGGCGCTGCATGTCCTGCCTCTTCACCTTCTCCTCTCTCCTCCCACTTGTCCTTCACTCCACCTTCCACCGTGCTGTCATCGCGTTCATTTGGCAAAAGGCAGGCTTTCGTTGCCCAAATGTTCGAACGTAAAAAGTTAATGACGCCGGATAACCTTCTTGGCTTATTGGAACTGCTAGCCCGCCAACTACTGCCATATAGACTGGTGGACTCGGAGGCCTTTAGAAAATTTGTGGCCATTGGCACACCGCAATGGAAGGTCCCCAGAAGCAAATATTTCTCCCTGAAGGGCATCCCAGAGCTATATGGCCATGTTCAGCGGCAAGTGAATTCATCTCTGTATACAGTGTCGGTGCCCAGATACATCTGACCACAGACACGTGGTCTAGCAAACACAGTCAGGGAATGTACATAACTTTTACTGCCCACTGGGTGAACCTTCTGACAGCCGTCAAGCATGTAACCCATGGCATCCGTGTGGATTTGGTGTTACTCAGTATCTGAGGAAAGGGATTTAGGGGTCATTATATCAGACAACCTAAAGGTGGGCAGACAATGTCATAGAGCAGCAGGTAATGCCAGCAGAATGCTTGGGTGTATAGGGAGAGGCATTAACAGTAGAAAGAGGGAGGCGCTCGTGCCGCTCTACAGAGCACTAGGGAGACCTCATTGGGAGTATTGTGTGCAGTACTGGAGACCAGATCTGCAGAAGGATATTCAGAGAAGAGCTACCAAACTAGTACATGGATTGCAGGACAAAACTTACCAGGAAAGGTTAAAGGACCTTAACATGTATAGCTTGGAAGTAAGAAGAGACAGAGGGGATATGATAGAAACTTTTAAATACATAAAGGGAATCATCACGGTAAAAGAGGAGAGAATATCTAAAAGAAGAAAAACTGCTACAAGAGGACATAGTTTTAAATTAGAGGGGCAAAGGTTTAAAAGTAATATCAGGAAGAATTACTTTACTGAGAGAGTAGTGGACGCATGGAATAGCTTTCCTGCAGAAGTGGTAGCTGCAAATACAGTGAAGGAGTTTAAGCATGCATGGGATAGGCATAAGGCCATCCTTCATATAAGATAGGGCCTGGGGCTATTCATAGTATTCAGCATATTGGGCAGACTAGATGGGCCAAATGGTTCTTATCTGCCGACACATTCTATGTTTCTATGTTTCTATGTTTCTATGTTACTGCCACGGATTGTATGCAGGCGTGCCTCTTCTTCTCCTCCTCCTAGTCTATCCTCTGTCTCCTCATCAGTTGACTCCTCCTGTTCCACTGCTACCGCCTCCTCCGCTGTGCCCTCCCACCCCCAAGCTCCCCAGAACCTATTTGACATGACAGGTGAGATGTTGCCATGCTGTGCTGCAGCTGTTGTGCCTGGAATCCAAGAGCCACAGCGGTCCTGCACTGCTTTCAGCTCTGCGGTCACAGGCCGATCAGTGGCTAACCCCATTCAATTTGACAGTTGGTAAAGTGGTGTGCAACAATGGTGCCAATCTGCTGAGTGCACTGAAACAGGGCAAAATGACACACGTGCCATGCATGGCACACGTCCTGAACTTGCAGCAAGTAGTTGCCAAATACCCCAGGATGAAGGACGTCTTGCGGCAGGCCAGGAAAATCTCTGGCCATTTTAGAAGATCTTACACGGCCATGGCTCGCCTTACTGACATTCAGCGGCGACACCATCTGCCAGTCGCACTGGAACTCCACCTTGTATATGCATAATAGGCTGCTCCAGCAGCAACGTGCCATATACTACTACCTGTGCGAACTCTGCAGGAAGACAGGTTCTGGGAACTTGGTTTCTATTCACCCCGCCAGTGGTTGCTCATGCACGAAGCATGCAGAATTTTGTGGCCAAACTGGTCAGTCGCAGCCAGGGCACCATCAGTGACATCGTACCTTACGCCTTCTTTCTAGAGCGTGCATTGCGTTGTGTCATTGATCAAGCCGTTGAGGAGCAGGAAGTTGAGGAAGTTGCAATGCTTAATGAATTCCCAGGGGGGCTACTCCATTTAAGACAAGTCAGCAGGAGTCTAAAGAGGAGTCAGAGGAGGATGGTGGCTGGTGGAGGAGGAGGAGCAAGGAGAGTAGGTTTTGAGGGGGAATTAAACTTTTCAGGGATCCCTGGTGTTGTCCGTGGTTGTGGGGAGGAAACAGAGGAGGACGACATTCTCCTGGGCGATGAACAAGAGCTAGGGCGTTCCACTGCTTCCAATTTAGTGCAAATGGGGGCCTTTATGCTCCAGTGTTTGAAGAGGGACCCCCGTATAAAAAGCATAAGGAGAAGGACCAGTACTGGGTGGCAACGTACTTAGACCCCCGGTACAAACACAAAATGGTGGACATGTTACCAGCATCACAGAGGGCTGTCAACAGCATTTCCAGGCCTTGCTGTGAGAGATGCTGCATTTTGCTGTTGCGGGTGCTGGCAGAGGAATTTCCACCCACAGAGAAGCAGGTGCGGGTAACAATCCTACCATGTATGCAAGAAGGGGGCGGTTTGAAGATGTGTTGGTCACTTCGGATATAAGATCCTTCTTGCAGCCAACCCATCGACAGCCGTCCGCAGTATCCAGCCTTAGGGAATGCCTAGACCAACAGGTGTCCGACTACATCGGGTTAAAGGCCGATGTGGACGCTATGAGAAGCGAGGAATCCCTGGACTACTGGATGTGCAGCCTTGACCTGTGGCCAGAGCTGGCACAATTTGCCATGGAACTCTTGGCTAGCCCGTCGTTGTTTGTCCTGTCCGAAAGGACGTTCAGCACAGAAGGGGGATTGCAACCGATAAGCGCACTCGCCTTGCTCACTACAGCGTGGGCTACCTCACATTTTTAGAAATGAATCATGCATGCATCTCGGAGGAATTCAACACCTATGACGACCACTGGTAATTGAATTTGCTTATGCCAGCTGACACATTTTCGCCACCACCCAGAACAAAGAATGGTCCCTGTCTTATGTAAATACAGCAGCATAAAAGGCCTTTTCTGTCTCGTGAATGCCTAATGTTTGGGGCCTGTACTCCAGTGGTATGCAGTAAAATTGTTATCCAATGACCGTCAAATATACCTTCAGCCACATGATCACAATTTATTTTCTGTCCGGTCAATGAGTAATGTTTGGGGCCTGTACTCCAGTGGCACAACAGTAAAATTTGTATCCATTGACCGCATAGTGTACCTCCAGCCACATAATCGCAATTTCCTTTCTGTCTGGTCAATGAGTAATGTTGGGGCCGTACTCCAGAAGCCTACAGTAAAATTTGTATCCATTGACTGCATAATGTACCTCGAGCCACATAATCACAATTTATTTTCAGTCTGGTTAATGACTAATGTTTGGGTCCTGTAATCCAGTGGCCTACAGTAAATTTTTATCCATGAACCGCATAATGTTCCTCCAGCCACATAATCAGAATTTCTGTTCTGTCTTTTGGTGAATGTCTAATGTTTGGGGGCAGTACTCCAGTGGCCTACAGTAAAATGTGTATCCATTCACCACATAATGTACCTCCAGCCACATAATCACAATTTATTTTCTTTTATGTGAGGTGAATGCATTTTTGAGAATTTCCCTTTAAGATGCATAAAAATGACCCCTGATTTAAAATACATATTTTTTGTGGGATTTTTTGTCATTAATCCCCCTCTAGTATGTCACTATCCATGTTGGGGGACTATTTGTGCACTTCTAGTAAGTATTTGGTGGCTGCAGATAGGACCTGAAGGTTTTTCAGGTTCGACTGCCATTAAAGTGAATGGGGCCCATTGCAAACGTGCGGTTCGCGAACATTTGATCGCGTTCACGTTCGCGAATCGTCCTGGCCGATGTTCGGCTATCTCTAGTGTTTACCTAGTTCACCTACTGCACCATTAGTAATTAATCTGTTCAGTTATACTTACAGTAACTGTGCATCAGACATATCGTCAACAGGCGGTCTAATCTATAGACCCTTTTACCTAGTTCACCTACTGTGCCATTAGTAATTAATCTGTTCAGTTATATTTAGAATTACTGTGCATCAGACTCATTGTCAACAGACGGTCTAATATATAGGTGCGTTTACCTAGTTCACCTACTGCGCCATTAGTACTTAATATGTTCAGTTACACATAAACTTAATGTGCATCAGACTCATTGTCAACAGGCGGTCTAATATATAGACACGTTTTTCTAGTCTATCTGCTGTGCCATTCATACTTAACACACAGTTACATTACTGATTCAGTGACTGTTCACTATTGCTGAAGAAAAAGTAGTGGTGGCAGCAGCCGTAAAAACAGGCCAGAGCTGCCACTGTCATCGGTTGTGTTTTGACCAACAATCCAGCTGTATTGGAATGGATGGCTCGCTCTTTAATATCATCTCATGTGACATTAGACGCACACAATCAGGAATCGGTGGGCTCCTCTGACCTCATACTTAGTTGGTATGGCCCAGGAACAACCTCTGTGCCCTAACCTGTCTAGCAACTGCCTCTTTCTTTTTCTGCTCCTTCTGCTCAGGGCGTAATGTATGCTGCCGACTCTGCTCCACTTTTCAGAGAGGATGAGCTTTGTGAGGACAGTCAGTAGCTATAGGTCAAAAGAAACTTGGAGAAGAGGTCCGCTGCGGACTCCTCTAGGCATTCAACTACTGATCATGACATTCGGGTTGGAGCACATGTTGCGAGAGGTCAGGGACATGCGCAAGAGACAGGTGAAGGGGATACAAGTGATGAGCAAATATATGTAGATGACAATATAGCTGATCACTCGTGGGAGCCAGGTGAAGAGGAGGCATTGTCATCATAAGGGGGAAAGGGTGGCAGTAGGCCCGTAAACCAGCAGGGTGGAAGGTTGCCCATGAGACATCAGGGGAACCCACTAGCAGGGCGAGGGTTCATAAAAGTAGCATTAGGCAGGCATCACAAAGTGGTGGAGGGAAAATGCCATACTTGGCAGTGTGGGAATTTTTTACCAAGTTGCTGGGGAACATTAGGGTGGTATACAGGATGTGTGGGCAGAAGGTGAGGCACGCCCATGATTCTAATGTTGGCACGATGGTCCTGTGTCAACCATAAAGTGGCATAGGAAAACCGTGCCACTCACTGCAGCATTCAGGCCTCAGCAAAGTCAGCAAAAGGAATCTGTTGTTCCTTCCCATCTACTTCAACGTCATCTATAGCTCCTGATGCTCCTCCTCCTCCTGCAGTATGCGTGCACTCATCAGTGCAGAAGCTGAACGTGCACCTATCTACTTTTACAAAGTGGATATAAAAAGTCTACACACCCCTGTTAAAATGTCAGGTTTCTGTGCTATAAAAAATTGAGACAAAGATAAATCATTTCAGAACTTTTTCCACCTTTAATTTGACCTATAAACTGTACTACTCAATTGAAAAACAAACTGAAATCTTTTAGGTGGAGGGAAGAAAAAAATAAATAACAACGTGGTTGCATAAGTGTGCACACCCTCTTATACCTGGGGATGTAGCTGTGTTCAGAATTAGGCAATCACATTCAAAATTATGTTAAATAGCAGTCAGCATACACCTGCCATCATTTAAAGTGCCTCTGATTAACACAAAATAAAGTTCAGCTACTCTAGTTGGTCTTTCCTGAAATTTTCCTAGTCGCATCCCACAGCAAAAGCCATGGTCCAAACAGAGCTTCGAAAGCATCAGAGGGATATCATTGTTAAAAGGTATCAGTCAGGAGAAGGTACAAAAGAATTTCCAAGGCATTAGTAAAGAAAATATGGCACAACAAGTGGAGAAAATATGGCACAACAGTGACATTAGCAAGAACTGGACGTCCCTCCAAAACTGATGAAAAGACAAGAAGAAAATTGGTCTGGGAGGCTACCAAGAGGCCTACAGCAACATTAAAGGAGCTGCAGGAATAACTGGCAAGTACTGTCTGTGTGGTACATGTGACAACAATCTCCCGTATTCTTCATATGTCTGGGCTATGGGGTAGAGTGGCAAGACGAAAGCCCTTTCTTACGGAAAAAAAAAAAACATCCAAGCCAGGCTACATTTTGCAAAAACACATCTGAAGTCTCCCAAAAGCATGTGGGAGAAGGTGTTATGGTCTGATGAAACCAAGGTTGAACTTTTTGGCCATAATTCCAAAAGATATGTTTAGTGCAAAAATAACACTGCACATCTCTAAAAGAACCCCATCCCCACAGTTAAGCATGGTGGTGGCAGAATCATGCTTTGGGGCAGTTTTTCTTCAGCTGGAACTGGGGCCTTAGTTAAGATATAGGGAATTATGAACAGTTCCAAATACCAGTCAATATTGGCACAAAAACTTCAGGCTTCTGCTAGAAAGCTGAACATGACGAGGAACTTCATCTTTCAACATGACAACAACCCAAAGCATACATCCAAATCAACAAAAGAATGGCTTTACCAGAAGAAGATTAAAATTTTGGAATGGCCTAGCCAGAGCTCAGACCTGAATCTAATTGAAAATCTGTGGGGTGATCTGAAGAGGCTGTGCACAGGAGATGCCCTCGCAATCTGACAGATTTGGAGTGTTTTTGCAAAGAAGAGTGGGCAAATATTGCCAAGTCAAAATGTGCCATGATAGACTCATACCCAAAACGACTGAGTGCTGTAACAAAATCAAAAGGTGCTTCAACAAAGTATTAGTTTAAGGGTGTGCACACTTATGCAACCATATTTTATTTTTATACTTTTTCTTCCCTCTACCTTAAATATTTCAGTTTGTTTTTCAATTGAGTTGTACAGTTTATAGGTCACATTATAGGTGAAAAAGGTCTGAAATGATTTATCTTTGTCTAATTTTTTTTACACTGTACATCTGCATTTTCTTTTCTGGTTTTGAAGTCTGTCAGAGGATCTCAAAACCGGAGAAAAATGCATACATTTTGTCCTCCTTCATTGTCATGGGGCACAAAACTGAACAAACTGGAACTGAGTGAACGGGAATGGATTCTGTTCCGTTTGGTTCTCATATCGAACACATGGGAATGGGATACTGATCAAGACCATTCTGGCATGACACTCAATGTTAGTCAATGGTGCCGAAATATGTTTTTTTCAGACGCACAAAAAAAAGGATCCAGCGCCCATTGACTTAAAATGGTTTTAGTGTCGGATTTGTCTTGTTCATTTTGGAGATAATACAACTGGATTCCTTCTGAACAGATGCACATGGTTGTATTAGTGACCGGATGCATTTTTGCTGATCCTCTGACAGATCCAGCAAAAACACAGTTGTGAAAGTAGCCTAAGTTGATGGTACAACATTCCCTCCATTGACTCTGTACCTTTCAGAGAGCTGATGGCTTGTGTCCAACCAAGGTGGAGAGTCGCAAGCCAACACACGTACATACATTGAGCAGAAGGTGGGCCAGTCTTTGGGCCTCTCGGTGTCTGGTATAGTTAACTCCAGTGCTGATGTATTGAGTTGTAACTGCGGTCAAGGATAATATATGTCATCACAGCCTACTGAGTAAATGTTGTTCCGGCCCAGGCACACCAGCAACTGGACCAGGTAATGGCAACCATGCCTCTGCGTTGTAATGCTAGGAGGCATCTCTGCCTCCTCATCCTCCACCATGTTCTCACCCTCCAATATAGGAACAGTTCACAGTGGTCCTCCAGCATATGACCATTGCAAAGGTAGGAATTATTACTTCTGCACATGGTCAACTTTGGTGAACGGAACCACACCGGGGAGGAACTGCTCAGCATCATCAAAAAATCAAACACTGGCTGCCTCCTCACCAACTGAAGATAGAAACCATGGTCACTGCTAATGGGAAGAACATTCTGTCTGCCTTGCATCAGACTCAGGATGGACTGACCCATGTTCCCTGCATGGCACAAGTTTTTAATCTCGTTGTCACCCGGCTTCTGAAGTCTGCCACTGAATTGTAAGAGCTGTTAAAAATTTCCAGGAAACTGTGCATGCTGATTGCTGAGCATGACCACAAATGCTTTTAACACACAATTAAATTTAAATAAACCCAGCCAGAGGGCTGAAACCCTTGTGCTGACAGTGTGGCACCCTCTGGTGGATGCTGGAGGTAAGAACAGTAATTTTCCTACAGGCGGGCAAAACTAAACAGCTAGGCCTTACTTGTTATTACCCTAAAAATCAACAACAAATGTTTGGGTGCATTGTGCCGGCTAGCCTGCAGTGCAGCACAACAGCTTACAATCTTATTATACTCTATAGTATTCCCCCTCCCATAACTGATCTTGTACAACGTGACTTAGTGTTTCTTCTGAGTAAACACCAGCCTGGCTTGAGTTTGTGGTAAAGCTTATCAGCATTCGGTGTGAACTTTAACTGAGAAGTCCTTGTAATGAATAGTTAATATATGCTGTATATTGTAAGGGATTAGCTCACTTCCTGGGGCATTCACAGAAGGATCTTCACCATACACGGCTGTAAGGTCCAAACTGTGCGTTTACTATAGCAGCCGCACCAGCAAAACAATACAAATCAAAACCTACCCGTCTGGGTTCTAACTAAACATCAACCGTGTGTTCCTAACTCATGCTATAAGATACAGTTCATGCCTGGAGCCTGGTGCAGCTTTTCCCAGTCTTACAGTCCCACAATCTTTCAGGCTTTAATAAGGCCTGTACCTTTATTGGGAGTGTGGCCCAGTAGTCCTCCTGTCTCCGGCCTCGTGACCCTTCAGCCTGGCTGAGACCACACAGACAGAACCAGTCCCAGGCCTCTGTATGCAAAGCAACTTCTTATCCCAGACTGACTGTGCCACCTGGTGCGTCCTCTGACCTGCTGATTGACAGGGAAGACATGAAAACTTCTGCCATTTCTCTCCCACTAGCAGCGTGAGGCCTGTCAATGCCTCACAATATATATATCGCTTGAGAAAGGCTCACACTGAGCCGAAACGTCGCTCACCGCCATTATGGGTGAATAAATTACACTTTTGTACTTCTGAAGCTTCTGTGGAGTGCAGTCCATTTTTTTCTATATTTATATGGGGTAAGTGCCTAATCCCTGCTTGTGGACATTGCACCCAATCTCCCTTTTTTGTTTATTTTTGGATGGTGCTATCATCGTTTTTCAAGTTTTATATAATATATATATATATATATATATATATATATATATTTATATATCACAATATCTAACAATGACTACAGGCCTGGTCTTAGTCCCTAGTATCCTAGGTGTCAACACTGTAATGAGGTCCGTGCACAATCAGTCTTACCGACCCAGGTCTGCTTTGCATCAGCTGTGACTATGACTCGAACAAAGGCTTCTCCGACAAGTGTGCGGTACCGCAGTGGATGTTGCTTTGCTCCTCAACTCTCATCAGCATTCCTAGCAGCAATCCTCATTCCTCTGGACAGGATCAGGGCCTTGGACATGGTCAGCTTCACTTGGCTGCCGTTCTGGTCACTGAAGGGTGCTCCCACACCTGCGTGTCAATGGATCCTCTACTCACACAGGTCCTCAGTGTCTCTCTCAGCTTCAGTTTAAGATGGTGGATCCTTCACTTCCACTCTAGGCTCTGTAACGACACCAGTGAGAGTTTCCCCATCTCCCAAATATGTTAGACCGCCTGAATGAGGCGGTCAAAGATTTCCTAACGCAGCAGGTGGACTGGTCTACCCCCCTGTTTAACTTCCACAGTGGGCAGTGGCAGTTCATGCGTGACATGTGCCGTTTGCTAAGGCCCTTTGTCAGTTGGCAGAACTATAGGATGAATGATGTCATTCCACTCCTACACTTGCTGGAGGGGATACTGGCAAATCTGATTGGCGAGGGGACAGAAGACATTATTATTATTTATTTTTAGAGCGCCATTCATTCCATAGCACTGTATATATCATAAGCGGTGCACATACATAATACAGGCAATTGCCTTAAGCATGAACGAGACAAGTTACAGACTGGTACAGAAGGATAGAGGGCCCTGCCCATGAGGGCTTACAATCTACATGGTATGGGGGATGGAGACAGTAGGTGAGGGTGAAGCTGGTCATGGCGATATAGAGGCAGCAGTGTCGCTGGTCGTAGGCTTGTCTGAAGAGATGGGTTTTCAGGTTGCTTTTGAAGGATTCCACTGTAGGTGAGAGTCTGATATGATGGGGTAGCGAGTTCCAGAGTATAGGGGATGCACGGGAGAAATCCTGGAGGCGAGTGTGGGAAGAGGTGATAAGAGGAGAGGAGAGGAGGAGGTCCTGTGAGGATCAAAGATTGCGTGTGGGGATGTATCGGGAAAGTAGCTCAGAGATGTAGGGAGGGGACCGGTTGTGGACGGCCTTGTATGTGTTGGTTAGTATTTTAAACTGAATTCGCTGGGCAATGGGGAGCCAGTGCAGGGAATGGCAGAGGGGAGAGGCAGAGGAGTAATTGGGGGAGAGGTGGATTAGTCGGGCAGCAGAGTTGAGGATAGATTGTAGGGGTGCGAGAGAGCTAGATGGAAGGCCACAGAGGAGAATGTTGCAGTAGTCTAGGCGGGAGATGATGAAGGAATGTACAAGCATTTTTGCCGATTCAAAGTTGAGGAAAGGGCGGATGCGGGAGATGTTTTTGAGTTGGAAGCGGCAGGTGGTGGAAAGGGCTTGGATGTGTGGTCGGAAGAAGAGGGCAGAATCCAAGGTCACTCCAAGGCAGTGAACTCGGTTGACCGGGGAGAGTATGCAGTCATTGATTGTGATAGATAGGTCTGTTGGGGGGGTGAGCAAGATGGGGGAAAGATGATGAATTCTGTTTTATCCATGTTAAGTTTTAGAAAGCGAGAGGAGAAGAAGGAGGATATGCGAGATAGGCATTGTGGGATTCTGCATAGTAAGGTGGTGATGTCTGGACCAGAGAGGTAGATTTGTGTGTCATCAGGATAAAAGTGATACTTAAAGCCATGGGACTCTATAAGCTGTCCCAGGCCGAAGGTGTAGATAGAGAAGAGCAGGGGTCCTAGGACGGAGCCTTGCGGGACACCAACAGAGAGGGAGTGAGGCGAGGAGGTGGTGTGAGAGTGGGAGACGCTAAATGTCCGGTCTGTGAGGGATGATGTGATCCAAGAGAGGGCCAGGTCAGTGATGCCAAGAGATGAGAGTGTTTTTAACAGAAGGGAGTGGTCGACAGTGTCAAAGGCAGAGGACAAGTCAAGGAGAAGGAGGACAGAGTAATGTTTTTTGGTTTTGGCAAGTAGTAGGTCATTGGTGACTTTGGTGAGGGCAATCTCGGTTGAGTGGTGGGGTCGGAAGCCAGATTGTAGCCGGTCAAAGAGGTTGCAGGAGGAGAGGTGAGAGGACAGTTCAGAATGGACATGTTGCTCAAGTAGCTTTGAGGCATATGGAAGAAGTGATATGGGGCGATAACTGGACAAAGAAGATGGGTCAAGTGAAGGCTTTTTGAGGATGGGTGTAATGGTAGCATGTTTAAAAGCAGAGGGGAAGAGACCAGAGGTTAGTGATAGGTTGAAGAGATGAGTTAGGGCTGGGATAAACACTGTGGTGAGGTTAGGGATGAGGTGGGATGGAATTGGGTCAAGAGCACAGGTGGTGAGATGGGATTTGGAGAGTAGTGTGGACATGGCACCTATATCTCACAACCATACAGCCCTGAAGAGGATATGGAAGAGGCATAGTTACTCATAAGAGAACTAGCCTTTCCTCCCAAAATGTTGAAAGAGTAAACTTCATAAAGATGAATCAGGCCGCATCAACCAGGATTTCCATCAGACACCGGTGCCTGATGCAACAGACTAGATCATTCTGCCACTAATGGTCATACTGTAGTGTGCTGGCACACCTACCTGATGCCACTGCTGCCCTCTCTCCCAACACTGTTATGGGGCCACTATTGTCCCTGTTTGTCCATGTTGACCTTATAGTTTTCCCTTCTTCTTAACTGTAATAAGAACAGAAAAAGAAAAAAAAAGTTCCTGTATTTTGAGCATCCATACAGTTTCTTTTACAAGGTTAGTATTTGGTCAGTAATTGATCAGAATGTATAAGCCAATAGCAAGAGTGGGTCCAAAACCCAGATGAAATGCGATGGAAATATTTCCATCACATTTTATCTGGGTTTTGGACCCACTCCTGTTTTTGGCTTACAAATTCTGATAAATTACTGACAAAATACTGACTGTCTGAAAGAGGTCATTAAAGCCCTGCATATAGGACTTTTTTTTCCCCTTGTTAAAAAATTTATTTAAGATGTAAATTATCAAACTGGATGCAAATTGAGCATAAGGACTCCTGTATTTGGCTTACAAATACTGATCAAATACTGATGCAAAATACTGGCCAAATACTGAACATCTGAAAGAGGCTTTATGGATGCTCTAAATATAGGATTTTTTTTAGTTTTCTATTCTTCTGATGGATCAGAAGAATAGAAAAATACACTGTGATATTAACACATTACTGCCACTGCTGCTTCCCTCCTCCCCATGAGGCCACTATTGCTGCTGCTGCTTCCACTGTCACCACTGTGTCATGGGGCTACTACTACTGCTAATATAGCTCTTATCCTCACCACTCTGTTATAATATTCGTCATTTTTTTCAATTTAATGTGAAAAGTCATTGGCCCAAAAGCAACTTAAGCAGGGAGGAATCCTGACTTCAGATGGAAAGAAGTGACGAATATTCTAAAAAAAAGTATATATAATACTATAAAAATTTCTCTCCCTGACCTGACCCTGCAGTTTAAATTCCAAGCCTTCACACTGAGATTGGGCCACCAAGTGGGATGACTATGATTAGGCAGAGTGGCCTGGGTATACCAAATTTATCATGATTAGTGACAAATTAATTCAGAATAAATGTAATTTCTTGACGAAGTTTGCGAATCGTCCAAATCGAATTTTTCAAAGCTTTGCTCATCTCTGCTGAAAATAAAAGCTTTGCAAAAGGTGCATTTATCTAGCTCTTCCCAACCCTACCTAGCATTGTCAGCCGTTTTGCATGGTTAAAAATGACAATTCCCTAAAAAAAAGTTTAAAGTAGTAAAACACAACACAATCTATGAAAATTTGGTCTACGTTTGGTAATTGTACCGACCCACAAAATAAGGTTATCATGTCATAATGAATGCTGTCAAAAACATTCTCAAAAATGTCTGCAATGCATTTTTCCCTATTCTATATATATATATTGTAAGAGGGTGCAAGGTACCGTGGTCGATGGCAGGTACGTGTCACCGAGGTTCCTGGCCTCGGTGAGGTAAGAGCCGGGTTTTCGTGTGTCAGCAGCAGCTAGTGCTGTTTGACACCTTGTTTTTTAGTTTGGCTGCAAAGCCAATCCGGGCTGGCTCTTACTGGGAGTAGGCAAAGAGTTGGGTGGGTGCCTATTCTCCACGGTCCAGGCCGGACTTTATCCGGGCCTTTAAAAGGCAGCCTCCTCAGCAGCTGAGTGTGATTGTCCTGGAGCTGCTGTTAGGCTGTGGAATCACTTGTGTTTGGGAGTGCTGATCCATGCTGTGCTGTGTGGAGTTCTCTGGGCTGGAAGCAAGACCCCAAGCAAGGAGAAGTGCAGACGGCCTGGAAGCCGGAGGTCGATCGCCTTGCGGCTGGACTGACAGCCAGGTGCGAACCTGCACCTAAAGCCTCCCAGGTGACTGGAACCTGTTTTGGACTATTTTGTTTTGCTGCACGTTTTCTGATGGGTGTGAATTAACACCAAGTGACTGTTTGCTGTGTATTTGCTACAAGTGTGAATTAAACACTGTTTGCTACACTTTCTGGACTACGTTTTGCCTCTATACTGCACCCGCACTGCTATCTACCAGAGCGACTCCCTACAATATATATATATATATATATATATATATATGTAAAGAAAATAAACAGAACTCATTTTATTTACCCATGTGGAACCGCGACATTTCGGCTCAGCAATAGAGCCTTTCTCAACGGTTCCCCCCAAGCAGCGGGCCTGCGAGACTGAAGAAAGTGTTGTGTTATTAACTGTGATGGACCGGTCAGGTAGAAGGGCTGAGTGACATGGGGAAAAGACAATGAATTCAGTTTTCTCCATTTTGAGTTATAGGAAGCAGGAGGAGAATAATGAAGATATTGCTGACAGACACGCTGGGGTTCTGAATAGGATTGAAGAGACATCTGGGCCGGAGAAGAAGATATGATTGCCGTCAGTATAGAGGTGGAAGTGGAAGCCATTGGACTCGCTGAGCTGCCCCAGACGGAATGTATAAGTGGAGAAAAGCATGGGACCCAGGACAGAGCCTTGAGGAAGACCAACAGAGAGGGGGCATGATGAGGAGGTAGTGCATGAATGGGAAACTGAAGCTTCTGATGGTGAGGTACAAGAAAATCAAGGAGAGGGCAAAACCTTTGACGAAAAGGGAAGAGGGGATGTGTGGGAGGAGAGAGTGGTCAACAGTGTCAAAAGCAGAGGAAAGGTCAAGAAGGAGGAGCACAGAGTACTGAGATTTAGCTTTGGAAGCTAGCAGATCGTTGGCAACTTTGGTTAGAGCAGTTTCAGTGCAGTGATTTGGCCTGAAGCCAGATTGCATCTGAGCAAACAGTGAGTGGGATGAGAGGTGAGAGGACAATTTGAGATGGACATGTTGTTCTAGGAGTTTGGATGCACATGGGAGCAGAGAAATGGGAGGATAGCCTATCCCATGATTTCACAGTATTTTGTCAGGAGATGTTTATCCTATACAGTATGTTTCCATGTGTGTAATGCCATGTTACAGTATCGTATTAAATCTATATGAGAAAATTTAAAGGTGGACACATCTTTATATCACTGATATCAAAATAAAAAATTATATTCTGTATCTGTGGATAGGGACAGGACTAACATGGCTCTGTTTAGCACTAGGCTCTGGTGATCAATGGTGGTCCAAATGGTGGAACTACCTCTGAACCTTAAAATAAGCCTTACTCAACTGCTCAAACAAAAGGAATTCTTCCACCACCACTCCTGTGGTCCTGGTGAGCTTTGTTTCTGGTGCACCAGTGGCTGCAGCCAACCACTGCACTCTGTGGCCACATGAGGTAATTGGGTACAATATGTTACTGGTTTACTAAGACTGGCACTGCAGCAAATATCCTCCTGACTACGTCAGTGACTGGCTGCAGCAAGCACGTCTTGTCTCTCAAGTTTTTTTCTTGAGGAAGGATTAAGTTGTTCTGACAAGAGAAGAATATCTGGTTCCATAGTTTCCCTCTGGAGTGTTGCTTATACAGGGGGATAAGATACAGTTCCTGGGAGTAGGAGCTCTGGCATGTTCTTCCTCACTTCCCCACTATCCAAACAGTAACTGTCTTCTCTCTCCTCTGTCACTAGACTGGAATCCCCTCCTACCAGGAAGAAGAACCAGTACACTTCTACCGAGGGAAGGAACAGGGTGGTTAGCCCTGTTCCTGCCAAACTTTGTCAACCATTACTTCCACTGCTGGGATAAATGGCATAGCATTACAGTACATTAGATTACATTGCAAATAAAACATTAAACAATTGCAGATATCTCCAGGTCTGTGGTACTGTAACTCCATATGAAATGTATTATCCAGCATTCGGAACATGACTGAAGATTTTGTAGGTACTCAGTAATGTAATGAGTGAGAATTCACATGTGATAAAAATGCTTTCCTGACCTCTTTGTTTTTCAGACTGTAGATAATTGGATTTAACATTGGAATGATAATAACATAAAACACTGAGATATATTTTTCCTGGTTTGTCGAGTACTGTGAAGATGGCCCAAAGTACATAACCATGGCCGTCCAATAGAACAGGACCACCACTATAATATGTGAGGTGCATGTGGAAAATGCCTTGGATCTTTCCACCGACTTAATCTTTAACACATTAGAGATAATGCAAATGTAGGTTATAATTATGAAAAAAAATGGAAGGAGGAGAGTGATGAAACTTACACAAAATATTACAAGTTCATTCAGATAGATGTTATCACATGACAGCTTTATGACCGCGATGATCTCGCACATGAAATGGTTGATCCTGTTGGGATTACAAGCCTTCATAGGCATCAGAAGTGAAGGGACCACAGAGATAAAAAAGCTCATGAACCATACAAAGGCAGCCAACCGGTAACACATAGTCCATCTCATGATCATGGGGTAGTAAAGCGGGTAGCAGATGGCAATACATCGATCGTAAGCCATAAGGGCAAGTAGTAAGCACTCCGTATCACCAAGAAAAGTACTGATATACACTTGGATGCCACAACCAACAAGTGACATAATTCTCTCCTTGGAGAAGAGGTCCACCAGGAGCTTAGGCAAGGCTGATGAAGAATAGAAAATATCAATGAAGGACAAATTGCAAAGAAAGAAGTACATTGGGACGTGTAGTTGGGAGCTGATTAAAATGATGATAATCATAAGAAAATTTCCGACCACAGTCACAAGGTAGATGATAATAAAGAACAAAAATAGAACAATGTTTATTTGACGGTTATCAGAAAAGCCTAAGAGAATAACTTCAGTGGCAAGAGTCTTATTGTGGGTTTCCATCCCTTAAAGATGGAGAACTGGTTATATAAAAACGTTGTTCAAGATTACGGGATTTTTTTACTGTATACAGATGTAGAAGTCGGACAATAAAGTATCCACAGATATATTAAAGTGTTTGATATTTAAGGTGACTTTATACACGGATGAATATTTGATGATACTAGAAGTGATGTATGTAAGTATTGCTGATTATTGACTCATACTTCCAGTTAGGAACATGTTAACAAAATATGACCTTACACTTTTATTACATACAAATGTCATGAGTTCATATGTAATTATTAAAATAATTCCCAAATAAACATTTGTGCCCCACCTCAGCATTATGTGACTACGATTACAAGTTCATCACAATATCAAGGAATAGCAACAAGTAAACATGAATTTTAGTTTTTCAAGATCAGAAGAAAAATAAATTACCAAATACTACATGTTATGGAAGCATATAAAGGCACCCTTGGAGATTCAAATTACAAATTGGAAACCAGAAAAGCCAAGGATCCTTGACAAGTCAAGCCAAATTTCTACAAAGTTGTAATTTACTTTGGAAAGATGATGAAAAGACCAAGTGCAAGGCAATTATGCTTGGAATAAGTGAAAAGGCAAGAGCAAGAGGATAACGAGGAACTGTATATAGACAATTCTGAGTATTTCACTGAACACTGGACTTTCTGAAGGTATCTTTTCAACTGGCCTTTATCAGATAGTTAAAGGGTAATACTAATCAAGCTAATCAAATCAATGATCCTTAACCAGCTTAAAGCCAATTTTTTTCACAGATATAGAGAAATAAACTCTATTTTGGACTTTACATGGGAAAACAAAGTCATTAGAGGGGACAATTCTGCTTGAAACAGATAAAGATAAAAAACCAGAAGGATGAAGAACAAAAAGAAAGCTGGAGATTTCCCCAGGAGTCATTTGCACGTTAATAATGACCTAGACACAAGACAGGAGCTTTCAAAGCAATCATCTTCACCTCACCAATAAATAAAATACTGTATAATGAGTAATACCAATCATACTATTCAAATCAAGGATCCTTAACCAAGTCATGTCAAATTTTCCACAAATATCAAGAATAAAACTTTATTTTGGACATAACATGAGAAGACCTGGTTTACTGAAGAAGATCTTTCTGCTTGAAGGAGATAAAGGTGAAAGTAAAGGAGGATGAAGACAAAGAAGACAGATGAAGATGATCCACAAAATCAATGGCAAATCACTGAAGACCCAGACAAAAAACTAGATATTTTGGCTGAACCCTATTCATATGGTCACCAAGAGCTGAAAGTAAATAAGTAATAATAATCAAACCAATTTGAGGATTATAGACCAGCTCAAGCCAAAATGTCTACAACTATTGAGAAATAAACTTTATTTTGGATTTATTATGAGAAGACAAATAATGAGAAATGTCACTGGAGGAGGCAGGTATGCTTGAAAGAAATAGAGATGAAAGAACAGGAAGATGAATGACATGGTAAAAATTCTAGAAGTCACCAACACATCACTGAATACCTGAGTACAAAACAGAACTTTCAGGAGGACACCTAATCATATACAGCATTTACAAAGAGTTGAAATCAAAGGGCTGATACCAAGTCAATTAACTCAAGGACCTCTGACCAAATTAAGCAATTATTTCAAAAATATGTAGCGTGAGCCATATTGAGAAAAGTAAACTTACTGGAAGAGACAATTATACTATGTAGGGGAAGCAAGAAGAGCACAAAGACGAGAAACAAAAGGACAGATAGAAATAATTATAAGCATCACAAAGACATCATTAAGAACCCAGAAAACCTGAACACAAAACAGTACACAAAAAAATATGGTCACCTAGAGCTGAACTGGCCATATAAAATGTGTCAATGAGTGAAAAATGAAACCTAAGCATCAATATAATGAGATGTAATGAAACATAATAAAGCAACGTGGGTTGAGTGGTGCCATAGAGAGGCTCATTCTCACACACCCAGCATCCTTTTTATATTGTTGAACATGAGCCACCACCTGGAGTTTCACATCTCTTAATGACGTTAAAACACATGAGATTTATTCATTTTCTGCTTGCAAAAACAAGTCCTGATGGAGCCAAAGCAGAGGTGGGAATTTCTGATATATTTTTAACAAAGAGAATTAACTTGAAATACAAATAATATATGGTTTATCACAAAATTATGGAAACTATTAGAAAAGTAGCATAAAGAAAAACAACAAAAAACAATTGATCCTTTTCCTCTCTTTATTCTTATGTAGAGATGAGTGGTTTTGAATAATTTTGACCTGTCTTTCTTTCTCTCATTCTCCATCTTTGATTCGACTGAATCAAATAACATAAAAGTTAAATTTGGTACAATCTCAATTTTTTTTGAAAAATGCAGGTCTTATTTCTGAATTTTTGAATTAATTTGCTCACCTCTCTACAGTAATTATGCACAGTTTCAATCGTCCAAGATAAAGGAAATCTCTTTTGAGCACCCTGTGGGTCAACATTCTGCAACCTCCATTTTGATGCTTTAGTATGCTTTTTATCAGTGAATGGAATATTATTATTTTTTTTTTATCTGGGCGTCATACCCACAGCAGAGAGTCTGCTATAACTCTGTTTAGTCTAGACAATCCTCTGTGAGCTAAACACCTCCGCAACACAAACTTCTCTGTGGTGCTGTTGCTCTGTAAGTGTATTGGTAAATGCATAGTCACTACAGATGAGCGAACACCTGGATGTTCGGGTTCGAGAAGTTTGGCCGAACTTCCCGAAAATGTTCGGGTTCGGGATCCGAACTCGACCCGAACTCTATCCCGAACCCCATTGAAGTCAATGGGGACCCGAACTTTTAGGCACTAAAAAGGCTGTAAAATAGTCCAGGAACGGGCTAGAGGGCTGCCAAAGGCAGCAAAATGTAGGTAAATCCACTGCAAACAAATGTGGATAGGGAAATTAATTAAAATAAAATAAAATAAATAAAATTTAACCAATATCAATTGGAGAGAGGTCCCACTGCAAGGAATTATACGTCATATCACTCAACACTAGAGAAGGCCACTTTCAGTTATTTCCGCCCCAGCACCCAGACAGAGGAGAGAGGTCCCACAGCAAGGAATCATGCGTCATATCACCCACCACTGGAGAAGGCCACTTTCAGTTATTTCGGCCCAGCACCCAGACCGAGGATACAGGTCCCACAGCAAGGAATCATGCGTCATATCACCCACCACTGGAGAAGGCCACTTTCAGTTATTTCGGCCCAGCACCCAGACAGAGGAGAGAGGTCACACAGCAAGAAATCATGCGTCATATCACCCACCACTGAAGGAGGCCACTTTCAGTTATTTCGGCCCCAGCACCCAGACAGAGGAGAGAGGTCCTACAGCAAGGAATCATGCATCATATCAACCACCACCGGAGATGGCCACTCTCAGTTATTTCGGCCCATCACCCAGACAGAGGAGAGAGGTCGCACAGCAAGGAATCATGCGTCATATCACCCACCACTGGAGAAGGCCACTTTTAGTTATTTAGGATAGAGGTCCCACAGCAAGGAATAAGGCATTATATCACCCAACACTGGAGAAGGCCACTTTCAGTTATTTAGGCCCAGCACCCAGACAGAGGAGAGAGGTCCCACAGCAAGGAATAAGGCGTCATATCACCCACCACTGGAGAAGGCCACTTTCAGTTATTTAGGCCCCAGCACCCAGTCAAAGGAGAGAGGTCCCACAGAAAGGAATCATGCGTCATATCACCCACCACTGGAGAAGGCCACTTTCAGTTATTTAGGCCCAGCACCCAGACAGAGGATAGAGGTCCCACAGCAAGGAATAAGGCGTCATAACACCCAACACTGGAGAAGGCCACCTTCAGTTATTTAGGCCCAGCACCCAGACAGAGGAGAGAGGTCCCACAGCAAGGAATAAGGCGTCATATCAACCACCACTGGAGAAGGCCACTTTCAGTTATTTAGGCCCCAGCACCCAGTCAGAGGAGAGAGGTCCCACAGCAAGGAATCATGCGTCATATCAACCACCACCGGAGAAGGCCACTCTCAGTTATTTCGGCCCAGCACCCAGACAGAGGAGAGAGGTCCCACAGCAAGGAATCATGCGTCATATCAACCACCACCGAAGAAGGCCACTCTCAGTTATTTAGGCCCAGCACCCAGACAGAGGAGAGAGTTCCCACAGCAAGGAATCATGCGTCATATCAACCATCACCGGAGAAGGCCACTTTAAGTTAATTCGGCCCAGCACCCAGACAAAGGAGAGAAGTCCCACAGCAAGGAATCATGCGTCATATCAACCACCACTGGAGAAGGCCACTTTCAGTTATTTAGGCCCAGCACCCAGACAGAGGAGAGAGGTCCCACAGCAAGGAATAAGGCGTCATATCACCCACCACTGGAGAAGGCCACTTTCAGTTATTTAGGCCCACCACCCAGACAGAGGAGAGAGGTCCCACAGCAAGGAATCATGCGTCATATCACCCACCACTGGAGAAGGCCACTTTCAGTTATTTAGGCCCAGCACCCAGACCGAGGATACAGGTTCCACAGCAAGGAATCATGCGTCATATCAACCACCACTGGAGAAGGCCACTTTCAGTTATTTAGGCCCAGCACCCAGACAGAGGATACAGGTTCCACAGCAAGGAATCATGCGTCATATCAACCACCACAGGAGAATGGCACTCTCAGTTATTTCGGCCCAGCACCCAGACAGAGGAGAGTGGTCCCACAGCAAGGAATCATGCGTCATATCAACCACCACCGGAGAAGGACACTCTCAGTTATTTCGGCCCAGCACCCAGACAGAGGAGAGAGGTCCCACAGCAAGGAATCATGCATCATATCAACCACCACTGGAGAAGGCCACTTTCATTTATTTAGGCCCAGCACCCAGACAGAGGAGAGAGGTCCCACAGCAAGGAATCATGCGTCATATCAACCACCACCGGAGAAGGCCACTCTCAGTTATTTCGGCCCAGCACCCAGACAGAGGAGAGAGGTCCCACAGCAAGGAATCATGTGTCATATCAACCACCACTGGAGAAGGCCACTTTCAGTTAATTAGGCCCAGCACCCAGACAGAGGAGAGAGGTCCCACAGTAAGGAATAAGGCGTCATATCACCCTCCACTGGAGAAGGCCACTTTCAGTTATTTAGGCCCAGCACCCAGTACGAGGATACA
Organism: Bufotes viridis; assembly: GCA_033119425.1. Taxonomy (NCBI): domain Eukaryota; kingdom Metazoa; phylum Chordata; class Amphibia; order Anura; family Bufonidae; genus Bufotes; species Bufotes viridis. Next base: position 10,996,053 of record CM065592.1, on the reverse strand, counting down.
GGTTCCACAGCAAGGAATCATGCGTCATATCACCCATCACCGGAGAAGGCCATTTTTAGTTATTTAGGCCCCAGCACCCAGTCAGAGGAGAGAGGTCCCACAGCAAGGAATCATGCGTCATATCAACCACCACCGGAGAAGGCCACTCTCAGTTATTACGGCCCAGCACCCAGACCGAGGATACAGGTTCCACAGCAAGGAATCATGCGTCATATCAACCACCAACGGAAAAGGCCACTCTCAGTTATTTCAGCCCAGCACCCAGACAGAGGAGAGAGGTCCCACAGCAAGGAATCATGCGTCATATCAACCACCACCAGAGAAGGCCACTCTCAGGTCTTTCGGCCCCACCACCCAGACAGAGGAGAGGTTCATTCAACTTTGGGTTGCACCGCAAGATCATGGTAAAGTTAAAAAAATGAGGATTCAATAAAGAAGTGGCCCGTAGTACAAGAATACTTGGTTGAGGGGGAGGCAGTTATAAATGTCTATTCTGGACAAGGGAGGGACAGGTCCTGTGGGATCCATGCCTGGTTCATTTTTATGAACGTCAGCTTGTCAACGTTGGCTATGGACAGGCGGCTGCGTTTGTCAGTAATGACGCCCCCTGCCGTGCTGAATACACTTTCAGACAAAACGCTGGCCGCCGGGCAGGCCAGCACCTCCAAGGCATAAAATTCTAACTCTGTCCACGTGGACAATTTGGAGACCCAGAAGTTGAATGGGGCCGAACCAACAGTCAGTACGTGGAGGGGTGTGCAGACGTACTGTTCAACCATGTTAGTGAAATGCTGCCTCCTGCTAACACGTTCCGTATCAGGTGGTGGTGCAGTTAGCTGTGGCGTGGAGACAAAATTTTTCCACATTTCAGCCATGCTAACCCTGCCCTCAGAGGAGCTGGCCGGGACACAGCTGCGTTGGCGACCTCTTGCTCCTCCTCTGCCTTCGCCTTGGGCTTCCACCTGTTCCCCTGTGACATTTGGGAATGCTCTCAGGAGCGCGTCTTCCAGCGTGTGCTTGTACTCGCACATCTTCCTATCACGCTCCAGTGCAGGAAGTAAGGTGGGCACATTGTCTTTGTTCCGGGGACCCAGCAGGGTGGCAACCCAGTAGTCCGCACACGTTAAAATGTGGGCAACTCTGCTGTCATTGCGTAGGCACTGCAGCATGTAGTCGCTGATGTGTGCCAGGCTCCCCAGAGGTAAGGAAAAGCTGTCCTCTGTGGGAGGCGTATCGTCATCGTCCTCCGTATCCCCCCAGCCACGCACCAGTGATGGGCCTGAGCTGTGTCGGGTGCCACCCCGCTGTGAACCTGCTTCATCCTCATCCTCCTCCACCTCCTCCTCATCCTCCTCGTCCTCCAATAGTGGGCCCTGGCTGGCCACATTTGTACCTGGCCTCTGCTGTTGCAAAAAACCTCCCTCTGAGCCACTTCTAACAGACTGGCCTGAAAGTGCTAAAAATGACCCCTCATCCTCCTCCTCCTCCTCCTCCTGGGCCACCTACTCTTCCATCATCACCCTAAGCGTTTTCTCAAGGAGACATAGAAGTGGTATTGTAACGCTGATAACGGTGTCATCGCCACTGGCCATGTTGGTGGAGTACTCGAAACAGCGCAACCGGGCACACAGGTCTCGCATGGAGGCCCAATCATTGGTGGTGAAGTGGTGCTGTTCCGGAGTGCGACTGACGTGTGCGTGCTGCAGCTGAAACTCCACTATGGCCTGCTGCTGCTCGCACAGTCTCTCCAGCATGTGCAAGCAGTTGCACCTGGTGGGCACGTCGCATATGAGGCGGTGAGCGGGAAGGCCGAAGTTCCGCTGTAGCGCAGACAGGCGAGCAGCGTCAGGATGTGAACGCCGGAACCGCGCACAGACGGCCCTCACTTTATGCAGCAGCTCTGACATGTCGGGGTAGTTATGAATGAACTTCTGCACCACCAAATTCAGCACATGCGCCAGGCAAGGGATGTGCGTCAAACCGGCTAGTCCCAGTGCTGCGACGAGATTTCGCCCATTATCGCACACCACCAGGCCGGGCTTGAAGCCCACCGGCAGAAACCACTCGTCGGTCTGTTGTTCAATACCCCGCCACAACTCCTGCGTGGTGTGGGGCCTGTCCCCCAAACATATGAGTTTCAGAATGGCCTGCTGACGTTTACCCCGGGCTGTGCTGAAGTTGATGGTGAAGGTGTTTGGCTGACTGGATGAGCTGGTGGAAGCAGAGGAGGAGGAAGCCGAGTAGGAGGAGGAGGCTACAGGAGGCAAAGAATGATGCCCTGTGATCCTTGGCGGCGGAAGGACGTGCGCCAAGGAACTCCCCGCCTGGGGCCCAGCCGCCACTACATTTACCCAGTGTGCAGTTAGGGAGATATAGCGTCCCTGGCCGTGCTTACTGGTCCACGTATCTGTGGTTAGGTGGACCTTGCCACAGATGGCGTTGCGCAGTGCACACTTGATTTTATCGGATACTTGGTTGTACAGGGAAGGCACGGCTGTCTTGGAGAAGTAGTGGCGGCTGGGAACAACATACTGTGGGACAGCCATGGACATCAGCTGTTTGAAGCTGTCTGTGTCCACCAGCCTGAATGACAGCATTTCAAAAGGCCAGTAGTTTAGAAATGCTGGCATTCAGGCCCAGGACTCGAGGGTGGCTAGGTGGGAATTTACGCTTTCTCTCCAAGGTTTGTGAGATGGAGAGCTGAACGCTGCCGTGTGACATGGTGGAGATGCTTGGTGATGCAGGTGGTGGTGTCGGTGGCACATCCGCTGTTTGGTGGGCGGCAGGTGCCAACGTTCCTACCGAGGCGGAGGAAGAGGCCGAGGCAGCAGCAGAAGAGGGAGCAGGGGGAGCCAGAGTGAGTTCCTTGCTTTTAAGGTGTTTACTCCACTGCAGTTCATGCTTTGCATGTAGATGCCTGGTCATGCAGGTTGTGCTAAGGTTCAGAACGTTAATGCCTCGCTTCAGGCTCTGATGGCACAGCGTGGAAACCACTCGGGTCTTGTCGTCAGCACATTGTTTAAAGAAGTGCCATGCCAGGGAACTCCTTGAAGCTGCCTTTGGGGTGCTCGGTCCCTGGTGGCGGTGGCCAGTAGCAGGCGAACTCTCTTGGTGGCGGCTGGTCTGCTTTTGCCCCCTGCTCCCTCTTTTGCTACACTCTTGGCTCGGTTTCACCACTGCATCTTCCTCTGAACTATGAAAGTCAGTGGCACGACCTTCATTCCATGTGGGGTCTAGGACCTCATCGTCCACTGCATCGTCTTCCACACAGTCTTCCTCCCTGACCTCCTGTTCGGTCTGCACACTGCAGAAAGACGCAGCAGTTGGCACCTGTGTTTCGTCATCATCAGAGACGTGCGGACTCCGATGAGGTGGTATTCCCATGTCCTCATCATCAGCAAACATCAGTGGTTGTGCATCAGTGCATTCTATGTCTTCCACCACTGGGGAAGGGATAGGTGGATTCCCTTGGGAAATCCTGCCAGCAGAGTCTTCAAACAGCATAAGAGACTGATGCATAACTTGAGGCTCTGACAGTTTCCCTGATATGCATGGGGGTGATGTGACAGACTGATGGGCTTGGTTTTCAGGTGCCACCTGTGCGCTTTCTGCGGAAGACTGGGTGGGAGATAATGTTGTGAACGTGCTGGATCCACTGTCGGCCACCCAATTGACTAGCGCCTGTACCTGCTCAGGCCTTACCATCCTTAGAACGGCATTGGGCTCCACCAAATATCGCTGCAAATTCTGGCGGGTACTGGAACCTGAGGTAGTTGGTTCACTAGGACGTGTGGCTGTGGCAGAATGGCCATGTCCTCTCCCAGCACAAGAGGGTACACTAACACCACCACGACCGCGTCAGCGTCCCTTACTAAATGTTTTCCTCATTGTTACCGTTCACCAAGCACCACAATAAGGCCCAATGTATTGATTTTAAATTCAGGCCTTTTTTTACAGGCACCTAACACTATCTGCCAATTTGTTTATGTAGCGTATTACACTAATCCAGTCACAGCAGTAACCACTGATTTAGGGGAATATCTCTTTTAGGGCTAGTATTTAAGCCCTCGATGAAAGGTATCCTTTTATGGACAGATTTACACTTGGCCTGCAACAGCTGGGACACCAGATTCAGGGTATTGCTATTTTGGCAAGTGAATTACACCCCAGAACGAAATTGGCGGACACTATGAAACCTGGCCTGCAACAGCTGGGACACCAGATTCAGGGTATTGCTATTTTGGCAAATTAATTTCACCCCAGAACAAAATATATATTTTGGCGGACACTATGAAACCTGGCCTGCAACAGCTGGGACACCAGATTCAGGGTATTGCCATTTTGGCAGATTAATTTCACCCCAGAACAAAATATATGTTTTGGCGGACACTATGAAACCTGGCCTGCAACAGCTGGGACACCAGATTCAGGGTATTGCTATTTTGGCAAATTAATTTCACCCCAGAACAAAATATATGTTTTGGCGGACACTATGAAACCTGGCCTGCAACAGCTGGGACACCAGATTCAGGAGTATTGCTATTTTGGCAAATTAATTTCACCCCAGAACAAAATATATGTTTTGGCGGACACTATGAAACCTGGCCTGCAACAGCTGGGACACCAGATTCAGAATATTGCTATTTTGGCAAATTAATTTCACCCCAGAACAAAATATATGTTTTGGCGGACACTATGAAACCTGGCCTGCAACAGCTGGGACACCAGATTCAGGGTATTGCTATTTTGGCAAATTAATTTCACCCAAGAACAAAATATATGTTTTGGCGGACACGATGAAACCTGGCCTGCAACAGCTGGGACACCAGATTCAGGGTATTGCCATTTTGGCAGATTAATTTCTCCCCAGAACAAAATATATGTTTTGGCGGACACTATGAAACCTGGCCTGCAACAGCTGGGACACCAGATTCAGGGTATTGCTATTTTGGCAAATTAATTTCACCCCAGAACAAAATATATGTTTTGGCGGACACTATGAAACCTTGCCTGCAACAGCTGGGACACCAGATTCAGGGTATTGCTATTTTGGCAAGTGAATTACACCTCAGAACAAAATATATGTTTTGGCGGACACTATGAAACCTGGTCTGCAACAGCTGGGACACCAGATTCAGGGTATTGCTATTTTGGCAAATTAATTTCACCCCAGAACAAAATATATGTTTTGGCGGACACTATGAAACCTGGCCTGCAACAGCTGGGACACCAGATTCAGGGTATTGCCATTTTGGCAGATTCATTTCTCCCCAGAACAAAATATATGTTTTGGCGGACACTATGAAACCTGGCCTGCAACAGCTGGGACACCAGATTCAGGGTATTGCTATTTTGGCAAATTAATTTCACCCCAGAACAAAATATATGTTTTGGCGGACACTATGAAACCTTGCCTGCAACAGCTGGGACACCAGATTCAGGGTATTGCTATTTTGGCAAATTAATTTCACCCCAGAACAAAATATATGTTTTGGCGGACACTATGAAACCTGGCCTGCAACAGCTGGGACACCAGATTCAGGGTATTGCTATTTTGGCAAATTAATTTCACCCCAGAACAAAATATATGTTTTGGCGGACACTATGAAACCTGGCCTGCAACAGTTGGGACACTAGATTCAGGGTATTGCTATTTTGGCAAATTAATTTCACCCCAGAACAAAATATATGTTTTGGCGGACACTATGAAACCTGGCCTGCAACAGCTGGGACACCAGATTCAGGGTATTGCTATTTTGGCAAATTAATTTCACCCCAGAACAAAATATATGTTTTGGCGGACACTATGAAACCTGGCCTGCAACAGCTGGGACACCAGATTCAGGGTATTGCCATTTTGGCAGATTCATTTCACCCCAGAACAAAATATATGTTTTGGCGGACACTATGAAACCTGGCCTGCAACAGCTGGGACACCAGATTCAGGGTATTGCTATTTTGGCAAATTAATTTCACCCCAGAACAAAATATATGTTTTGGCGGACACTATGAAACCTGGCCTGCAACAGCTGGGACACCAGATTCAGGGTATTGCTATTTTGGCAAATTAATTTCACCCCAGAACAAAATATATGTTTTGGCGGACACTATGAAACCTGGCTGGCAAAAGCTGGGACACCAGATTCAGGGTTTTGCTATTTTGGCAAATTAATTTCACCCCAGAACAAAATATATGTTTTGGCGGACACTATGAAACCTGGCCTGCAACAGTTGGGACACTAGATTCAGGGTATTGCTATTTTGGCAATTTAATTTCACCCCAGAACAAAATATATGTTTTGGCGGACACTATGAAACCTGGCCTGCAACAGCTGGGACACCAGATTCAGGGTATTGCTATTTTGGCAAATTAATTTCACCCCAGAACAAAATATATGTTTTGGCGGACACTATGAAACCTGGCCTGCAACAGCTGGGACACCAGATTCAGGGTATTGCTATTTTGGCAAATTAATTTCACCCCAGAACAAAATATATGTTTTGGTGGACACTATGAAACCTGGCCTGTAACAGCTGGGACACCAGATTCAGGGTATTGCTATTTTGGCAAATTAATTTCACCCCAGAACAAAATATATGTTTTGGCAGGCACTATGAAACCTGGCCTGCAACAGCTGGGACACCAGATTCTGGGTATTGCTATGTTGGCAATTGAATTTCACCACAGAAAATAATCTATCCTTTGCCAGACAGCAGACAGTATTATACTTGGCTAGCCAAAGCTGGAACACCAGATTTAGGGGATTGGTATTTGGGCAATTGTATTTAACCCCTTAATAAAATATAGAAATTGTTATCCTGAGTTTCTAGGGGTGACAATTAGCACAGCTAATCCCCTGATGTAGGATATAGCAAAAAAAAAAACTAGTATTGATGGATTGATGGACTTGGTGGCAGCTTGTTCTGGTGCACCACAAGTCACAAAATGGCCGCCGATCAACCCAGAAAATAAGTGACAGAAAAACGCTCTGTGCAGCCTAAAAACCAGTGAGCAAGTAACTAGCAGAAGTTCAATCATTCACAGCTGTAGATCGTACCGTTCATTAGGTGCTGTTGCTGACTTTACCCTGCCTAATCTCGCCCTGACAGAAGCTGTGTCCTCTCCCTACACTAATCAGAGCAGTGTGACGTGCGGCGCTACGTGACTCCGGCTTAAATAGAGGCTGGGTCACATGCTGCACTTGGCCAATCACAGCCATGCCATTAGTAGGCATGGCTGTGATGGGCTCTTAGGGCAAGAAGTAAAACGCTAGCTGATTGGCTGCTGTGCAGCCCTTCAGAAAGTGGGAAGTAATCGATCAACAACGAACCCGAACCCAAACTTTTTTGAAAATGTCCGGGTTCGGGTCCGTGTCCCGGACACTCCAAAATTCGGTACGAACCCGATCGATGCTCGAACTGTTCGCTCAACACTAACAGGGACACATCGATATCCACATAAGATGCTCTCCTTTTCTTTAAGCCACTCTGTGGATTAGCAAAGGAGTCGCACAAATGGTGAAGCACCATCAGCCAAGGAGAATTATATAATGGTTTATTATACTTACAGACTTGAATAAAATAAAAACATATCGTAACATATCTTGTTCTTGCCCGACCCGGGTTTCGCTTGATGCTTCGTCAGGGGCGAACACTCCTCCCTGTTTTGGGCTATCTTTTAAATGCACTTAAATCCCACCTCCCTCATTGTTCACAATTAGCATAAACATCATTAGTGTCCATGTAATTAAAAAAGTAGTTTCACATTCTTATTAGTTTACAATCACACACAAATAAAACACAAAAATAAGACTGTATACATTAAATAGTTCCACCCGTATCAGGATCGCATCTCATATTTATAAATTAATCTCTTAACTTCCATTACCCTCCATTCATAAAAACCACACTCCCCGTTACCCAATCAACCTCTGGGTCAACGTCACATGATATCCCGTAGCCAAAATGAAGTTATAACTGTCCCAATTACTAGGTCCAGCCCTGTGACTTTTCTTACACACTTGAACATATTGTTCTTAGTGATGATCGGGAAGTGCCATATTCGATTTTGCGATATTTCATGAATATTCAATTGAATATTCATCATATATTTGTCAAAATTGAATATTCGTCATTATTCTATATATTGCGACTGTTACTCGAATTTATATTTGCATATTGTGATTTGAACTTTGAACAGTGTATACAGGCAAATTTCCTATTGGGTTAGCTAAGTAGAATCAACGAAGATATAGAATATTTCACTTTATTCTCAATTTTATTCGCAATGCGAGTATATGTTTATATTGCAAATTCAACTTAGAGCTGAGTTCCTAATGGTTGTATTGCTAGAATGTAATGAAGATAACACATATCGAATATAGCACTATATTCTCAATCTTCATTATATTCTAGCAAACCAACCATTAGAAACTCAGCTCTAAGTTGAATTCGCAATGCGAGTATATGTTCGCATTGCGAATTCAACTTAGAGCTGAGTCCCTAATGGTTGGATTGCTAGAATTGACAAAGATAATAAAGATATCGAAAATAGCACTATATTTTCAATCTTCGTTATATTCTAGCAATACAACCATTAGGAACTCAGTTCTTATTTGAATTCGCAATGTCAGTATATGTTAACATTGCGAATTCAACTTAGAGCTGAGTTCCTAATGATTGGCTTGCTAGAATATAACGAAGATTGACAATATAGTGCTATATTCTCAATATTAGTTAATTCTACACAGATGCAAGATGAATGTGCAATGCGAGGAATACAGATAATATTAATCGCATTGCGAATACAACTTAGTCAAATTTGTGAGATCGTGATTCTCACATCCGACAGTACATTTTAGCATAGAGGCGTTCCAATTGTGATGGGGATGCTCCATGCACACGGAAAGTCGGCAGAAGCAGCAACAGGCATTGACTGGAGCAGGCAGGGAGCCAGGAATCCTCCGGACAGGTAAGAACAGCTTTTGGGAAGTGGGGAGGCAACCAGAGAGAATCAAGGAATAACTTTAAAAAAAAAAAAAACTATATTTGAAATAGCGAATATATAGCGCTATATTCGAAATATATTATGTCATTATACCCAGCATTGGGTCAAAGGTGTTGATTCCATAGTCCTAATTGGAGTCAGTAGGAGTCAGTAGTTCTTTAAAAATGTTATTGTTTTAAAATTACTATCTTCAATATATACAGGTGAAACTCGAAACATTAGAATATTGTGCAGAAGTTAATTTATTCAATAATGCAACTTAAAAGCTGAAACTAATACATGAGATAGACTCATTACATGCCAAACAAGATTTTCCAGTCCTTTATTTGTTATAATTTGGATGATTATGGCTTACAGCTTATGAGTCCCCAAAGTCACAATTTCAGAAAATGAGAAAATTGTGAAAAGGTTCAATATTCTAGGCTCAAAATGTCCTACTTTCATCAGCTAATTCACCCATAACATGTGCAAAGGGTTCCTGATCATTTAAATTAGTTTGACCTTTTAAGTTGCATTACTGAAATAAATGAACTCTTGCACAATATTCTAATTTTTCGAGTTTCACCTGTATAGTAAGGTCCAGGAACTTTATCAAAGTCGCACTGATGCTGCTAGTGAATTTTAAATTCCAATCATTCATATTTAGCCTATAAATAAAATACTCCAGACCCTGCTTCTCACCTTCCCGAACCAGCAGAGTGTCATCTACAGGTCCTTCTTAAAAAATTAGCATATTGTGATAAAGTTCATTATTTTCTGTAATGTACTGATAAACATTAGACTTTCATATATTTTAGATTCATTACACACAACTGAAGTAGTTCAAGCCTTTTATTGTTTTAATATTGATGATTGTGGCATACAGCTCATGAAAACCCCAAATTCCTATCTCAAAAAATTAGCATATCATGAAAAGATTCTCTAAACGAGCTATTAACCTAATCATCTGAATCAACTAATTAACTCTAAACACCTGCAAAATATTCCTGAGGCTTTTAAAAACTCCCAGCCTGGTTCATTACTCAAAACCGCAATCATGGGTAAGACTGCCGACCTGACTGCTGTCCAGAAGGCCATCATTGACACCCTCAAGCAAGAGGGTAATACACAGAAAGAAATTTCTGAACGAATAGGCTGTTTCCAGAGTGCTGTATCAAGGCACCTCAGTTGGAAGTCTGTGGGAAGGAAAAAGAGTGGCAGAAAACGCTGCACAACAAGAAGAGGTGACTGGACCCTGAGGAAGATTGTGGAGAAGGACCGATTCCAGCTCTGGGGGACCTGCGGAAGCAGTGGACTGAGTCTGGAGTAGAAACATCCAGAGCCACCGTGTACAGGCGTGTGCAGGAAATGGGCTACAGGTGCCACATTCCCCAGGTCAAGACACTTTTGAACCAGAAACAGTGGCAGAAGCGCCTGACCTGGGCTACAGAGAAGCAGCACTGGACTGTTGCTCAGTGGTCCAAAGTACTTTTTTCGGATTAAAGCAAATTTTGCATGTCATTCGGAAATCAAGGTGCCAGAGTCTGGAGGAAGACTGGGGAGAGGGAAATGCCAAAATGCCTGAAGTCCAGTGTCAAGTACCCACAGTCAATGATGGTCTGGGGTGCCATGTCAGCTGCTGGTGTTGGTCCACTGTGTTTTATCAAGGGCAGGGTCAATGCAGCTAGCTATCAGGAGATTTTGGAACACTTCATGCTTCCATCTGCTGAAAAGCTTTATGGAGATGAAGATTTCATTTTTCAGCACGACCTGGCACCTGCTCACAGTGCCAAAACCACTGGTAAATGGTTTACTGACCATGGTATTACTGTGCTCAATTGGCCTGCCAACTCTCCTGACCTGAACCCCATAGAGAATCTGTGGGATATTGGGAAGAGAAAGTTGAGAGACACAAGACCCAACACTCTGGATGAGCTTAAGGCCGCTATCGAAGCATCCTGGGCCCTCATAGCACCTCAGCAGTGCCACATGCCTCCATGCCACACCGCATTGAAGCAGTCATTACTGCAAAAGGATTCCCGACCAAGTATTTAGCGCATAACTGAACATAATTATTTGAAGGTTGACTTTTTTTGTATTAAAAACACTTTTCTTTTATTGGCCGGATGAAATATGCTAATTTTTTGAGATAGGAATTTTGTGTTTTCATGAGCTGTATGCCAAAATCATCAATATTAAAACAATAAAAGGCTAGAACTACTTCAGTTGTGTGTAATGAATCTAAAATATATGAAAGTATAATGTTTATCAGTACATTACAGAAAATAATAAACTTTATCACAATATGCAAATTTTTTGAGAAGGACCTGTATATAATGCCTTCACACAATCAGTTCTCCATCTGCGGTTTTGTTACAAAGAACTGGTTTAATGTATTCTTCTTCCCAAAGGTTTATAAACAGGTTTCCGAAACTGGGGACGCATTTCCCCTCCATCGCCATCCCAGTCCGCTGCAGATAGTAAGTGTTCTGGAACCAAAAATAGCTATGGCTGAGGCAGAAATCTTCACTATCTAGAACGACTTTCGCTTGCTCACTAGTCATTAGGGGGTCTTTGTCTAGTTCTTTCTTAATTGCTCTTAATCCTAAACTTTTTGGAATTATTGTGTACAAAGAAGTTACATCAACTGTAGCAAGCCATGCATTTTCTTTACTCCTCCTTAAACTTTTAACAATCTCAATGACGCTGCCAGTGCTTTTAAGGTACGAGGGGCTTGAATTATATATTTCTGCAAGAAATAATCTATATATTCTGTCAATCTACTGGTGAGTGAGTTCATTCCAGTGACTATAGGTCTCCCAGTTTTTTTTTTCCTGAAATTCAGATGGAATTCCACTTAGTCAGCTTTGATTCGTTAATCTCTAGTTATTAGGTTTAGCTATAGTTAGTATAACTATTTTGTTTGTGCAATATACACACATAAAAAAATCTTTAGTATTATTAGCATGTATCTATCTTTTGCTTACATCATATAATCGCATAGAGATCCTTTTGTGTACACAGGGCTAGGATGATGGGTAGGTGAGGCTAGGCACCCACCTATGGAGCCACCTCGCTACATATTGTGAGGGGTGCTAGGCCAGTACAATTATATAAAAGGTAGCGATGACTTCACCGTGACCTCCTGTACCGAGTATCGTGTGATCACATCATTGTGCAAGACCAGGTACTTGAGTCGTGATGTCATTTACACTAAAGGTCTTCACTACTGGCCCCTGGTATTGCACATACAGCACAGGTAGGTTAGCATTAGGTCCTGACCTACTTGAGATACCTTGGCGTGGTGCTTGGGCTCTGATATGTCCTCCACAGTAGGATACGGTATATTAGCTAAACTCTCAATTTTAACACCAGTATGAGGGTTTAGTCAGACCGCAGATTGCACCTGTCTTTGTAAATATTATTGTTATATTGTTAATCACTTCCACACATTTGCTATTCCGTGTAGGATGTCTATTGTGGTACTTGTGGTCCGCTGCAGGCATCCCCCACTGCATTTTTGTTGGATATCGCCATTAGCAGTGGACCACAAGTGCAGGATCTTCCCCCCCGGTATAGATAAACCACTGCATATGGGGTGGAGCGCTTCCTGCTTTCTAATACCATGCCAATTTATAGTTTGCAATAATGATGTAAGACTCACTTGTGACATATCAGACATCCTCAGATGCAGTCCATAATAAGCAAACAAGTAAGGTGCTGACTATCTGGCTAACGGTATAACGGTATAATTTTACCAAAGTCCAAACAAAAAGTGCATAGATCACATTGCAGCACCTGCAAGAGAATACACACAACGGGCACAGTACACTTGAATGTTGCCGAAAATGTAAAAGTTTAGTGCATAAATAGTGCAAATATTTAATGCAAATATATAAGGCACATATTCAATTCAATAAAATAGTGCAATAATGCAATAAAATCACATTAGAGTCCATTTATTCACTGCTGGTAGATAAAGTACACCGAACTGGAACTTTATGTGCAACAAAGTCCTTTGTAATCCACAAGAAACAGTAACGTCATCATTTGTAATCCAAATCAGGTAATGTTTGTAATCCACATGAGATAGCAAAATAATTTGCAATTTAAAATAAACCTAAGCCGCTGGTGAGATGTAACAGTGGCCAAAAATCACCTAGGAATATATACTAACAAATCAAAGTGGTGAATCCCTTTAAAACATAACCTTTATTGGTTACCATTAAAAGACCATAGTCCCTTATGTGAATGATAATAAAAATGACATATCTCTGGTGCACGGCGGCACCCCACAATTGGAAGGAAGATGAAAACCAAAGGTCCTACCTTGATGATCAAGAGGTTCTGGACCCTAAAGAAGGAAAAAGTCACTTGTTTAGTGTACAAGTCTCAGGAGACTGGTGCCGGAGGAAAAGGGAAACCGATATCTAGGTCCCTAGATGTCCCTACAGTGGTGGTCCCTAGGGCTGGCCTCTGCAAGCCTAGCCACAGAGTAACCGCCCTGAGAAGGACGACCCCGTCCGGAACCTGTCCCTCAGGCTAGATAGTTGCCCTATATACCCTGGTGTAGCTAGTCCCAAGGGTATATAGGGCAACTATCTAGCCTGAGGGACAGGTTCCGGACGGGGTCGTCCTTCTCAGGGCGGTTACTCTGTGGCTAGGCTTGCAGGGCCAGCCCTAGGGACCACCACTGTAGGGACGTCTAGGGACCTAGATATCGTTTTCCCCTTTTTCCCTCCGGCACCAGTCTCCCTGAGACTTGTACACTAAACAAGTGACTTTTTCCTTCTTTAGGGTCCAGAACCTCTTGATCATCAAGGTAGGACCTTTGGTTTTCATCTTCCTTCCAATTGTGGGGTGCCGCCGTGCACCAGAGGTGCCGCCGTGCACCAGAGATATGTCATTTTTATTATCATTCACATAAGGGACTATGGTCTTTTAATGGTAACCAATAAAGGTTATGTTTTAAAGGGATTCACCACTTTGATTTGTTAATTTGCAATTTACATAAGAATAAGAATAGCATAAGAATAGTAGCATAAGTTATGAGAACCAACTAACATGAAAAGGGGGAAAAAACGGGATGGGCGCTGTTGAGCGCAACTTGGAGGTAGAAGATAGTTGGGGGGAGTCCTGACTAACATGGCCATCCAGGTGAGGACTAAAACATGGGCAACAAAAACATGAAAACACCGCCAATAGACCCTCACCCTTCAGTTCCAGTCCACGAAGTGGCTCCCAGAAGTCATTGGTCCTTTAGCCAAAGATTAATGAAGAGCAGCTCTTCAGAGGAGGGACCTCAAATCCTCCTCGCTGCTACTACTACTGTTGAGCTGAATGAGAAGTCTGTCCTGCCTCTGATAGTCCATCCATGCAGCAACCGTGGTCTTCTGGAGACACCTACTGTCACTTCTGGGTAAGATTCTGGTTGGGGAACTCCTCATCGCCACCGTGACCTTTTGCTTCACAGGGATAGATGCTCCTGCCATCACGAAGGGGTCCAGGATCTCCTCTCCGGGTGCTCTTAGGGACAACTTCGGGTTAACCCTCCTCAACAGTGACTGTGACTTTCACGGCAGCTGGTATTCCACCAATGTAGGGATAAAAACTAAGGAAGCACTGGCCCTACCTCCCATCTGCTGGCCGATTGCTGGGGGTGCAGGCAGTCCCGGTATTAGAGGCTCCAGCTAAGGTTAAGGTTTTTCTCTGTAGCGCAGCACTCCATCTTCTGCTTCTTGCAGACAGTGCACCACTTCAGTTGCAGCTGGTTCATCCGGCAATGTCTCTGGTCCTGTCAGGGGTATCAGGGGCTTTTCCTTTAGGACCACAGCGATGGGAAATGGCCATTGAAGGGCCTCCATGGGGGTGTATTCCACCACGTCCCCCTTGTAGAGGCTGTGTCTTGCCTGTGGCAGGTAGTGATGCTTCATGGAGCTGCGTCCCACGAAGAGCTCTCTGCCAGTTTTTTCATCCAGGAGGAAACCACTGCCTCGCTGGACCAAGAACCAAACCACTGAGCCCTTCCTCCACTCCAGGAGAGGATCTCGAGGCTGCAGCCTGTCCAAAACTCGGATGGTCCAGGCCTCAAATGCCCGCTTGCATTCCCACATGTTCCTAGCTTGGGCCGTTACCTTTTTAGACACAATAGCGTTAAGTTCTTCAAAGCAGCCATGCTTCCTGGGCAGCAGAGTGGTAACACCTGACGCCTCCGCCGCACCAGTTGGCACAGAGAAAGACCCGGGCCCCGGCTTGGATCTCCAGACAATTTGTAATACCCGTACCTCGGGCTCGGTAAAATACGATTCGGGCAGTTCATCGCCACAGCACATGTTGTTCCAGTCTGGCTTCAGGAGCGTCATCTTGTTCTTTCTTTTGCTGGCCATGTTGTCTGGTGATGAAGGAGGGGCTTCCGGGGAGGAGCTTTCACTTCCTCTCCTTACACTGTACCATTGCTCCCTGTGTTCAGGGCTAGACTTTACTGCTCCAGATGGGGGTGTTCCTCTACTTTTACACGCTGACTTGGCAAGAAAAAACTGCTCCATTGCATAGAAAAATGGCGGATTAATCCTTTGGATACTGGCGTGCACAGTTTTGCGCCTGTCTGCAGTATTCAATAAAGTCATTTTTAAACGGTTTTCTGTACATCTGTAGGCCTTGCAGTAATAAGACACACACATTGATCCTGTCCCTGACTCCAAATGCTTGTGTCCTTTAAAGTACGTTCTAAATGTTTGTTTTTTCGTGATGCCAGTTGCAATGAAGCAACAAGGGCACAGGGCACAGTAGATGGTACCCAGGTGTAGGAATGCCTGAGTGGTATAGGGTAGCCTAAATGTCCCTTTAAGGTGTTGTGCATGTGTCATGGTGCTCCTACCTGGATACACTTAAACCTCAGGCGTTGGCTCTGAAGCAGACAAAGGGGGTAGTTGATGAAGGAGATGATGCAATAAATTGAGTCCAGACCTTGTATATAGTTGAACAGCAGCTTTACCTGAATAAATGGTCATCAGTAACAGTCTTCAAACTTTGTCTTGGTTACCAGCAGGCTTTAGCATTAAATGTGGCAGGCAAACTCCTCTCTAATATGTCTGTTGCTTTCTGGCTCTGCTGTGCTGACAGGCTGGCTATAGAACTCAGCTTCTTCTTTAGACTGTGCTTAAAGTGTCTCTAGCTTTGTCCAGGGAACACTTTACTCCTGGTTTCTGAGGCTTCCAACTGTGATATAACATAACCCCAAAAATATAAAAAACAAAACTTAAAAACACAATTTATTAGAATGGTTTTTAAATTAGACCAGGTAGGTCTCACTGCTGTCTATTACAGTCCTAGTCAGTAGGTAAGTACATAGTCAGAATGAAGAGATACAAAAAAATTAAAAAAAATTGAAAAGAAAAGCCAAAAAATTGTAAAGGAGAGAATGGGTGTGGGAAGAATACTGAGGCTTCTCAGCAGGAGAGTTTTCCCTACAGAGACCCTATCCTCACCCTCAGCCCGGAGACAACCCCTAATGGCGGAGCCTCTCCGTCCTCGTACCTATCCTAATTCGCCATAGTAGGCCCTAATCATCAAAATTACTCCCTATTACCCCGACACGTTTCCCCCAAATCAGGTTCCTCAGGGGGTCCATATAAGAGAAATAAATAGGCCAAAATTACAACACTCAGAAAAGTCATGATAACCCAAAAAAAGGAAAGAAAAATAGACTGGCTTATATTGATATACATTTCTCGGCCTCAAATGTGTTACATGTGATCCAGGTGATAGAGATAAGATTGCTCCACCTACAACAGAAAAGTTAACTATTTTAAAAACAAATAACTATAGGTTGTGGCAATAAAACTGTAGTGCCACAATCCACTACTTACATGTGAAGGTCCCTGTAGTGTGGCCAGATCTCCAAGGTGTGTGATGCTACAGAGACCTATGGCATCAGGCACTGGGTTTAAATCCTGGCATCCGGCTAGCCTTCCACTCTCCGGAATCAACATTTCAGGTGGGTGGAACACATCGCCGTGTAACTCCGCCCACTTCCAGGTAAGTGGAACACAAATGTTCCTAGCAGACAATTGGAGCGCAGTGCTGGGGATCCGTGGAACGCAGATGCCACCTCCATAGCCAAAGGATGGAGCGCTGTTCAGGAGGCACCGAAGTGTAGAGCACAAGCGCACAGACACTTACGTTTTATATTTAGGTTTGCAACCATCTGATTACTAAATGGGGGGGGGCCCAAATATCCAAAAAACTTTCATATTAACACCCCATAGGCTGCACCTTATATTTAATATGCTTTCCAAGAGATAATCAGTGGCTCCTCTCTCATCCAATCAAATCCCTGACATATAGTGCATATAGAGTACACCTATATTGATGAAGTTACGGCTTATCAAGACATGTTCACCCAATTGGAGAAGATAGCTCCAAATAATTACTCCAATCATGGGATAGTTTATTAATAGCTCCAAAAATGGTTCTCATGTCTCATAGGTACAAGCAGGGATATTTACGCCCAGAAATGGGTAACTCCATCCAATACCTCCATATGTCTACATTCCTCCTTTATGCAACTTAACATAATACACCTAACCTACTAAGAACCTACATTAGATATATAGGGATCCCATAAAAAACTAAAATCAATGCTCTACATGGCATAATGAATACCTATGAAATCTTTCATTTTGGATGCTTCTTGCATCACTGGCTAAGTAGAAACTTACAATCATTAGAAGCTGAAGCATATATTCTAAGAAAAGATTGGGACTGCGATCTAAATCTATAAATCCACTCAGATTCTTCTGAAGGAATTTTTAACCCAATTTCCTTTTTTTAGCTACAGGGGTGATATTCTTTTTTGGATATCATTAATGTGTTCACATACCTTCTTTTCAACTCTCTTATTGTCTTTCCAACATAATTTTTTGGACAGGAACATTGACAGATATAGACTACACCTCTACTCTTGCAGTTTATAAAATCACATATTGCAAAAGTCTGATTTGTTGCACAGCAAGTTATTGCTTTTGATACGGATATAAAATCACATGCTTTACATGCCCCGCAGCGAAACATTCCTATTGGTTTACGGATTAGCCTTGTACCGGTGCCACACAGGGCCACATAGTGGCTATGTACCAGACGATCTCATAAACTTCTCCACCTAGGAAAGGTGATACTCGGATAGGGGGAGACAGCATTGGACAAATCTGGGTCCATTAAAAGAATGGGCCAGTATTTCTTCAGGATTGATTTGATCTCCACTTTCGCAACATCGAACGTGGAGATCAGATGAACAAGTGTCCATCCCCGCTCTGGCGATCTTTTAAGGGTGAGAAGTACGGTCCTGTCCTGTGTTATGTCATGTTTAAAGGCACCCTGCAAGGTGTTTTGTCGAAAGCCCTGTCCACAAATCTCTTATAAAGCTTTCTAGCCTCAAGGTGGAATTCCTCGGGGTTTGAGCAATTCCTGCAAACTCACCTACAGATGTAGCATGGTTAGCACTCATTTTTTCTGAGATTTCTGAGTTTGGTTATCTAATCTAAGCAAACACCTTCAATTGCTTTTCAATGGCTTTTTTCTCAAGATAATGAAATGAGTTAAGAAATTTGAGTTAACAGCGGGAGTGCTAACCCTGCTGCATCTGTATATGTTCCTGTGTTCCAGCCCCCAGCATGGACTCCACCCTGTGACTACCCAAATATCTTCCCTATCTGTTGACCAAGAGAATGTTGTCCAACTGCTTTTACAATGTGCCCTTCCTGCCTTTGATAAACTAACTGGGGCGTAACTATAGGGGAAGCAGGGGAAGCGGCTGCTTTGGGGCCCTGACCCAGAAGGAGCCCATCCAAAAGGAGGAGAAGTACTAAAAGATTTTGTCAGGGCCCTTCAACAGTATTACACAATGAAATTATATACAGTGGCAGTATAGACAGTGTAGAAAACGGATGGAACAGCTGCCGGGCCTGGCCTGAGAGAGTGATCTTTACTAGCCACAGGAAAGGGGGCGGCAGGAAAGGAAGGGGCTGTGAAAAAATTACTGGGGGAGGGGGCCCCATTAAAAAAATTGCTGTGGGGCCCAGTCATTTTTAGTTACACCACTGTATGCTAACAAGGGACGCAATGACCAAATGGCTACTGGCCATACTGTTATACAATAGAGCAGTTATAACTAGGCCTCAGGGAGACGCTGGTTCATTCACCTGAGAAGGAATCGGTAGTCTCTTTTCCTTTCACTACCTCTAGGGCAGGGGTAGGCAACCTTTGGCTCCCAGCTGTTGTGAAATTACAACTCCCAGCATGCATAGTTGCTCTGATCTTCTAAGAACTTACATAGAAATGAATGGAGCATGCTGGGAATATTAGTTTCACAACAGCTGGGAGCCGAAGGTTGCTGAAGCCTGCTCTAGGGAATATCAGGGCTCCTACGGTGTTTAGGTTCCAGCGTATGTATTTTCCCACCTTCGGGGTCTATACATACTGACAGGAGTTAGGGCCAGTTCTAGGGGTTTCCTAGGAGGTGACCCTCCCTTCTCCCTAGTGTTGAGGCCTAGTTGTTTGTCCTCTCCCTTATGTTGTCTTTCCGGTCTCCCTCCTTGCCCCATTATTCGTGATAGCAGCATGCTGATCTGACTGTCTTTTCCTACAAGTACCTCTTCTTTTTCTTTAAATTATGTTTCTAGACTAAAAACCCATTTAACCCCTTCTGTACAACACACAACAATGCAAATTTACAGGGGCCTTTGCCTCTTCACATGGGTCCACCTTCTTTAGCTTGCTAATGGCATCATAAAATATGCACATCAGCTTAGAAAGCATGTGAAGCCGCGTGGACATTTGTTTCCACACACCACGCTTATCATTTGGCAATTTCTCATAGGAATCAGCTTGATCTACCAGAGATTCCCATAACATTTGCACAGATTCATTTGTTCTAGGCCAGTGATGGGCAAAGTGCGGCTCTCCAGCTGTTGCAAAACTACAAATCCCAGCATGCAAAGACTGTCTACAGCTATCAGCCTACTGCAGGGCATGGTGGGAGTTGTAGTTTTGCAACAGCTGGAGAGCCGCACTTTGCCCATCACTGTTCTAGGCAATATGGGGTTAATTGTACTGTATCTACTTACCTTTTGAAAAGTTATATGTACTGCTTTGTTACTCATGGTTATCCCTGCGATCTGTGTTACTCCTGTATTTTGCTGCTACTCTGAAGGACTGGAAAAAAATGAAAGAAAAACCAAAAATGCCAAACAAACACCTCACATATTATAATGGGAAACAAAGGGAACGGTCAGTGTCCTAGGAACTTCACTTAAATAGGTTCTCTGTAATTAATTGAACTCACACTGTTCTGTCCCCAGACGCAGATCCAGTTGTGTCCTGTGTGTTTATCAGCTTGACATTGCATTTACTGTGTTGTAATTCATTTGCATTTATTGTATGGTAACAGCGCCATCTATTGATCAGTTCATGTATTTCTTGCAACCTGTTTTTCCTATGCATTATGGAAGTCCCAGAGCATTGTGGGTAGTTCCTGGTTCTTCCTCTTCTTGTGCTGGGATGGCAAGCAGCCACCATCTTATGTCTCAGGTGCCATACTCTCTCACTGGTTTCCTGCCCCATCATCTGTTATTCAGCCTGTTTCCTAGCATAGTCGGTAAGGGCATTATCTATGTGCTATTTACTGAAGTTTATTACATGTTTCTTGTATTGATAACTCACCATCACTGTATTATCTCATGTACTGGATGTATAGCAGATTATTCTATGTCTTATGCCATGTACCATGGATATTTATGTTCTAAAATACTACTGTTTTATTCTGTAGTTTCACCTTTCCTGTCAATCTACTATCAATAAAGAGAAAGTTAAAGCAGTACAGTTTTCTCTTCTTATCAAGACAGAGAAGGTTTAGCTACATGTCAGAGTACACACCGTGCTAACGTGTATGAGGACAGCATACACACTAGGACTCAGTGAAACTGTGTTACCTATCCAAATCTCCCAGGTCTAAAAACCTAAATTCACAGTATAAGGCCTCTTTCACACTTGCGTTCTAAGGATCCGGCAGGCACTTCCATCGCGCCGGATCCGTCAGAACGCAAGTCGCCTGAAAGCATTAGAAGACTGATCAGGATCCTGATCAGTCTTCGAAATGCTTTGAGGTTACTATGGCAGCCAGGACGCTATTAAAGTCCTGGTTGCCATAGTAGTAGTGGGGTGCGGAGGAGCGGTATACTTACAGTCCGTGCGGCTCCCGGGGCGCTCCAGAATGACGTCAGAGCGCCCCATGCGCATGGATCACGTGATTTATGCGATCACGTGATCCATGCGTGTAGGGCGCCCTGACGTCACTCTGGAGTGCCCGGGAGCCGCACGGATGGTAAGTATACTGCTCCCCCGCTCCCCACTACACTTTACCATGGCAACCAGGACTTTAGCGTCCTGGCTGCCATGGTAACCATTGAGAAAAAGCTAAATGTCGGATCCGGCGATGTGCCGAAACGACGTTTAGCTTAAGGCCGGATCCGGATTAATGCCTTTCAATGGGCATTAATTCCGGATCCGGCCTTGCGGCAAGTGTTCAGGATTTTTGGCCGGAGCAAAAAGCGCAGCATGCTGCGGTATTTTCTCCGGCCAAACAACGTTCCGGTCCTGAACTGAAGACATCCTGATGCATCCTGAACGGATTTCTCTCCATTCAGAATGCATTGGGATAATCCTGATCAGGATTCTTCCGGCATAGAGCCCCGACGACGTATCTCTATGCCGGAAAAGAAATACGCTAGTGTGAAAGAGCCCTAACAGCAATTTTATCAGTATATCTTAATGGAGATTAATTAAAACAGTTGAGTCTGGCATAGATTTATGTCTATCTCCGTATTCCGTCCGTTTTATTCTGTTCCTAAGCTGTTGTCTTTGTTTCCTATATAACCCGCTTATTCTGTGTATTATATACAACCCTTCAGTCCCTCATATACCCCAGGAGTAACGGAGTAACATACAACTCTCGCAGATACTTATATATAAAAATAGTTTACTGATAAAATAGAGAAGCAATGGACATTATTCATAAAGATACAGACACTACAGATAACACAGTACATAGAGGACACCACAACACACAGCGGCCTCCGTTCCAACCCTTACTGGATGCTAAGCAAATGTGGATAATAATGTGTATGTATATAAAGTATATCCAAAGTCCACCAATATACTACTGGATATTCTCTTCTACACAACTGACATCCAGTACCTGACCATTAGTACATGTAGATATAGTGACTCATGCATAAACATCATATATAATCTACTGATAATACAATCACAGGCTACAATATCTACATGTACAAATAAAGTCTACTGGCACATTGTACTTATATAGATACACACATAACCAGACATATAGCTTATCTTGCTCCAGAAGTGCTGTTGGTCCAAGGGGCTGGCAAGAAGAGAGAAAGGGACTCCCCAAGTTTCATGTCACCTACATGCTCCTGTGTCCATGTCCCCACTATGGACTTCACCCTGTGACCACCCAAATATCTTCCCAATCTGTTGACCAACTGTTTTTACAATGTACCCTTCCTGCCTTTGATATGCTAATAAGGGACACAATAACCAAATGGCTACTGGCCATACTGATATCACTGAATGGGTGAATACCACTGGATATCAATATATGCTATATCCAATTATTAGGCATATTTGAGTGGTCATCAGGCTGAGGTTCTGACTAAGAGCCACAATTAATCCAGCAGCCGGGATGATCTTCCAGTCTACTGGTTATTTTTATCCACCTATTCTCATCCGTCTTTCCAATTTGCTTGACTTACCTCTAGATGAAACATGATTTCACAGTACTTTGTCGGGAGACATTTATCCTATATGTTTCTAAGTGTGTAATGCCATGTTACAGTATCGTATTCAATTTATATAAGACAATTTAAAGGTGGACACATCTTTATATCACTGATATCAAAATGAAAAATAATATTTTTTATCTGTGGATAGGGACAGGACTACCATGGCTCTGGTTAGTACTAGGCTCTGGTGATCAATGGTGGTCCAAATGGTGGAACCACCTCTGAACCTTAAAATAAGCCTTACTCAACTGCTAGAACAAATGGCATTCCTCCACCACCACTCTAGTGGTCCTGGTGAGCTTTGCTTCTGGTGCACCAGTGACTCCAGCCAACCACTGGACTCTGTGGCCACATGAGGTAATTGGGTACAATATGTTACTGATTTAGTAAGACTGGCACTGCAGCAATGATTCTCCTGACCACCTCAGTGAAAGGCTGCATCAGGCATGTCTTGTCTCTCATAATAAGATAAGATACAGTTCTTGTCTCTCATAATAGGATAAGATACAGTTCCTGGGAGTAGGAGCTCTGACATGTTCTTCCTCACTTCCCCACTATCCAAACAGTAACTGTCTTCTCTCTCCTCTGTCACTAGACTGGGACCCCTTCTACCAGGAAGAAGAACCAGTACACTTCTACCGAGGGAAGGAACAGGGTGGTTAGCCCTATTCCTGCCAAACTTTGTCAACCATTACTTCTTCTGCTGGGATAAATGGCATAGCATTACAGTACATCAGATTACATTGCAAATAAAACATTAAATAATTGCAGATATCCCTAGGTCTGTGGTAATGTAACTCCATATGAAATGTATTATCCAGCATCCAGAACATGACTGAAGATTTTGTAGATAGTCAGTAATGTAATGAGTGAGAATTCACATGTGATAAAAATGCTTTCTTGACCTCTTTGTTCTTTAGACTGTAGATAATTGGATTTAACATCGGAATGATAACGACATAAAACACTGAGATATATTTTTCCTGGTTTGTCGAGTACTGCGAAGATGGCCCAAAGTACATAACCATGGCCGTCCAATAGAACAGGACCACCACTATAATATGTGAGGTGCATGTTGAAAATGCCTTGGATCTTTCCACCGACTGAATCTTTAACACGTTAGAGATAATGCAAATGTAGGTTATAATGATGAACAAGAATGGGAGGAGGAGAGTGATGAAACTTATACAAAATATTACAAGTTCATTCAGATAGATGTTTTCACATGACAGCTTTATGACCGCGATGATCTCGCACATGAAATGGTTGATCTTGTTGGGATTACAAAACTTCATAGGCATCAGAAGTGAAGGGACCACAGAGATAAAAAAACTGATGATCCATACAAAGGCAGCCAACCGGTAACACATAGTCCATCTCATGATCATGGGGTAGTAAAGCGGGTAGCAGATAGCAATGCATCGATCATAAGCCATAAGGGCAAGTAGTAAACACTCCGTATCACCAAGAAAAGTACTGATGTACACTTGGATGGCACAACCAACAAGTGACATAATTCTCTCCTTGGAGAAGAGGTCCACCAGGAGCTTAGGCAAGGCTGATGAGGAGTAGAAAAGGTCAATGAAGGACAAAATACAAAGGAAAAAGTACATTGGGACGTGTAGTTGGGAGCTGATTAAAATGATGGTAATCATAAGAAAATTTCCAACCACAGTCACAAGGTAGATGATAATAAAGAACAAAAATAGAATAATGTTTATTTGGAGGTTATCAGAAAAGCTTAAGAGAATAACTTCAGTGGCAAGTGTCTTGTTGTGGGTTTCCATCCCTTAAAGGTGGAGAGCTGGTTATATAAATACGTTCTCCAAGATTATGGGATTTTTTGACTGTATACAGATGTAGAAGTCGGACAATAAAGTATCAACAGAAATATTAAAGTGTTTGAAATTTAAGGCGCCTTTATACACGGAGGAATGTGTGACTGATACTAGGAGTGATGTATGTAAGTATTGCTGATTATTGACTCATACTCCTAGTTAGGAACATGTTAAAAATTGGACCTTACACTTGAATTACATACAAATGTCTTAGCAAAATAATTCCCAACTAAACATTTGTGCCCTACCTCAGCATTACGTGACTACGACTACAAGTTCATCACAATATCAAGGAATAGGAACAAGTAAACATGAATTTTAGTTTTTCAAGATCAGAAGAAAAATAAATCACCAAATACTACATGTTATCAAAGCATATAAAGGCACCCTTAGAGATTCAAATTACAAATTGGAAACCAGAAAAGCCAAGGATCCTTGACAAGTCAAGCCAAATTTCTACAAAGTTTTAATTTACTTTGGAAATATGATGAAAAGACCAAGTGCAAGGCAATTTTGCTTGGAAGAAGTGAAAAGGAAAGAGCAAGAGGATAATGAGCAATTATAAATAGACAATTCTGAGTATTTCACTGAAGACTGGACTTTCTGAATGAACCATTTTAAACTAATCAAATCAAGAATCCCTTTTACAGATAGAGAGAATTAAACTTTATTTTGGACTCAACATGGGAAGACAAAGTCATTAGAGGGGACAATTCAGCTTGAAAAAGGTAAAGGTGAAAGAACAGAAGGATGAAGAACAAGAAGAGAGCTGTAGACTTCCCCAGGAGTCGTCTACACGTTATTAATTACAAACATAACCAGAGCAAAGGCAGGTGCAGGTTATTGTGGTACTTGTAGTCCGTTGCTGGCATCTTCCATTGTATGCATTTTTTGCTGTTGATTGCCCCTAGCAACGGACTACAAGTGCAGGATGTGCTCCCCTATATATATGCACAACTGCATATGGGTTGAGCATATCCTGCTTGTTAAACACCACACCACGTTTTCTAAATGTTATTAATGACCTAGACACAAGACAAGAGCTTTCAGAGCAATCATCTTCACCTCACCAAGAAATA
The DNA here is from genome assembly GCA_033119425.1 of Bufotes viridis. Taxonomy (NCBI): domain Eukaryota; kingdom Metazoa; phylum Chordata; class Amphibia; order Anura; family Bufonidae; genus Bufotes; species Bufotes viridis. The sequence continues at coordinate 10,970,288 of CM065592.1, read as the reverse complement.
AAATACTGTATAATGAGTAATACCAATTATACCATTCAAATCAAGGATACTGAAGAAGACCATTCTGCTTGTAGGAGATAAAGGTGAAAGTACAGGAGGATGAAGACAAAGAAGACAGATGGAGACGATCCACAAAATCAATGGAAAATCACTGAAGACCCAGACAAAGACTAGATATTTTGGCAGAACCCTATTCATACGGTCACCATGAGCTGAAAGTAAATAAGTAATAATAATCAAACCAATTTGAGGATTATAGACCAGCTTAGGCCAAAATGTCTACAGCTATTGAGAAAGAAACTTTATTTTGGATTTAAAATGAGAAGACAAATAATGAGAAATGTCACTGGAGGAGGCAAATATGCTTGGAAAAAATAAAGATGAAAGAACAGGAATAACATGGTAGAAATTCTAAAATTCATGAAATTCTAGAAGTATATGATTTGACGCCCAATCATACACAGCGGTTACAAAGAGTTTAAATCAAAGGGCTGATATGAAGTTAATCAACTCAAGGACCTCTGACCAAATTAAGCCATTTTTTCCACAAATATGTAGCGTGAGCCATATTGAGAAAAGTAAACTTACTGGAAGAGACAATTAAACTATGTAGGTGAAGCAAGGAGAGCACAAAGACGAGAAACAAAAGGACAGATTGAAATAATTCTAAGCATCACAAAGACATCATTAAGAACCCAGAAAACCTGAACACAAAACAGTACACAAAAACATATGGTCACCAAGAGCTGAACTGGCCATATAAAACGTGTCAATGAGTGAAAATGGAACCTAAAAATCAATATAATGAGATGTAATGAAACATAATAAAGCAACGTGGGTTGAGTGGTGCCATAGAGAGGCTCGTTCCCACACACCCAGCATCTTTTTTATATTGTTGAACATGAGCCACCACCTGGAGTTTCACATCTCTTAATGACGTTAAAACACATGAGATTTATTCATTTTCTGCTTGCAAAAACAAGTCCTGATGGAGCCAAAGCAGAGGTGGGAATTTATGATACATTTTTAACAAAGAGAATTAACTTGAAATAAAAATAATATATGGTTTAAACTATTACAAAAGTATCACAAAGAAAAACAGTCAAAAACCAATTGATCCTTTTCCTCTCTTTATTCTCATGTAGAGATGAGTGGTTTTTAATAATTTCGACCTGTCTCTCTCTCATTCTCCATCCTTGATTCGCCTGAATCAAATAACATAAAAGTCAAATTTGGTATAATCTAAATTCTTGGAAAAATGCAGGTCGTATTTCCGAATTTTGGAATTAATTTGCTGACCTCTATACAGTGGTTATGCACAGTTTCAATTGTTCAAAATAATGGAAATCTCTTTCGAGCACCCTGTGGTTCAACATTCTGCAACCCCCATTTTTATGCCTTAGGGTCCTTTCACACTGGCGTTTTTCTTTTCCAGCATAGAGTTCCGTCCTCGGCGCTGTATGCCGGAAAAATCCTGATCAGGATCATCCCCATGCATTCTGAATGGAGAGAAATCCATTCAGGATGCATCAGGATGTCTTCAGTTCAGGACCAGAATGTTTTTTGGACGCAGCAAATACCGCAGCACGCTGCGCTTTTTGCTAAGTCCAAAAATCCGGAACACTTGCCGCAAGGCTAGATCCGGAATTAATGCCCATTGAAAGGCATTAATCCGGATCCGGCCTTAAGCTAAACGTCGTTTCGGCGCATCGCCGGAGCCGACGTTTAGCTTTTTCTCAATGGTTACCATGGCAGCCAGGACGCTAAAGTCCTGGTTGCCATGGTAAAGTGTAGTGGGGAGCGGGGGAGCGGTATACTTACCATCTGTGCGGCTCCCGGGGGCGCTCCAGAGTGACGTCAGGGCGCCCTACACGCATTGATCATGTGATCGCATGGATCACGTGATCCATGCGCATGGGGCGCTCTGACGTCATTCTGGAGCGCCCCGGGAGCCACACGAACTGTAAGTATACCGCTCCCCCGCTCCCCGCTCCTACTATGGCAACCAGGACTTAAGAAGCGTCCTGGCTGCCATAGTAACCTGAAAGCATTTCGAAGACTGATCAGGATCCTGATCAGTCTTCTAATGCTTTCAGGCGACTTGCGTTCTGACGGATCCTCAGAACGCAAGTGTGAAAGAGGCCTTAGTATGCTTTTTTATCAGTGAAGGAAATTATATTTTATGTTATAATCTGTTTAGTCTAGACAATCCTCTGTGAGCTAAACACCTCCGCAACACAAACATCTCTGCGGTGCTGCTCTTCTGTAAGAGTATGGGTAAATCTGCCGATAGAGTACAGGTGCAAGATTGTCATGGCTGGGTGAGGTGTTCTGCCCTGTCAATCACGGAGGGCAGTTTTTGAGGCAGCATGGACAGCCCCTCACTGTTTTTGATGAATGAATAGATTCATGATTCTACAAACTCACCTCTACTTCCTAAATAAAGACTCCAAAGAGACCCTCTAAATAAATACAGAGCATAAACCAGACCTGCTGAAAGGGGTTGTCTCATCTCAGACAATGAGGGCATATCGCTAGAAAATGAAAATGAATAGGAAATGAATGGAGGGCGGCTGTGCATGCACAGTATTCCCTGTGCAGTATACGGGCACTTTAATACCCGTTTACTACCAATCTGTTATGTTCCTTTAAGTGTTTCATATAATTGCCTGCAGCAATGTGAAGGTTGTCATGTAGGTGTTAGACCACTAGGGGAACTGGTGAGCAGGGATATATATAGCTAGGCCAAGGCAGGCTAGGGTTAGTGCAGACCCTGGAGTCTGTGTAGGCCACATGTCTCAGGCCTGAGCAAGTCAGCAGAAATCAAGCAGAGGCAATCCCTAGAGCAAGAGGTACTAAATGTCAAGAGGAGGTACACTGTCAACTGGAGATTCAAGGATATAAGCCAGAAGTAGGGCATTGGGGCCTTGAAGCATCAATTCCAGTCAGGACAAGTCAGGAAGAAAGTAAGGTTCACCTGCAATTCTAAGTCCTGTTATTTTACCCTCTGTTATACCTTGCTGGATGTAAGCCTGCTGTAACTGCGACTGTACAAACGTCTATTTTCTGCAACAAGAACTGTGTTAAGAGGTTGCCTGCTGTAATTTCCACTGTTCTCAGTAAAGTTGGAATTCTGTTTTCAAGTTACAAGTCTGCACCTCTGTTATTCCTACTATAAATACGGTGTGCCACCGTTTACTGGCACTGGCGTCACGACACATCAGGGACTTAGCCATAGGCACGTTAAACTACAACACCAAGGGCACCTCGCATTCCACCTGGCTATGTCCCGCAAGAACCCAGAGAGTGCCCCAGAGGAACAGCGTGCCGGCCTCTCCATCACTGGCATTCCCCAGGTTAGTCCCACACATTGCTCTGACTTGGGGATGCTACATTTTGGCGTCACGAACAGGATTCGCACGTTTTACGGACTGTGAACAAAAACGTGAACTTTGTGCCTTAACCAGTTTGCCAAGTGACAAAACGCCTGTTTATTTGAAGTAAACTTTGTGGACCTAAAACGTACAGAAAAGTGTCCCAAAACCTCTAAAAGCGCTGGGCAGTGTTGCGCTATCAAGAGGAAGAAAATCGCCACTTCAAAGTGCATTTTTGTGGACTTTTATGCTGTTTTACTACCGCTGCTTGCTGTCATTGAATTGATGCATCATGGCGCCCAAGATGGCCGCCTGAACTGTGGACTTATCTACTGCGCCATCACTACTCATTGCTGGCGGGAAAATTTAGCGCCAAACTCTGCAGCGTCACCACCTTATTCAAATTCCCCAAGCTGGACTCCACCTACCTTGGACTTGGAAGAACGCAGACGCTGTTCCCCGTCGGAGCAAGTCCGAAGCTCCGCCCCTCCAGCCCGACGTCCTCGCGGGAAGGGACGCTGCGCAAGGGATTCCCGAAGACGTCCTTCCGGATCTCGCGAGATTTGGACCGCTTGCACCGGAGTAAGTACAAACTCCTGGGAGAAAATAATTCTACACCGGAGAGGGGTCGCCTGATTAGTAAGGCCCAAAAAGGGGATACCGGACTCTGTCCATCGATCGCGCTCACCGGCCAGTAACCCCGCCAGCGCGACATCGGACCTGTCGCTACCTCTTAAAGGGACCGCTCAACCAATTAATCTGCATCATGTCGGACTCAGAAGTAGCCGAGCAGCCTGCCCCCAGGGAGCCAGTGGCCACCAACGGTATTGCGCCTGCCAACATGATGCCGCTGACGATGCCGTACTATTTTGGGGCCCCATGGTTTCCCCGCTACGCCGGGAGGCTCATAATTTAAAAGACTTCCAAGACAAAATCCTGGCTCTGTTCCGGCTTTATCCTATTAACCCGGAGCAGCAAATGGAGATTCTGTTAGCCCAGTTGGAAGGAGCGGCCCGTCGAGAAGTCATGTCCTGGCCCAGTTCTGAGAGGAGTACCATAGAGCAGATCTTCGACCGCCTCAGCACTACCTTTGAAGTCAGGACGGTGTCTGAAATAAAGATGCGCTTCTTCAGTAAGAAACAAAAGCCCGGTGAGTCACTCCGTGATTTTGCTTTATCCCTCCAAGAGGCCTGGAGGGCCGTCATTCATATAGACCCTAGAGAGGTTGACACCCAGGATCAAATTCTGAGAGAACAATTTATTGCGGGTGTGAATAGCGAATCTTTAAAAACACAATTGAAAATGTTGTCGGCTCAGCACCCTAACAGTATTTTCCTGGACTTTAAGGAACTGGCCATCAGTATTCTGGGACAACATCTGCCAACGGAACCAGTGGCTCATCCCGAGCCTCCTGTCCGTAATCCTAAGCTGACGGATACCAGCCTGCCAGGGGCCAGCCAAGCCGCCCAGACTCCAGTTCCTGATACAGTAGCTGCTCTGATGGAACAGGTCAATTACCTCACTAAGAGCCTGGAAAAAGTCTGCAGGAAACTGGAAGAGTGGGAGAAACCCTTAATGCTGGAAGATGAACTCCTTTTGCCTCAAAAGCCTGGCCCCCTGCGTATCAAGAAGTTTATCCCAGAGATCCTGGAAGACGTCCAAGTGACCGGTTTAGGAACCGCAAGCGGCCTTCCTGTAATTACTGCAAGAAGTTGGGTCATACTGAATCTACTTGCTGGCAGTTAAACGGGTCACCCTCGAGGCTGAGGACCGCCCTCGGGAGGTAGAACAACAGGTCCAAGGGATCCAAACTGGATGCCCTGTTATGTGGGGTCCCGCCCCAAAATAAACGTCCGGATCAATGGAGTGCCTTTTGAAGCGTTGCTGGACACTGGATCTCAAGTCACCACTATTCAGCAGTCCACCTTTAATCAGTTCTGGAGTTCCAGCCTGCTTACCCAGCCACCTGAGTCCTGGTTGGAGATAATTGCAAGCAATGGTAAGCCCATAAAAGTCCATGGATACTGGGAACCCACGCTCCAGGTGGGAGAAGCCACTTTACCACAGCAAGGAGTGATCGTGGTACAAACCGGGGATAAAGGGGGTCACCCTGTGATTGTTGGGACTAATGTTTTCAAAAATTGCTACCCTGAGGTACTTGAAGCTCTCCATCAGTCCCTGCCTGCAGCTTCCTCTGCCTCCAAGAAGGTCCTTCAAAAGACTATCAGCGTACTGTGTGCTCAGCAGAGGTTTGCAAATGAAAAAGGAGAGATCTGCACCGCCAGGATCCGTGATAATAGACCAGTGACTCTACCTCCAAACTCCCAAACCCTCCTGTGGTGCCGTGCTGTCCTGGGAGTCCAGGGCCAAGATTATCCGGCCCTGGTGGAGCCTGTCCAGATGGAGAACTACCCATATGTGAGAGCTGCCAAGTGCCTGGCGACCGTCTCCCAAGGTAAAGTACCTGTCCGCCTGATTAACCTCAGCGATCATCCTGCTGTGCTTACTAAGCACTGTCCTGTTGCCCAGCTTTCCCAGGTATCCTTCCAGGATGTCATCCGCCTGCCTGTCACCGAGGAGCCATCAGCTGCCACTCGAGGACCTCTTCCTGCGGACGACTCTCCAGTGCCCTGGTGGAAGGAACTCCATGTCGGGGACGAAGCTACCCCGCAATATCAACTAGAGGGACTCCTGAACCTAGTAAAGCAACACCATCAAGCCTTCAGTAAGCATGCAACGGACTATGGAGAGGTCAGTGTCATCCAACACACCATACCCACTGGCTCTCATCCTCCCATTAAAGAGAGGTATAGACCCATACCACCAACTTCATACCAAACTGTTAAAGAGATGATCCAAGAAATGAAAGACTCAAACGTAATCCGGGACAGTCGTAGTCCCTGGGCTGCCCCCTGGTTTTAGTAAAAAGAAAGATGGTGGCATCCGGTTTTGTGTAGACTATAGAAAGATAAATCAGATCACTCACAAAGATGCTTACCCATTGCCACGTATTGAGGAGTCTCTAACTGCTCTAGGCTCCTCCGCCTATTTCTCCACCTTAGATTTAACCAGCGGATATTGGCAAGTGCCCATGGCCCCTGAAGATAGGGAAAAGACTGCTTTCACCACCCCTATGGGCCTGTTTGAATTTAATTGCATGCCATTTGGACTGTGTAATGCCCCGGGACCTTTCAAAGATTAATGGAGCGGTGCTTAGGCCATAAGAACTTTGAGACGGTGCTGTTGTACCTGGATGACGTTATCATCTATTCTAAAACGTATGAGGACCATTTAAAGCATTTAGCTGAGGTGTTTGAAATCCTTATTAAATACGGCCTCAAGATTAAACCGTCCAAATGTCACTTGTTGAAACCTGCTGTAAAATACTTGGGACATGTTGTAAGCGCAGAGGGGTCCAGCCTGATCCTGATAAGTTGGCTGCTGTCCGAAGTTGGCCGGTCCCCACTACAGTGAAGGAAGTGAGGAGTTTCCTTAGCTTCGCTGGCTACTACCGGCGCTTTATCCCCACTTCGCTCAAATAGCGGATCCAATCCAGGAACTCCTGAGGGGGCAACCAAAAAGAGCCCAAAGACGCCTGTCCCCATTGAATGGAATGAAGAGAGGGAGGTTGCATTTCAGTTGTTAAAGAAGAAGTTGACTGAACCTCCTGTGCTGGGGTACCCAGATTACAGTAAGCCATTTCACCTTTACACAGATGCCAGTAAGAAAGGCCTGGGAGCAGTGCTGGCTCAAGTGCAAGAAGGGAAAGAGAGGGTGATAGCTTACGCCAGCCGGTCCTTAAAGGGAGCTGAAAAGAATGATCAGAATTATAGCTCTTTCAAATTAGAGTTTCTGGCCTTAGTGTGGGCGGTAACAGAAAAATTCAAAGACTATTTGGCTGCCACTCCATTTATTGCCTTCACTGATAATAATCCTCTGGCCCACCTGAATACCGCTAAACTGGGGGCCTTAGAACAGAGATGGGCCTCCCGCCTTGCTAATTACGACTTCACTGTAAAATACCGGGCTGGCCGTTCAAACGATAATGCTGATGCCCTGTCAAGGCTCCCCACTGAAATAGCACCAGATGACAAACGGGATGCCTGGGAAGATGTGGAGATGCCAGCATTTTATAACAGGTTTGCTCAACAGGACCAAACTCAAGCTGCCAACAGTGGAACCTCTGACCCTCCATCCTTTGATAAGCCTGCATCCAGAGAGGAAAAGTGGATTAAGTTGCAATCAGAGAGTAGAGTTCTCGGGGAACTGCTGGACTTCTTCATCAGTGGCAGAACCCCTGAAAGAATTCGGCGAAAGACCGCAGACCCAGAACTCATCAAATTGTGGAGGCAACGTCAACAACTGTTCCTTCGGAAAGGCCTGTTGCTGCGACGAAGCCTGGATCCAGTGTCAAATGACAGAGTGCACCAGATCCTCATCCCACGTCGTGATGCAGGTATGGTTCTAGAAATGTATCATGACAGGTCTGGACATTTTGGGGTGCAAAAGACTGAGGCCACTATCCGTAGGCGGTTCTACTGGGTTGGAATCAGAGAGGACATTGAGAAATGGTGTCGGGAATGTACAGCCTGTGCCCTAAAGAGAGGTGAACACCATGATCAGAGAGCACCGCTGCACCCTATTATAAGTACCGCCCCTCTTGAACTGGTTGCTATTGATCACGTAAAGTTAGAGCCCAGTCACTCAGGGTATGCCTATGCTATGACTATTATTGATCATTTCACTAAGTTTGCCGTAGCAGTGCCTGTGAAGGACCTGACAGCTGTAATAGGGGTACAGATGTATGGGAGGGTTAAAGAGGGGAGCGTCCGTTATTTGGGAAACTGGTGCGGGAAGGGAACATGTTATTTAACTGTTATTGCTGAATTGTTATAAAAATGTGAATTGTCATGTCTCTTGATCCCTGCAAGCCGGTAGGGGTGTAGTGAGAGAGTTGGCCACTAGAGGGACCCCTAGGATAGATATATAAAAGGCTTAGTGAGGGGAGGAGGAGTTCAGTTCAGTTCAGTGGAGTGAAGTTAAGATGTAGCTGCAGTGGCAGAGAAGTACAGGCCCCTGAGCCTGGTGAAGCCAGGGAGACCTGGGTCTATGACCTAGGGAAGGGTGTGCAGTTGAGGAACAGCCGGAAGGGTCCTGCCAGGAGGTGAACATACGTAGCCGGAGATAGGAGGACGCCAGTTCCAAGGGCCAAAGTGGAGCAATACCCTTAGGCCGGGCTGAGAGAGTGAGAAACGGAGCAGGGAAGGAAAGGAATCACTGGATACCAGCCAGACGGGGCTGAGGACACAGAACAGAGCCTTAGTGAGGAAAAGCACAGGAAGGGCGCAGGGATCAGGAGGCATATTGTCCATGTCCTGCATTGAAGGCCCGTTGGTGTACCGTTCACTGGAAAAGGTCTGTTGTGATAAAGACGTGATTGTTCCCTGGTTAAGTGTATGGCCGGCAGAGGAATCTGCTTGAGGTTGAAGAAACGTGTTGCAACCCTTTTAAGTAAAGACTGACAATTTAACTGAATCGCCTGGTCTTCAATTATTCCCGCTAGCAGGGAGTGCTACAGCTGCTATACACTGAGACCACCATCTGGAGCAGAACACGGAAGGGATCCATAAATCCATCAAAGCATACCTCTCAGGTGGGTGACGCACTGCACCACAACACCCAGCATGCCCTGGTCCCCCTGACCCGCAGGTAGCTTACAACTTGGCGTGAGTCGGCAGGATCCACGCGTTTCTGTGGTGCAGGGAAGCGTGACCTCCGTGCCTTGGACCATTCTGCCCAGTGTGAGTAGTGACTGTGACTTTTATTTAATGTTGGGCAAAGGAAGTGTATCTAAAGTGCCCCAGAAGCGCTGTGTGGAGTAGCGCTGGCCTGGGTGAAGAATTAGATTGTTACAGAGTGATTAGTGCACTGTGGTGGAGCGGCTTGCTGTCAGTGAATTGACGAAAAGTGTTTCCAAGATGGCCGCCGGCGCTGAGGAAATTCTGTCTGCGCCATCACTGATTACTAAATTTGCCGCCAAATTCCTCCAGGGAGGAGGAGGGGACTGTATAATGTGCCTGTCCAGTGAAGTGAAATCCTGTGAAGATGCCGCCGGCCCTATTGCAGAGTACCTAGGGGGCGGATCTGTCTGGAGGCGGGGTCTTCTGTGCCTGCGTGTGGAGAGAGCAGAGCGAGAGAAGATGGCGGAGCTCCGAGATTTCGAGGACTTCATGGAGGGCCTACCCGAGCTGGCGGTAGCGGAGTGGGGAGTTACCCCACCTGATTCTCCTCTTGCTGAGGAGTGGAGTGGCCCCGAGGAATGGGCCGGTGCGGTCCGGTGTCAGGACCCGAGTGACTATGACGGTGAGCGTCACCCCGCGTGGCCGGCTCTGATGGAGGAGCTGCGTGCGGTAGCAGTAGCCTGGGCCGTGGAAAAGAAAAAGAAGGAAGAAGAGAGAGCCAAGTTTCAATATGACTTTCCGGCCAGCAGGACCCAGCCCATGGAGCGGCGGATCGGAGTGGTCCTAGAATTTGATACGGTGAAGGGCTACGGGTTCATCAAGGACCTGCAAACCCGAAGGGACTTTTATGTGAACCGGCGGTCTGTGAAACGATCGTACCTACCAGATTATATGCATAATCTGGAAGTAGGAGAGACTGTGGGCTTCACCCCTGCTGAGGGTCCCCGTGGCGCCTATGCCATTGCGGTCAGTCGGCCCAGAGGCCTACCGGAAGGATGGGAGGAGGATGAGAGGAACCGGCCCTTTCCCCTATCCGGACCGGATTACCCCGCGGAGAGGCAGCGGCGTCAAGAGAGACCGGCCAGCCCACGAGTTCCTGTAGAAGATCCGGAGATGATCCATGAGATGACCCCGGGTGCTGTCTGGATGGAGGTGACAGCGGATCCCTTCAACGCGTCGAGGCCTGCAGCGACGGTGGCGGTTGCTGAGGAGAGGGAGATCCCCGCGGTGCCGGAGCTACCTGTCCAGGATAAGACGGCGACACGAGCCCATAGGCAGCCAGTGTATTGGGAGGAGAGAGTCCCTGGCAGTGAGGAGACCCGGTTGAGGCCTTTTCCCAGGTCCGTTGAAGAGGCCCGGACAATACGGTGGCGACCTTTGAGAATCATCACTGCCGACGGTTTCCAGCTGTGGCCGGCTCACCCAGAGCAATTGTGGTTTCCTCGCAAGGATGACTCCTCGGATAGCGAGCCGGAGGAGTACGACACGTATTTGTGACAGGTGAAACGTGTCTAGCTGAATGAGTACAGGAGCCATGCGTATGTCAGGCTGGTGGAAGCTATCTGCCAGTTTCCCCACGGCCGGTGGCAGCGTTGTTGAGGATCTGCCCCAGGAGTACCACTGCTCCCAGCCTGACCTTTGTGTGTTCCTAGGACCTGCTGTTTGATTCCTGGACCCTTCCAGGATGTCCCAGTTGTGCTGGTTGCACTTTATTTCCCCTGTTTTAACCCCCATTTCAGGTTGACAGGGATCTGCGTATGTCAGCGTTTTATAAGGACCGCAGAGTTCGCCAGGATAACGTGCCCCTGGTATTGTTAGAACTCTGCATTGTTTTAGATAAATGCTGCTGACATACGGTGTTTACAACTGTTTTAAGGTAAAGGTGCCCAGAGGTGGACTTTCAGGTGTGGACCTCTGTGTTTTATATTTATATAATATGAGGACTGTTGTATGTATAAAGGACTATCCTGGCGTACGCAGTGCCAGGACAACGCCTTGTTCCAGACCTGTTCCCTGTGAGAAGAGGACGGCGCCCTGTCATTGAACTTTATCCCTTGCCAGTGTATCCGGATGTGAAAAGTTTGAGAGCAGATGTTATGCGTTGTTGGGTATATGCGGATATGTGCCTGCTAACTTTTTATTTACAGGTCCCTGATAGGTAGAGCTAGTGAGCACGGGGACGTGCTCAATTTAAGCGGTGGGGAAATGTAATAGGGGTACAGATGTATGGGAGGGTTAAAGAGGGGAGCGTCCGTTATTTGGGAAACTGGTGCGGGAAGGGAACATGTTATTTAACTGTTATTGCTGAATTGTTATAAAAATGTGAATTGTCATGTCTCTTGATCCCTGCAAGCCGGTAGGGGTGTAGTGAGAGAGTTGGCCACTAGAGGGACCCCTAGGATAGAGATATAAAAAGGCTTAGTGAGGGGAGGAGGAGTTCAGTGGAGTGAAGTTAAGATGTAGTTGCAGAGAAGTACAGGCCCCTGAGCCTGGTGAAGCCAGGGAGACCTGGGTCTATGACCTAGGGAAGGGTGTGCAGTTGAGGAACAGCCGGAAGGGTCCTGCCAGGAGGTGAACATACGTAGCCGGAGATAGGACACCAGTTCCAAGGGCCAAAGTGGAGCAATACCCTTAGGCCGGGCTGAGAGAGAGAGAAACGGAACAGGGAAGGAAAGGAATCACTGGATACCAGCCAGACGGGGCTGAGGACACAGAACAGAGCCTTAGTGAGGAGAAGCACAGGAAGGGCGCAGGGATCAGGAGGCATATTGTCCATGTCCTGCATTGAAGGCCCGTTGGTGTACCGTTCACTGGAAAAGGTCTGTTGTGATAAAGACGTGATTGTTCCCTGGTTAAGTGTATGGCCGGCAGAGGAATCTGCTTGAGTTGAAGAACCGTGTTGCAACCCTTTTAAGTAAAGACTGACAATTTAACTGAATCGCCTGGTCTTCAATTATTCCCGCTAGCAGGGGAGTGCTACAGCTGCTATACACTGAGTCCACCATCTGGAGCAGAACACGGAAGGGATCCATAAATCCATCAAAGCATACCTCTCAGGTGGGTGACGCACTGCACCACAACACCCAGCATGCCCTGGTCCCCCCTGACCCGCAGGTAGCTTACACAGCCAAGACGACCGCTGAGTTGTTCTGGAAACACTTCCTCCTGCCTTACGGCTGCCCAGAGAAGATCCTCACCGACCAGGGGTCTGCGTTTGAGTCTCATCTGTTCCAGGAGCTGTGCCGACTACACAATTGCCAAAAGGTCCGGACCACGGCCTATCATCCACAAGGTAATGGACTCTGTGAAAAGATGAATCAGACCTTGATTGAAATGTTGAGAGCCGTGCCTCCTGAGACCAGAGGAGACTGGCCTAACCTGCTACCACAGCTCATGTATACGTACAATAATACTATCCATTGTTCCACTGGATACACTCCTTTCTACCTGTTGTTTGGGCGTCAGGGTAAATTGCCTGCAGATCATTCCCTGGATGTACAAGTGCTGGATGACATTAATCCCCTGCCTAAAACTGACTGGGTAACGGAACATCAAAGGCGCTTGCTTAATGCCAAAGAAATTGTCCAGGAGCGCATGGAAGGTGCCCGGGAGCGACAACAAAAGACTATGATTTGGCGGCCCATGCAGAGCCCTTGGTTGTGGGGACACCGTGTGGTTGAAGAACAATCACCGTACCAGTAAGCTGGACAGTAAATGGGAGAGAACTCCCTATCTTGTGTCTGCCATCCCTAATGCTGAAACTCATACCTATGAGGTCACCAGAGAGGGTAAGGGTCCCCAAATTGTTCACAGAAACCGCCTAAAACTCTGCAGTGACAAGGAGGCTGTTGTTGGAGATTCCGGATCCGAGTCTTCTGAGTCAGATTCCATTGCTCGGCCTGCTGAACCTATGCAGGCCATAGCGGATTTGCTGAATGATCCTGAGCCGCTCCACTGGTTCCTTACACCCTGGTTAAATTTTGGGGTGCCTGCCCCGGCACCTGCTGAACCTGCAACCGTAGCAGGCCCCGCTCAGGGTGCTACTGAAAGGGGTCCCACTGATGTGGATCCTTCTTGTCCCCCTGTATCCGGGCAAGAGGAGACCTTGGCCCTAAGGAGGTCTACCCGGTCTACAAGGGGCGCTTACCAGTACGTTTTGAAAACTATGACTGTACTGGAAGTGTTTCCGACAGGAAACCTCTGTGTGAGCATCATCCTTTTAAGTCTTTGTGCCCAGAGATGGACTCCTGTGTGCGAGCCTCTGTGATATGTTCTTATTATGGACTTATACATTTTCATATGGACTATGTGATGTTTTATTATGTTCTTATTATGGACTCTGGCATTCTCTTATGGACTATCCTGGTGTTAACCATTGATTTGCTGTACCAGGTCAGCATCACAGCTCTGCATTAATAGCCTGCAAGCAGAGGACGTCGCCCTTGTCACCGCGCTCCACCTTTTCCAGCTGGACCTGATATGATTACTTATGCAGATGTCATTTATATGTGTCTATGTATGCCTGCATGTTTCCTTTTGTCTTTCAGGAGAAGAATTCAGCTGGGTGGGCCCCTGTGGGAGTACGAGGTCGTACTCAGTTTAAAGTCGTGGGGTATGCAGTATACGGGCACTTTAATACCCGTTTACTACCAATCTGTTATGTTCCTTTAAGTGTTTCATATAATTGCCTGCAGCAATGTGAAGGTTGTCATGTAGGTGTTAGACCACTAGGGGAACTGGTGAGCAGGGATATATATATAGCTGGGCCAAGGCAGGCTAGTGTTAGTGCAGACCCTGGAGTCTGTGTAGGCCACATGTCTCAGGCCTGAGCAAGTCAGCAGAAATCAAGCAGAGGCAATCCCTAGAGCAAGAGGTACTAAATGTCAAGAGGAGGTACACTGTCTACTGGAGATTCAAGGATATAAGCCAGAAGTAGGGCATTGGGGCCTTGAAGCATCAATTCCAGTCAGGACAAGTCAGGAAGAAAGTAAGGTTCACCTGCAATTCAAAAGTCCTGTTATTTTACCCTCTGTTATTCCTTGCTGGATGTAAGCCTGCTGTAACTGCGACTGTACAAACGTCTATTTTCTGCAACAAGAACTGTGTTAAGAGGTTGCCTGCTGTAATTTCCACTGTTCTCAGTAAAGTTGGAATTCTGTTTTCAAGTTACAAGTCTGCACCTCTGTTATTCCTACTATAAATACGGTGTGCCACCGTTTACTGGCACTGGCGTCACGACACATCAGGGACTTAGCCATAGGCACGTTAAACTACAACACCAAGGACACCTCACATTCCACCTGGCTGTGTCCCGCAAGAACCCAGAGAGTGCCCCAGAGGAACAGCGTGCCGGTCTCTCCATCACTGGCATTCCCCAGGTTAGTCCTACACATTGCTCTGACTTGGGGATGCTACACCTGCACCACTTTCAGAGCTCCGTTCTCGATAAAAGACAATGGGGGCATATCCTAGCGATAATATAATAGCGTTGGGTTACATTACTATCTGCTCGTTCCCTGTGGCCCATTACAGCCGGATTACAGGAAAGACCCAGCAGACAACACAAAGAGGTCTTCAGGCGTGTGATCACTGTGACAGCCTGTCACAGTCATCCATTGTGAAAAAAAGCAAAAATATGATAAGTTTATAAGATACCAGCACGGTCTCTTTCTGCTAAGATCGTCTTGGTGTGAAAGAGAATTTCCTGGCTAAAAAGTTAGCTGTGACCCCACTGTGATTGCGAATTAACCCCTTACTACCCTGACTGTTAGTTTAGCAATAGTATAGCAGATTTTTTGTGTGTAAAATATACATATGTACAAAAAGATTTTTTTCGGTTTTCTTTCAAAGGTATTAGTTTTAGCAATATTTAGTATAGTCTTTTGTGTGTGTAAAATACACAAACCTGCAAACTTTTTTTATTTAAAAAAATGTTAGTTATTAGGTTACGCTATAGTTAGTATAAGTATTTTGTTTGTGCAATATACACACATAAAAAAAAAATCTTTAGTATTATTAGCGTGTAGCTGTCTTTTGCTTACATCATAAAATCGCATAGAGATAATTTGGTGTACACAGGGCTAGGACGACGAGTAGGTGAGGCTAGGCACCGGCCTAGGGAGCCACCTCGCTACATGTTATGAGGGGCGCTAGGCCAGTAGAATTACATAAAAGGTAGCGATGACTTCACCGTGACCTCCTGCACCGAGCGGGGAGCATTATATATAACTGCCACTGCACCAAAGGGGGAGTATTATATATATAACTGGCGCCACAGAGGGGGGCACTAAAGGGGGTAGCATTATATGTACCTGGCACTGCACTAAGGGGGGAGCATTATATAAAACTGGCACTACAGAGGGAGAACCACAGATGGGCATTTTATTTAACTGCCACTAGAGAGGGGGGTACCAAGGGAGGGGAACATTATATGTACCTGGCATTGCACTAAGAGGGGAGCATTATATATATCTGGCACTACAGAAGGAGCATTATCTAATGGGGGCACTAAAAGAGGGGTGCGTTATATATACCTTGCATTACAGAGGGGGCATTATCTACTGGCACTACAATGTGAGCATTATCTACTGGCAAAAGAACGCGGCACTCCTTCGTCTGTAGAAAATATTCTTTATTCCACCATAAAGTGCGACGTTTCGACTTTAATCAAGTCTTCATAAAGACTTGATTAAAGTCGAAACGTCGCACTTTATGGTGGAATAAAGAATATTTTCTACAGACGAAGGAGTGCCGCGATCTTTTTCCTTTTGGTATCGTATTGGGGACCAATGGTCAGGTCCTAACATCGCAGGCACCGCCACTATATGGACTTTGGGTATTTACCTACAATGGTGCTGTCACCCTATGTATTTTTGCTTCATTATCTACTGGCATTACTAGGAAGGGGGGACAATATACATACCGGCACTACTAGGGGCATGGAGGAATATTACATACTGCCACTACTATATATATATATATGTATATATATATATAGGCACTAAAAGAGGGTATATAACAATCATGTAGCTTCGACTCCTGCCCCCCCGCCCAGAAACATTTTGGCCACTGCCCGTTCCTTTAACGTTAAAAGAAACTGCAAGGGTAAGAGAACAATACTATCAGACTGAAAATTCACCCCAAAAGCAAGGATGAATGGAAGTACTGTTATATATTTTAAATAAACACACGCCAAAGCTGCTTGTATCAGACTGCACTTTCACCCCAATAACAGATGCTAGAATTACTGCAATTACTGTATAAAACAACCTAAAATCTGTAGTAATACATTTTTAAGCCTAATTAGTGCAGCAAGGTGTAATAGAAGCGCTCCTATTACCCAGGCTGTACACTCTCCTATTGGTCCCTGATGTCTCCATACAGTGTGGATAATGTCTCCCTATTATATCCCTACACTATGAATGATCTTTCCCTGAACTGCTCAATAGTTGTTTTTTTTTGGTGAATAAAGTCTTTTCTAATCACTGTCCCTAGTGCCTGTAACGTCTCTCCCTGCACTAAGTTCACTGTAAAATGGTGGAGACCAGGGATGAGGAGGGTTTTTATAGGGCTGTGACATCACAGGGGCTGGCTATCTGCTGATTGGCTGTCTGCATGGCATTGTGGGTGCTTCCTCGTTCCCGGGCTTCCTACTTTCACTTTGTAACATGTGCAGCAGCCATTTTAGAAAAAATATGATTCATTACCACGAGGCGGAAGGAAAATCGACTTCGGGGCGAATCGAATTTTTCCTGAAATTCGGATCGAATTCCACTTAGTCAACTTCAATTCGCTCATCTCCAGTTACAATTTAAAGAAAAAGACGCCAACAGGAAGGAGGGGGGGGGGTGGGGGGGTTACAAAGCTAATACAGTAAATAGAGCCTGTAAATGAATTACAATCAAATGAATCCTAAAACAATGAAATGTTACAAAAGCAGTTAAAACATTTTTTTAATAATGTAATATTAAAATAAAGGGAAAATAATATGTTTTTTTATTTTATTGTGCATTTGCCTGGTTAGTAAAGTGTTAATCTAACCTAAAACAATAGGGCTACTCGCGTACTGGGAGAAGGTAACAGTTCCTAATATCATCCACTAGAGGGAGACAAAATACCTAAAAATAAAAGCTGTGCAAACAGTATTCCTAGAATAGTTTCTGTGATCTCGTTCAAACCCAAGGGGTTAATGGTTTGTAGTTTATACCTCCAAAATACCACTTTCCTTCTCAGATTTATGATAAGTTTGGGGGCGAAGTAGTCTGTGGGGGTCATTTGGATTGGGCTTGTTTCTCTGGGATGATTGCTAACTCCGTGTTTAATATATTTCCTATGTAATTGTTGGGTGGCTCGGCCGATATATTACAAATAAATTTGGTTTGTGATGAATTACTTTGTCACGAAGCGCATTTCTTTGTAAGTTTTGGGTGCAATGACAGGGAGCCACGATTGCGTCGCTCCCCGTCATTGTACCTCTCAGAATCCGCGTGTGCGTTCCATCACATGAATAACAAATTCCGTCTTGCAGTTCATGAAATGTTTAATGGGGAACTTTTCTCCTGTATTAGAATGGAATTTGGATAATCAGTGTGAAATGGAACGGCAGCGCGAGCAACATTTAGCTCCACACTTATCACTTCCTAATGTGAATTGTGACTGGGCACACTCAGGGAACCCGGACCATAGAGAAGTAATCTAAAAATATATTCAGAATTAATCTAAAAGTTTTATTCAGAATTAAAAAAATTAATTAAAATATAGACACAACGATCGCACTTTGGAGGGTGCAAATAGCTAAAATAGCAGCTGGTTATGTGCAAATGAGCACTGAGGAAGGGGTGAAAGTAAGGGTGAAAGTAAAACCCCGAAACGCGTTTGGTGTATTTCCCCATGATTAAAAGACTGCATGAGAAGGATCCCCTATCAAAATAAACCGGAGAGTTATACTACTACTACCAACTGCAGAAAACCGCACGGACGCCGGCCTAAAAAGAGATAACACGTGTTACCCAAGTGGGAGAGCGTTGACCGGACGTCCGCCGCTACAAAGTTAGATCCCCGAGACCGAGGTGGAGACTACACCGAAGTAGACCACACCGGAGGGGACCAAGCTATCTTGCGGTTGGGTAAGACCTACTCTGGTAGTTACAAACTGTATTCAATAAGTAGTGACGGGACGCCGCCACATACTATTGGGAGCAGGACGCTGCTCCGGACTTGAACGCTTTCATATTGATAGGGATCCCTCTGGATACATTGACTGGCGTATGGATTTAGGATCCAGGTTTATTGTTTAATAATCCAGGAGATCGTTACAAGATCTCAGACTCCTGGTGGAACATTCATTTGTGCAAAACTTTTGGCAACATTAATTCAAGTGCGCATAGATCAGTTTACTATCCATTCAGTTTTCTATTCATTTGGTTTCAGCAACCAGCTGGCATCAATTATATCTAATAATTGCTATTTGCACCCTCCAAAGTGCAATCGTTGTGTCTATATTTTAATTAATTTTTTTAATTCTGAATAAAACTTTTAGATTAATTCTGAATATATTTTTAGATTACTTCTCTATGGTCCGGGTTCCCTGAGTGTGCCCAGTCACAATTCACATTATTTTGCATCTGGTTTAGTGGGTGTGACTAGCCGACTTGGTGCACCTCATTCGATCTCACTTGTCCTTGTGCGACTTTTTTATTTTATTTTTCACTTATCACTTCCTGGTGGGTCGGTAAGTACAGCCTTATCTTTATCGTAATGTTGTCTGAGCCTGCTAGGAGCTAAAGTATTTTTTATGGTGGGTGCACGTGTACAGGTGATGGCGGGCCTTGGTGGTAGTAATTTACACAGATGAGGGTCTTTCACGAGTAATGGCTAAGGTTGAGCGAATCGAAGTATTTGAAGTGAAATACAATCTGAATTTCAGGAAAATTTTGATTCGCCACAAAGCTGAATTTCCTCTCGCTTCGAGTTAATGAATAAATTTTCCCTGAAATGGTGGTAAAAACAAAAAAAAAATACATACTCACCCGAGCCATTTGCACACAAAGTGTGGTGGTGATGATGATTGTAGACACCGTGTGAAATTTTGTGCGCAGTACCATATGACGTCACTGTGCTAGTTTTTGTGCGGTGTCTTCAATCAAGATGACCACGGCTGCCTCTATGAGGTAAAATATATAAGGTGAGTATTTTTTTTCTATCGGATTAACCCCTGAAAGCCCTCAATGTTAATCTCAGATGCTGCGATCAGCAATGAACATGGCATCTGAGGGAATCAATGACTGGGGGGGGGCAGCTGTCACGGACGTACCGAGATATACAGACGTCTCCGCGACAGTGAGTGGCAGGAGATCTTTGAGACTAGCAACACGTGATTTGATGTGACATGTTTACCTTGTGTTACCTTTCCCTTTGTATTTTTGCAAATATGTGTTACCTTTCCTTGTCGTTTTGTATTAGGCCTTAGGGAGACTCCCGTTCATCCTTCCTTTTGGAGGAACAGGTTGTCTCATTCCTGTCATTAGTACCATTTTTGGGTTAGATATGACTTTGGGTATTACTGTGTATGAACTCACCTTCCTGTGGGGTCTGTTCATACTGGTAGTCAGTCAGGAAATTGGTTAGAGTTTTCACTAGCAGCTGTCCGTCTTCCTTCCCTAGTTTGCAGGCCTTATTTCCTTTCTCGATTCCCTCCTATGTTCAGTGTGGGGTTTCCCTCCCACACTAGAACGTGAGATTATAAACCGCCAAAAGCGTAATTTTTCTTTGTTTATTTGGGTGCAGCCATGGATCTAATTGCTGCACTGGCAGGACAGTTGCAAGGGATGTCCTTGGAAGTAGTCAACCTCCGCACGACCGTCTCGCAGACTCAGAGACCACAGGCTGTTCGTCCTGGTGGTGGTTGTAGAGACCAGACGTATCTGGAGCCTAAGGCCTCTTTCACATGGGCGTCATGTTTGACGCCCGGATAAGAGGCGGGTGCGTTGCGCAAATATGTGCGTTTTTCCCGCGTGGGTGCAAACGTTTGCAACACGTTTTGCACGCGCGTGAGAAAAAACGCCATGTTTGGTACCCAGACCCGAAGCCGGACTTCATCACTGAAGTCCGGTTTCGGGTCTACTGGAGAATTGATTATTTCCCTTATAACATGGTTATAAGGGGAAATAATAGCATTCTTAATAAAGAATGCATTGTAAAATGAAGTGGAAGGGGTTAAAAATAATAAAAGTTAACTTACCTTAGCCACTTGATCGCGTAGTCGCGATCTGTCCTCTCTTTCCCTGCAGCATCTATGATCTAAAGGACCTGTGATGACGTCACATCACATGGTCCAATCACATGGTCCATCTTACCATGGTCCAGACACAGGTCCTTTAGATCATAGATGCTGCAGGGAAAGAGAGGACAGATCGCGACTACGCGATCAAGTGGCTAAGGTAAGTTAACTTTATTATTTTTAACCCCTTCCTCTTCATTTAAAAATGCATTCTTTATTAAGAATGCTATTATTTCCCTTATAACCATGTTATAAGGGGAAATAATAGAGATTGGGTCCCGTTGCTAAGCAACAATGCGGGAAATCGCAACGCATCCGCACTTTTTTGCGGATGCTTGCGATTTTCCCGCAGCCCCATTCACTTCTATGGGGCCTGCGTTGCGTGAAAAACGCAGAATATAGAACATGCTGCGATTTTCACGCAACGCAGAAGTGATGCGTGAAAATCACCGCTCATGTGCACAGCCCCATAGAAATGAATGGGTCCGGATTCAGTGCGGGTGCAATGCGTCCTCCTCACGCATTGCACCCGCGCGGAAAACTCGCCCGTGTGAAAGGGGCCTAAGGTTGCCCTTCCAGACAGATTCTCTGGGGGAAATTTCACAAAGAAATTTGATTTGTGAAGAAGCGCATTCCATTGTATGCAGCGGGCGCAATGACAGGGAATGGCGATAGCGCTGCCCCCATGAGATTAAAATGAAGGCCTTTCAGGGGTTGATCCGGTAAAAAAAAAAAATACTCACTTTATCCATTTGATTGCAGAGAGGCCATCGTGGGTATCTTCATTCAAGAGACCGCACGAGATTTCGACATCATCACGCTGGCCGGGCACAGTGATGTGGTGACATTGCACGTCACCCCTCGCGAGATTTTGCACGGTTTCTGCAATTAAGATGGCACCAATCAAGATGAGTTGAGTATGTATTGTTTTTATAATCTCCATTTCAGGAAAATTAGATTCGTTACCACGAAGCGCGAGGAAGTTTGGCTTTGCAGTGAAATGAACTTTTCCTGAAATTCGAAGTGCACTTCATTAACTTTAATTGGCTCAACACTTGTCATCAGTATAAAACTCCAGGAAACCCCTTTAAGGTAGCTGGGTAGTTGCACCACATATTTTTGTAGGTATAAAATTGGCGGTGGCTACAATGGGGCTACCTGGGGGCTTCTGGAATCTTTATGTATTTTCAACAGTAGGGAATGGCTGGAAATAGTGTCAATAGGAATCTCTTCTCTTCTTTGTCCAAGATGAAATTGCTCTGGGCTAAAAACACCATGTCGGCTTTATCCTCTCATTTACCAACCAAGGCCCGCCATCACCGGTTCACGTATCCCCACCATAAAAATACTTTCGCCACTATCAGGCTCAGAAAACATTACAAATCGAAGTTGACAAAGTAGACTTCAATCTGATTTTCAGGATAAATTTGTTTAGCCGTGAGGCTGAATTTCCTTGAGCTTCGTGGTAGTGAATCAATTTAACCTGAAATAGTGCAAAGAAAAATATAAAATCATACTTATAGTACCTGCTCCATTTGCTCATGACTGGCCGGTCGCCGCCATCTTGCTTGATGATCTCAGCTGAAATCCTGTTTGCAGTGACGTCACGACGTCATCACGCCGGCCGGGATGAGGACTTGTGTTGAGCGCGAATATTCGAATAGCGAATTTTTTAGCGAATATCGGCACTCGCTAATTCGCGAATATTTTGAATATAGCGCTATAAATTCGCTATTTCTAATATTCGTTTTTTTAATTTTTTCTTTCCACTTCCCAAAAGTAGTTCTTACCTGTCCTGAGGATTCCTGGCTTCCTGGATGCTCTAGTCAGTGCCCGTTGCCGCTTCTGCCGACTTCCGTGCTCATGGAGCGTCCCCATCACCATGGGAACGTCTCCATATACTAAAATGTACTGTCGGATTTGAGGAATTATGTTAAAATCGCAATGCAATTACTTCAAGTTAAATTAATCGCATTGCGAATTCAACTTAGCACTGCTGCTATATTCCATATTCGTTAACTTCGCTCATTCTAGCAAGCTGACCCATTATAAACCCAGCTCTAAGTTGAAATCGCAATGCGATTAATATAACTTGAATTAATCGCATTGCGATTTCAACGTAATTCCTCAAACCGACAGTACATTTTAGTATATGGAGACGTTCCCATGGTGATGGGGACGCTCCATGAGCACGGAAGTTTATGGTTGGCTTGGTAGAATTAGCGAATAGCTAATATGACTAATGTAGTCGTCATATTCCTCAAAACGAAGATAACAGAGTATTCTACATCTTCGTTTAGCTACTTATTCGTCAACCTGCTACTTCTAGCAATCAAATAGGAAGGTTGACTATAGAGACAGCTGTGTTAAATTCGCTATGCGATTTTTTTTTTTTTATAGAATAATTATATTACTTGATATAATTATTATAATTATTCTATTTATTAAAAAAAAAATATATATAATCGCATAGCGAATTAAACACAGTTGTCTCTATAGTCAACCTTCCTATTTGATTGCTAGAATTAGCGAAGTTGACGAATAGGTAGCTAAAACGAAGATGTAGAATACTTCGCTATCTTCGTTTTGAGGAATATGACGAATACATTCGTCATATTCGTCATCCTCGCTATAATTCTAGATATGAAACCAATAGGAAAGTAGCCTTAAGTTAAAATCGCAATACGCGAATATTTAAATCGCATATTAATCGCGAACTAGAATAATGACGAATATTCGATTTCGACGAATATGAAACGAATATTCTTTCGAATATTCGCGAATTTCGTCGAAATCGAATATGGCACCTGCCGCTCATCACTAATGAGGACGTCACCTCAGGCAGCGTGAGATTTCACAACAGCTCTTCCAACAAGATGGCGGTGGCCAGCCCGTCGCGAGCAAATGGATGAGGTAAGTATGTTTTTTTTTTTTACAACAATATTACAACATGTTATATCAGGTGCTGCGATCATAGTTCTGAGAGGTACAATGACGGTGAGAGGCGCACCGCGGCTCCCTGTCATTGCACTCAATACTTACAAAGAAATGCGCTTCGTGACAAAGTAATTCATCACAAACCAATTTTTTTTTTGTAAAATTTGGAATCAAATTTTCAAATACTTCGCTCATCTCATCTCGAAAAAGATAAGGCTGTACTTACCGACCCACCAGAAAGTGATAGGCGTGGAGCTAAACGTTGCTTGTGTTGACGTTCCATTTCACAGCAATTATCCAAATTTTGTTCTAATAATTCAGGAGAACGCACATGTGACCTCCAATATGTCGGCCGAACCATCCAACAATTACATGGGAAATATATAATACATGGAGTTAGCAATAATCCCGGAGAAACAATCCTAATCCAAATGACCCCCATAGACTACATCTGCCCCCACCAAACTTATCATAAATCTGAGAAGGAAAGCGGTATTTTGGAGGTATCAACTAAAAACCATTAACCCCTTGGGTTTGAACGAGATCACAGAAACTATTCTAGGAATACTGTTTGCACAGCATTTTTTTTAGGTATTTTGTCTCCCTCTAGTGGATAATAATAGGAACTGTTATCTTCACTCAGTACGTGGGTAGCTCCAATTGTTTTAGGTTAGATTAACAATTTACTAACCAGGCTAATACAAAATAAAAGAAAATGTAAAAATAAAAATGTTCCCTTTATTTTAATATGACATTATTAAAAACCAGTTTTAACTCGCTTTTGTAACATTTCATGGTTTTAGGACTAGGTTTTTGACTGTTTTCTCTCTACTCCCTGGCCGAGGCCCTTGATGTTTCCACTACTGTTTCTCATAAATTATAGCTTAGCGGCTGTGAAGAGGTTCCAAGGCTACAGAGCTGAGCCTTCGCTTAAGATGAATGAGCTATGGGGTCATTTACTTAACAGATATACGCCACTTTTGTGGCATATATCTGGCGCAGATTCTGTCACACGCCATGTTGCCGCAGAATCTGTACCTTCTTCCCCGCTCACGCCAAGTCTAAAAAAGGGGGTGTGGTGGGGACGGGTGGGGTGTGGTGGAGAGGCACTTGTTACTGGCACATGATTTGGGTGGGGGCATGGAGAGGCACTTGTCACTGGCACATGATGGGGGGCCATGGAGAGGCACTTATTGGCACATGCTGGGGGGGCCATAGAGAGGCACTTGTTACTAGCATATGGGGGGCATGGAGAGGCACTTGTTACTGGCACGTGATTGGGGGGGAGGCACTTGTTACTGGCACATGATTGGGGGCATAGACAGGCACTTGTTACTGGCACATGATGGGGGGCATGGAAGGCACTTGTTACTGGCACATGATTTTTGGGGGCATGGAGAGGCACTTTTACTGGCACATGATTTTTGGGGGCATGGAGAGGCACTTGTTACTGGCACATGATTTGGGGCGGCATGGAGAGGCACTTGTTACTGGCACATGATGGGGGTCATGGAGAGGCACTTGTTACTGGCACATGATGGGGGCATGGAGAGGCACTTGTTACTGGCACATGAGTTTGGGGCATGGAGAGGCACTTGTTACTGGCACATGATTTGGGTGTATGGAGAGGCACTTGTTACTGGCACATGATTGGAGGAGCATGGAGAGGCACTTGTTACTGGCACATGATGGAAGGGTATGGAGAGGCACTTGTTACTGGCAAGTGATTTGGGGGCATGAGAGGCATGATTGGGGGCATCTTTGGGGGCACTTGTTACTGGAACATGGTTGGGGGCATCTATGGTGGGACCTCTTATTGGCACATTATTGGGGGCATACTCTTATGGGAGGGCACTTCTTACTGGCACATTATTGGGGGGCACTATGGGAGCTTCTACTGAGGCCACAAAAAAGGGGTATTTTATATGGGGGCTCTGTGTTGTACTAGAATTATCAGGGGTATTATCTGTTTCTGCAATATAGTATTGGGGAGCACAGCGGCACAGTATTGGGGGTAGTAGGATGATTTGTCCAAAAGATGGGAGGATGATGGAAAAATAGTAAACTAAGATTTCTTTTTCTTTTTTTTTTTTTGTCAAACTGCAGAGATGAGAAATGGTGGTCTGATCTGAAGGTCTGAAAGGAGAAGATGAGGAAAGAGAACATCTACATCAAAGGAGACGTCACTGGATGTAAGAGTTATGGGGCGCCGTATTACCTTGTATTTCTGTAGTGATGGGAGCAGGGGCATAACTATCGCGGTCGCAGAGGGTGCGACCGGGGGGGTGGAGGCGGGGGGGGGGGATGTATTTGGAGGTCGGGCCCGGGGAGGGGGGGTCCAATTCAAAAATTGCCCTGGGGCCCATAGAACTCTAGTTACTCCACTAGATGCAAGCATAAGGGGTGGAAGCCATCCTCCACTCATTGTGTGAGAGGGGGCAGTAGCAGAATGCCTGAATGCAGTGGTGACCTATCATACATGCAGGGGGTGGAAAGTCTGAGTGGCTCCACTCTATGGAGCAGATTGGAGATTAGGAGGTAAGCCCCTGTGGGGGTTGGGGGTGGGGGTTGGGGGTGGTGGGGGTTGGGGGTGGGGGGGTGGGGGGGCACGAGCAGTACTAACTCCATCAGCAGCAACTTAAGTCTAGAGTCTCTGATAAGCACTTTTCTTCACCTGCCTAGTGGAGAAACTACTCACCAGCAGTAGCAGAACCTGAACCAGCAGGTGGTGGCATACTTGTACAGCACCCTGCCACCCCACATCAAAGATCCCCTGGACTACTGGGCAGCCAGACTTGATTTGTGGCTGCAACTGGCCGAGTTTGCCATGGATAATCTTTTCTGCCCGGCCAGTACTGTGGCATCAGAGAAGGTGTTTAGTGCGGCTTGGGGCATAGTTACCCCATAGTGACCTTTGTGAAGATCAGTCAGGCGTGGATCAGCCAGGATTTCCACAGGCCAGTGACTGATGCATCAGACTAGATCATTCTGGATGCCATACCCAAACTTTGTCAAAAGAGACCTGTTTCTTTTGGCCACCTGCTTCAGCCACTATTCAGATGTTGCCACCCTCCTGATGCCACACACCTGCTGCCATGTGCTCCTACTGCCACGCACCATCTTGTGCAGTTACTGCCATTGCTTTTGCCCCTCACCACTCTGTGACTGGGACACTGTGTTGACTCCTGATGCTGTTGCTACCTCACCACTCTGTTACTGGGCCACTGTGTTGAGTCCTCATGATGTTGCCATGAAGTGGCCACTCTATGACGGGGCCACTACTGTCTCTTTTTGGCCTTGTTGAGATTACCATTTATTTTACCCTTCTGTCGTAAGGATGGAAAAGTTAACACACAACTATGTGGAATCAGCTCTCAAGAGTGTAAAAGGAGTGCGCTCTTTCACTCTATAGTAGAATCTTGGGCCACTATACGGTTCTTTATACCTGCCACTAACACTGACCTGTAAGGCCTCATGCACACGACCATATGTATTTTGTGGTCCGCAAAAAATGGATCCGCACAAAATACCGATGACATCCGTGTGCATTCCGTATTTTGCGGAACGGAATAGCTGGCCCCTAATAGAACAGTCCTATCCTTGTCCATAATGCGGACAATAATAGGACATTTTCTATTTTCTTGCGGAACAAAAATACATACATACGGAAACGGACACACGGAGTACCTTCTGTTTTTTTTTGCAGACCAATTGAAATGAATGGTTCCGTATACGGTCCGCAAAAAACCCCCGGAATGGACACGGAATGAAAATACGTTCGTGTGCATGAGGCCTAAGGCTGAGTTCACACTTGAGTTATTTGGTCAGTTTTGGCCCCTTGTATTTGTCTCCAGGATCTCTGTCCTCCTGGAATAGCCGCCGAGTCCTCAGACTTCTGCCTGCTAGGCCTATTCGGTTCGTTAGGGCACATGCACATTTTTAGCCCTTGAAGGGCCAGTTCACGGAGCCCAAATTGTCTTCAGCCAATAGCTGCTGTCCTAAAGAAAGGTTTATAGCTTGCTAGACCCTCTGAAGGTGTGTTAAGTACCATCTGATCTTCATGCTCAACCTCTGCCTGCTTACCTTTATTATGTCTAGACAGCACGCCCACTGTCTCGGTGTTGTGCTTGAAACTGATCTTTCCTTCACTCCCTACATTCAGTTACTTGCCCGCTTATGCCAACACAGGAAACAACAAAAACTCTCATTGTTGCCCTGAGCGGTTCCCGCCTCGATCACTGTAATTCACTACTAATTGGCTTCCCCCCTTACCAGGCTCTCCCCTCCCAATCTACCTTGAATGGAGCACCTAGGCTCATGTATTTGTCTAACTGCTACTCCGATGCCTCCGACCTGTGCCAGTCACTACTCCGATACCTCCGCCCTGTGCCAGTCACTACTCTGATACCTCCGCCCTGTGCCAGTCACTACTCTGATACCTCCGCCCTGTGCCAGTCACTACTCCGATACCTCCGGCCTGTGCCAGTCACTACTCTGATACCTCCGCCCTGTGCCAATCACTACTCTGATGTCTCCGACCTGTGCCAGTTATTATTTCCGATGGCTCTGCCCTGTGCCAGTCACTACTCCGATGCCTCAGACCTGTGCCTGTCACTACTCCGATACCTCCAGCCTGTGCCAGTCACTACTCCGATACCTCCGCCCTGTGCCAGTCACTACTCCGATGCCTCAGACCTGTGCCTGTTACTACTCCGATGCCTCAGACCTGTGCCTGTCACTACTCCGATACCTCCACCCTGTGCCAGTCACTACTCAGATACCTCCGCCCTGTGCCAGTCACTACTCCGATGCCTCAGACCTGTGCCTGTCACTACTCTGATACCTCCGCCCTGTGCCAGTCACTACTCTGATACCTCCGCCCTGTGCCAGTCACTACTCTGATACCTCCGCACTGTGCCAGTCACTACTCTGATACCTCCGCCCTGTGCCAGTCACTACTCTGATACCTCCGCCCTGTGCCAGTCACTACTCCGATGCCTCCGCCCTGTGCTAGTCATTGCACTGGTTGCCCATTCAGTACAGTATAGAATCTAAACTGCTTGTTGTTACCCACAAAGCTCTCCACAGTGCTGTACCCCTACATCTCTTCCCTCATCCCTGTCTACCATCCTACCCATTCTCTACTTTCAGCTAATGACCTACGACTGACACCCACCATAATCTGAACCTCTCACTCCCATCTTCAAGACTTCTCCCAAGCTGCACCAGTTCTACCCCAAGAAACTACAGTAGGTTAAGTCCCAACATCCACAGGTTTAGGCGCTCCCTAAAAACACAACGTTTTAGTCTGGGCTATCACATCCCTTAATCTAACTCCCCCCATCCCCTTCATCATCATTCTTCTGAATCTGATCCATCCTCAAACCCTTTCCACCACACCCCATGCTCTCAGAAGCAGTACAGATATCAGCAGGTGACGGCTCATATAACATTATATATACTCCCCTATTGTGTTAAGATGGCCGGAGCATTGTACAGAGCAAGCCCTTGTTACCTTCTGTGTCACCCCTATCTCCTCATAGATTATAAATTCTTGTGAGCAGAGCCCACATTCCTTTTGTTTTAATTTTTGACTTGTCTTTTGCTGTGTAATGTATGACTCTGCTTGTAAAGTAAACCAGCTCCCCTGCTGCATGTGTTTCAGTCCCTGGGTGCACAGGATTTCATGGTAAGACCTCTTTGAGCAGAAGAAGGAAAGTAAACACAATCCAGCACTCCAAAACAATTTTGAGCAGTCGGTTTCTACTGCGTTGAACTCTCCAGTTCTTATTCATGACTCCATGGAGTCATGAATAAGAACCGGAGAGTTCGAAACGCGTAGACTGCGAATTACGCTAATGGAGGTTGCATTACTGTATGAATAACTCATCACCGCAATAAAGGAACCGGCGGCTCAAAATTGTTTTGGTATGCTGGATTGTTTTTCCTTTCCTTCTTCTAATGTATGACTCTGTTTGTACATGAGCCCCCTGATTGTAAAGTGCTGCAGAAAATGTTGGTGCTATATAAATAAAGATTATATTAATATAATTTTATTATTATTATTATGATTATTATTATTATTATTATTAGTACCAAGTTTCATTGAAATCCATCAAGGCATGTCGGAGATTATAAAGAACCCTCATACAAATTTTTACTTTTACCGGTGTACATATATTATTATTATATTATTTCTTCATTTTTATTTTATCTTAACTTCAGAAGTCTGCCAAATATCCATGTACAAAAATAAAATCCTAATAATTTATAATTGGAATAATAGAAACTAAATGTTAAGAATCCCCAAATCATTGTTCCCTTGTGAAGCCAGAGATCTCAATAAACGCTCTGACTAATTGTAATCTCTTGTAATAAATTGGAAGCAATTGTCGGAGGAGGGACGCAGGGGATTTTCTTTAATTTTATCTTTCTGTAAAATCTATTTTTGGAACTTTCGAGTTTCACAATAGAAAAAATGGAAGTGAATGAAACCGAACTAATATCCTACATGAGAAAAGTCTCACCCAATTGTGTCATGTGACTTTTCTATTTATCCCAAGGGAAGTTTTTATTTTCCCTTTATTTTAGTTTGCTTAATGTTGTTGCTTGTTCTATTAAACTATGGGAACATTTATTGAGAAAAAAGTTGCAAACTGTAACTGGGAAATAATTAAGTGTTTTTTTGTGTGAACATCAATGAAAAAATGTTTTTAAAATCTCGGAAAGATTGTACCAACATAAGAATACATGTGTGATTTAAATTTCCATAGAAATGTTCTTGTTAGAGATAAAAAAAAAAATCTAAAATTAAAAGCTCCATTGTTTAGTTTTGGGTGTACAATTCTATGCTTACAGACTGTGTTATAATTCTGACTGCCTGAAGCCACCACAAGGGGGAGCTAAGAACACATGAATTTAAACAGCTTTGAATAAACTCATTGGGGGTAATTTACCGTATTTTTCGCTTTATAAGATGCACTTTTTTCCCCCAAAAAGTGGGCGTAAAATGGGCATGCTTCTTATAAAGCGAGTATTAGTGAGAGCTTCAATTATGGAAGCGCACACTAGTATGCATTAGGTGCCTGGAGAGGGGAGTGAAGTGCTGCGAGCGCTTCCTGTACTCACCCTTCCTTGGGCCACAGGTGCACTGTCCTGACTGTGTACAGAGTCATGACGTAGTGCGCGCACTATGACCCAATGCTGCACGCAGTCAGGTGACTGTGCAGTGCCGGCCAGAGAAGATGGGAGCGCAACTTCTAAAGAGACCGGCGATTTTTTTTTTTTTTTAAGATCTGATTTGAGGTCCGATGGGGGTTTAAATAGGAGGACTGATATGAGGTCTAAAGAAGTTCTGATGGGCATCTGATGAAGGTCTAATATAAAGGTATCATGTAATGTCCTGATATGGGAGTCTCATGTAATGTCCTGATATGGGGGTTTCAAGTAATGTCCTGGGGGTCTGATGTGATATCTTGTTAATGTGTGTGTGATGTAATGTCTTGGGGGTCAGATCTGAGGATTTGATATGGGGGTGTAATCTGAGGCTCTGATATGAGGTCTGACTCTACACCACTCTGGCATTACTACCCTGGGTTCCACCAATATCATCTACAAAGGCGACTGCAAGTCCTCGTAAATACCTCTTAAGGGGCAAGGGATCCCCCAGGTGCTGGTAATAGGCCGCTGCAAAAGTTGCAGATAACAGAACACAGGAACTGCAAGACTTAGGCTAGTTTCACACTAGCCATGGAGATCCAGCAGGCTGATCTCTGTGTATTCCAGCATTGCTGGAAGCTTGTAGGGCTCCATTCTTGCAGCGGTTTTCTTCTGGCCAATTTTTGGCATATTTGCCGGAATGTGGCCCGATCTCCACCGGTCTCCATTATAGTTAACCTAACTTTAAACCAAACTTGTCATATAAGTTTTCTGAATAAGCTCCTCATGTGTATATGACTTGTATCTGGAACTTTAGCGGTTTTCTGGCTACATCTATAATTCTTGCCTTCAAAAATGGCTTTCTTCTTGCCACTTTTCCATAATGTCCAGATTTGTGGAATACATGACTAATAGTTGTCCTGTGGACAGATTCTCCCACCTGAGCTGTGGATCTCTGCAGCTCCTCCAGAGTGAATTTGGGCCTCTTGGCTGCTTCTCTAATTAGTGCCCTCTTTGCCTGGGCTGGCAGTTTAGGTAGACGGCCATGTCTTGGTAGGTTTGCAGTTGTGCCACACTCCTTCCATTTTCGGATGATGGATCGAGTGTTAGGTTCCAGAAGAGCTAGTAATCTAATGTCCTCCAGATAGTTCAGTGGTTCCATATTTTTTAACTTGCACCATTTATTATTGATTATTCTGGGAATCCTCTTGGAACATGGATTAGCTGAACCATCTATATCTTGTGTGTTTTTTTAGGAAAGAAAATCTTATGAGGTCTTCTTATCATTCTTGATCCATTATCTTAAGACAAACTTCCAAGAAAATCCTTTATAGCTATGAACTATTTGCAGATGACTTACCAGGACATGCTGGTTCTTGCCCTGATAACACGTAAATGTGAGTGTTGTTCTCCTAATGACATTGACCTTTTCACTCAAAAATCATCTAAAAAATGTCATAGATACTCAGTATTTACTTAAAGAGACAATAACATAGTATACTTGCCGCTACGGGTCAGGAGGGTTTTATGGATTTTTACATTGATGGCCACCATCAACATTTGAAACCTACTTTAGAAGAATTTTAAAGGAATTTTCCAAGACTTACTTATTGATGATCTGTTCTTAAAATAGGCAATCAATATCAAATTAGTGGGGGTCTGACTTCCTTCCCCCACACTGATCAGCCAGGCTGCTCATTTCCTTCTCTCCTGTCAGTGCAGACAGGGTCCCGCCTAGGGTGGGTTTACACCTGCGTTAGGGTATTCTGTTATAGGTTCTGTTTATAATGGAATATAATGGAATTTGTAAGACGGGATGCAAAATGGAAGCGTTTAAGAGGCATTCCGTTTTGATCTGTCATAATAGAGGTCTATGGGCAAGCATAAAGGATCTGTCTGGTTTGCGTTATGCAGGACGGAAAACAAAGTCCTGTGGACAAGTAGACAGTTCAGTTCTGTCTTTTTTTGTTGTGTGTGTAAGGTTTGATGAGTTGGTGGTTGGTGTCTCACTGTCACCATATTCTGAGGCCCCAAGGTTGTGGTCTTTTCTCTGGTGGAATAATGTAGATATCTCACTGAATCATTGTCAAGCAGAGATTTTTCTCCAGACCACACGCATACACAGCTCAAATAGGCATAAGCCCAAAACAAACTGCTTGAGCACCTCAAATCCACACTGAATTTCCTTCCCCATGAGCAGCAATTCATTTCCCAGCAGTCCCTGTGGAGCATTAGACCTTCCCATTCCATCCTCTCCATTTCATGTGTCCATTTCATTGTCCTCAGATCTGGAGATCAAGCAGCCAAATTTAGGTAGTTGTGAATCTTGTACCTTAGAATAATGGTTTTCCACCAATGGCACAGAAGACCTTTCTCTCTCTCGAATGGCCTTGGCCCTTCCTCAAGTGGAAACCAAGCAATCGTCATCCACTGATGTTACTTATACTGTTGGGGAATAGGTTATGGTGAGCATTAGTGATTGACTGATGGATGTGCAAGTTCTCAAGATGTTTGTGGATTAGGCTTTCATACAACTTCTTAAGGGTTGGTCTCCCACCTCCACTACAACCTTAGTTCTGTTAGTGTGATGGCTCCTGGATCCCTGGCTGGTAGCAATTGGCACAGGTAGCAGTACTTCATGGCCAGCTAGTGCTACTAGAGGTGTGGTAGGTACTTTTTCACAACCTGGGCAAATCCAACAGCACCCCATGGATCTGGCACTTCATCAACATTTTCCACAGGACTATTTGTGGGAGTGATGACTCCAGACATGTTTCAAGTGCATTGGCCAAAGTTTACTTGTCAAGTCCATCCAACTCTCCCAATATCTTCATCTTAAGAATCACTGGAACATTTGGGTTGATGGTATTCTCTAACTATTCCTCTCTTGCTGAACTCTCTGCCCCAGACTAAAATGTCCACTTGCATAACATCTGCCTTGAAACGCATCTAAGTTGTGCTCCTTTCGCATAACAAGGAGATGGAATGAGTTTAAAAGACCTGGTTGTGGTCATTACTTGAGATCCAGTGCCTTCTAGAAAGAATGGGGCACTCCATTAAACTTGGCCATAACCATTGGGCACTCTCCTACCATGTAGTTTGCCTCTAAAATGAGACTTAGATCAGCACATTTCTGTTCATTTCACCCCTCAACCAGAGGTTGGTATAGTTTAACTCTCTCTGGCTGGCAGGTGCAGGATGGCATGGACATCCCCAGGTGTAACGTCTTTCTTGACCATGCCCTCTTTGCTGGGTTGGTCTTTCCTTCTAGCCTGCCTCCCTGCACTTGTATCTTTCTGAGCTTTCATCGATTTTCATCACCAGAACCTCTTGCATCATTTATTCCAGTCAACTCCATTCCAGTATGCTCTTGTCTTTTTCTGATATTAGCTCCACCTGCTGCGTTCCCAGAACCATCCCATCTTGTTCTTTTTTTCCAGTAATTGATGCCTTCAGCACCTGGTGTATAGTCAAGTTCCCACTTTAGTTTTTCCAATAATTCTCTGCAATGACTAATTTTCATATCCATGTCCATCCTGTCAACTAGCATCGATTCTGGTCTCTTTATTGCGACACCTACGGTGTCACTCCATTACTTTTGTAACCAGGGGGCACCACCAATGGGGCCAGGTGAGGCAATCGCCTAAGGCAGGACCAGGTAGGGGCAAGAGGGAGGGCAGCTGAAGGGCCATGGGCTGAAAAGAAGGGGTTAGGTCAAGAAATTGGCATTGGGGAGGGGGGCCGCTGATTCAGTTGTTGCCTCAGGCAGCAGAAAGGCTAGGTGCAACCATTGTTGTAACTAGCCCACCTGACAGTGGCATGTGTGACGAGACCAATCTCGCCACATTGCATTGGAGAAACCTGGTTGCTCGCCTGCTGCCTTTGGACTATGGCCCCCTGTTAAAAGACATCTTTTTTACCTGCAGAAAAGCTTAATTCGTGCTTTTCTGCCTGGGGTTCGGTAGTTTTGGTTGAATGTGTTATACCCCAGATAGGAATCCCATGGAGCCCATTCGTATGAAACTGACTGTAAAGACTTTGGCTCCATGGCGATTAAACTGTATTCGTGTGGTCTGAGCGCCATTCACTTAATAATGTGCGCTCAGACCTTAGCTATCTGGGGATATGTTAAATGTATAGTTTTAATGTAATGTGTCTTACCTGGTGTATTTTAACAGTAATGCTTGTTCTGTTCCCCATGTGCATAATGGAGTCTTGTCTGTGAAATGTCTGTGTGTATTGTAAAGGGTGGGACATTGTGTATTGAATAGTGATGTCTGCCCTATTGTCCCCACATGTGTATTGGCGATTTCCCTTTGTCCTGAGAGATAATTGAATGACTCCTCAATTGTCTCCAGGACAGAAGACATTGTGTATTCGTCTGCCTGTGGTGATTGCATTACCCATGTAGGGTGATTGCATCACAGGCAGAGGGAGAGGATATGCTGGGGGTGTCTGTATTGTCCCAATGTGTGTGATTGGCTGCTGTATCCCGTGTCGCAGTCTTCCTTCTGGTCCTCTAGGGAGTGTCCACCAGGTGGGAGACCTGGATAAATACCAGGCAGGTAGCCGTTAATAAAGA
Source organism: Bufotes viridis (assembly GCA_033119425.1). Taxonomy (NCBI): domain Eukaryota; kingdom Metazoa; phylum Chordata; class Amphibia; order Anura; family Bufonidae; genus Bufotes; species Bufotes viridis. Next base: position 10,935,218 of record CM065592.1, on the reverse strand, counting down.
TAGAATTCCTGTTTACCATCAATACGGAGCCTCGTCTCGTTCTTGGGGGATTCACTGTATGCTGTTAGAGACTGATTGCCAGGAGTGTAAGCTGATTGTCTGCTTTTCCTGTTCGTCTGCTAGCAGCTATTTGGGAAGGTTCCAGTACGGGAGTTGGAGTGCTATTTTGTATCCAGTTCGGGAGTTTGGTGTTCTGCAGTAGCTGTGCCTATATCTCTGTAAAGGGGCCGATCGCCTAAACGGTTTTACCCCTTGTCTGCAGCAACGGTCCGTTACAATTGGTGGCGAGCAGCGGGATCGTTCCTACAGCCAGAAGGACAGCTACAGGAGACACCATTTCCTTGGATTTACAAGTGGGGGCAACGCATGTCCCAGTACAGCGACCCTAAAAGCAACAGAATGGAACCAGCAGTGTCATACGAGGAGGAGGACCTGGATGGCCGGGATGCATTAAGGAAAGGCATCTGGTACCAGGCCCTGGACAATGTACAATACCAGCGGGGTGAGAGTCTCCCCAGTGAAGAGCAGCGGTGGCAGAAGCAAGTGGCCCTGCGGATGCCCTTTCTGGGAGAGCAGCCCCTGGATGAATGGGTGAAGGAACTAGAGCACCGGGTATGGCAGGAGCTATGGCTGGAGAATGCCTACCAGGCGCTCTGGTGGTATATGGCACAGTATATACCCTGGACAGCCGAGCATGACAAGCCAGAGGGAGAGGAGTTTGATGGTTCTGGCTTGTTATGGGAGTCCTTTGCAGAGCCTGACTTCGGGAGTCCTGCGCAGAACAGACTTCAGGACATTTTCTACGAGAGGGAGGCTAGGCATGACGGGGATGACCCCCATGAGGTAGAGCAAGACCTGGCTCACCTAGCAACCCTGGAGTGGGAACTGGAGCAGGACTACCGAGATCTCTTCCACTCCATTGGGAAGGCTCAGCAGGACAGCAAGGTGACAGATCCAGTTCCAGACCCATTCCGCTGGGAAGATATTATTGAAATTTACTGGGAGGAACCCCAGGCGGCAGGTGGAGATGGGACCGAGGTCTCTCCACCGGTATTGCAGGGAATTGGGAGCCTGAGCTCCATTCCCCAGCGGGAGATATTACAGGGAATTGGGAGCCTGAGCTCCATTCCCCAGCGGCAGAGCTGAGCTACAGGGGGCAGAGGTAGTTGTTCCTGCCCCACAGCAGCAGCGTGATTTTTCGGGAATTGGGAGCCCGGTCTCCATTCCCCAGTGGCAGTATTATTTGTTGGGAATTGGGAGCCCGGTCTCCAGTCCCCAGCGGCAGAGTAACCAGCAGGGAATAGAGAGCCCAGTCTCCTTTCTCCAGCAGCAGGACTCTGTATTGGGAGGAGAGACAGTCGGTCTCCCTCCACTGAGGAGGAAGGTATGTATGGGAGAGGAGCTTACTACCACCTCTCCCCAGCGGCGGATCATTAATGGGCAGGGAATAGAGAGCTCAGTCTCCTTTCACCAGCAGCAGAGCTGTGTAACCAAAGGGGAGACAGTCGGTCTCCAGCAGCAGAGCTGTGTAACCAAAGGGGAGACAGTCGGTCTCCAGCAGCAGGACTGTATATCTAAAGGGGAGACAGTCGGTCTCCCCTCCAACAACCAGGCTTCAACCAGGCTACCCTCCCAGTAGCGCTGGCAACAGGAGCAGAGTGACGCGGGTCTCTGCCCATGCAGCACCCCACCAAGTCAGCGTACCCGTACCCAGCACAGCCGTGGTGAGGCACCTGGACATGGACAAGCTTCTCCTCTACCCAGTTGCAGTAACTATTTATTGTGGGTGGGCTGTGCTGTTGATTGTGTTTTGTGGGTGGGCTGCTGGACTAACAAGGGCACTGACCGGCAGGAGGTCAGATACCCTGTTAGTCTGTTTGGAAAAGGGGAGAGATGTGACGAGACCAATCTCGCCACATTGCATTGGAGAAACCTGGTTGCTCGCCTGCTGCCTTTGGACTATGGCCCCCTGTTAAAAGACATCTTTTTACCTGCAGAAAAGCTTAATTCGTGCTTTTCTGCCTGGGGTTCGGTAGTTTTGGTTGAATGTGTTATACCCCAGATAGGAATCCCATGGAGCCCATTCGTATGAAACTGACTGTAAAGACTTTGGCTCCATGGCGATTAAACTGTATTCGTGTGGTCTGAGCGCCATTCACTTAATAATGTGCGCTCAGACCTTAGCTATCTGGGGATATGTTAAATGTATAGTTTTAATGTAATGTGTCTTACCTGGTGTATTTTAACAGTAATGCTTGTTCTGTTCCCCATGTGCATAATGGAGTCTTGTCTGTGAAATGTCTGTGTGTATTGTAAAGGGTGGGACATTGTGTATTGAATAGTGATGTCTGCCCTATTGTCCCCACATGTGTATTGGCGATTTCCCTTTGTCCTGAGAGATAATTGAATGACTCCTCAATTGTCTCCAGGACAGAAGACATTGTGTATTCGTCTGCCTGTGGTGATTGCATTACCCATGTAGGGTGATTGCATCACAGGCAGAGGGAGGGATATGCTGGGGGTGTCTGTATTGTCCCAATGTGTGTGATTGGCTGCTGTATCCCGTGTCGCAGTCTTCCTTCTGGTCCTCTAGGGGAGTGTCCACCAGGTGGGAGACCTGGATAAATACCAGGCAGGTAGCCGTTAATAAAGATAGAATTCCTGTTTACCATCAATACGGAGCCTCGTCTCGTTCTTGGGGGGATTCACTGTATGCTGTTAGAGACTGATTGTCAGGAGTGTAAGCTGATTGTCTGCTTTTCCTGTTCGTCTGCTAGCAGCTATTTGGGAGGTTCCAGTACGGGAGTTGGAGTGCTATTTTGTATCCAGTTCGGGAGTTTGGTGTTCTGCAGTAGCTGTGCCTATATCTCTGTAAAGGGGGCCGATCGCCTAAACGGTTTTTACCCCTTGTCTGCAGCAACGGTCCGTTACAGCATGGATTGGCCTATCAGGGCCAATTAGGCTCTGTGCTGGCGTCATGTTCTTCCTGTTGGCGGGGTATTTAAATAGCCAACTGCTGCCCACAGTTCCCAGTGATTGCTCTTGCTACCTCACAAGCTTTGTAGTATGCTCTCTGGATTCAGGATCTCTGACCTGCTGCCCGTTTGTGACCTCTCTTCTGACGTTATCTCCTGGTATGGACTCTGCTTGGTATTTCACCCTTTGTGTTTTGTGTCTCTTTTTGGCTCTGTGACGTGACTCTCAGGTTTTGACCCGGTTTGTCTGACTTCAGTACCTCTTTACCCAGATTAGGTTTTGTGCACATAGACCAGGGACTATCGCCCAGTTGGAGTGCACTATTTGTTCCGAATCATCCAAGTAGGTAGGGACAGTGGTCTAGGAGGAGTTTAGGGCTGCACTACCTTACCTAAGGTGACAGAACCAAGTCAAAAGGTGCAGGTGGACTGGCAGCAAATAGACTTATGGCGCAAAGGACACATCCTTTACTGAAAACAGTTCAGGTAATCAAAATTAACAAATACAACAGTTTGACCATAAAGCTTTGTAGATCTTGAAAGCACCAGTCTTTTGGATTAACTGAGAATAATACAGGAATCCTCCTGTGACAATTAGCTTTTCCATACATGAGGAGTAAGGCCCCTTTCACACGGGCGAGTTTTCCGCACGGGTGCAATGCGTGAGGAGGACGCATTGCACCCGCACTGAATCCGGACCCATTCATTTCTATGAGGCTGTGCACATGAGCGGTGATTTTCACGCATCACTTCTGCGTTGCGTGAAAATCGCAGCATGTTCTATATTCTGCGTTTTTCACGCAACGCAGGCCCCATAGAAAAGAATGGGGCTGCAGGAAAATCGCAAGCATCCGCAAGCAAGTGCGGATGCGTTGCGATTTTCCCGCATTGTTGCTTAGCAACGGGACCCAATCTCTATTATTTCCCCTTATAACATGGTTATAAGGGGAAATAATAGCATTCTTAATAAAGAATGCATTGTTAAATAAAGATGAAGGGGTTAAAAATAATAAAAGTTAACTTACCTTAGCCACTTGATCGCGTAGTCGCGATCTGTCCTCTCTTTCCCTGCAGCATCTATGAGCTACAGGACCTGTGATGACGTCACATCACATGGTCCAATCACATGGTCCATCACCATGGTAAGATGGACCATGTGATTGGACCATGTGATGTGACGTCATCACAGGTCCTTTAGATCATAGATGCTGCAGGGAAAGAGAGGACAGATCGCGACTACGCGATCAAGTGGCTAAGGTAAGTTAACTTTTATTATTTTTAACCCCTTCATCTTTATTTAACAATGCATTCTTTATTAAGAATGCTATTATTTCCCCTTATAACCATGTTATAAGGGAAAATAATCAATTCTCCAGTAGACCCGAAACCGGACTTCAGTGATGAATTCCGGCTTCGGGTTGGGTACCAAACATGGCGTTTTTTCTCACGCGCGTGCAAAACGTGTTGCAAACGTTTGCACCCGCGCGGGAAAAACGCGCATATTCCCGCAACGCACCCGCCTCTTATCCGGGCGTCAAACATGACGCCCGTGTGAAAGAGGCCTAACTCTATGGTGGACTGCTCCACTAATGCTCCCTCAAGCTGAACTTGCAATGGAAGCAGTGGTGGATTAAGTGGTCTATTGGCTATGGACTGTCTGGACCATAGCCAATAATCTACATAATATACCACTGCTTCAGTGGCAAAAACAGCTTGAGGGAAAATGTGTGCTGGTGCTGAGCCACTTAAATAAATACAGACTCCCCATCCAGAGCCCATAAATAAATACAGACTTGCCCCACCCATCCAGAGCCCATAAATAAATACAGACTCAGGACCAGACTGCCTAAATATATTAAATACCCAGTCCAAGCCCAGAATAAATACAACCCTCCTAACCAAATACAGTCCCCAGACCAGACCCATCTAAACAAAATAAAGACCCCAGAACAGACTCCTTAATTAAATACAGACCCTCAAACCAGAGTCTCTAAATATAGACCCAAAGGGAATGCAAACCCCAGATGCCCTAAACTATTGCAGTCCTAAGCATGGGGGTCGCTAGAATAAAACATTCGGGACCTGGGCCCCGAATGTTTTGTACAAAGCCCCGAAGGTACTGCCTGCTGGACACATATGACTCTGTCACTGTACAATTGAATTAAAAAACAAGGCTGACTACTGACCAGGACACACTGCAGGAGCTGAAGGACCTGTGAGATGACATCACAGTCAGGTGATCTGTGCAAGAGGCAGAGCTCAGTGGTGGGGAAGGACCTCTGATGATGTCACAGTTATGTCATCAGTGTGGGAGGGGCGGAGCTCAGCTGTGAAGATGAGAAATAGTGGAGAAGACCCTGTGACATGAGGAGAGGTAGGTGAAGGGATAGATTTAGTGTGAGAGCCAGAGGAATGCTGGGAGTTGTAGTTCTCTCTCACATCATCTCCTTGCTTGGTTGAGAAAGTGATGTTATTTACATGGGACTAGATATTGGAGGGGCTGAAGGGGGGGGGATGTCTGATATTGGAGGGGCTGAATGGAGGGGAGTGATGTTATTTACATTGGACTGTATGTTAAAGGGGCTGAAGGGAGGGGAGTGCTGTTATTTACATGGGACTGTATGTTAGAGGGGCTGAAGAGAGGGGAGTGGCAGCCCTAAGGACAGCCCAGTTCAGCGCAGGGCAAAGGAGAGCATTGGAGCATGAACCGCTCCGATGCTCAAGTCAGGGGGGCTGCATGGGTGAAAATGGGGATATGTCCGGGTTCAGCTCTGAACCCGGACAACCCCTTTAAGGGAGAAGAGTGATGTTATTTACATAGCACTGCATATTGGAGAGGTTGACAGGAGGGGAGTGATGTTATTTACATGGGACTGTATGTTAGAGGGGCTGAAGGGAGGGGAGTGATGTTATTTACATGGGACTGGATATTGGAGGAGGCTGAAGGGAGGGGTGTGATGTTATTTACATGGGACTGGATATCGGAGAGGTGAAGGGAGGGGAGTGATGTTATTTACATGGGACTGGATATCGGAGAGGTGAAGGGAGGGGAGTGATGTTATTTACATGGGACTGTATATTGGAGGGGCTGAAGGGGGATGATGTTATTTACATGGGGCTGGAAATTGGACATACCGGTGTCACCCAGTGGCATGCACCCAATTTCAGGCAGTCAAGGCTCCACCACCTCAGCCGAAGGTTGCTTTCTGTCCTTCCCATCATCTGCTGGTCCTCATGCTCCTGCTTCTCCTTCTACTCCTCGTCAGTCATTCTGTCAGCAATCGATCACCAAAGCGATTACTCAGAGACAACAGTATGCATGCATTCATCCAACGGCACAGAAGCTAAATGTGCTCCTGGCCAAGTTGCTGGTGCTGCAGTCCCTCCCTTTCCAAGTGGTTGACTGTGCACCTTTCAGAGAACCGAAGGCTTGTTCCGAGCCAAGGTGGAGAGTCCTAAGCCATCATTTCTTTGCCAAAAAGGTAGTACAAGCCCTGCACACGTATGTAGAACAGAAGATGGGCCAGTCCTTGAGCCTGTCGGTGTCTGTCAAAGTGCACGGCAGCGCCGACGTGTGGAGCTGTAACTACGGTCAGGGACAATACATGTCCTTCATGGCCCACTGGCTGAATGTGGTTCCTGCACAGCCACACCAGCAACTTGGCCAGGTGACGCCGCTTCTGCCTCCAAGTTGTCACGCCGTTGGTCCTGCGACAATGTCCGATTGTGCCTCCTCATCCTCCACCATGTACTCAGCCTCCACTGCAGGGACAATTGACAGGGCCCTCCAGCATACCACATGTGCAGGGCAAGGCAGTGTCAGGCTGTTCTGCACCTCGTTTGCCTGGGCAAATAGGAGTCACACAGGAGATGAACTGCTCCGTGTCTTTCATCAAGAAATCGAATCCTGGCTTTCTCTGCAACAACTCAAAATCGGAACCATGGTGACCGACAACAGGAAGAACATGGTGTTGGCGCTGCATCAAGCAGGGCTGAGCCATGCGCCCTGCAAGGCACACATGTTCGATCTGGTTGTCAAGCGGTTCCTGAAGTCTTCCACCTATCTGCAAGACATCCTAAAAATGGCCAGGAAACTTTGCATGCACTTCAGCCACCGCAAAACACACCCTCTTTGAGCTGCAGCGGCAGAACGGCATTCCCCAACATAGCCTGATATGCAACGTTTCCACCCGTCGGAATTCCACCCTCCATATGTTGGACCGACTATACGAACAGAGAAAGGCCATAAACGATTTCTTGATGATGCAAGCGGACAGGAGTACTCCCCTGTGTAACTTCGATGTCAGCCAGTGGCAGCTCATGCGTGACTCCTGCCGTTTGCTCAGGCCCTTTGAGGAGGCCACATTATTTGTCAGTCGCCAGGACTACGGGATGAACAACGTCATTCCACTGCTTCATGTCCTGGAACAGATGCTGGTAAATTTGGCTGGTCAGGGGACTGGAGACAAGGTGCTTACATCTCACAGCCACATGAGCCCTGTGGGGGCTGAACTGGAGGAGGAGGAGGACATTGGAGCACAAACATTGTGTAGCGAAATCGGTGGTTTTTATACACAGGTGACAAGAGAGGAGGAGCAGGAGCAGCCAGAGGAGCTACAGGGCGATGAGAAATAGAGATGGAGGCAGGGAGTCCCTCCAAGTCACTTGCACAAATGGCCCGACGCATGCTCACTTGCTTGCGTAGTGACAGCCGAATTGTCAGCATTCGGCAGAGGGATGATTTCTGGCTCTCCACCTTGTTGGACCCTCACTACCAGTCCAAAATGGGGGCCTTTTTTTACACCTGCTGAGATGGAGGACAAACTGAACTACTATAGAGACATCCTATGGAGTCAGTTGGCTGCTGCCTATCTGCAACCATCGATCATCCTCTCGCAGGTCTGACCATGGGGGGCCCTCTGCGCTCACGTTGCTCTGCCATGGCTGCTGTGGCAGGTTGGGGGGGGGGGGGTAAGAGCAGTTCCAGCTCCATCAGCAGCAACTTGAGTCTAGAGTCGCTGATGAGCAGCTTTGTTCACCCGCCTAGTGAAGAAACTACTCACCAGCAGCAGCTAGACCTAGGAGCAGGACCTGAACCAGCAGGTGGTGGCATACTTGGACAGAACCCTGCCACCCCACATTGGAGATCCGCTGGACTACTGGGCAGCCAAACCAGATTTGTGGCTGCAACTGGCAGAGTTTGTCCTGGAAAAGCAGTCCTGCCTGTCCAGTAGTGTGGCATCACAGCAGGTGTTTAGTGCGGCGGGGGCCATAGTTATCCCAAGAAGAACTCGCCTGTCCACCCAAAATGCCTGATGCATCAGACTAGATCATCCATGGTGCCACACCAACACTTTGACAAAAGAGACCGGTTTCTTCTGGCTATCTGCCTCAGCTACTTTTCTGATGCTACTACCTGCCTGATGCCACACATCTGATGCCAAGTGCTCCTTCTTTCATCCACCATCTTCAGCTGGTACTGGTATTGCCACCCACCTCCCCACTCTGTCACCGGATCACTCTGTGGTCTTCTGATGCTGCTGCCACCTCCACACTATGTCACCTTGCCACTCTGTGGTCTTCTGATGCTGCTGCCACCTCCACACTATGTCACCTTGCCACTCTGTGGCCTCCTGATGCTGCTTCCACCTCCACACTATGTCACCTTGCCACTCTGTGGTCTCCTGATGCTGCTGCCACCTCCATACTATGTCACCTTGCCACTCTGTGGTCTCCTGATGCTGCTGCTACCTCAACACTATGTCACCTTTCCACTCTGTGGCCTCCTGATGCTGCTGATGCCACCTCCACACTGTCATTGTGCCACCCTGTGGCCTCCTCCTGATGCTGCTGCTGCCGCCACCTCCACGCTTTGTCATTTTGCCACTCTGTGGCCTCCTGATGCTGCCACCACCTCGACACTGTAATTGTGCCACCCTGTGGCCTCCTCCTGATGCTGCTGCCTCCACCTCCACATTGATATAAAGATCAGGTCGCGACCAGTTTTTTTGCTGTATATGGGGTTCCCACCCCTGTGACCCCAGACCACACAGCGGAGCAAGATTGCTCCCAGACCTAGATGTGTGATTTCCTTCTGTCCTCCCTACAACATAATTGCGGCACAGTGTCTAAAGAAGGCTCTACGCGGCCGAAAATGTTTGCACGCATTGACGCAAATTACTTTGATCTCGCTTGAAATAAAGAAGCAAATTCAAAACAAAGGAGAATTGCTGTATATTTATTATATCCGCCTCCACACTGTAATTGTGCCACTCTGTAGCCTCCTGATGCTGCTGCAGAGGCCATCTCCACACTCTGTCATTGTGCCACTCTGTGGCCTCCTGATGCTCCTGCCTCCTCCACACTGTCATTGTGCCACTCTGTGGCCTCCTCCTGATGCTGCTTCTGACGCCACCTCTACACTATGTCACTGTGCCACTCTGTGGCCTGATGCTGCTGCCACCTCCACACTGTAATTGTGCCACTCTTTGGCCTCCTCCTGATGCTGCTGCCACCTCCAGACTCTGTCATTGGGCCACTCTGTGGTCTCCTCATGCTGCTTTCACCTCACCACTATGTCATAGGGCCACTCTGTGGACTTCTCATGCTGTTCCCACCCTCCCCACTTCATGACTGGGCCATTATTTTGCTTTTCTGACTGGCTGACATCATAATTTATTTGACCCTTCTTCTGATCTGTCAGAAGGAAGGAAAAATGAAACGCACAATGGATCCTGTCTATGTAACAGATGTAGGCCTGTATGGCATGGTCTATTTTGCATCAGAATTGGCTTATGATTTGGTAGCCAAAAGCAGGAGTGGGTACAAAACACTACCTCGCGAGTGCCCATCCTCTTCATCCTATATTTACAAGCGGGACGCCGACCGTGGACACGTGCACCGCATCGCTGAACAGGAGTGCCGACTGTGTTTCCACATACCCTCTCTACTCTGTCGGGGTGGGGGGGGTTGTCGGCTCTACTTGTATAAGCGTTTAATAGAACAGGTTCTGTAGACATCTATGTGAAATCAGCTGCCGACGGTGTAAAAGGAGTGCGCTTCTTCTTGATGCTAACATCAACCTGTAAGGCTGAGTTCACACTTGAGTTATTTGGTCGGTTTTGGCCCCGTGACTGCCCAAATAAGTGAAGTGTGCAGTAATTCTAAGAGCGACGCCTGTCATACTGACTTGCAGTACTCTTTCACTACCACAGCAGACTCCCTATGAGTGTAACTGCAAGGCACAGTGTTTTACACCACTATAAAGGCTCTCTGCAGCCAGGAAATAGCTGTTGTTTAACGGAATTCGCCACGAATAAATTCGGATCAAAACTATTTTTTTCCAAAAGTTCTGTGAACCGGCCGAATCAAATTTTTTAGAAATTTGCTCATCTCTAGTGTGCATGTAACCTTACATGGGACTGTATGATGGAGGCTGTTAGGCAGGGAGTGATGTTTCTTACATGGGACTGTGTGTTGGAGGGGGCAGGAGAGATGGTGTGATGTTATTTACATGGGCCTGTATGTTGGAGTGACAGAGGCATTATAATATCTGAGGGCACTACAGGGAGGATTATAACTATAGGGGGAATTTCATGGAGCATTATAAATACTAGGGGCATTATAAGGGTCCTGATTGCTACAGGGGGCTCTATAGGAGTGCTTTTACTTTAGCCTTATTAATACTGGGGGGTCTGTAGAGAGCTTTATTGCCACTGGGGGAACAATAGGGGGGCCTTATTTCTATTGGGGGCTCTGTGAGGGCATTATTAATACTGGGGGCTCTTCCACTAATGTAGGCACTCTTTGGGAGCATTATGACTGCTGGGGGCACTGTAGGGGGCAGTATTACTAATGAGGGCACTCTAGAAGGGAATTACTATTGGTGGGACTATGAGAAGAACTATTATTATGGGGGCACTTTGAGGAGCACTATTACTATGGGGGGCACTTGGAGGAGCACAATTACTATTGGGGGCACTGATATTTCTTCAGAATAGTATTTGGTGGTATTTTGGAGCACAGTGAGCAGCAGGATAACCCTGTGGGGACTCGAGGTTGGGAGATGATAGAAAAGTGAGGAAGCTAAGATGTCCGTGTGTCACACTCTGCAGAGGCGAGACGAGGCGGCTGAGAAAAGTTGTCTGGGCAGAATGGAAAGGTGATGACAGAGAAGATCTACATCAGAGGAGACGATCACCTGGGAGGCACAGGATGTTAGAGGTATGTGCTGCGGTATACTCCTGTATGTTTGATAGTGTCTGTGCAGCAAGTACAGTAAGTGAAATGTTTTTAATGCTAGTGCGGGCGAGGGCGCCGGGCCATATGCATTGGGGCTTGGGCCCCGTATCTTTTGAGACCCTAGCAACGCCCCTGGTCCTCAGACAAGACCCCCAAAACATATGTCCAATCAGACACACTAAGTAACTTCAGACCAAATAGACACAGATCATGTAAACTAATGCAGACCCCAGATCCCCTAAATACAGACACAAAACAGACCCCCTAAATAAATTCAGTCCCCAGAACCCCCAAACTAATAGAGACCTCAGACCAGACCCCATACACTTACCCAATGCACATCCCAATTTCTTCCTCTGCCTTTCTGGCTTGAGGACCTGCAGAGATCATGTGACCATGTGCAGGTCCTTCTGTAGATCATAAGGATCATTGCACCAAATATCTAGCATAGATTCTGTTTTTGCCACAATTTGTGTAAAAAAAGGGATAAAACCCATTAACTGCCTTAACTCTTTGCACCATGAATCACTGTACAGAGCAGTTTATTTGCAATCTTTGCAGATTTGCAGCATAAAAAGGTGAGGTAACACAATGATCATCTGTCTTTGCATTCAAACCTCTCATATCCACCATTGCAATGAAGATATTGCTACCTAGCCAAGCTTGATGTGGGTTTACTTATGGTGGACAGGGTCTGGTAGAAACTGTACCTGGAGGATCTGAAGCTGTCGTCTTTCTTCTGGTGTCCCAGATGTCATGTTCTGCTTGCCCCAAACACTACATGTGCACTTGTAAATACCAAACTACCACCTGTCCATTTTTGGTTTTTAGCTTTTGAATATAAACAGGAATGCTTATATTTACAGACAGCAAGCAGAGATCATGAAAATGGTGAGCAGTATAATAACTGGGGTAACCACTGGATCTGAATTGGGATTTTTAGGGTCACCAGAAATACCTAATTTAAACTGGCTGACATTAGCGATGCGCATAGTGAAGGAAGGACGCTCACTGGCTGCCAACTTCCTTACTGCGCCTGCGCTGAATACTGAACGGCACGGCGCAGGCGCAAGATTTAAAATGCACTCAGGGCCGGCAGGAGGATGCGAACGCTGCCTGGCCCTGTCAATCAAGACTCGGAGGGAGGTGACAGAGGTGGGAGAACAGAGCCTCTAGGAGCAGGAGCAATGCACCCCCCCCCCCCCTCCCTGCTCCTAGATGGAGTAACAGGGGCATGGATCAAACTAGGAATAGGCTAGTTAGGTTCAGCTGACATTAGCACATCGCTAATGTCAGCCAGTTTTATTTTAGGTATTTCTGGTGACAGAAACCCTTTAACATCTTTACTGACATTACTGGGCGAAGGAAAGAAAATCTCAGCGAAAACTGAGGAAACTTGCAACATCTCACATACTTCCTGTAGTACAGCCACAACCACAAGAGTGGAGCAAGAAAGATGTCCCCGACCACAAGAACTGCTGACCTGCTGCATATATCCGCAGCATACACATGATAACTAACCCAAAGTCTCCTGAGGTAGAACCTCTTACCTCACTGTTCTGCTTTATGAGCCCCAATCTCACTACTGTGCTCTATGAGTTCCTCACCTTACTGTTCTGCTCTATGCGCCTTTCTCCATTACTGCTCTATGGGCTTCTCTCCCTTTCTGCTCTGAGCCCCTCTCCATTACTGCTCTATTAGCTCCTCTTCATTACTGCTCTACGAGCTCCTCTCCATTACTGCTCTATGGGCCCCTCTACATCACTGCTCTATGAGCTTCTCTCCATTACTGCTCTATGGGCCCCTCTCCATACTGCTCTATGAGCTCCTCTCCATTACTGCTCTACGAGCTCCTCTGCATTACTGCTCTACGAGCTCCTCTGCATTACTGCTCTACGAGCTCCTCTGCATTACTGCTGTATGAGCTCCTCTCCATTACTGCTCTATGAGCTCATCTCCATTACTGCTCTATGAGCTCATCTCCATTACTGCTCTATGGCTTCTCTCCAATACTGCTCTTCTTTATGGGCCCCTCTCCCTCACTGATTTGCTCTATGGGCCCCTCTCCCTCACTGCTCTATGGGCCCCTCTCCATTACTGCTCTATGAGCGCCTCTGACTTACTGCTCTTCTTTATGGGCCTCTCTCCCTTACTGCTCTTTTGTATGGGACCCCTCTCCTTTACTATGCTATGGGTCCGTCTCCATTACTGCTCTATGGGCCCCTCTCACTTACTTCTCTTCAGGTCTCTCTCACTTACTGCTCTTCTCTATGGGCCCCTCTCCCTCACTGCTCTATGGGCTCCTCTCCTTACTGCTCTGAGGGCCCCTCTCACTTACTGCTCTATGGGTCCCTCTCACTTACTGCTCTTCTTATTGGGCTCCTCTCCATTACTGCTCTTCTTTATGGGCCCCTCTCCATTACAGCTCTTCTTTATGGGCTACTCTCCATTACTGCTCTTCTTTATGGGCTCCTCTCCATTACTGCTCTTCTTTATGGGCACCTCTCCATTACTGCTCTTCTTTATGGGCACCTCTCCATTACTGCTCTATGGGCTCCTCTCCTTACTGCTCTGAGGGCCCCTCTCACTTACTGCTCTATGGGTCCCTCTCACTTACTGCTCTTCTTATTGGGCTCCTCTCCATTACTGCTCTTCTTTATGGGCCCCTCTCCATTACAGCTCTTCTTTATGGGCTACTCTCCATTACTGCTCTTCTTTATGGGCACCTCTCCATTACTGCTCTTCATTATGGGCTCCTCTCCATTACTGCTCTTCTTTATGGGCTCCTCTCCATTACTGCTCTTCTTTATGGGCACCTCTCCATTACTGCTCTTCTTTATGGGCACCTCTCCATTACTGCTCTTCTTTATGGGCTCCTCTCCATTACTGCTCTTCTTTTTGGGACCCTCTCCATTACTGCTCTTCTTTATGGGCCCCTCTCACTTACTGCTCTATGGGCCCCTCTCACTTACTGCTCTTCTTTATGGGCTCCTCTCCATTACTGCTCTTCTTTATGGGCTCCTCTCCATTACTGCTCTTCTTTATGGGCTCCGCTCCATTACTGCTCTTCTTTATGGGCCCCTCTCCCTCACTGATTTGCTCTATGGGCCCCTCTCACTTACTGCTCTATGATAATAAGAGTTAATAGTAAGTAGCAGATCTTTGGATTGTCTGGCCCGGTGATGTCATTTTCTAGCTCAACATTTTCTGTTTTACAGGAGAAGTCTTTGCGGTTCACCACAGATACAACTTCCGAAAACATACAGCAAACTGTTCCTTATCCTATTGTAGATATGAAAAGTGAGGACATTCATCATCCTTATCATCATCATTATAATTATCATCACTGTCATCAGCCATCATATGATCACATCCTAATAGAATTATCATCATCCTTATAACGATCATCTAATAATTATATATATATGTACTAAATCTGACAAATCCACCACACCGTTTAGCCTCATACTGCTGCGTGCAATGATACACACAGGTGCACTGAAAGTTTCACAGGAAAACTTAAAAACAACTGAACCACACAGGGCACCTACCAGAGTAAAGGATTCTGGTGAAGGTGGACTGATCCTGTGGGGTCAATACTACCATCACCATCATTATCACTACAGAAAATTACCTAGGAATTTTAGTGAACAGCAAACTAAGCTGTAGAAACCAGTGTCAGGCAGCTGCCGCCAAGGCCAATAAGATAATGGTTTGCATCAAAAGGGGCATAGATGCCCGTGATGAAAATATAGTCTTACCACTTTATAAATCACTAGTCAGACCACACATGGAGGACTGTGTACAGTTCTGGGCTCCTGTGAACAAGGCGGACATAGCAGAGCTGGAGAGGGTTCAGAGGAGGGCAACTAAAGTAATA
Source organism: Bufotes viridis (assembly GCA_033119425.1). NCBI lineage: Eukaryota > Metazoa > Chordata > Amphibia > Anura > Bufonidae > Bufotes > Bufotes viridis. The sequence goes on along the minus strand of CM065592.1, from coordinate 10,920,122 downwards.
ACTGGGATGGGGCAACTACAGTACCCTGAAAGATTATCAAAATGAGGGTTATTTACTTTAGAAAAAAGACGACTGAGGGGAGATCTATTAACTATGTATAAATATATCAGGGGTCAGTACAGAGATCTCTCCCATCATCTATTTATCCCCAGGACTGTGACGAGGGGACATCCTCTGCGTCTGGAGGAAAGAAGGTTTCTACACAAACATAGAAGAGGATTCTTTACGGTAACAGCAGTGAGACTATGGAACTCTCTGCCTGAGGAGGTGGTGATGGTGAGTACAATAAAGGAATTCAGGAGGGGACTGGATGTATTTCTGGAGTGTAATAATATTACAGGCTATAGCTACTAGAGAGGGGTCGTTGATCCAGGGAGGTATTCTGATTGCCTAATTGGAGTCGGGAAGGAATTGTTTTCCCCTATAGTCATAAAAAATGGCTTTTGCCTCACATTTTTTTTTTTTTGCCTTCCTCTGGATCAATTTACAGGATGACAGGCCGAACTGGGGGGACAGAGGGCTTTTTTCAGCCTTAGAAACTATGTTATTATATTCGATTTTGCGATATTTTGCGAATATTCGATTGAATATTCATCATATATTCGTCAAAATTGAATATTCGTCATTATTCTATTTATCGCTAATAATATGCTATTTAATTATTCGCATATTGCGAGTTTAACTAAAGGCAACTTTCCTATTGGTTGCCTATCTAGAATTAATAAAGATAACGAATATAGCGCTATATTCTCTATATTCGTTAATTCTAGCAAGACAACCAATAGGAAAGTTATACCCCGTTCAAAGTTTTATGTAATGTTATGTTCGCGTACTGCGAGTGGAACTTTGAACGGGGTATAACTTTCCTATTGGTTGGCTTGCTGGAATTAACAAAGATAGAGAATATAGCGCTATATTCGTATTCGTTATCTTTGTTAATTCAAGCAAGCCAAGTAAACTTGCCTATACCCAGCTCTAAGTTGGATGCGCAATGCGAGAATATTAAGTAATATTACTCGCATTGCGCCTCCACTTAGAGCTGGGTATATGCAACTTACTTTACTATTGTTTGGCTGGGTAGAATTAACGAATATGACAAATACGAATATAGCGCTATATTCTCTATCTTCGTTAACGGTACCTTGGGTTCAGATTGAAAAAAAAAAGAATATTCGTTTTTTTACGATTATTTTGCACTATATTCTCAATATTCGCGAATTAGCGAAGTGCGGATGTTAGTAAAAAAAATTGCTATTCGAATATCTGCGCTCAACACTAGTGTGTGTATGTGAACGCCCCTGTATTTATATGTGTGACCCTGTGTGTATGTGTGTACCCCTCTATGTATATGTGTGTGCCCCTGTGTGTATGTATATGTGTGTGACCCTCTATGTATATGTGTGTGACCCTGTGTGTATGTGTGCCCCTCTATGTGTATGTGTGTGCCCCTGTGCGTATATGTGTGCCCCTGTGTGTATATGTGTGAGCGCCTCTATGTAAATGTGTGTGACCCTGTGTGTATGTGTGTGCCCCTCTGTGTATATGTGTGTGCCCCTGTGTGTATATGTGTGTGCCCCTGTGTGTATATGTGTGTGACCCTGTGTGTAAATGTGCCCTATATGTGTGTGACCCTGTGTGTATGTGTGTGCCCCTCTGTGTATATGTGTGTGCCCCTGTGTGTATATGTGTGTGCCCCTGTTTGTATATGTGTGTGACCCTGTGTGTAAATGTGTGTGCCCCTGTTTGTATATGTGTGCAACCCTGTGTGTATATGTGTGGGCCTCTGTGTGTATATGTGTGCCCCTGTGTGTATATGTGTGCCCCTGTGTGTATATGTGTGTGCGCCTCTATGTAAATGTGTGTGACCCTGTGTGTATGTGTGCCCCTCTATGTGTATGTGTGTGCCCCTGTGTGTATATGTGTGTGCGCCTCTATGTAAATGTGTGTGACCCTGTGTGTATGTGTGCCCCTCTATGTGTATGTGTGTGCCCCTGTGTGTATATGTGTGTGCGCCTCTATGTAAATGTGTGTGCCCCTCTGTGTATATGTGTGTGCCCCTCTGTGTATATGTGTGTGCCCCTGTGTGTATATGTGTGTGCGCCTCTATGTAAATGTGTGTGCCCCTCTGTGTATATGTGTGTGCCCCTCTGTGTATATGTGTGTGCCCCTGTGTGTATATGTGTGTGCCCCTGTTTGTATATGTGTGTGCCCCTGTGTGTATATGTGTGTGCCCCTGTTTGTATATGTGTGTGCCCCTGTTTGTATATGTGTGTGCCCCTCTGTGTATATGTGTGTGCCCCTCTGTGTATATGTGTGTGCCCCTGTGTGTATATGTGTGTGCCCCTGTTTGTATATGTGTGTGCCCCGTGTGTATATATGTGTGCCCCTCTGTGTATATGTGTGTGGCCCTGTGTATATATGTGTGTGCCCCTGTGTGTATATGTGTGTGCCCCTGTTTGTATATGTGTGTGACCCTGTGTGTATATGTGTGTGCCTCTGTTTGTATATGTGTGCAACCCTGTGTGTATATGTGTGTGCCTCTTTGTGTGAAAGTATGCGACCCTGTGTGTATATGTGTAGGCCTCTGTGTGTATATGTGTGCCCCTGTGTGTATATGTGTGCCCCTGTGTGTATATGTGTGCCCCTGTGTGTATATGTGTGTGCGCCTCTATGTAAATGTGTGTGACCCTGTGTGTATGTGTGCCCCTCTATGTGTATGTGTGTGCCCCTGTGTGTATATGTGTGTGCGCCTCTATGTAAATGTGTGACCCTGTGTGTATGTGTGCCCCTCTATGTGTATGTGTGTGCCCCTGTGTGTATATGTGTGTGCGCCTCTATGTAAATGTGTGTGCCCCTCTGTGTATATGTGTGTGCCCTTGTGTGTATATGTGTGTGCCCCTCTGTGTATATGTGTGTGCCCCTGTGTGTATATGTGTGTGCCCCTGTTTGTATATGTGTGTGCCCCTCTGTGTATATGTGTGTGCCCCTCTGTGTATATGTGTGTGCCCCTGTGTGTATATGTGTGTGCGCCTCTATGTAAATGTGTGTGCCCCTCTGTGTATATGTGTGTGCCCCTGTGTGTATATGTGTGTGCCCCTCTGTGTATATGTGTGTGCCCCTGTGTATATATGTGTGTGCCCCGTGTGTATATATGTGTGCCCCTGTTTGTATATGTGTGTGCCCCTCTGTGTATATGTGTGTGCCCCTGTGTATATATGTGTGTGACCCTGTGTGTATATGTGTGTGCCTCTGTTTGTATATGTGTGCGCCTCTGTTTGTATATGTGTGCAACCCTGTGTGTATATGTGTGTGCCCCTGTGTGTATATGTGTGCGCTCTTGTGTGTATGTGTTTGCGACCCTTTGTGTATGTGTGCGATCCTGTGTGTATATGTGTGCGAGCCATGTGTATATGTGTGTGCCCCTTTGTGTATATGTGTGTGCCCCTATGTTTATATGTTTATATGTGTGTGACCCTGTGTTTATATGTGTGACCCTGTGTTTATATGTGTGACCCTGTGTGCATATGTGTGTGCCCCGTGTGTATATGTGTGTGCCCCTGTGTGTATATGTGTGTGCCTCTGTGTGTATATGGGTTCCCCGTGTGTATACATCTGTGCCTCTGTGTGTATGTGTTTGCCCCTCTCTGTGCCCCTGTGTGTATATGTGTGTGCCCCTGTATGTATATGTGTGTGCCCCTGTGTGTATATGTGTGTGCCCCTGTATGTATATGTGTGTGCCCCTGTGTGTATATGTGTGTGCCCCTGTGTGTATATGTGTGTGCCCCTGTGTGTATATGTGTGTTCCCCTGTGTGTATATGTGTGTGCCCCTGTGTGTATATGTGTGTGCCCCTGTGTGTATATGTGTGTGCCCCTGTGTGTATATGTGTGTGCCCCTGTGTGTATATGTGTGTGCCCCTGTATGTATATGTGTGTGCTCCTGTGTGTATATATGTGTGCCCCTGTGTGTATATGTGTGTGCCCCTGTGTGTATGTGTTTGCCCCTCTCTGTGCCCCTGTTTGTATATGTGTGTGCCCCTGTGTGTATATGTGTGTACCCCTGTGTATATATGTGTGTGCCCCGTGTGTATATATGTGTGCCCCTGTTTGTATATGTGTGTGCCCCTCTGTGTATATGTGTGTGCCCCTGTGTATATATGTGTGTGACCCTGTGTGTATATGTGTGTGCCTCTGTTTGTATATGTGTGCGCCTCTGTTTGTATATGTGTGCAACCCTGTGTGTATATGTGTGCGCTCCTGTGTGTATGTGTTTGCGACCCTTTGTGTATGTGTGCGATCCTGTGTGTATATGTGTGCGAGCCATGTGTATATGTGTGTGCCCCTTTGTGTATATGTGTGTGCCCCTATGTTTATATGTTTATATGTGTGTGACCCTGTGTTTATATGTGTGACCCTGTGTTTATATGTGTGACCCTGTGTGCATATGTGTGTGCCCCGTGTGTATATATGTGTGCCCCTGTGTGTATGTGTGTGTGCCCCTCTGTGTATATGTGTGTGCCCCTGTGTGTATATGTGTGTGCCCCTGTTTGTATATGTGTGTGCCCCGTGTGTATATATGTGTGCCCCTGTTTGTATATGTGTGTGCCCCTGTGTGTATATGTGTGTGCCCCTGTGTGTATATGTGTGTGCCCCTGTGTGTATATGTGTGTGCCTCTGTGTGTATATGGGTTCCCCGTGTGTATACATCTGTGCCTCTGTGTGTATGTGTTTGCCCCTCTCCGTGCCCCTGTGTGTATATGTGTGTGCCCCTGTATGTATATGTGTGTGCCCCTGTGTGTATATGTGTGTGCCCCTGTATGTATATGTGTGTGCCCCTGTGTGTATATGTGTGTGCCCCTGTGTGTATATGTGTGTGCCCCTGTGTGTATATGTGTGTGCCCCTGTGTGTATATGTGTGTGCCCCTGTATGTATATGTGTGTGCCCCTGTGTGTATATATGTGTGCCCCTGTGTGTATATGTGTGTGCCCCTGTGTGTATGTGTTTGCCCCTCTCTGTGCCCCTGTGTGTATATGTGTGTGCCCCTGTGTGTATATGTGTGTACCCCTGTGTGTATATGTGTGTGTGCCTCTGTGTGTATATGTGTGTGCCCCGTGTGTATATATGTGTGCCCTGTTTGTATATGTGTGTGCCCCTGTGTGTATATGTGTGTGCCCCTGTGGGTATATGTGTGTGCCCCTTTGTGTATATGTGTTCCCCGTGTGTCTATATGTGTGCCCCTGTGTGTATGTGTTTGCCCCTCTCTGTGCCCCTGTGTGTATATGTGTGTGCCCCTGTGTGTATATGTGTGTGTGCCCCTGTGTGTATATGTGTGTGCCCCGTGTGTATATATGTGTGCCCCTGTTTGTATATGTGTGTGCCCCTCTGTGTATATGTGTGTGCCCCTGTGTATATATGTGTGTGCCCCTGTGTGTATATGTGTGTGCCCCTGTGTGTATATGTGTGTGCCCCTGTGTGTATATATGTGTGCCCCTCTGTGTATATGTGTGTGCCTCTGTTTGTATATGTGTGCAACCCTGTGTGTATATGTGTGTGCCCCTGTGTGTATATGTGTGCGCTCCTGTGTGTATGTGTTTGCGACCCTTTGTGTATGTGTGCGATCCATGTGTATATGTGTGTGCCCCTTTGTGTATATGTGTGCCCCTATGTTTATATGTGTGTGACCCTGTGTTTATATGTGTGACCCTGTGTTTATATGTGTGACCCTGTGTGCATATGTGTGTGCCCCGTGTGTATATATGTGTGCCCCTGTTTGTATATGTGTGTGTCCCTGTGTGTATATGTGTGTGCCCCTGTGTGTATATGTGTGTGCCCCTGTGTGTATATGTGTTCCCCGTGTGTCTATATGTGTGCCCCTGTGTGTATATGTGTTCCCCGTGTGTCTATATGTGTGCCCCTGTGTGTATATGTGTGTGTGCCCCTGTGTGTATATGTGTGTGCCCCGTGTGTATATGTGTGTGTGCCCCTGTGTGTATATGTGTGTGCCCCTGTGTGTATATGTGTGTGCCCCTGTGTGTATATGTGTGTGCCCCTGTGTATATATGTGTGTGCCCCTGTGTATATATGTGTGTGCCCCTGTGTGTATATGTGTGTGCCCCTGTGTGTATATGTGTGTGCCCCTGTGTGTATATGTGTGTGCCCCTGTGTGTATATGTGTGTGCCCCTGTTTGTATATATGTGTGCCCCTGTGTGTATATGTGTGTTCCCGTTTGTACACAAACATAGAAAAGGATTCTTCACGGTAAGAGCAGTGAGACTATGGAACTCTCTGCCTGAGGAGGTGGTGATGGTGAGTACAATAAAGGAATTCAGGAGGGGCCTGGATGTATTCCTGGAGTGTAATAATATTACAGGCTACAGCTACTAGAGAGGGGTCGTTGATCCAGGGAGTTATTCTGATGCCTGATTGGAGTCGGGAAGGAATTTTTTTCCCCTTAAGTGAGGAAAATTGGCTTCTGCCTCACAGGGGTTTTTTGCCTTCCTCTGGATCAACTTGTAGGAAACAGGCCGAACTGGATGGATGGAGGGCTTTTTTCGGTCTTATATACTATGTTACTATGTTACTCTATATGTGTGCGACCCTGTGTGCCCATCTTTTATCCAGGCTAGAGGCCGTATCTCATCTTGTATCCAGGCTAGAAACTGTATCTCATCTTGTATCCAGGCTAGAGGCCGTATCTCATCTTGTATATAGACTATAGGCAGTATCTCATCTTGTATTCAGGCTCGAGGCCATATCTCATCTTGTATCCAGGCTAGAGGCCGTATCTCATCTTGTATCCAGGCTAGAGGCTGTATCTCATCTTGTATCCAGGCTAGAGGCTGTATCTCATCTTGTATCCAGGCTAGAGGCTGTATCTCATCTTGTATCCAGGCTAGAGGCTGTATCTCATCTTGTATCTAGGCTAGAGGCCGTATCTCATCTTGTATTCAGGCTAGAGGCCGTATCTCATCTTGTATCTAGGCTATAGGCCGTATCTCATCTTGTATCCAGGCTAGAGGCCATATCTCATCTTGTATCTAGGCTAGAGGCCGTATCTCATCTTGTATCCAGGCTATAGGTCGTATCTCATCTTGTATCCAGGCTAGAGGCCGTATCTCATCTTGTATCCAGGCTAGAGGCCGTATCTCATCTTGTATCCAGGCTCGAGGCCGTATCTCATCTTGTATCCAGGCTATAGGTCGTATCTCATCTTGCATCCAGGCTAGAGGCCGTATCTCATCTTGTATCCAGGCTAGAGGCTGCATCTCATCTTGTATCCAGGCTAGAGGCTGTATCTCATCTTGTATCCAGGCTATAGGTCGTATCTCATCTTGTATCCAGGCTAGAGGCCGTATCTCATCTTGTATCTAGGCTAGAGGCCGTATCTCATCTTGCATCCAGGCTAGAGGCCGTATCTCATCTTGCATCCAGGCTAGAGGCCGTATCTCATCTTGTATCCAGGCTATAGGTCGTATCTCATCTTGTATCCAGGCTATAGGTCGTATCTCATCTTGTATCCAGGCTAGAGGCCATATCTCATCTTGTATCCAGGCTAGAGGCCGTATCTCATCTTGTATATAGACTATAGGCTGTATCTCATCTTGTATCCAGGCTCGAGGCCGTATCTCATCTTGTATCCAGGCTAGAGGCTGTATCTCATCTTGTATCCAGGCTAGAGGCTGTATCTCATCTTGTATCCAGGCTATAGGTCGTATCTCATCTTGTATCCAGGCTAGAGGCCGTATCTCATCTTGTATCCAGGCTATAGGCCGTATCTCATCTTGTATCTAGGCTAGAGGCCGTATCTCATCTTGTATCCAGGCTAGAGGCCGTATCTCATCTTGTATCTAGGCTATAGGCCGTATCTCATCTTGTATCCAGGCTAGAGGCCGTATCTCATCTTGTATCTAGGCTAGAGGCCGTATCTCATCTTGTATCTAGGCTATAGGCCATATTTCATCTTGTATCCAGGCTAGAGGCCGTATCTCATCTTGTATCCAGGCTAGAGGCCGTATCTCATCTTGTATCCAGGCTATAGGCCGTATCTCATCTTGTATCCAGACTATAGGTCGTTATCTCATCTTGTATCCAGGCTAGAGGCTGTATCTCATCTTGTATCCAGGCTAGAGGCCGTATCTCATCTTGTACCCAGGCTAGAGGCCGTATCTCATCTTGTATCTAGGCTAGAGGCCGTATCTCATCTTGTATCCAGACTAGAGGCCGTATCTCATCTTGTATCCAGGCTAGAGGCCGTATCTCATCTTGTATCCAGGCTAGAGGCCGTATCTCATCTTGTATCCAGGCTAGAGGCCGTATCTCATCTTGTATCTAGGCTAGAGGCCGTATCTCATCTTGTATCCAGGCTAGAGGCCGTATCTCATCTTGTACCCAGGCTAGAGGCCGTATCTCATCTTGTATCTAGGCTAGAGGCCGTATCTCATCTTGTATCCAGGCTAGAGGCCGTATCTCATCTTGTATCCAGGCTAGAGGCCGTATCTCATCTTGTATCCAGGCTGGAGGCCGTGTATATGTGTATAGAGTATATCTGTGTCTCTGTGTATACCTGTGCGTCCTTGTATGTCTTTGTATCTACGTATACAGTATATGTATGTGGCTCCTGTGTGCCGTGTAGTGTAGATTGTAAGCTCTTGGGGACAGGGCCCTCTCTCCTTCTGCACCAGGTTGTCTCTCTTCTCGCTGACGCTTATCGCTATAGTTCTGTATTATGTATGTGCACCGCTTATCATATGTACAGCGCCATGGAATGAGCGGCGATATAATGATAATCAGTGTCCCTGTGTGTGACACATCCAGCCGTGCTGCACGCCCCTTTCCTGACGACACGCTCCCTCTCACGGCCTCTGTGGGCTGCTGACAGCTGACTCTCTGGTCACATGACTCCTTCTTCTCTCTGTGCAGGAAACAAGCAGTTGTTGTCAGCAGCTCCCGGTACCTGAGCAGCGGCGCCCCGGGCACAGGACATGGCGTGGACGTCGTACCAGCTAATCCTGGCAGGGATGATGCTCGTCACCGGCTCCATCAACACGCTGTCAGCCAAGTAGGTATTGTTTACATCAGGGAGACCGCGCCGTGGCGCCTAGGTACGTGTCTCCGCTCAGATGTAGCAGAGCTGAGCTTGTCATGCCTCACAACTCCTTATGATATCACAGCATGTTCTCTGTATCTGGTTTATAATAGCACGTTCACCTCTGCTACATCATCGTAATCCTAAGGACTGGTGACGCAGAGCAGAGGATGTCATTTCCCGCAGCTCCACAAGCACTGGGTAGATGTAAAGTTATACTGGTTATACTGGGAAATTATTATAATCCATCTGGGGATTCCCAGACCTGGGGGAGAGGGGCGTGTCCTCAGCGTTCTTCCATTCTGGTCCTTGACTTATCCTCGGATAAGCGGCGCTGCAGGAGTATGGCGGCCACTTATCCCCCCTCTATAGAAATAACATCGCGCTCAATCAGTGAGCGGTGAAATGTTCTGCAATGTTTGCTTTACGTTTCAATTCAAGATCTCTGCTTGCCCTTTTTTGAATGGAATAATTCATCTACAAAGACTGCTCGCAGCAGAGGATTTGTTCCAATGTATCATCATAGAAAATCATCAGGGAGTCAATGAGTAGCTCCGATTTATCTCCTGCCCCGGGCTCCAGCTCTGACCTTCGCTGGCACATTGTAGCGAACCCTCCAGCTGTTTGAGAGCAACTGGGTCAAGCCTCTGAATGTGAACAGATTCTCACAGCTGAGGGTTCGTTACAATTGTATCCAGTGTAGATAAAGCTCAGACTGATACATTGTAGCAGATCTTGCTGCCAGAGTATGGAATTATTTGTATACAAAGGCTGTCTAAGCCATTGTGACCCAGTCCTGCTCGCAGCAGAGGATTTGTTTCAATGTATCATCATAAGCGATCATCTGGGATTGGACTCAGCCTAGACAATCCTCGAGATTCCAGACTGACACATTGTAACGGCAGGGCAGGTGATCCTGCGATTCGCGGTTTTCTGTGGGATTTTGAAAGCATGTCGTCGGCCCATAGCGTTTGCCTTACATACAGGGAAACAGTCAGCAGGTGGTGGGCGCTGATTCTCCACGACGTGTTCCCGGACGGACCGCCCAGAACAGTTCTAGGCCTGTGGGAGCGATATATGCCCATATACAGACATAGCAGGGCTGACTTTGTCATGATAAAGACCACTACTAATACACTGCACCAAACGACAAACTCATCACTCCTACATCGGCACTGGGTGGTTGATACTGTAAATCGGCAAAGGCACCCATGTCTAAAAGTATATGCCCCCCCACCCCCGGTACATCCTTGCAATTAGTAGAGGGGGGCACAGTAGAGTCTAAATTGGGCCCCATGGTGATTTTTGGCCCCGATACCTCCCGCAGCGATGACTTATATAAGAGACGTCGTCGGCTCAAAAAGTTTTTTACAAAATTTGCAAAACTGAAAAGTTCCTCTTTGACTTATGTTTTTTTCTCCAGATTTATTCTACGTTTGCACTTTTGAAATCGCCACTTATGTAAAACCGCGCGGTCACCTGACAATCGGGGTCGGGGGTTGGCGCCTCGCGCGATGAGTCACGCCTCGCCACCGCCGCTCAGTCGCAGGAAACCTCGGCCTTAGTCAGCAGGACGTCCTGGACCGGTGCGGTGGCCTCGGTTCCCTGAGAGCAGTCTTGAGGTCACTGTCTGCACAATGTCAGGCGGCCGCTGAGAGGGTGTAAAGCCAGTGTTTTCTGGAGGGGTTCTTCTAGAGGGCGTTACACCAAACATACCGTATTACAATGAGTTGTGCGATATGACAATCTCAGCTCTGCTACATATGTATTGTGTTGCTCGACGCTGTAATATTAGAAGGAAGTGCGGAAAGTTCTTATCTGCAACCAAACACTTCTGCTGCCAAAAACGGACGCCAGGAGCAAAGTCCGTCCTCCGGTATTAATCATTCTGCGGCTGAAAGTGAAACTTTGCGCGTAGGTAGCAGAGCCGAAAGCGAGGCGTCACCTGACAGCAACAGTTTTACAGCGCAGCGCAGGGTCCGTTCACCGGATAAACCCGCAGCGTGGCTTCTCTCGCACTAATCTGGCTTGTACTCGAGTCACATCCGGAGCTGCGTTCAGAAAGATGCCGGTTCCCGTCGCCACAGGGAGCATGGCGGATGCTGAGACGACGGGTCACGTGACCAGGGGTAAAGCGATGCTCTGTCTGCAGGAGCAGAATTTTGAAAGCTGCTCTGGAGGTGACTAGAGAAAAGGTGTTCCACCTAGAGGGGGCGCTGTGCCAGGGGGACCCATCGCCCGTACCAGGATTGGGGCCGCGCAGGGAAGCTGCAGCTCTATCGTTCTGGAAGTCAGACCCTAGAAGACCCCAGGAGGGGGATGGGGTGCAGGCTTTAGTAAATATGGCCTTAGTCTGGTCATGAAGGGGTTACACTCCGCCATAGCGTGCGGGCCCCATATAGATTGAGGACACGAGGTGCCGCCCTGTTTACCTGGATCCTTCCCAGGTTCCTCGCCGGTGACTCACGTGCGCTGTCCTGACAGGCGGTGTCAGCTGATGCTGCATTCCTGAGAGCAGCCGCTACGTCCAGCTATCTGCGGGGCCCCCATACACCTGAGCAGGCGCTGAGCTGCAGTACCTGATACGGCCACTATGTGGTGCAGGGAGCTGGGCTGTCACAGGCAGACCCCCACCGATCTCAGACTGATCACTGATCCTAAGGCCAGCAACAAGAAAAATCCCTGAGGGTGAGACCCCGGGAGCCAACTAAAGAAACCAGGATTACATGGGCACTATATGGCAGTATTACATGGGAACTATATGGCAGTATTACATGGGAATTATATGGCAGTATTACATGGGAACTATATGGCAGTATTACATGGGAACTATATGGCAGTATTACATGGGAACAAAATGACAGTATTACATGGGAATTATATGGCAGTATTACATGGGCACTATAGGGCAGTATTACATGGGCACTATATGGCAGTATTACATGGGAACAAAATGACAGTATTACATGGGCATTATACGGCAGTATTACATGGGAACTATAGGTCAGTATTACATGGGAACTATATGGCAGTATTACATAGGCACTATATGGCAGTATTACATGGGAACTATATGGCAGTATTACATGGGAACTATATGGCAGTATTACATGGGAACTATATGGCAGTATTACATGAGGACTATATGGCAGTATTACATGAGAACTATATGGCAGCATTACATGGGAACAACATGACAGTATTACATGGGAACTATATGGCAGTATTACATGGGAACTATATGGCAGTATTACATGGGAACTATTTGGCAGTATTATATGGGCACTATATGGCAGTATTATATGGAAACTATATGGCAGTATTACATGACCACTATATGGCAGTATTACATGGGAACTATATGGCAGTATTACATGGGAACTATATGGCAGTATTACATGGGCACTATGTGGAAGTATTACATGGGAACTATATGGAAGTATTGACCAGAAACGATATGGCAAAATTATGTGTAAACTATATAGAAGAAGTCTGTGAAAATTATAAAGTAGTGTTATGTGGGAACTATATGGAAGTATTATTTGGATACCATATAGCAGTATTCTGTGAGAACTATATTGCAGTATGTGAAAACTGTATGGAAGTATTACATGGGACATATTTGGCAGTATTATGTGGGGACTATTTGTAAGTATTACACAGGGACTGTATGGCAGTTTTATGTGGGCATTATATGGCAGTATTATGTGGGCATTATATGGCAGTATTAAGTGGGCATTATATGGCAGTATTATGTGGGAACTATATGGCGGTATTATGTGAGAACCATATGGCAGTATTACGTGGCAACTATATGGTAGTATTATGTGGGAACTTTATGGCAATATTACGTGGGAATTATATAGCAGTATTATATGGGCATTATATGGTAGTATTACATGGGATCTATCTTGCAGTATTACATGGTAACTATGTGGTAGTATTATGTGAGAACTATGTGGCAGTATTATGTCACAGATAGCCATCTCTAGAAGCTCCATACAGTACAGGTAGGATCAGGAGCGTAGCTAACGGCTCATGGGCCCTGGTGCAAGAGTTCAGCTAGGGCCCCCCTTCCCTCAGTGCTTTGAGTGTCTTCTTATGCGGCACAAGGTTCTTTGGGCCCCCTCAGGCTCCTGGGCCCGGTAGCGACTGCTACCTCTGCACCCCCTATAGCTACACCCTTGGGTAGGATAATCAAACAGGCGCAGGGAGCCGGGCTGTGACAGCTCGCACTGTAATGGCGGCATCAGTGAGACCTGGGGACCTGGCAGGACAGATCAGGACCTTCCAGTTCTCAGGTTCTCCCTTTCTTCACGCTTTCTTTAGCTTTGTACTTGACATTCACAACCTCTGACAACCTGAGGCCTACAATGTGCTGCGTTCTCCCTCCCATCAGATTACAGGGCTGCAATGTCGCCATCTGGTGGCAGAACTGCAGAACCTCGCCTGTGCCTTTCATAGTATTACACTGGGTGATGACTGTGTTCTAGTCCCATGTTATTAGGCAGTGCCTCCTCATCACATTCACGTAGAGTCAGAGGAACACAGTGCAATAATCACATCTATATCCTTATAAATTCACAGAGGAGCGCGGCAAGGAGTATAGAGTATAATAACACGACGGGGGGCGGCACGCAGGGATTGATTCATGAAAGTCATTGACTGCGCCATCATCAGCTCAGCACTTCTAAATCATTTGTGGTCATTTTTGTACAAATACATAGAACTTTTGTTTAACATTATGTTTTTTTTCCTAAAAAGATGATTTTTTTAAACTATTTTTCCTTCACTGAAAATCAGTATGTTTCGAAATGTCACCATCTTGGGGGAAAAAGTCAAGTATGTGGGGGTTAATAGCAATTTTCTAGGATTTGGGAAGTGCCACCTATCGGCCAGTGATAGCGAGCAGCGCATTTCTCACGTTCTTCTGCTCGTCTTGCAGGTGGGCCGACAATTTTGAAGCTAAAGGATGTAAAGGGTCACAGTCTCATCAGTTTCAGCATCCGTTCCTACAGGTGAGAGACGTCACGGCCTGGTCACACGTGGCCACATCACTCAGTGTTACTGTGTTACTCCAAGTATCTCCAGCACTCGAATGGTCACACAGAACATCTGCATGTGGTCTCCTATTATACGCAGCCCTAGCGCTATCAGATATTTATGGCATAGCTGGAGGAATACCCCTTTAGGTTTCTCATGACCAACACTTACCCACCAATAAGACCACCCGGAGAGTACACAATACTTCTAATGGCTCCACAGAGCTACATTATGTTGGGGAGGTAAGTAGCCAGTGATCTTATACTCCAGTTACTTGCTAGCGGGGCAACGCTGATGCGCTGCTGGCTTTGGATCTGCACTCACCATCCTTCCTTTTACCACGACCCCACAGTTCTCTCTCAGACAGATACACAGCACAGAAGATTCGCCAACCGGACGGGGAGAGGGGGGCACCGAAGACAAGCAAGTAGGCGGGTGGGGGGCAGCACACGCAAGGAGGGGACAGATATTGGGGGGAGGCAAAATGCAACCTAAAGGGCCAGTAGTACCCCCTTCAATTAAGTGGTCCAACGAAGACCAGGAGAAGACCATGCTTGGTAGATATCAGGAAAGGTTCCGATAACACGGAGAACCCCCACTATAGGTGACAAAGAGGGGGACACCTGGCATAGAGGAGGAGGTCACCGTCTTGTGTCAGGCTGCAGAGGTTATGTCTGTCTTTCAGGCAGTGGGCATGTTCCTGGGCGAACTCTCCTGTCTGGCCGTCTTCTACATCCTGGTGCTCAAGGACCGGCGATCCCCTGAGCCGACCCTGGCGCCCTCCCAGCCCTTCAACTCCCTTCTCTTTCTTCCGCCGGCTATCTGTGACATGACCGGCACCAGTATCATGTATGTGGGTGAGTATATCATCAGTAATTGTTACAGGGATTTTATAAATGAACTGCTCTACAACTGTCTAAAGGGCTTGACGTGTTAATTTATCACCAGTTTTCAAGATCTCTGCTTGTTGTCAGTAAATGAGAACACTCTTGTTTGCATTCATAGACCATACACTTGTCCATAGCTGGTCCTGCTCTCAGCTGAGAATCATCATCTACACAATGCTCTGTGAGCTCAGCAGATTGATACATTGTATCAGAGTAGCAGAGAGAGAGAGAGAGAGAAAGAGAGCTAGCAAGAGAGAGACAGAGAGCTAGAGAGAGAGAGAGCTAGAGAGAGAGAGAGCTAGAGAGAGAGAGAGCTAGAGAGAGAGAGAGCAAGAGAGAGAGAGCTAGAGAGAGAGAGCTAGAGAGAGAGAGAGCTGAAGAGAGCTAGAGAGAGAGCTAGAGAGAGAGCTAGAGAGAGAGAGCTAGAGAGAGAGCTAGAGAGAGAGAGATAGAGAGAGAGAGCTAGAGAGAGAGAGCTAGAGAGAGAGAGAGCTAGAGAGAGAGCTAGAGAGAGAGCTAGAGCGAGAGAGCGCTAGAGAGAGAGAGAGCTAGAGCGAGAGAGAGAGTTAGAGCGAGAGAGAGCTAGAGAGAGGGAGCTAAACTGAGAGCTAGAGAGAGAGCTAGAGATAGAAAGAGAGGTAGAGAGAGCAAGCTAGAGCTAGAGAGAGGGAGCTACAAAGAGAGAGCTAGAAAGAGGGAGCTGAACAGAGAGCTACAGAGAGGGAGCTAGAGACAGAGAGCTAAAAAGAGAGCTATAGATAGAAAGAGAGCTAGAGAGAGAGAGAGAGTGTGGGCTAGAGAGAGAGCTGGAAAGAGCTAGAGATAAAAAAAAAAAAGAGGGAGCTATAGATAGAGTTAGAAAGAGAGTTACAGAGAGAAAGCTAGAAAAGGAGATAGAGATAGAAACAGACCTACAGAGAAGACTCGAGAGATGGAGCTAGAGATAGACAGAGAGAGAGCTGGACAGAGAGCTAGAGAGAGAGCTAGGGAGAGGGAGTTGGAGAGAGAGAAAGATATAGTTAGGGAAAGAGCTATAGAGATAGAATTAGAGAGCGCTAGTGAGAGAGATAGAGCGAGAGAGAACTGTTTTAGCTCACAGAGTTTGTCTAGACTGGATACAAGAAGAATTTTCCCATTCACTGACAGCAAGTAGAGATTTGGAGAGGTGAAGCACATGACAGCCCTGGAGATTCAGGTGCTTCACCTTGTACTGAATCCCTCCCCGTTAGACATTGCAGGGCGAGGGCCCCCGGGCCCTCTCCTCTCTGGTCTTACTTGACGCTTCCATGTATATTTTATTTTTCACATTCCAGCTTTGAACATGACCAGCGCCTCCAGCTTCCAGATGCTACGAGGAGCCGTCATCATCTTCACCGGCCTTCTTTCTGTTGCCTTCTTGGGGAGGAAGCTGGAATGCAATCAGTGGGTGGGAATCTTCGTCACCATTGCCGGACTGATCATCGTGGGGCTGGCCGACTTATTAAGCGGTCCCGGCAGTGGGAAGAATCTCAGCGATGTTATTACAGGTACGGTATTCTGTTGTACCGTCACCTTAACACTGGTACAGCCTGAGAAGCGTAGCATCCTGAAGAAGCCATGACCATGTCCTGGAATGTGACTGCCACATCTCGGTCTCCCGTACTGAACCTGATTGCCCCAAGATTCAGGCTAATACCTTAATTACCCGAATAAACCCCCTAACTGTGCCCAAAAAATACTGCCTCAAAGTGAAAAAATATTACTATACGGCGCCCAAATAATAGTGCCGACTATGCCCAAATCATCAGCAGTCATCTTTAATCTTCCATGCTTGAAGTTCAATACCATCTGTGTGAGAAGCAGAGTCTGAGGTAAAGGCCCAGCCCACGATTGGAAAGAGGTTCTCAGGGTTGGACCTCACTATTTTCAGATATACCTAACGGGTGAAAGTCCAGGGGCCCCACCCCATGATCTGACGAAGGGCAATTGCGAATCCTTCATCTTCTCATCTTCTCCACTGTGCAGGTGACCTGCTGATCATCATGGCCCAAATCATTGTAGCCATCCAGATGGTCTTAGAAGAGAAGTTTGTCTACAAGCATAACGTGCACCCACTCCGGGCAGTGGGCACAGAAGGTAAGTGCAGGGTACACTATATGTATTATAGTATCAGAGGACCAAAACGGGCCAGAAAAAACCATTAAAGAGTCACTGTACTTTCACACAATTTAATTTCATATAATAGTCGTGTAACTACCGTAGCAAATTTCCACCTGAAAAAAGTGGTAAAGTCATGGCCACTAGGTGTCTCACTCCCACCTAAGTTGCAGTGCACTGCCTGTTCTTAGACAAGATCCGTCCCTGGTAGCAGAAACTCAGAAGATGGATGACAGGAAGTGGGAGCGTGTCAGAGCTAGCAGAGATCCTGAGCCTGGAAAACAACGGCTTCTGAAATTACAGGAGCCTCCTGTGTGTCTGTGAGTGTGAGCTCTCACTCCTTATTAGCTTTCTGAGCTCCCTAGAAGAAAATAAACATAGTGGGAAGTAAAGAAACTGAGATCACTGCATACATTAATGGCAGAAGGGAGATGTCCCCTGCTTCTGAGAGAAATGCATCTAGCTGTGCAGCTAAACAAGGAGATAATATGGCTGAAAGAGACTTTAGGGAAGCCCAAACATACCGTAATTGTTCATTCACAGTTATGATTGTACAATGAAGCACAGCCATTATTCACTTTGCCCCCTGTGTCTGAGAGAAATGCATCTAGCTGTGCAGCTAAAACATGAGATAATATGGCTGAAAGAGACTTTAGAGAAGCCAAACATAATTTTTCATTCACAGTTAAGATTGTACAATGAATCACAGCCATTATGCAAACTTTGCCCCCTGCTCCTGAGAGAAATGCATCTAGCTTTGCAGCTGAAACAGGAGATAATATGGCTGAAGGAGACTTTAGGGAAACCCAAACATAATTGTACCTTTACAGTTCTAAGTTTACAATGAAGCACTGCCATTATGCAAACTTTGGAAGTCAATTATTTAGACTGGTGTTTTAGACACAGGTCTTAGTAACCCCTATAGCTGGCGGTGGATCAGCTGAAGTTATGAAGAGGAGCAGGCCTTTCTTTCCCCGCCCTCACCACGGCCCCTTTTTTTAGACCTGGCATGAGCGAGGAAAAGTTGCAGATTGTGGCACAAATGACCCCCTTAGTTTGAAAACTCAGGTACGCGTTAAGATCATGTCCTATGCTGCAGTCACCTCCAAACCTGCATTCACAGGTTTCCTGTTAGCTCTGCAGCAGCTTGCCATTTGAATGGTTGTAGACACATGTCCTGCAGTGGTGCATTGTAGAAGATGCAGTTGGACCAGGCTCCACCACCTCTATCTCCAGTGCAACTACCGAGCATACTACAAGAAATACAATAGAGCTCCACCTGTGGCTTGATTTTCATGGGCCATAGCCTCGAGAATGATGGCCCAAAGTGGACATTCCCTTAAAGAAAGGTGGGCGGGGCGACTGATTTAACAGTGGCTTGTTTGTCTTCCGCAGGTCTGTTTGGATTTTGCATCCTCACTTTGCTGTTGATTCCCTTCTACTACATTCCAGCCGGCGAGTTCAGCGGCAGCGAACGTGGCGTACTGGAAGATTCCTTGGACGCCTTTTGCCAAATGGGGAATCAACCTCTGATCATTTTGGCTCTGCTGGGCAACATCAGCAGCATCGCCTTCTTCAACTTTGCTGGTATCAGTGTCACAAAAGAAATCAGCGCCACCACTCGTATGGTGCTCGACAGCCTCCGGACTGTGGTCATCTGGGTGGTCAGCCTCGCGGTGGGGTGGGAGAAGTTTCACGCCCTGCAGATACTGGGCTTCATTATTCTGTTATTAGGCACCGGACTTTACAATGGGTTGCACAAACCATTGATGTGTGGACGTTGTAGAGAACAGAGCGAGGAGACCCAAAGTCTTCTACAAGGGGAACGGACAACCATCAATGCAGACTAATGCTAATGGCCATTAATAGATGTTTTGGGGAAAAATATGGCATGGACATCTTCAGATCTAGAATTCATCGGAACTGTTTCTACTGAATGGACTATACATAGTGCATGTTTACCGCCATCTCTTGACAACAATTTGGATGGACGTTATCTTGGTGGATTATACCCCCAAGAGAGTTACAAAATAGTAATGAAATCAAATTCGGTGAAGAATGAGCTTCGCTGGCCATACTGCGGTCTAATCTGCTGTCGAGGATGGGCAGACGACTCACCAACTACCAGTGTCAGTGTAGTATGAACTTCTCGAAGGATGTATCTACATGAAAATATAAGGTTTTCCAGGATGCCATTATAGTCTTCATAGGCCTGTAGGTAACGGGAAGCTTTACATGACCATGTAGAAAAGGGTTGAGAAATTAGACCTAATACAGTATAGATTTCTTACCACAGTAATTCTAGAATAAAAGGGAAATCTAGACACTTATCCTCCTAAAGAACTTTGTAATGAACCTACATACTTAAGTATTGGGACATCTACACGTTACACCTAAAGGAGCTTTTATGAGATCCTATTGTTACGCTGGTAGGCCCATGTCCACCGCTGACCCACTTTTCTGGCCGGGCACAGGCGTCACTCCACTTTCCCTGTGTGTATGTATTGGGACCAGTGCTCAGTGAACTTATCTTCAGCACTGCTAGAGTTAATCTTGCTTTAGTGCTGTCACGTTCGAGTGTGGGAGGGAAACCCCACACCGAACATAGGAGGGAAAGTAGTGAGGGAATAAGGCCTGGAAACTAGGGAAAGGAGATGGACACCTCTCCTAGTAAAACCCTAATAAAAGTCCTGACTAACTACCAGTATGAACAGACCCCAGAGGTAGGTGAGTTCATACACAGGAATACCTAATGTCCTAACTCACCTTATAGGACCCTGGTACTAATGTCAGGACTGAGACAACCTGTTCCCCCAAAAAGAAGGACAAACAGGAGTCTCCCTCAGGCCTTTATACAAATGACAGGGAAATTCAACACACACAACTCAAACAAAATACAAAGATGGAAAGGAAAGACTTAACTTCAAAGGAGCAATGGAAGCACCAGGAGCTCTGCTGAGATCCACACAACAGCAATCCACAACTGAAACTGAAGCTATAAACCTCACAGCATAGTGGGAGAAGCAACTATATATAAGGAAGGTTAAATGACCACATAAGCAACACCTGAGGCAAGGGGTGTGGCCATTACCAGAAAAACACAGATGCCTATTGATCCACAAGGAAACCTGTAAGATCAAACCACATGTTGCCAGTCTCACTGATCTCCTGCCACCTTCCGCGGGATCGTTCGTGACACTTGCTTGTGAAGGCTTGCTTTCTGTCCAGCTGCTGTCTAAGGTGCTGATCAGCCTTCCTATTTAGCTGGGCTGGTGGTTCTGCCTCCTTGCCTGAGCTTTGGGTATTTTAGTCTTTTCTAGCCTTAGTGAAGGTTTGCCTGGTTCTCAACTCTGATTCTTCCCTGCCTGCCCTGACCTCGGAAAGCTTTCTCGTATATTCTAGCAAGCTGCCTGCTCTGACCTTGGCCTGTCTCCTGATTGCATATATTGCCTGACTCAGTGCCTTGCCCCAGTGACTCTGATCCCCGTGGGTCAGCTTCCAACTACACTGAGCCTGTTTGTTTTCCTTCAGTGAAGTCTTGATCCTTGTATAGGGTTTAAAGGGTGACTACCAGGGGACCGCCAGGACACCTCATTTAGGTTTAGCACAAAGCCAAACCGGTTAGTTGGAACACAGCATTAATATGGAGCTGGGCTTTCTACAGGATTTTGTAGTGCGTCTGTGGGAATTTTTGCTTATTCATCCAGAAGAGAATTTGTGAGGTCAGACTCATATGTTGGAGGAAAGGGACTGGCTTGCAATCTCCATTGTAGTTCATCCCAAAGGTGCTGGGTGGAGTTGAGGGGATAGTCCTGTGCAACCAGTCAAGTTCTTCCACACCAAACTCCCCCAACCATGCCTTTATGGAGCTTGCTTTGTGCACTGAAGTCTTCCCCCAAACTGGGCTGAGCCTGACCCCTGAAAACCCACCCATATCATTATCCCTCCTCCACCCGACTTTACAGCTGGCACAATGCAGTCAGACAGGTAACTTTCTTCTAGCATTCACCGAACCCAGACTCGTCCATCAGATCGTCAGATAGAGAAGTGTGATTGGTCACTCCACAGAAGACATGTCCAATGCTCCAGAGTCCAATGGCGCCATGATTAACATCACTCCATCCCAATCTTGGCATTGTACTTGGTGATGTGAGGGTTGTATGTATCTGCTCAGCCATGGAAACTCATACCCTGAAGCTCTGGCACAGCTCAGTTTTGGTGCTTATGGTCATGGCAGAGGAGGTTTGTCACTCGGCAGTTATAGAGTTAGCAGAGCGTTCATGAAGTTTATGCACTATGTTCCTCCATATAGGTTTTCTCCATATAGTGTATGAATTATAGTTAGACACAATATATTGCACTTTGTACTTGTAGAGCTCCTTCCGATCCTTCTTCTAAATTTCTGATATCCTTCTATTATTGTAAAGACTATTTCCATGCTAAATAAATACTGTATTGGGAAGATTTAAAAAAATCCCAAAAGTCATCCTACATCTCTTTAGGAGTGGATCTTCAACCAAGGTGTGAGGAAAACCATGAGATAACTAATATAGGCACCACAAATGGAATCCTTGAATGTTTTCCCCAGTTCCTGGGTTTGGTGGAGGCGGCGACTGCACCTTCTGTGGTGGATACTCCTCATGGTTCTAACATAAACTTCTTGTCCTTCTTATCAGACTTTTCCAAATATAATGCCTATTATATTGTTGCTCTCCGGCTGCCTTAGTTGCTCCTCTACAAGTAAAGGTCTTCCAAAAATTGAATAATTGTTACCAACTTTAGTCTCATCTAGCATGGTAGCTGATTTTTGGGATGTTGGAGATAGGGGAGGACATGTACAATGCACAATTGCAAATACAATAAAAATGTTATTTTATAAATTAACTTTTAATAAAGTGATTGTCCAGTTGAAGGTTGTCTTTGGAAAAATTGCTGTTGGGAGACCGGACATTACATGTCCACCAGAATTAATGACATCTGAACATTTTAGTGGGCATCAGTGGTTCTGTAGGACAGGGTAGGGCTAAACCTGGTCCTATGCTCTAGCTCTCAGAGATATGCTATCCACTATCCTCTGCTCTAGCTCTTAGAGATGTGCTAGCCACTATCCTCTGCTCTAGCTCTTAGGCCCCTTTCACACGGGCGAGTTTTCCGCGCGGGTGCAATGTGTGAGGAGGACGCATTGCACCCGCACTGAATCAGGACCCATTCATTTCTATGGGGCTGTGCACATGAGCGGTGATTTTCACGCATCACTTCTGCGTTGCGTGAAAATCGCAGCATGCTCTATATTGTGTGTTTTTCACGCAACGCAGGCCCCATAGAAGTGAATGGGGCTGCGGGAAAATCGCAAGCATCCTCAAGCAAGTGCGGATGGGTTGCGATTTTCCCGCATGGTTGCTCAGAGACGGGACCCGATCTTTATTATTTTCCCTTATAACATGGTTATAAGGGAAATAATAGCATTCTTAATAAAGAATGCTTTGTAGAATGTGAATGGACCATGTGATGTGACGTCATCACAGGTCCTTTAGACTGCAGCTAATGCTTGAAGTGAGAAGAGAGATTACCAACTATGCCGTCAAGTGGCTAAGGTAAGTTAAGTTTTATTATTTTTAACCCCTCCATCCACATTCTACAAAGCATTCTTTATTTAGAATGCTATTATTTTCCCTTATAACCATGTTATAGGGGAAAATAATAAAATCTCCAGAATACTCAACCCGAAACCGGACTTCAGTGATGAAGTCCGGGTTCGGGTCTGGGTACCAAACATGGCGATTTTTCACACGCGCGTGCAAAACGCATTACAAAAGTTTGCACACTCGCGGAAAAATCATGCATATTCCCGCAACGCACCCGCATCCTATCCGGGCGTCAAACATGACGCCCGTCTGAAAGAGGCCTTAGAGATGTGCTAGCCACTGTCCTTTATCTCTTAGAGATGAGTTAGCCACTCTCCTCGAGATGTTTTAGCTAATGTCTTTTGTAGCTCTTAGAGAAGTGCTAGTTACTATCCTCTGTTTTAGCTCTTAATGATGTGGTAGCTGTCCCCTGCTCTAGTTCTTAGAGATGTGTTATAGTCACTGTCCTCAAGCTTTATCTCTCAGAGATGTGCCAGTAACTGTCCTCTGCTCTAGCTCTTAGAGATGTGCTAGCTACTGTCCTCTGCTCTACCTCTTAGAGATGTGCTAGCTACTGTCCTCTGCTCTAGCTCTTAGAGATGTGCTAGCTACTGTCCTCTGCTCTAGCTCTTAAAGATGTGCTAGCCACTATCCTCTGCTCTAGCTCTTAGAGATGTGCTAGCTACTGTCCTCTGCTCTAGCTCTTAGAGATGTGCTAGCTACTGTCCTCTGCTCTAGCTCTTAGAGATGTGCTAGCTACTGTCCTCTGCTCTAACTCCTTAGAGATGTGCTAGCTACTGTCCTCTGCTCTAGCTCTTAGAGATGCTAGCTACTGTCCTCTGCCTCTAGCTCTTAGAGATGTGCTAGCTACTGTCCTCTGCTCTAGCTCTTAGAGATGTGCTAGCTACTGTCCTCTGCTCTAGCTCTTAAAGATGTGCTAGCTACTGTCCTCTGCTCTAGCTCTTAGAGATGTGCTAGCTACTGTCCTCTGCTCTAGCTCTTAGAGATGTGCTAGCTACTGTCCTCTGCTCTAGCTCTTAGAGATGTGCTAGCTACTGTCCTCTGCTCTAACTCTTAGAGATGTGCTAGCTACTGTCCTCTGCTCTAGCTCTTAGAGATGTGCTAGCTACTGTCCTCTGCTCTAACTCTTAGAGATGTGCTAGCTACTGTCCTCTGCTCTAGCTTCTTAGAGATGTGCTAGCTACTGTCCTCTGCTCTAGCTCTTAGAGATGTGCTAGCTACTGTCCTCTGCTCTAGCTCTTAGAGATGTGCTAGCTACTGTCCTCTGTTCTAGCTCTTAGAGATGTGCTAGCTACTGTCCTCTGCTCTAACTCTTAGAGATGTGCTAGCTACTGTCCTCTGCTCTAGCTCTTAGAGATGTGCTAGCTACTGTCCTCTGCTCTAACTCTTAGAGATGTGCTAGCTACTGTCCTCTGCTCTAGCTCTTAGAGATGTGCTAGCTACTGTCCTCTGCTCTAGCTCTTAGAGATGTGCTAGCTACTGTCCTCTGCTCTAGCTCTTAGAGATGTGCTAGCTACTGTCCTCTGCTCTAGCTCTAAGAAATAAGGTGCCACCTTATTACCTCAAAATACCTCAAAGTTTGGACATTCTAATAAGGATATTTAAATCAAACGACCCTTGCTTGAGAGTCATAGTGAAGCTTCAGTCCATGTGGTCAACTCACCTAATATGGACAGTTCGTTAAAGGGGGAAATTGACCTATAAATGATATTTTGCAACATCATATATATGTTTTAGACTGTCACAATGGTGGAGTTTATGAGCTCAGACTATGGTTCATTTCTAGAATACTCTGTAGAACACTTAGAGCCCTTTGGTGAATTTTGACAGAAGGTTCTTGTGCGAGCTAAAGTATTGTGAATTGCTAAAGGCCCAAGTTCATGTACCACCGATGAGTAGCTAAGTCTTGTGAGGATATCCCTTATTTTTAGTCTTCTTGATTGTTCATTACCCAACAAAAATGGAAACAGCTCAGTTCATTGCTGGCGTAAGCTGTAGCTCCCCATTCTGAACTCTCCCTCTGAATATCACACCAATATCTTGCAGGTTCCTCTGTAAACAAATCTCAAGTGTAATGGCTGGGCCAGGAATTTATGAGTGGCAGCCAGAAATCTGCATGGTCTTGTGTATTCTGCTGGTGTCACTGAATCCCCTCCAGATGGCTTCCTGTAGACGAGGGTGTATGACTATTACCAACCAAGCATCTCTGCCTCCCTGCAGTGGATTGGAGTTTACTCACTACCCGTGACATGCATGCTGCTGCACACAGCACAGTCCGATGCCTCTCCTGGGCCTTTTCTGCAAATGTGCTTCCTTAAGAATTATTTATATAACAATATAACGGGACATGTAGTTACCAGAAATATGGTCCAAAGACCTTGTCAAGAGGTCAGCTTATTTTTTGCAAAGCAAGTTAGAGGTCTGTGTTTGGGGGCTGACAAACTAGGTCCCAAGGACAAGAATACCAAACACAAACCCCCTAAAAGTAGTCGCATAATACGGTATTATTTTTGAACGGCATTATAATATTATTTGGAACCATATAGCAGTATTATATGTACTTTTTAAGGCAGTATTACTTGGATAATGCTACTGCAGGCATGTCCAAACTCTGGCCCTCCAGGTGTTGCAGAACTACAACTCCCATCATGCTCTTCTGTAGGTTGATAGCTGTAGGTTGTCCAGGAATGATGGGAGTTGTAGTTTTGCAACATCTGGAGGGCCGGAGTTTGGACATGCCTGTGCTACTGCATAGCACTTGGACATTATATGGTGGTATTACGTGAGTTGTATGTAGGACTGCAGTAAATCTGTATGACTATTGGGAATGGTGACAGTAGAGTAGAACGTGGTACGACTTGACCAGAAACCGATCCTTCTGTATTTCAATAGACACTTGTGTCCTCCCCTTACAAAGACCTGAGAAGCCGATGCCCTTTTCACAAATTCTGCTGCACAAATTATCACTTGTCTTTGCCAAATTCCTTCTCCGGTTCCCTCAGCTCCTCCTGCGCTCCAGCTTAGTGTGAAGGAATGAGGCGCGAGGTGTTTAGTTTCCTCCTCACAGACTCTTTGGCCGGGAACTAGAAATCAGATCTTAGAAATTTCCAACTGGTTTTTGTCAAAACAAAGAGATTTTCTTGCACCTTGAAGATCCGTGGTGTAAGTGCTGGCAGCAGAACCTCTGCCTACAGTCGTAGACAGACTTGATTTTATCTTCATGCCCCAATTGCAGAAAACCTGATGCCCCTAAAATCCGAAACCAATCTGCAAAGTCCTTGCATCAGCCTTGTAAAAATATTTTGATGGTCACCAGTACAAGGGTGTGAGCCCGCTGATCCTGAATGCCACATGCACTGCCAATGTTTGTTGAGTTACATTCCATTTCACATCCCTTTCTTCAAATGTAATGTGTGTACATATAAGTGTCAGTCTTCACTGCAGTTCTGGAATTCTATTCTTCATCCAGGACGTACAGGTGAACAGGTGAAAAGATAGGAGTAACGCAGTGAATGGAACTGAGAGAGGTATTCTCCAATGCAAGAATAACTAAAGACAGTGCTGACAAGATGAGGCACACAGTGGCTCATGCCTCATTATGGATGTTAGTTCGTTTTAAAATACCGCCCATCCCCTCGCTGTTGGGACTGTGTTAGATGTTTACTACTATTTATTGCTTTTGGCAATTATAGTACAATAAGTAGAAATAAACCTTCTTTGAAGGGACAAATTTGGGTCATCGGTAGAGATGAGCAAAGTTATGAAAAATTCTATTAAATTTCACAAAGAAATCAGATTTGTGACTAATAATTTCATTATTAAGAGCATTCTTTTGTATGACAGGGAACGGCGATCACAGCTCCACCCGTCAATGAGCCCCTCAGATGCCGCATTCATTACTGATCGCAGCATCTGATGCTACAATTGTGGGCTTTCAGAGGTTAATCAATAAAAAAAAAATTTAAAAAATACATACTCACCTTATCCATTTGCTCGCGGAGAGGCCATTGTGGCCTCATTGATTGAAGACACTGCGAGAAAGCTCACACGGTGATGACATCATCACTTCTGGCCAGGCGTGGTGAGGCATGCCTGGCCAGTGTGCTGGCGTGATGACGTCACACATCAAGCTGACCACGACGGCTTCTCTGCGAGCAAATGGAGGAGGTGAGTGTGTGATTTCAGGTGAGACTTGTTACCATGAAACGAGAAGAAATCCGGCTTCGCGGTGAATCATATTTTTCCTGAAATTCAGATCGAAGTCAATCGAATGCTCAACACCAATCATCGGCCTACACAATATGGTCCTATTATTTAAGAAGTATACTGTGGTTTGTTCGTATGATGGGGCATATGTAGAAAAGGCGACATGTACCAATTTTTTTAAACAAGGCCCCCCAGCAACTTCCCCGTAACCCCCTTCTGTGGGTGGTCGAGACCACCCATGTTTGCCAGACAACCTCCCACCCATTAGTCATGTAAAAAAATTTAAATAAAGGCTTTACTAGCGCTGGACAGGCGGAGGAGTCAGGAGTTCACTGAACAGTATGATGTCCGGTCCCTGTACGCTTCCTTCGTGTCCCCACACAGTAGGAGGAGTATTTTTGGCACTATATGGCAGTGTTATACATCTATAGTATGGTACTATTTAGCAGGTGCTATATGGCCGTGGCGACTTCATGGTGGTGTTTTTACACATTTTATACTTATTATAGGATATTCTTTTGTAGTTACTTTATAGAAGTATGACGTGGGCACTATATGACAGTATTTTTAGCACTATATAGTTGTGTTATACATCTATAGTATGGTTCTGTTTAGCAGGTGCTATATGGCTGTGGACGACTTCATGGTGGTGTTTTTACACATTTTATACTTATTATATCATACTCTTTTGTAGTTACTTTATAGAAGTATGACGTGGGCACTATATGACAGTATTTTTTAGCACTATATAGTTGTGTTATACATCTATAGTATGGTACTATTTAGCAGGTGCTATATGGCCGTGGGTGACTTCATGGTGGTGTTTTTACACATTTTATACTAATTATATGATACTTTTTTGTAGTTACTTTATAAAAGTATGACGTGGGCACTGTATGACAGTATTTTTAGCATTATATAGTTGTGTTATACATCTATAGTATGGTACTATTTAGCAGGTGCTATATGGCTGTGGCGACTTTATGGTGGTGTTTTTACACATTTTATAATTATTATATGATACTCATTTGTAGTTACTTTATAGAAGTATGACGTGGGCGCTGTATGACAGTATCTTTTAGCACTATATGGTAGTGTTATACATCTATAGTATGCTATATGGCCGTGGCAACTTCATTAGTCATGTAAAAAAATTAAAATAAAGGCTTTACTAGCGCTGGACAGGCGGAGGAGTCAAGAGTTCACTGAACAGTATGATGTCCGGTCCCTGTACGCTCCCTTCGTGCCCCCACACAGTAGGAGGAGTATTTTTATCACTATATGGCAGTGTTATACATCTATTGTGTGGTTCTATTTAGCAGGTGCTATATGGCCGTGGCGACTTCATTGTGGTGTTTTTACACATTTTATACTAATTATATGATACTTTTTTGTAGTTACTTTATAAAAGTATGACGTGGGCACTGTATGACAGTATTTTTAGCATTATATAGTTGTGTTATACATCTATAGTATGGTACTATTTAGCAGGTGCTATATGGCTGTGGCGACTTTATGGTGGTGTTTTTACACATTTTATAATTATTATATGATACTCATTTGTAGTTACTTTATAGAAGTATGACGTGGGCGCTGTATGACAGTATTTTTTAGCACTATATGGCACTATCCATTCCCTTTTTCCGCTGACCATAACATGCAAAGCAAGAAAAGGGTGAGAACCATCTATATGGGTTCAATATTGTGTCTACATGGGGTCGAGCAATCCAAATCCCTACAGCACATACACATGGCCGACGGCATAATGTGTAGCATTGTGTGTCCATATAAACATACCTTTATTAGCAAAGAGAATGCACGACACAAAACACCTCCGTTAAAGGCTATTTTTTATTTATTTTTTTACATTTTTGGTCCCTACAAAAAAAGCAGCAAACATTAGAACCAGTAGTCATATTGTGACAGTAGTTGACTAGGTTTCAGCGCCGGACGAGGAGTTGTATGTAGATGATTGTCCACGAATCTCTAAAGATCTGGACCAGAACAGTCAAGGCTGATTTCTAGTGGGTTAAGGAAAGTGGTGGCTTTAGGAGGAAGCATGCGGCTACAAAGCCCATTGTGTCCAATCAGGCGGCCTCACTGCGGGACGAGAAGCGAAGACACAATCAGATATCATCAAGGTAAGAGCGTTTCATTATATCATAGCAGGCAGCAGTTCACAGTATCATTAGATAGCCACATATTCTGTCTTCTAAAGGACCACTCTATTTCCAAAATATCCCCATCAGAAATCTAATCTATCACCAAAAAGCAAAAGAAAGCTGTGCAATAAATTGTGGATTTAACAAGAAAATTCTGAAACTAATTCCCCCGGTGACTGGGTAAAAAGACAAGTCTCCCACGTTATGGTGAAGAATCGGATATGCCATAACTCAAGCAGTTTATAGTCATCATGGAGTAAATCTTACATGACTTCTTTCTTGAATCTCTTCAAAGCCTCGTCAGCTACGAGCTCTGCAAATTTTGGATCCTCAATACTGATATTGCCCGGTACAGTGAAAGTAAAAGGCTCAGCGTCAAAAAGGTTCACCGTTACAGTCGTCTCGGATGGTTCCCCGCCACTGCTGGAATATGCCTGAAAAAGGGGAAACTATATTACACCATGTTGATTAATATACCCTACATTGGAAAATATAGCTGAAATAATACTGCCTCCTATCTACAAGAATATTACTATAATACTGCCTCCCATGTACAAGAATATAACTACTATAATACTGCCTCCTATGTACAAGACTATAACTACTATAATACTACCTCCTATGTACAAGAATATAAATACTATGATACTGCCTCCTATGTACAAGAATATAACTACTATAAAACTGCTCCTATGTACAAGAATAAAACTACTATAATACTGCCTCCTATGTACAAGAATATAACTAATATAATACTGCTCCTATGTACAAGAATATAACTACTGTAATACTGCTCCTATGTAAAAGAATATAACTACGATAATACTGCCTCCTATGTACAAGAATATAACTACTATAATACTGCTCCTATGTACAAGAATATAACTGCTATAATACTGTCTCCTATGTACAAGAATATAACTACTATAATACTGCTCCTATGTACAGGAATATAACTACTATAATACTGCTCCTATATACAAGAATATAACTACTATAAGACTGCCCCAATATACAAGAATATAACTACTATAATACTGCTCCTATGTACAAGAATATAACTACTATAATACTGCTCCTATGTATAAGAATATAACTACTATAATACTGCTCCTATGTACAAGAATATAACTACTATAATACTGCTCCAATGAACAAGAATATAACTACTATAATACTGCCTCCTATGTACAAGAATATAACTACGATAATACTGCTCCTATGTACAAGAATATAACTACTATAATACTGCTCCTATGTACAAGAAAATAACTACTATAATACTACTCCTATGTACAAGAATATAACTCCTATAATACTACCTCCTATGTACAAGAATATAACTACTATAATACTGCCTCCTAGCTGTGAGGACGTGTGTGAGTAGCTCTCCTGAGCCTGTGGATGTCTGTCCAGAGCCCAGGGTGTGGCCAGCCCGGGCGGGGAACTTCCCTCAGCAAGGCCCAGGCTTCCAGGCCTACACTGGGAGAAAACTCCCAAACTATTCCTAAAGTGGATACTAATCCCAAAGTTTCCAGTCAGCAGCAGAATGAAGGAAATATTGTTGTTCTGAAGAAAGAAGAAGAGAAGAAAGTGAGTGCAGTGAAGATGGAAGTGGATCCCAAGTCCAGCCAGCAAGGTGCAGGGGTGATGAGCACAGGCCGTGCGGCAGGTGAGCAGCTCCCCTCTCCTGCACACAGACAGAGACGGACATCTCTGGAGAAACAGACATTGCAAGAAAACCTGAAACAGCAAGTTGTGGTTTCCAGCATGGCCTGCCAAGGCCGCACCAGATCTGCAGCAATGCCTCTGCAGGTAACCAGGAATGCCATGTCTACAAACACTGCAAAGTGTGAACAGGCCTCAGCAGATGCAACTGCAGGTACTAGCAGTAACGCTGGAAAGGCAAAGCTGCAGGAGACCGGTGAATCCACACAGCCTGGACCCCTGCCCCGACCAGGACAGCAGGTGAAGGAGACCATACGAGCACCTGAGCTGCAGATGGCGGAGGAGATCCCGGCACTGGTAAGGAGAATGGGGGAGTTAAAGCACCACAAACAACTGCTGCAGATGCAGATAGACTGTGTATATAACCTGAAAACTGCGCACCCGATAGTAACACCTTGTATGATACCAAGCTGCACTCACTGAGCATAGAGCTGGCACAGGTGGTGAAGGAGATGGACTGTGTCCTGGAGAGGATGGGGCCCCTGGCCGAGTCCTACAGGAACCAGGAACGCTTCTCACAGCAGAGACAGAACAGTGACTCTGGATCCCGCTCCTCTAGAGCACAATCGGGGTCCGTGTCCCCAGATGAGCCCCGGCGTGTGACACAACCAATCCTGAAACCTGCAAGTTTCTCTTTCCAGAAGGGAGGTGGGCAAGTGCAGCCGCAAGCACCTTCAGCTGTCCCTGAGCAACATCATGAAGCTGTGGTACCACAAGTCCCAGCAGAGCCAGGCCAACAGCAGGACAGTGGACATGTATCCATGGGTCAGGGTGATGCGGAGACGCAGGAGAGCTCTGTTACTGGGGTACAGGCCGGGACATTGATAATGTACCTGAGGGGTCGGGGGCTGGGGATACTGTACAGTCTGTGTGGGATATGCAGCCATCTGAGGAGGACATAGAGGTGGATGGCGGTCAGGAACGTGTACAGAATGATGTCTGTAATTTCCCCCCCTTAACACAACCCACGTCGGATGAGACTGTCCCCTCTAGTGCAGACACGCACCCCAATACTCAGGGAAGTGATCCCCCATCAGGCCCCTCTAGTGGAGACGCGCACCCCAATACTCAGGGTAGTGACCCCCCGTCAGGTCCCTCTAGTGGAGACACTCGCCCCAATACTCAGGGTAGTGAACCCCCGTCAGGCCCCTCTAGTGGAGATATTCGCCCCAATACGCAGGGTAGTGAGCCCCGTCAGGATCCTCCCAGAAACGCCTGGAGCCGCGGCGCTCCATCCTTCACCTCCAGTGCAGGCTATACAGGCCAGGCGTTTAAGAGGAGGAACGTGGTGAGGTTTAAACACCGAGGCACCAAAGAAGACCTCCCCGATAGGAGGTTTGTGGTGAGGGAACTCCTGTGCCACCAGATGGGGTTTGCTCCAGAGGACATCCTGGCCGTGATAAATCTACCAGACAGGCAGGGCTATGATGTCAGCTTTAAGCTTATGTCTAGTCTGGATAGGTTCTGGGCAAACTTTGCCAGGGTTAGAGACACCGAGGGCTGGAATAAGTTCATTTTCATTCCCATTTCCAAGCCAGACACTGTTATTGTGAATGTTATTTTCTGGAATGAATCTGTTCCTCCCCAGGACATTGTGGTGTGGCTCCGGAGGCACTGTGACCTCGTGTCCGACCTCACCAAGAACAGGGACGATGATGGTGTCTGGACTGGAGGGTGGAAGGTGCTGGTGAAGCTGCGCCAGCACAATAACATCACCTTACATCTCCCTAACTCCTTCTTTATCGGTAGAGAGAAGGGCGTCTGTTTCTATCCTGGGCAACCTAGAAAGTGCTTCAAGTGTGGCAAGGTCGGTCATGTGGCAAATGTGTGCACAGTGGTCAAGTGCAACCTGTGCGGTGAGCTCGGCCATCTGAGTGCCACGTGTAAGAACGTTAGGTGCAATCTCTGCGGACAGATAGGCCACTCACATAAGGATTGCCCAGATGCCTGGCATAACGTATGCAGGGAGCTTCCAGATGAGGAGTTAGTGGAGGCCGCAGACGCTATAGAGGAGGAGGCTTTGATGTCAGGGACCATACTGACGAGGCACGAGGTACAACAGGGGTCAGGTGAAACAGCACCTGAACCTCAGCCTTCAGAGAACACACAGGGCACCATGGAGGTGGTCACTCAGGACCAGCCTCAGGCAGCCGCCTCTGTATCACCTACTGTATATGAAGAGGCAAAGAGGAACAAAAGGAGGAAAAAGATAAGTCTTCCCGTAAGTCTGAGGAGGAACATAACCTGGGCCAAAACACCAGGAAGAAAGTCAGTACCGGTGCAGGAGTCATGGTCCTATCAAACAGGTATGAGGCGTTATCCGAGTCTGATGGGGATTATGAGGAAGAGCAACAGAGAATAGATAAGGAGTGTGAGGCAGACACAGGGGACCCCCAACAAAGAAGAAGCCCCTCCTGTAGAAACCCCTGTAGAGTCAGATATGGAGACTGGTGGTCGGCAGGAAGCCTCTGATCCTGACCTATGATGATGGGAGTCGCTTATCTGCTCTTTCTCTGTTGTCTTGTGATGGCTGGGTTCTCTCTAAAAGTTGCTTCGAGCAATGTGAACAGCATCAAAGTAAGAAGGACCAGACACGCGGTATACGATCACCTCAGATACCTGGATGCAGATGTCATCTTTCTGCAGGAGACGCGTTTGAACACCTTGGGGCATCTACGTGAGGCTGAGAGTGAATGGCGGTCTGGTCCTTCTTACTGGTCGCTGGCTGTGGAGCCTTATGCCGGGGTGGCCATATTGTTTAACACCAATGACGTGACTGTGCACAGGTTAACGGAGGTAGCTATGGGAAGGTGCCTGGTGCTGGAAGTGACCATCCATGGTAGACGGCTCCGCTTCATTAACATCTACGGCCCACAGACAGTGGCTGAGAGAATCCAGCTGTTTAATGATGTGAAGCAGTACCTTTTCACCTCTATACCTGTGGTGATGGCAGGGGACTTTAATGTCACTTTGTCATCAGGTGACCGGTCCTCGGGCAGAGCGGTGGTCAGAGACTCCAGAGTCTTAAGTAACATAATGTCGCAGGCTGGCCTAAGTGATGTCTTCACATGGGGTGGCAGGAAGCCAAACTTCACATATTCTTGTGCTGACAGAAGCAGTAGAATCGACATGGCGTTTGTGAACCCCACAGAGACTGTTAGCGGGATAAGTGAGAAGGTCGTCCCCTATTCTGACCACCTGGCTTTGTGTTTTTGCTTGGGAGCCACTAGACGCTCTGATATTGGTAGGGGGCTATGGAGGCTTAATTCCAGCCTCCTGGATGATGTCTATGTCCAGGATTGTGTCCACTCCCTTTTCCAGGTTCAGCTACAGAGAGTGGACTTTTATAACAACGTGGCCGACTGGTGGGAGGATGTCAAGGTGGAGATCAGATCCCTCTTACAGAGACTGTCAGTTAAAAGAGGGAAGAGTAAGTATAGCCAGTATCTCAGGCTGCGGAAAGAATTGGAGTCACTGTATTCGGCGGGTGGGGATGAAAAACAAAAGATCGACCGACTGAAATCTGAAATAAGGCAGTATCAGTACAGCAGGTACACCTCCCTGGTTCTGGAACGGGATTATGGGACCTTAGGGGCTCCTGATCCCTTTGAGAACTGTCGGGAGCGTGTGGCTAATAAATCGGTGGCGGGTCTCACTGACTCCCAGGGTGTTTTGCAGGAATCTCGGGAGGGTATCCTGGGGGTGGTGAGATCTTACTATGCTGACTTATTTCAGAAGAAGGTTTTGGATAAAGAGAAGATGACCCAATTCTTGGAGGCAACTCCAGGCCCTGATACTAACGATGTGGACTTTTCTCCTTTGACAGCAGAATTAACGGTGGAGGAGGTTAAAGTGGCCATTGACCAGTTACATCTGAAGAAGGCACCAGGTCCAGATGGTATTACAGCAGAATTCTATAAGAAGTTCAGAGACCACTTAGCCCCTATCCTCATGGACGTGTACAAAAATTGTCTAGAAAGTCACCTGATGCCTCCGTCCATGAGGGTGTCCTCGTTAATTCTGCTGTCTAAAGGGAAAGAGCCTAGTGACATCAAGAACTGGAGGCCGATTGCCCTCTTGAATGTCGACAGGAAGATTCTGGCAAAAATCCTGTTCTCTAGGTTAGTCTGTTTGTCCCGGGCACTGTTGGCAGGCTGTCAGTTCGGCACAGTAAAGGGCGGAACATCTCTGGAGCAGTCATCTCGATAAGGGAGATGTTTGAGAGATGTAAAGCTCTGAGGTGTGGGAGATATGTTGTAGGTCTGGACCAGGCTAAAGCCTTTGACAGAGTGGATCACGAGTATCTATGGGCCACTTTATCAAAGTACGGTATTCGGGACAATTTGTAGATTGGCTGAAAACTTTATATTGTGAGGCGAAGAGCTTTCCTCTAATCAATGGTTGGCAAGGGGACACTTTTGAAGTAGAGGCAGGGGTGAGACAGGGTTGCCCTTTGAGTCCACTGCTGTATGTGTTTGCCTTGGACCCGTTCCTGAGGTCACTGCAGGAGTGTGATTTTCAGGGGTGCCGGTCCCCCACTGCTTGCCTTTGAAAGTAGTTGCCTATGCGGATGATGTGACTGTGGTGATATCTGAGCCTCGTGAGGTGCAGATGTTGTCTGCAGCCATCAGAAGTTACTCGGAGGCCTCAGGGTCTCTGGTCAACCTTGAGAAGAGTCAAGCTCTCTGGACTTCAAGTACTGATCCAGACTTTGATCTGCCACAATTTGCAAAGGCCTCCACCCATATTAAAATCCTTGGGGTCAAATTTGGGAGGGAAGATAATGCCAAACTAAATTGGGAAGAAAAGTTGGAATCCGGAAATGCAAAGGTTCAGCGATGGAAGAACTGGAGGCTGACCTATAGAGAAAGGGTTTCTATGTTGAAGACTTACCTGGTCCCCGTCTTCTTGTACGTCTCTGTTGTCTTTCCTTTGCCAGAACCTTTCTCGGCTAGGCTCTTTAGCCTGTTCTTCCAGCTGTTATGGGGGAACAGGTTGAACCCAATAAAAAGAGGGATCACCTACCTACAGAGGAGAGAGGGTGGGTTGGACATGTTAAATCCAAGGGTGTTCTTTGACTCCATGTTTCTGAAAGTTAATTTTGGTTGCCTGGACTCAAACAGCAGCTCCCTGTGGGTGAACAGTGTCAGGGACTGGATATTGCCTTTTGCAGAGTCTTGGGTGCGAGGCGGCAGTCTCAAGAGGGGTCGGTTGACTCGTGGCATCCTCCCCCAGTACCTGGAGTATGGTCTAAAGTGTGTGAAGAAATGGGGAATAGACAAGGTGTATCTGGAGACAAAGACCAGGAAGGATCTATATATCAGGATCTGTAGGACCTTCTATAACTTGCAGCCAGCACTGAGAGACTGCACAACAGCCACCTTGCAGAAAAGTCTCAGGTTCCTCAACGGACCAAGGCTTCCTGCAAAGTTTTTTGACATCGCCTGGCTGTCATTCCATGGGAAGCTTTTTGTCAGAGGCAATTTAAAGTTCCTAAGTGTCTCAGATCGCATGTGCCCCTTGGGCTGTCAGCAGGAGGAGACTATGCAGCATTTTATAACCGAGTGCTGGGGAGGGCGACAGATTTGGCAGGAGATAACCAGCAAGCTAAAAATCCCAAGGCTGCAGTCTCTGACCTACCCAGACATTGTATATGGTGTGACATCACAGGTAGCTGACATTGACCGGGGGACCATGCATCTGATTATTACCACCATCAAATACTATCACTGGCATACAAGAACAAGAGTGTCCATCCACAGTGAGCCCTTCAATCATGAGAAAGCCGTAAACCTCATCCTGTCAGAGCTAAGGTGGATCAGATCTATAGAGGTTAGGAGAAAGGGCGAGAATGAAAAATTATGGAGGAATGTATATTTGGAATAATTTTGGTTCATGTACCTTAAATTATGTTTATTTCTTCATTTTTTTCCCCATTTATTTGCAATGGACTCTTAAGTTAAAGTTATTATAATTTTATTATTTTGATGATATGTATGATTTCAGTTTAATAATTGTTTGTTCAGTCTGATTCTGAAATGTATTATTGTATTTTTGCTTGTTTTTACTAATAAAAATTGCCTCCTATGTACAAGAATATAACTACTATAATACTGCTCCTATGTACAAGAATATAACTACTATAATACTGCCTCCTATGTACAAGAATATAACTACTATAATACTGCTCCTATGTACAAGAATATAACTACTATAATACTGCCTCCTATGTACAAGAATATAACTACTATAATACTGCTCCTATGTACAAGAATATAACTACTATAATACTGCTCCTATGTACAAGAATATAACTACTATAATACTGCCTCCTATGTACAAGAATATAACTACTATAATACTGCTCCTATGTACAAGAATATAACTACTATAATACTGTCTCCTATGTACAAGAATATAACTACTATAATACTGCTCCTATGTACAAGAATATAACTACTATAATACTGCTCCTATGTACAAGAATATAACTACTATAATACTGCCTCTAATATACAAGAATATAACTACTATAATACTGCTCCTATGTACAAGAATATAACTACTATAATACTGCTCCTATGTATAAGAATATAACTACTATAATACTGCTCCTATGTACAAGAATATAACTACTATAATACTGCTCCAATGAACAAGAATATAACTACTATAATACTGCCCCTATGTACAAGAATATAACTACGATAATACTGCCTCCTATGTACAAGAATATAACTACTATAATACTGCTCCTATGTACAAGAAAATAACTACTATAATACTACTCCTATGTACAAGAATATAACTCCTATAATACTACCTCCTATGTACAAGAATATAACTACTATAATACTGCCTCCTATGTACAAAAATATAACTACTATAATACTGCCTCTTATGTACAAGAATATAACTACTATAATACTGCTCCTATGTACAAGAATAAAACTACTATAATACTGCCTCCTATGTACCAGAATATAACTACTATAATACTGCCCCAATATACAAGAATATAACTACTATAATACTGCCACCTATGTACAATAATTTAACTAAGATAATACTGCCTCCTATGTACAAGAATATAACTACTATAATACTGCCTCCTATGTACAAGAATATAACTACTATAATACTGCCTCATATGTACAAGAATATAACTACTATAATACTGCTCCTATGTACAAGAATATAACTACTATAGTACCACTCCTATGTACAATAATATAACTACTATAATACTGCTCCTATGTACAAGAATAGAACTACTATATTACTGCTCCTATATACAAGAATATAACTACTATAATACTGCCTCCTATGTACAAGAATATAACTACTATAATACTGCTCCTATGTACAAGAATAGAACTACTATAATACTGCTCCTATGTATAAGAATATAACTACTGTAATACTGCCTCCTATGTACAAGAATATAACTACTATAATACTGCTCCTATGTACAAGAATAGAACTACTATAATACTGCTCCTATATACAAGAATATAACTACTATAATACTGCCTCCTATGTACAAGAATATAACTACTATAATACTGCCTCCTATGTACAAGAATAGAACTACTATAATACTGCTCCTATGTATAAGAATATAACTACTGTAATACTGCCTCCTATGTACAAGAATATAACTACTATAATACTGCCTCCTATGTACAAGAATATAACTCCTATAATACTGCTCCTATGTACAAGAATATAACTACTATAATACTGCCTGCTATGTACAAGAATATAACTACTATAATACTGCTCCTATGTAGAAGAATAGAACTACTATAATACTGCCTCCTATGTACAAGAATATAACTACTATAATACTGCTCCTATGTACAAGAATATAACTACTATAATACTGCTCCTATGTACAAGAATATAACTACTATAATACTGATCCTATGTGCAAGAATATAACTACTATAATACTGCTCCTATGTACAAGAATATAACTACTATAATACTGCCCCCTATGTACAATAATATAACTACTATAATACTGCTCCTATGTACAATAATATAACTACTATAATACTGCCCCCTATGTACAAGAATATAACTACTATAATACTGCTCCTATGTACAAGAATATAACTACTATAATACTGCTCCTATGTACAAGAATAGAACTACTGAATATAACTACTATAATACTGCCTCCTATGTAAAAGAACAGAACTCCTATAATACTGCCTTTACGTACACAAATATCGCTAGTATAATACCACCCATATGAATACTGCTCTTCCTTAAGTTGATCTGGTTTCATTAATATGATCTGAGATATTTTCTACCAGGGGAAGCTGTAGGGAGCCAAATAAAATAGCAAAAACTCTTAAGCTCACCCTCCCATTCTACTCCGATCCAGCTCCACTACTTCTTCCTCTTCCACAGGCTGCTGTATTGTGTTGGCTGAAGTGGTGACATCCTGTACACTGCTGCAGGCAATCACTTACCTCAGCTGCCTCCTGCTTTTTTTATTTGATCAGGCTCCTGACAGTTTCCCCTAATAAAAATACCTTAGACCCCTTTATCCCCGGCACTCACTGTAGATACTTGGAATATTCCGTTCCTGTCACCCTGGGTGAGGTTGGCGAGCTTGGACACCCATCCGTATTGCTGACTTAAGTCTTCTAGCATACTGGTCGCATTTAGCATCTTCTCCCGGAACCTCTGCAGTAAGTCTTCATACTGCCGGGTGAACTTCTCAGCCACACGAATGGATTCCTCAAACTTCTCCTTTAATTTCTCTTGCACTTGATTTCTGTTGGTACAGTCTGCAGTGGAAGAAACGTTCCATTATCAAGAACATCCCAGTTGTGTCATCATCACCACCATCAGCATTCCTCCCAACCGCCTCGGAACCAACTGGACAGTCTTGGATTTCAGTGGTTGTCCCGCAGTCCCAGGACGGCTGAGGTGTGATCACATTGTGCCTGCTGGGGAGAGCAGAATGTGCTCTGATCATCGAGGGAACGGCCTAGGTGAGTATTTACTTTATTTTATTAACAGAAGTGGCGGTTAAAAAGAGGGGCACAATGCGGGCATAACTACGGCAATAGAGCACAATGCAGCCATAACTACTGAAAGGGGGGCACCATGGGGGCATAACTACTGAAAAAGGGCACAATGTGGACATAACTACCGAAAGAGGGGTACATTGTAAGCATATCTACTGTGAGAGGGCACAATATGGGCATAACTACTGAAAGGGGGCGCAATGTGGGCATAACAACTGAAAGGGGGCGCAATGTGTTCATAACTACTAAAAGGTGGGTACAATGTGGGAATAACTACTGAAACGGTGTGCAATGTGGGCATAACTACTGAAAGAGGGCACAATGTGGGCTTATCTGATAAAAGGGGGCATAATGTGGGCATAACTATTGAAAGAGGCCACAATGTGGGCATAACTACTAAAAGAAAGCACAATGTGAGCATAGCTACTTTGAGAGGGCACAATGTGGGCCTAACTGCTGACAGGGGGCACAATGTGGGCCTAACTGCTGAAAGAGGGTTCAATGTGGGCTTTACTACTAAAAGGGAGCACAATGTGGGCATAGCTACTGTGAGAGGGCACAACGTGGGCCTAACTACTGAAAGGGGGCACAATGTGGGCATAACTACTGAAAGGGGCGCAATGTAGGCATAACTACTGAAAAGGCCGCACAATGAGGGCTTAAATTAATAAAAGGTGGCACAATGTGGGAATAACTATTGAACGGGAGCACAATTTGGGAATAGCTACTCTGAGAGGGCAAAATGTGGGCATAACTACTGAAAGGTGGCACAATATGGGCATAACTACTGAAAAGGGGCAGAATATGACATAACCACTGAAAGGGCGGTCATAATGTGGGGAAACTATTGAAAGGGGGCACAATGTTGGCATAACTACTGAAAGATGGCACAATGTGGTCATAAGTAACTACTCCGATGGGCACAATATGGGCATAGCTACTATGAAGGGGCACAATTGTTGTTTAATAAATTTGTCTCATCCTTAAACCTAACACTTTTCTCAAGGAAAGCTCCTCCAGTTTTCCTACTCCGCCCTCCTGGAGTGAGATTGCCACTTTTTTGTGACTTTATTTTAAAAAGTGTCACTGATCCGAAATGAAACTCATTAACATATCTGACCACGCCCACTTGTCCACCCACATTACTAAATTGGAGTGAATGGTGTAAGAATGCAAAAAGGTGCAAGATTTGTAAGTGCAAAAAGACCTATTTTGCAACTTTTTGAAACCATAATTCTAGAGTAAGGCCTCATGCACACGACTGTGTATGTTTTGCGGATCCGCAAACCGCAGATCTGCAAAACACGGAAGCCGCTCCGTGTGCATTCCGCAGTTTGCGGAACGGAACGTGGCCCATTGTAGAAATGCCTATTTCTACATGCTATAGGACATGCTATATTTTTTTTGCGGGGCAACGGAACGGAGCAACGGATGCGGATAGTACACGGAGTGCTGTCCGCATCTTTTGCAGCCCCATTGAAGTGAATGGGTCCGCGCCCGAGCCGCAAAATATGCGGCTCGGACGCAGACCAAACAAGGATCGTGTGCATGAGGCCCATGTCTTCTGAAGGCCTCATCATCACTAAAGTTGTACCTTCATCATATTAAAACTAGTGTTGATCACGAATTTTCGAATTGCGAATTTTAACTGCGAATATTGACACTTCGAGAATTCGCGAACATTAGTATTTTTTTAAATACTAGTTTATGCAAATTTTTTATATGCAAATTTTCGCAATCAAGAAAATAATGTCATTATTTTCTTGATTGTGAAAATTCGCATATAAAAATTTGCATAAAATTTGCATAATTTTTTGCATAAACTGGTATTGGAGGGCTGAAACCCAGCTTTTCTAGAGGTCGGAATGGCAATTGTGCAGTAGATATCCTTTGATATGCCACCCTCTTCCATATGCCGCAGCTTTATAAATACCTTTTAAATACCAGTTTATGCAAAAAAAAATTTATATGCGAATTTTCGCAAAACAAGAAGATAATGACTGGGGATTACGAATTCGCGCATTTTCGAATATATGGCGAATATTCGCCCAAATATTCGCGAAATATCCCAAATTCGAATATTGCCCCTGCCGCTCATCACTAATTAAAACCACTTCTTCCCTAATTTCTGATCGGTTACACCTTGGATCTTACCAATCGCTAGGATCTCCTTGCACTTTTCACACTTCTCCTTCATCTTCAGGCACCCGGCGGAGTTCCTCCTCAGCTCCCGGCAGACCACTTTATCATCTGTTGAATTCCCTGCTCAGAAACAGATTTTTTTTTTAAAACGTTCCACCAATCAGATCCTAGTGACGCTGGAACTTAAAGGGCAAGTGTAGACAATGCTGTGACCACCCAGACTCCAGACTGATACATTGTAGCAGAGAGGTCTGCCCAGTGCCCATGTGATCAGACCTTCAGATGACTCCTGCCCGCCCTACACTATTCTACCATGGGTGATTAAGGGATTACAGGACTATATCTGGTAGGCACACTTACCTTGGCCCTGGGTGGGTTGTCGTGCCAGCTGGTTGTGTCTTTCCATGATCTTCTTTGCAGCGTCAAAAAGAGATTCGAAGTTGCCTGGAAAAAATGGGTCGAAGAGAGTGGAGCGCTCCCGGCGGGATGGTTGATGGAAGGGGAAGTTGAGTCTATCGAAAGGAAACGGGTTCCACATTGGGAAATTGGGCGTACCCTGGAAAGGACCGGTGACGAAGGGTTTCATGTGGGTGAAGGCTTTCATGCTCTCCTGGAAGAGCTCATCCACACTGTCCTCCACAATACTGTAGCCGTCCTCCAGGTCCTCCAGCGTCATGTGTTGCTGCTCGTCCTGCTTGCTCAAAGCATCCACCTTCTCTCCATTGATGAAAATGGAAAATGGAGACGATCGGTTCAGGAAGTCTTCGAACTATGGAGAGAAGAAAACATGGGACTACAACCAAGGACTACTTCTGTGACTGGTGGACAGGGATCTTGTTCTCCAGTTGTGTTTCCTCCTTATCAGAAAACATGCTGGGACGGTTTTGAGACCAGGAAATACATGGAAGTGCACTACACTTTATGACCACTAGATGACACTGCAGAGCACTGCACTCTACTTCACAGCACACCCTGTGGTCGGGAGTGGTATTACAAGTGAAAGGTGAAATCTCCCATCTCACACATCTAAGGCGCTTCACCCATGCAATATAGACGACGTGGTCCCACCTAGATTGGAAGAAGGGTGCCCGTGACCCCCATTCCTTTACTCTGTGGGGCAGCTTTCCCCATTGATTTCAATGAATAGGTGGCTGCACTCTCCAGTCTATCTGTAACAGTTTACAGACTTAGAGAGGACTGCGCACAACATGGCCACCTCTCCACTGAATTCAACGGGTTACGTAGGCACACAGAGTCAACTAATGGGAGTCACTGGGACCCCTTTCTTCTCCACTGATGGGAGTCCCAAAGGTGGGACCATTACTTATCACACATTAGTGGCATATCTCGCCAGAGATACAGTATATTAAGCTTGGAGTACTTCTTTAAATAAAAGTAGTACACTGGTACAGTAGCATCAATGTCCTCCAGTAGGTGGCGCTGTGTTCATCTTATGCCATGTCACCACATATAGCACAGTAGACAATACGATATAAAGCCTGTGGCTGAGGAGGGCTGAAACCCAGCTTTTCTAGAGCTCGGAAAAGCAATTGTGCAGTAGATATCCTTTGATATGCCACCCTCTTCCATATGCCGCAGCTTTATAATTTGGCAGATTTGCAAATTAGTGGCTCTTTAAGATAATGCTGATTTATACGTGGATGTAGCAGTGCCGAGTGTGCTTTTATCTGTTTCTATTGCATTAAGATAAGGTTAGGTAATAGCTTCCCTGTGGTGCTATGGAAAACCACAGACCTGTCGTGATGTCACAGTGAGTTGTGTGAAATGACATACTCAGCTCTGCTACATAATGTACGGAAAGACACCATTATGACGGTATACAAAGCAAACTGTCATATTAGAAACTGACCTGGCGTCCGACCAGTCCCGATCCGCTCCGGCAGGTCTTGGAGTAGAACCGGACACAGGTTTGCTTTAAGCAGGGTTTACACTCCTCCCACAGCGCAAGCACCGTGTCGTTGCAGATCTCCTG
The DNA here is from genome assembly GCA_033119425.1 of Bufotes viridis. Lineage (NCBI taxonomy): Eukaryota > Metazoa > Chordata > Amphibia > Anura > Bufonidae > Bufotes > Bufotes viridis. The sequence goes on along the minus strand of CM065592.1, from coordinate 10,876,048 downwards.
AGAGTCCGAAAGCTGCTGCTCCGATTCTAGCGCATCCTTCATGGCGCCCTGGAGACAATGTAATAGAAGCATACGGGCATCATCACCAGCGTCACTACTGCCCCCCACAAGATCAGCAGACTCCTCTCCTGAAATACTCTGTGCTGTGAAGCACCCTGCTCCTTCCACTATGTAACTGTCAGTCTGTGACCTCCACATGATCAGCACACTCTTTCCTGAAATACTCTGTGCTGCTGGGAGGACCCTGCTCCTTCCACTATGTAACTATCAGTCCGTGACCTCCACAGTGATCAGCACACTCCTCTCCTGAAATACTCTGTGCTGCTGGGAGGACCCTGCTCCTTCCACTATGTAACCCTCAGTCTATGACCTCTAAAGTGATCAGCACATTCATCTCTAGTGCTGCCTATTACATATAACACTGGTAAATCCTGGAAATCCTCTGTGCTGCTGTTATATTTTCACCCTGTAACACTAGCAAAATGCTAGAAATCCTCTGTGCTGCTGGGAGGACGCTGCTCCGTCCACTATTAACTCTCAGTCTGTGACCTCCACAGGATCAGCACACTCCTCTCCTGAAATACTCTGTGCTGCTGGTGGGGGGGCTGCTCCTTCCACTACGTATCCCTCATCCTGTGACCTCCACAAGATCAGCACACTCCTCTCCTGAAATACTCTGTGCTGCTGGGAAGAACCTTCTCCTTCCCCTCTGTAACTCTGTCTCAGACCTCCCACATAATCAGCAGACTCCTCTCCTGAAATACTCTGTGCTGCTGGGAGGACCCTGCTCCTTCCACTATGAAACTCTCAGTCCGTGACCTCCACATGATCAGCACACACCTCTCCTGAAATACTCTGTGCTGCTGGGAAGACCCTTCTCCTTTCAGTATGTAATTATAGGTCTATGACCTTGCACATGATCAGCACATTCATCTCTAGTATTGCCTATTACTTTCACCTTATAACACCAGTAAATTCTGGAAATCCTCTGTGCTGCTGTTATATTTTCACCCTGTAACACTAGTAAAATGCTAGAAATCCTCTGTGCTGCTGTGACCACCAGGAGAGTAATGTCACATAAAACACTGACCTCCTTATGCCTCTTGGTCTCCTCCAGAGAGCGCAGGATCTCCTGGTGCTCCCGCGCGGCTTGGTCCATGAGCAGCTTCATCTGTGTCACTCCATTCAGGGCGTTCTCAAACTGGGCGGTGACGTACTTACCGCCCTCCTCCGAGATCTCTGCACAGCGAGCGAGAAACGATCGGAAATCTCAGTTATCACTGCACAGAACTTTACTGATGTAGCAGAACTGAATTTGTCATCGATCACTTTGGAGATATAAATAATATGGCAGATGTTACTGGCAGGGTTTGAGAGCCAGACAGGTAAGTAACCACTAGCCACCAGGACTATTTAACCCTTAGTCCTCCAGGGATGTCTCCATTACAATTCCTTATTTACCCTCCTAGACCACCGAGAATGTCTCTATTAACCCCATTCACAACCCTAGACCACCAAGAATGTCTCTATTAACCCCATTCACTACCCTAGACCACCAGGGATGTCTCCATTTGTCCAAATCCCTCTCCTAGACCACCAGAAATGTCTTTATTAACCACAGTTGCTGCCCGAGACCTCCAAGGATGTCTACATTATCACCATTTGATGCCCTAGTCCTCCTGGAATGTCCAGATTCACTACCCTAGGCCACCAGGTTTCTAACACATATCCTAATTACTCCCCTAGACCACCAGGGTTGTCTTCATTAACCCACATTTACTACCATAGAGATCCAGGAATACCCCTCCAGCTCCAATTACTACCCTAGACCACCAGGCTTGCCTACATTAACTCAATTTTCTGCCTTAGACCACCATGGATATCTCAATTAACCACATTAGACCGCTTACCTACATTAACCTCTTTTACTGCCCTAGACCACCATAAATATCTAGATTAACCAACTTAGACCACCATGGATATCTCGATAAACCAAACTAGACCACCGGGCTTGCTTAATTAACCCCGTTTACTACCCTAGACCACCATGGATATCTCAATTAACCACACTAGACCACCAGGAATCTCTCGAATTAACCCATTCACTGAACTCAACCATTAGGCATGTCTGCACTAATCCCTTTAACCGCCCTAGACCACCAGATATGTCTCCATTAAATCCAATTTAGTGCCCTCCAGGGATGTCTACATTATCACCATTTGACGCCCTAGACCAGGGATGGACAAACTGCAGCTCTCCAGCTGTTGGGAAACTACAACTCCCACCATGCCGTGCTGTAGGCTGATAGCTGTAGCCAGACTGGGCATGCTGGGAGTTGTAGTTTTGCAACAGCTGGAGAGCCGCAGTTTGCCCATCCCTGCACTAGACCATCAGGGATGTCTTCAGTAATCCCATGTGTTTACTACCCTAGACTTCCGGGAATGTCCCATTTAGCCAGATTCACTAACCTAGAGCACTAGGTGTGCAACACATTTCCTAATTACTGCCCTAGACCACCAGGGCTGTTTTCAATAACCCACATTTACTGCCATAGACTTCCAGGAATGTCCCTCCAGCTCCAATTACTACCCTAGACCACAAGGCTTGCCTACATTAACCCCATTTAATGCCCTAGACCACCAGGCTTGCCTACATTAACCCCATTTAATGTACTTCCCTAGACCACCATGGATATCTAGATTACCCCCTTAGACCACCAGGCCTGACTACATTATCCCTATTTACTGCTCTAGACCACCATGGATATCTCGATTAACCACACTAGACCACAAAAATAATCTGCAATTAACCCATTCACTAAACTCAACCATTACACATGTCTGCACTAATCCCTTTCACTGCCCTAGACCACCAGGGATGTCCCCATTAAAGGCATAGTGATGCAAATCTCTCACCTCATCGGTAAGTATACTGCACAAGACCACCAGTGATTGGCTGCAACATTCATGTACTGTCCAGGCATATCACTGTTGCAGTCATGTAAACAAGGCCCGCCGTGAGTATCGGAGCAGCGGTGTTGAATCGGATGATGGGGTTCGCAGCGGTCAGTTCAACGTTTTTTTATGGCTTTAACAAAATTCCTGCTTTTACCCCTTTCAAATTGTAACTCAGACATCCCTTTTAACCCCTTCACTACCCTAGACCACTAGTCCTGTATTAATCCCATTCACCCTGTGGGCACTGTATGGAGGTATTACAGTATATGGACAACATATAAAGGTGTTATTATGTACTCTATGGGGGTATTATATGGCACTGTATGGCAGAATGCACTGTACTCACGTTTCAGGGTCTCGGGGGGCAGCAATGCCTCAGTGGCACTGAACAGGACGACCACCGGGAGGAGGTAGAGAGCAAACGACTTCATCTCTGGCTCTGGAGTCCAGCTCTGAGAACAAGAAAACATGAAGATGAAATAAAGAACAGCACGTCCAGGATCGGGAGTCAATGGGACGATACATACTGCCGATGTAATACGTTCACTTCCTTTATATAGGCAGGCTCAGCAGTATTGTTCTTCCAGGGTTACCAGGTTCATGAATAGAATGCCAGAACTACAGTGAAAACTGACATACACACAGGCAGAGCAGTTACAGTGTGAGGAAAATAGGTGGGGGGCTCTACACAGGAGGCTCACCGGACCAATCACTATTACGTTGATACAGAAGTTATCATCACCCCCGATGCATACACTTATGGAAGAGATCCAGCAGAGGGCACACCTCCTGGGAGCGTGTCACAATGGAGGGAAAACAGATGTGGATTGCGTAAGTGCTTCCCAGAAGCTTATGCAACATTGTTACTGGTAACATGTGTGGAAAAGTCAGATCATCGGCACCGGAGGAAGAGCTACGGCCGCATTGGTGTACCGGAGGGAGAGTATTTCCATCAGTATACAGACCCAAATCATAATATACCGTATTGCCCCGTTATCAGCCATTTCAGGCCGGGGAGAGGACGACTGTAGGACAGGAGAATACAATTTATTGCCCCCTGTTATCAGCCATGTCAGGGGAGAGGATGACTGTAGGACAGGAGAATACAGTCTATTGCCCCCTGTTATCAGCCATTTCAGGCCGGGGAGAGGACGACTGTAGGACAGGAGAATACAATTTATTGCCCCCTGTTATCAGCCATTTCAGGGGAGAGGACGACTGTAGGACAGGAGAATACAATTTATTGCCCCCTGTTATCAGCCATGTCAGGGGAGAGGATGACTGTAGGACAGAAGAATACAGTCTATTGCCCCCTGTTATCAGCCATTTCAGGGGAGAGGATGACTGTAGGACAGAAGAATACAGTCTATTGCCCCCTGTTATCAGCCATTTCAGGGGAGAGGATGACTGTAAGACAGGAGAATACAGTCTATTTCCCCCTGTTATCAGCCATTTCTGGGGAGAGGATGACTGTAGGACAGGAGAATACAGTCTATTGCCCCCTGTTATCAGCCATTTCAGGGGAGAGGATGACTGTAGGACAGGAGAATACAGTCTATTGCCCCTGTTATCAGCCATTTCAGGGGAGAGGATGACTGTAGGACAGGAGAATACAGTCTATTGCCCCCTGTTATCAGCCATTTCAGGGGAGAGGATGACTGTAGGACAGGAGAATACAGTCTATTGCCCCCTGTTATCAGCCATTTCAGGGGAGAGGATGACTGTAGGACAGGAGAATACAGTCCTATTGCCCCTGTTATCAGCCATTTCAGGGAGAGGATGACTGTAGGACAGGAGAATACAGTCTATTGCTCCCTGTTATCAGCCATTTCAGGGGAGAGGATGACTGTAGGACAGGAGAATACAGTCTATTGTCCCCTGTTATCAGCCATTTCAGGGGAGAGGATGACTGTAGGACAGGAGAATACAGTCTATTGCCCCCTGTTATCAGCCATTTCAGGGAGAGGATGACTGTAGGACAGGAGAATACAGTCTATTGCTCCCCTGTTATCAGCCATTTCAGGGAAGAGGATGACTGTAGGACAGGAGAATACAGTCTATTGCCCCTGTTATCAGCCATTTCAGGGGAGAGGATGACTGTAGGACAGGAGAATTACAGTCTATTGCTCCCTGTTATCAGCCATTTCAGGGGAGAGGATGACTGTAGGACAGGAGAATACAATCTATTGCCCCCTGTTATCAGCCATTTCAGGGGAGAGGATGACTGTAGGACAGGAGAATACAGTCTATTGCCCCCTGTTATCAGCCATTTCTGGGGAGAGGATGACTGTAGGACAGGAGAATACAGTCTATTGCTCCCTGTTATCAGCCATTTCAGCGGAGAGGATGACTGTAGCACAGGAGAATACAGTCTATTACCCCCTGTTATCAGCCATTTCTGGGGAGAGGATGACTGTAGGACAGGAGAATACAGTCTATTGCCCCCTGTTATCAGCCATTTCAGGGGAGAGGATGACGGTAGGACAGGAGAATACAATCTATTGCTCCCTGTTATCAGCCATTTCAGAGGAGAGGATGACTGTAGGACAGGAGAATACAGTCTATTGCCCCCTGTTATCAGCCATTACAGGGGAGAGGATGACTGTAGGACAGGAGAATACAGTCTATTGTCCCCTGTTATCAGCCATTACAGGGGAGAGGATGACTGTAGGACAGGAGAATACAGTCTATTGCCCCCTGTTATCAGCCATTTCAGGGGAGAGGATGACTGTAGGACAGGAGAATACAGTCTATTGCCCCTGTTATCAGCCATTTCAGGAGAGAGGATGACTGTAGGACAGAGAGAATACAGTCTATTGCCCCTGTTATCAGCCATTTCAGGGAGAGGATGACTGTAGGACAGGAGAATACAGTCTATTGCCCCTGTTATCAGCCATTTCAGGGGAGAGGATGACTGTAGGACAGGAGAATACAGTCTATTGCCCCCTGTTATCAGCCATTTCTAGGGAGAGGATGACTGTAGGACAGGAGAATACAGTCTATTGCCCCTGTTATCAGCCATTTCAGGGGAGAGGATGACTGTAGGACAGGAGAATACAGTCTATTGCTCCCTGTTATCAGCCATTTCAGGGGAGAGGATGACTGTAGGACAGGAGAATACAGTCTATTGCCCCCTGTTATCAGCCATTTCAGGGAGAGGATGACTGTAGGACAGGAGAATACAGTCTATTGTCCCCTGTTATCAGCCATTTCAGGGGAGAGGATGACTGTAGGACAGGAGAATACAATCCTATTGCCCCCTGTTATCAGCCATTTCAGGGGGGAGAGGATGACTGTAGGACAGGAGAATACAGTCTATTGCCCCCTGTTATCAGCCATTTCAGGGGAGAGGATGACTGTAGGACAGGAGAATACAGTCTATTGCTCCCTGTTATCAGCCATTTCAGGGGAGAGGATGACTGTAGGACAGGAGAATACAGTCTATTGCCCCTGTTATCAGCCATTTCAGGGGGAGAGGATGACTGTAGGACAGGAGAATACAGTCTATTGTCCCCTGTTATCAGCCATTTCAGGGAGAGGATGACTGTAGGACAGGAGAATACAGTCTATTGCCCCCTGTTATCAGCCATTTCAGGGGAGAGGATGACTGTAGGACAGGAGAATACAGTCTATTGGCCCCTGATATCAGCCATTTCAGGGGAGAGGATGACTGTAGGACAGGAGAATACAGTCTATTGCCCCCTGTTATCAGCCATTTCAGGGGAGAGGATGACTGTAGGACAGGAGAATACAGTCTATTGGCCCCTGTTATCAGCCATTTCAGGGGAGAGGATGACTGTAGGACAGGAGAATACAGTCTATTGCCCCTGTTATCAGCCATTTCAGGGGAGAGGATGACTGTAGGACAGGAGAATACAGTCTATTGCCCCTGTTATCAGCCATTTCAGGGGAGAGGATGACTGTAGGACAGGAGAATACAGTCTATTGGCCCCTGTTATCAGCCATTTCAGGGGAGAGGATGACTGTAGGACAGGAGGAATACAGTCTATTGCCCCTGTTATCAGCCATTTCAGGGGAGAGGATGACTGTAGGACAGGAGAATACAGTCTATTGCCCCTGTTATCAGCCATTTCAGGGGAGAGGATGACTGTAGGACAGGAGAATACAGTCTATTGCCCCCTGTTATCAGCCATTTCAGGGGAGAGGATGACTGTAGGACAGGAGAATACAGTCTATTGCCCCCTGTTATCAGCCATTTCAGGGAGAGGATGACTGTAGGACAGGAGAATACAGTCTATTGCCCCCTGTTATCAGCCATTTCAGGGGAGAGGATGACTGTAGGACAGGAGAACACAGTCTATTGCTCCCTGTTATCAGCCATTTCAGGGGAGAGGATGACTGTAGGACAGGAGAATACAGTCTATTGCCCCCTGTTATCAGCCATTTCAGGGGAGAGGATGACTGTAGGACAGGAGAATACAGTCTATTGCTCCCTGTTATCAGCCATTTCAGGGGAGAGGATGACTGTAGGACAGGAGAATACAGTCTATTGCTCCCTGTTATCAGCCATTTCAGGTGAAAGAATGACTATAGGACAGGAGAATACAGTCTATTGCCCCCTGTTATCAGCCATTTCAGGGGAGAGGATGACTGTAGGACAGGAGAATACAGTCTATTGCCCCCTGTTATCAGCCATTTCAGGGGAGAGGATGACTGTAGGACAGGAGAATACAGTCTATTGCCCCCTGTTATCAGCCATTTCAGGGGAGAGGATGACTGTAGGACAGGAGAATACAGTCTATTGCCCCTGTTATCAGCCATTTCAGGGGAGAGGATGACTGTAGGACAGGAGAATACAATCTATTGCCCCTGTTATCAGCCATTTCAGGGGAGAGGATGACTGTAGGACAGGAGAATACAGTCTATTGCCCCCTGTTATCAGCCATTTCCGGGGAGAGGATGACTGTAGGACAGGAGAATACAATCTATTGCTCCCTGTTATCAGCCATTTCAGGGGAGAGGATGACTGTAGGACAGGAGAATACAGTCTATTGCCCCCTGTTATCAGCCATTTCAGGGGAGAGGATGACTGTAGGACAGGAGAATACAGTCTATTGCCCCCTGTTATCAGCCATTTCAGGGGAGAGGATGACTGTAGGACAGGAGAGTACAGTCTATTGCCCCCTGTTATCAGCCATTTCAGGGGAGAGGATGACTGTAGGACAGGAGAATACAGTCTATTGCCCCCTGTTATCAGCCATTTCAAGCTGGGGAGAGGATGACTGCAGGATAGAAGTATATCAAATGTCACTCTTCCTTTAAGAATCAGCTGCACCACAGGGAGTCTATTATTTTTATGCTGTTTGTTTTTTTATTATTACAGTCTGCAGGCGGGTGGGGGTGATCCACAGATGTTTTCCCTGAGGGGGCTGCGGGTGACCTTGGCTGGTGACGCAGAGACTTCTGCCTCAGCCAGAGATCCGACGAGAAGGTGCACAACCGCTGGACATCGGAGACTGATGATAGTGCAATTACTATATAATTATTCGTTTCTGACACATTAAAAGCATAAAAGACAATTAAACGTTGTCAGAAATATTTTAGCTTTTTTATATTAATGATATCTAAATCTGGAAAAGCTAGGTGACAACCAATAGGGCAATCCAAGATCTTGTCGCCCGTCTCTCCAAGACTGTTGAATGGTTACTTCATCTAGTTTTACATCATTCATACATTTATATGTATCACGATGTGAACATTTTCTCTCACAGCAAAACCTGAAAAACTATCACATGGAAACTGTCAGCAAGCTGCTGATAACTGATCGGTTAGTCTCTATTCAGTATTTGAAAGGGGTTGTCTCATCTTAGACATTGGTGGCATGTCCCTAGGATATGCCACCAATGTCAAATAGGTTTGGGTCCCAACTCTGGGACCCACACTTATCTCCAGAACAGGACCCCCCAGAGGACTGCCCTCCATTCATTTCTATGGGACTGCAGGAAATAACCGAGAGCTGGCTCTGCTATTTCCGCCAGTGCCATAGACATGAATGGAGCAGTGGACGCACAAGCACCGTGCGCTCTCCTTTACTTTCCGAGGCCCGTTCTGGAAATAGAAGGGAGTCTCATAAGTGGGACCCTCACCTATCTGACTGATGAGTCAAAGAACTAAAAAACCATGTCAATCAAGAGCAGCATGTTGACAGTTTCCAGTAGCAACATTTTTTAACCACAGTCCCATGTTACATCTAAAGAATCAGGAGACTGTTGGACTTCTCCTCAGAGGCGGAACCCTTTTTGGGAATGTATCAAGCAATGCCCGCCCCTGCTGTGCCAGGATCAGTGCCCATTTGGTCCCCAGAACTTTTAGAAGAAATGATGAGAATTACTCTGAGTAATCCTTGCTGCTCTTAGGTGTTCTGGGGTCTTTGGAGAGCAAATCTGGGTCCCCACCACAGGCCCTAGGAGTGTAGTATTCTTAAGGGTATCTTAAGGGTTCTCTCAAAACTGGGGTGAGAATCATTGGTGCTCGACTGAACCACAGAGCCTGTGTGCAGCTGCCGATATAGTCCGAATCCCCCCACCTCCCCAGGGGGATGGAAAAAGACCTATATACAGAAGCCCACCATTGAGGCCATATGTATGGGACAAGGCAATCCCCAGCCTGATTCACAAAACAGGGAAAAATCTATAACCCCCCATGAGCCCCTTAATGTCACACTAACCCCCCATTCATGTAAAAAAGGTAAAGAACTAAAGATGTCGGAGCTGAGTTTATTTGGCCCACTGTGTATGCACTGCATTACCAGTACTCAGAGAGTTATCACTGTGTTATCTGTGGTGTTACATAGGACTGCAGGTGACATCTACTGCATAACCTGTCCTCAGAGAGTTATCACTGTGTTATCTGTGGTGTTACATAGGACTGCAGGTGACACCTACTACATTATCTGTACTCAGAGAGTTATCACTGTGTTATCTGTGGTGTTACATAGGACTGCAGGTGACATCTACTATATTATCTGTGCTCAGAGAGTTATCACTGTGTTATCTGTGGTGTTACATAGGACTGCAGGTGACATCTACTACATTATCTGTACTCAGAGAGTTATCACTGTGTTATCTGTGGTGTTACATAGGACTGCAGGTGACATCTACTCACATTATCTGTACTCAGAGAGTTATCACTGTGTTATCTGTGGTGTTACATAGGACTGCAGGTGACATCTACTACATTATCTGTACTCAGAGAGTTATCACTGTGTTATCTGTGGTGTTACATAGGACTGCAGGTGACATCTACTACATTATCTGTACTCAGAGAGTTATCACTGTGTTATCTGTGGTGTTACATAGGACTGCAGGTGACATTACTGCATAACCTGTCCTCAGAGAGTTATCACTGTGTTATCTGTGGTGTTACATAGGACTGCAGGTGACATCTTCTACATTATCTGTACTCAGAGAGTTATCACTGTGTTATCTGGTTATCTGTGGTGTTACATAGGACTGCAGGTGACATCTACTACATTATCTGTACTCAGAGAGCTATCACTGTGTTATCTGTGGTGTTACATAGGACTGCAGGAGACATCTACTACATGATCTGTACTCAGAGAGTTATCACTGTGTTATCTGTGGTGTTATATAGGACTGCAGGAGACATCTACTACATTATCTGTACTCAGAGAGTTATCACTGTGTTATCTGTGGTGTTACATAGGACTGCAGGTGACATCTACTACATGATCTGTACTCAGAGAGCTATCACTGTGTTATCTGTGGTGTTACATAGGACTGCAGGTGACATCTAATATATTATCTGTACTCAGAGAGTTATCACTGTGTTATCTGTGGTGTTACATAGGACTGCAGGAGACATCTGCTACAGTATCTGTACTCAGAGTTATTACTGTGTTATCTGTGGTGTTACATAGGACTGCAGGTGACATCTGCTGCATTATTTGTACTCAGAGAGTTATCACTGTGTTATCTGTGGTGTTACATAGGACTGCAGGTGACATCTACTACATTATCTGTCCTCAGAGAGCTATCACTGTGTTATCTGTGGTGTTACATAGGACTGCAGGTGACATCTACTACATTATCTGTACTCAGAGATTTATCACTGTGTTATCTGTGGTGTTACATAGGACTGCAGGTGACATCTACTACATTATCTGTACTCAGAGAGTTATCACTGTGTTATACTGTGGTGTTACATGGGACTGCAGGTGACATCTACTACATTATTTGTACTCAGAGAGTTATCACTGTGTTATCTGTGGTGTTACATAGGACTGCAGGTGACATCTACTACATTATCTGTACTCAGAGAGATATCACTGTGTTATCTGTGGTGTTACATAGGACTGCAGGTGACATCTACTACATTATCTGTACTCAGAGAGTTATCACTGTGTTATCTGTGGTGTTACATAGGACTGCAGGTGACATCTACTACATTATCTGTACTCGGAGAGTTATCACTATGTTATCTGTGGTGTTACATAGGACTGCAGGTGACATCTAATATATTATCTGTACTCAGATAGCCATCACTGTGTTATCTGTGGTATTACATAGGACTGCAGGTGACATCTACTACATTATCTGTACTCAGAGAGTTATCACTGTGTTATCTGTGGTGTTACATAGGACTGCAGGTGATATTTGCTACATTATCTGTACTCAGAGAGTTAACACTGTGTTATCTGTGGTGTTACATAGGACTGCAGGTGACATCTACTACATTATCTGTACTCAGAGAGTTATCACTGTGTTATCTGTGGTGTTACATAGGACTGCAGGAGACATCTGCTACAGTATCTGTACTCAGAGTTATTACTGTGTTATCTGTGGTGTTACATAGGACTGCAGGTGACATCTGCTGCATTATTTGTACTCAGAGAGTTATCACTGTGTTATCTGTGGTGTTACATAGGACTGCAGGTGACATCTACTACATTATCTGTGCTCAGAGAGCTATCACTGTGTTATCTGTGGTGTTACATAGGACTGCAGGTGACATCTACTACATTATCTGTACTCAGAGATTTATCATTGTGTTATCTGTGGTGTTACATAGGACTGCAGGTGACATTTACTACATTATCTGTACTCAGAGAGTTATCACTGTGTTATATTTTGTGTTACATGGGACTGCAGGTGACATCTACTACATTATTTGTACTCAGAGAGTTATCACTGTGTTATCTGTGGTGTTACATAGGACTGCAGGTGACATCTACTACATTATCTGTACTCAGAGAGTTATCACTGTGTTATCTGTGGTGTTACATAGGACTGCAGGTGACATCTACTACATTATCTGTACTCAGAGAGTTATCACTGTGTTATCTGTGGTGTTACATAGGACTGCAGGTGACATCTACTACATTATCTGTACTCGGAGAGTTATCACTATGTTATCTGTGGTGTTACATAGGACTGCAGGTGACATCTACTACATTATCTGTACTCAGATAGCTATCACTGTGTTATCTGTGGTATTACATAGGACTGCAGGTGACATCTACTACATTATCTGTACTCAGAGAGTTATCACTGTGTTATCTGTTGTGTTACATGGGACTGCAGGTGACATCTACTACATTATCTGTACTCAGAGAGTTATCACTGTGTTATCTGTGGTGTTACATAGGACTGCAGGTGACATCTACTACATTATCTGTACTCAGAGAGTTATCACTGTGTTATCTGTGGTGTTACATAGGACTGCAGGTGACATCTACTACATTATCTGTACTCGGAGAGTTATCACTATGTTATCTGTGGTGTTACATAGGACTGCAGGTGACATCTAATATATTATCTGTACTCAGATAGCCATCACTGTGTTATCTGTGGTATTACATAGGACTGCAGGTGACATCTACTACATTGTCTATACTCAGAGAGTTATCACTATGTTATCTGTGGTGTTACATAGGACTGCAGATGACATCTAATATATTATCTGTACTCAGATAGCCATCACTCTGTTATCTGTGGCGTTACATAGGACTGCAGGTGACATCTACTACATTGTCTATACTCAGAGAGTTATCACTGTGTTATCTGTGGTGTTACATAGGAGTGCAGGTGATATTTGCTACATTATCTGTACTCAGAGAGTTATAACTGTGTTATCTGTGGTGTTACATAGGACTGCAGGTGACATCTACTACATTATCTGTACTCAGAGAGTTATCACTGTGTTATCTGTGGTGTTACATAGGACTGCAGGTGACATCTACTACATTATCTGTACTCAGAGAGTTATCACTGTGTTATCTGTGGTGTTACGTAGGACTGCAGGTGACATCTATTACTTTATCTGTTCTCAGAGAGATATCACTGTGTTATCTGTGGTGTTACATAGGACTGCAGGTGACATCTACTACATTATCTGTACTCAGAGAGATATCACTGTGTTATCTGTGGTGTTACATAGGACTGCTGGTGACATCTACTACATTATTTGTATACTATGTTATCTGCAGTGTTACATAGGACTGCAGGTGACATCTGCTGTACATTCATTATAGTGCACACAGAAAACTGACATATGACAAGTTGAGCTCTGCTACATCTGTAAGTAGTTCTCCAAACTAAAGTTGAAAACACTGAATAGGTTTCTATAACTCCATCTTTGATGTGTCTTATGTAATGACATACAATGTATCAGTGATGGGTGGCAGGCTGTGTACATGGCTACAGAATACGTCAGCACCACATAAATAATGACTAAGAAATCATAAGAAATATCAGTTATGACATATCACATTCTGATACATATGGTGACCCGGTGCTGAAGACTGGTGGCAGTACATACCTGGGAGCTGTCCGGCTGTCTGATGTGCAGGGTCTGCAGACAGTCCTGAGATGCTCAGATATATATGCAGGGCCTCCTATGCAGGATCCTGAGTCATCAGCAAGGAATGTACCACCAGCAGCAAACAGTCTGCAGAGCTTTCTGGAAGAGAGTCTGAGCTCACAGCCGCAGTACAGCCAGGCGGCCACCAGAGGGCGCTCTAGAGACTGTACAAAACACCATTGTAATGTAATGTATCCTATGGCTGCAGCAGCACCAGAACGCCACTAGATGGCAGACAGGAGAAAGTCATTTTTATGCATCACTTCTCAGAAAAGGTCTTGAGAAACCTTTTATTTGTGTTGTAGTCACGTGGGTGAGGGCTGCAGGATTAGAATAAGTGTGCAAAAACATGAGCGGTAACTAAATGTCACAGCCGCGTTCTAAATTTCAACATTTTATGTGGATTGAGCAATGGATGACTCGCTTCTGCTCCGTCTAAAACAAAGAAACATGAATTAAGTCCCTGAAAGCTTTGATTCTGGGCATTTTGTTTCAAGACAATTCTGCTGGTTATTATTGGAAACTGTCAGCAAGCATGTTTATAGAGATGTGATTGTCATTGTATTGTATGATTATACAATGGCTCCCGTAAGTAAAGCACCAGAGCATGCTTTATGCAGACACTGAACAAGCAGAGAGAATGCTGGGAACTTTCAGACCTGGGGTATAATAAAGGATCTCAGGAGGAGGATGCCCCTTAAGGTCCAGGATTAAAATATGGCTCCCGATCAGAAGCCTGACTGGGCACTATAGGAGGCAAAATATTGCCGATCATGGACATTTGGACATTTAACCCCTCAGATGCTGTGGTCAATTGTGGGCATGGCATCTGAGAGATGAGGACAGGAGCGTTGTGGTCCCGGGGCCCAAACCTCTCCCATAGACTGCAATGGTAATGTTTTGCAGTCTATGGGAGAAGTGATCAGATAATAGCATTTCAATCCCTTCCCTACTGCCCCACGTAAAAATTTGTCGGTGGTTAGGTATTTAAAAATGGCGTCCACTTGCGAGCAGAGCGGGCGCCTTAGCCGCCGGGTGCCTGCTGTTTCATACAGCAGGCACCCGCTGCTAATGTCCATGACCGGAGGTAATTAGAAACATAGTAAATTCCTCATAGACCCCAATGTTAATGCATCCAATGGTTGCTATAATGTAAAAAAAATATATATAAAAAATTAAAATCACCCCCTTTCCCCAAAATGAAAAAAAAACATAAAAAAATATACATATCACATATTTATCCCATATGAAAAACGAGTGAAATGGAAAGAAAGTCAAAATGGTCGATTCGCAGTTTTTTGGTCACTTCTCCCACAAAATAAAAGTGATCAAAAAGCCATGCACCCCAAAATGGCATAATTGAAAAGTAAAGATCGCACAGAAGATGAGCCCTCGCACAGAATATGGCAACTGACAGAAAAAAATTATTTTTAATGGCCATTTTTTTAACCCTTTGTGCGCCCATTTTCTGGCCGTACCATGTTTTCAACAGTGTTTTGCATCCGGGTGAATTTCAATGGATTATCCAAACCCCTACAGTAGATAATGTCCTCCATAGCGGCCCCATTTTTTTTTTTTCTTTTTTTTTACTGCCCACAAACATAAAAAATACTCACCCACTTGCACGTGCAGGGACATTTGCTCCTCCCTGGAGGCAGCAGGACCTGACGCTCAGAGCCTGATCAGGTGACGTCATTATGCAGGGAGCGCAGGTCCTGCTTCCTCTAGTGAGCAGTGAGTGTCACCGGGCAAGTGGTTGAGGTGAGTATTATTATTTTTTTTAACCCGTGAAATGACAGTTTTAACAGCCGTTCCACAGGTGCACTCCCATCTAAACGGCTGTTAAAACAGTCCCATTGATTTCACAGACAGAAATACGGCATGTCCTACTTTCTGACGGCCGCTATTCTTTGGCCGGTAAGGAAATGGCCGCGTGACCAGCCTCATAGGCTTTAGTTGGTTATAAAAATGGCCGGGTGACAACTGTTACTTAAACTGCCCTCACACCGCCATTTTTTATGTTCAATTGCATATAGGCTAAAGAACATTGCTCCCCTTCTTTTAGCTCCTTCAAAATACAGTCCCATGTAAACAACATCACCCTCTCCCCCAGACACCTCTAAAACACAGTCCCATGTACATAACATCACTCCTCTGCCTTAATCCACCTCTAAAACACAGTCCCATGTAAACAACATCACTCCCTCCCCCAGCCACCTCTAAAACACAGTCCCATGTAAATAACATCACTCCCTCCCCCAGCCACCTCCAATATACACTCTCATGTACATAACATCACTCCCTCCCCCATCCTCCTCTAAAACACAGTCCCATGTAAATAACATCACTGCCTCCCCCATTCACCTCTAAAACACAGTCCCATGTAAATAACATTGCTCCCCCCAGCCCCTCCAATATACAGTCTCATGTACATAACATCACTCCCCTGCCTTCAGCCTCCTCTAAAACACAGTCCCATGTAAATAACATCACTCCCTCCCCCATTCACCTCTAAAACACAGTCCCATGTAAATAACATTGCTCCCCTCCCAGCCACCTCCAATATACACTCTCATGTACATAACATCACTCCCTCCCCCAGCCACCTCTAAAACACAGTCCCATGTAAATAACATCACTCCCTCTCCAGCCACCTCTAAAACACAGTCCCATGTAAATAACATCACTCCCTCCCCCAGCCACCTCTAAAACACAGTCCTATGTAAATAACATCACTCCCTCCCCCAGCCACCTCTAAAACACAGTCCTATGTAAATAACATCACTCCCTCACCCAGCCACCTCCAATATACAGTCTCATGTTCATAACATCACTTGCTATCATCTATATTGTGAGAAACAACATTGCGAAGTGGAGGACCCCACAGCCTTTATCCCCTCCATGAAGTAAAGCAACACAGACAGTGGCAGACCCTATTGCCTTCCTTCTCTCTCTTCTTTTTCTTACTTATGCTCTTTCATTTTTTCTCTCCTGTGTTTTCTCTTGCTCTCTTTTTTGCCTTCAGCCTGGCCCTTTCATGTCTTACCTTCTGCCTCTTACAAATAACCTACACTAAGTAAAACCACCAGGGGTGGCGGAGGACCCCATAGCCTTCCTTTTCTCTTTCTCGTATCTGTATTTTATTTTCTCTCTCTTATTTCTCATTTTTCCTTTACTTCATGACCTATATCAAGTAACATAACCAGAGGTGGTGGAGGGCCCCATACTATTCATCCTCATACTATTACTATTTCTATCTCCTTTCTCATTTCTCTCTCACCCTCTTTTTTCACCTTTCCATGATTACTCTCATCTCCAGCCTCTAACTTATGACCTATATAAAGCAAATGAACCAAGGGTTGAAGAGGACCCCATAGACATTCCTTTATTTCTCTTATCTCTTCTCTCTCTTGTCTCTTTCATTTTCCTCTTGCTTTCTCTCCTCTTAGCCTTTACTTCCTGACCTATATCAAGTAACATAACCAGAGGTGTCGGAGGACCCCATAGCCTTCCCTTTCTCTTTCTCATATCTGTATTTTATTTTCTCTCTCTTCTTTCTCATTTTTCCTTTACTTCATGACCTATATCAAGTAACATAACCAGAGGTGTCGGAGGACCCCTTAGCTTCCCCTTTTTTCTTTCTCATATCTGTATTTCTCATTTTTTTCTCTTTTTTTCTTCATCTCTTTTCCCTTCTCTTAATTACTTTCACTATTAGCCTCTACTTTATGAGCTCCAATAAATTAACATAGCCAGGGGTGGTGGGGGACCCCATAGCCTTCCCTTTTGTCGATAGCTGGGTAAGTAGAAATCATCCATATTCTCAGTGATGCTTATACCTTACATTATTATAGTCATGTTATGTGTAATTTTTGGCTTATTTATAGAAGCTAGCAAAAACCTTTTAGCAAAAACATATCAATCTTCTCCCAATTTCCGGGTATCTCTTGAACAGCAGATCTGCGTGTATTCAGTGCACTGGCTCTAGAGGTGTATATTTCTCCAGGGGCAGGGAGCAGGGTCATAAACGGTGTGGAGGTGGTAATCACACTGGAACTCTAGGGCCAGATGCCCCTCTGCTACCTAAAAAGACACCAGAACCATAAATGATAGATGGCAGGTGGGGCCTGTTAAAGATTTTGCATTAGGGCCCTAAAGCTTCTATTTACACTTTACTCTGCCAAGGTGCTGTCAAGTACTTGTTCATTCCAGAACCAGGCACATTGACACCGTGCCTGGCCAATCAGAATTAAAGGCTTGTGTTTAAAGGAGCTTTCTGGGAGTATAATATTGGTCACCTACACTCAGAATAGGTCATCAGTATGAGATCGTCTCCCAGCACCCCGCCAATCAGCTGTTTGAGGAGGCTGAAGCTTTTTCCTCTTCCTAGGCCAGTGACATAACATTCCTCAGTCATGTGGCCTATGTGAAGCTTTGTCCCATTCAAGTGGATAGGCTTGGGCTGCAATACCAAGCCCTGCCACTCTCCAATGGATGGTGCTGTGCTTGGTAAGCTGTGAGGAGGCCGCAGAGCTCATCCCTTTCCAATATCTCAGGTCTGATATTGATGACCTACCCCAAGGACAGACGATCAGTACTGTACCGCGGAAAGCCCCTTTAATTTGGCAAGGCTTGTATTTTCCTGTTACTTGCTGCATGTTGTTTGACAGCTCATCAGCTTCATCACCTCTGCACCACATATTCACCTCTGCCACATCGGTGTTAGTAAACCCTCTGACTCATCTGGCTACCATCTTGAACTACCTGCTACAGTACCGCACACTCAGCACTGCTACATCACCAGTACTAAACTATCATAAACAGCAGAAAGGACTTGAGAAGGAGAAAGCTTGATGACAATGAGGAACGCCAGCTTTTCATCACTTCCAGAACTCATCCAACATCTGCATAATGAGCTGGTATTTGGCCCCGAGCCAGTCCAAAAATAAAAAGAGGAACTCGATTAATAGCCGGCAGCCGCAGTTGCGTCACATGGAGCGGCCGCTTCCCCGCTGACATTTGGCCATCAGCTGTCTGCATGGATCTAGTCACTCATTTATATTTAACGAGGCGCTGACCTCCATGAACTTCCCCGATCAATGGTAACCTCAGGCCGAGCTGAGACCTGCAAACGTACTGCAAGGATTACCAGTCACATACAGACTTCCCAGAGGCTATCTGCGTGATATATACCGGGCATTGCATAATTATTCAACACCCCCAGGAAGTCAACAGGTTACCCTCTATGAATTACAAATGACACTCAGATGGTTGAATGCTGTATATTTATTGTCAGCAGATTTTTGTAATTAAAAGTGGAGAGTCCTACGGTCCTTGCATAAGTATTCAACACCAGGCCTCTGCTTGGTAGAAGCATATTCGGCTTCAGTAATAGCTTTCATTCCCTTAAGCTACATTTCTAGCAGCTCTTGGACACTGCCCAGGGGTCATTTTGCTGTAAGGTAGATTTGCTTCAGATTAACTGGATGGCAGATCCTGGATTTGACTGAGATCTCGAATGCGACTCGACCACCTCAGCAGCGTTGCTCCGGCCGTGTGATGAAAGATGCTGCAGAATGATGGCTTGCTTGCAGTATTTCTCTCACCATTCGTATGTCCTTCAGTTTTATGTGGCTTCCTAGCAGTGCAGTTTCTAGGTAAAATTTCTCTCAGGGCAAGTGTCAAAAAACTCCCCCCCGCCCCCATCAAAACTGCAGGCTACATGAAAGATAATTTTTATTATGCCTCCAACAGATAATACCCCTGATAATACTAGTACCACACAGAGCCCCCCATATAAAATACCCCTTCTTTGTGGCCTCAGTAAATGTCCCCATAGATGCCCCCAATAATGTGCCAGTAACAAGTGCCCCCCATAGAAGCCCCCAATCATGTGCTAGTGAAACGTGCCTCTCCAATCTTCCCCCTCCCCGATGTGCCAGTAATAAGTGTCACTCCCCCCTCCATCATGTGCCAGTCTCCTCTCTGCAACCCCCCACCATCATGTGCCAGTCTCCTCTCTGCACCCCCCACCAGGCCACCATCATGTGCCAGTCTCCTCTCTGCCCCCACCAGGCCACCAGTCATGTGCCAGTCTCCTCTCTGCCCCCACCATCATGTGCCACATCTCATGCTGCCAGTCCTCATCTGGCTCTCCCACTCAGGCCACCATCATGTGCCAGTCTCCTCTCTGCCCCCCACCATCATGTGCCAGTCCTCTCTGCCCCCACCATCATGTGCCAGTCTCCTCTCTGCCCCCCCACCATGTGCCAGTCTCTCTCTGCCCCCACCATCATGTGCCAGTCTCCTCTCTGCCCCCCACCAGGCCACCATCATGTGCCAGTCTCCTCTCTGCCCCCACCAGGCCACAATCATGTGCCAGTCTCCTCTCTGCCCCCACCAGGCCACCATCATGTGCCAGTCTCCTCTCTGCCCCCCACTCAGGCCACCATCATGTGCCAGTCTCCTCTCTGCACCCCCCACCATTATGTGCCAGTCTCCTCTCTGCACCCCACCAGGCCACAATCATGTGCCAGTCTCCTCTCTGCCCTCCCACCACCATGTGCCAGTCTCCTCTCTGCCCTCCCACCATCATGTGCCAGTCTCCTCTCTGCCCTCCCACCATCATGTGCCAGTCTCCTCTCTGCAAACTGGGGGACCTCACATGGAGTGGCCTGCACTTTCTTCAGACCTGAATCCCATTGCAAACCTATGGGATCAGCTGAGTCGCTATGTAGCGGATCATAACTCTGTACCTCAGAACCTCAATGACCTGAGGGCCGTCCTTCAAGAAGAGTGGGATGCCATGCCTCAGCAGACAATAAGGGTACGTTCACACGACGACAATTTTCGCGCGACAAAAAGTCGCGCGACAAATAGGGCACAACTTCACTGCAACATTTGTCGCGCGACAGTTTCGTCGCACTATTGTCGCAGCGACAATTTTTATAATGGGAGTCTATGGTGTCGCATTGCGACATGCGACATGCTGCGACTGCGACGCGACAGTCGCAGAAAACCCATCTTGAATGGATTTTCTCCGACTTTCATGTCGCAGTCGCAGCATGTCGCATGTCGCACTGCGACACCATAGACTCCCATTATAAAAATTGTCGCGCGACAATAGTGCGACTTTTTTGTCGCGCGACAATTGTCGTCGTGTAAACGTAGCCTAAGTCGACTTGTGAACAGCAGGAGGCATCGTTGTCAGGCTGTAATTGATGTTCATGGCCCCGTGACAAGTTCCTGAGACCCTGACATTTTGTGGCGGTATACCCAGCACTGGTGTCGGCATTTGTTTCATTAAATTGTTTGAGATGAGGAAAATCACCATTGCTGCTTCTACGTAAATGTCCGACTTTCAGGATATAATATCACTGGAGTGGGAACTTTTTACGTTTTCCTAACTTTTTGTGAGTAGTGTATATGTTAGAGCAGATCTTAAAGGGGTCCTCTCACTTTAGTGAGTGGCATTTATCATGTAGAGAAAGTTAAGACAAGGCACTTACTAATGTATTGTGATTGTCCATTTTGCTTCCTTTGTTGGCTGGATTCATTTTTCCATCACATTATTCACTGCTCGTTTCCATGGTTACAGACCACCCTGTAATCCATCAGTGATGGTCGTGCTTGCACACTATAGGAAAAAGCACCAGCCTATGTGCACTTTCATGGTCCCGGCCACCAGAGAGGCTGATGCTTTTTCCTATATTGTGCAAGCACGGCCACCACTGATGGATTGCAGGGTGGTCTGTAACCATGGAAACGAGCAGTGCATAATGTGATAGAAAAATGAATCCAGCCAGCAAAGGAAGCAACATGGACAATCACAATACATTAGTAAGTGCCTTGTATTAACTTTCTCTACATGATAAATGCCACTTACTAAAGTGAGACAACCCCTTTAAAGCAGATAGTGATCTTGGTGTAGCAGAGCTGAAGGACCAATGTAGAGTAGCCTTAAAGCAAATGTAGCAGAGCTGGGACCTGGTGTAGTAAAATTGGAGGCCTAATGTAGCAGAGCTGGAAGGTTTCATATAGCAGAGTTGGTTACCTGTATAGCAAAGATGTTGGTCCAATCTAGCAGAGATGGGTCCCATATTGCACAGCCGACCTGAAGGCTGATGTAGCAGAGTTGAACTGAAGAGTAGAGCAGCAGAGCTGACTGTCCCTTGTGCAGAGAGCCCGAATAATAGTAACTAACCTGAATAATGAAGTGGTTGAATGCCACTGAGCTAGCTTTGAATAACCCAGACTCATAATATCATAAGTGCACGCCCATTGACGCACAGGAAAAGATACTGAACCGGCCAGATGTAGGGAGTAAGGCAGTGTAAGGTGCTGGATCGGGCACAGGTAAAAATGTACCAGCTTAAAGGCTATGGACACAATCAAGGGTATTTTTTAATGATTGGATTTTACTCATTTTGGGCTAAAAGTCATTTTTTCATTTGGTCTTTATTAAAAATGTTCAGCCGTTTCTGAGGTACAAGGGTTAAAAATCAGCCCGTTTGCAAGCGGTCACAGTCTGTTTTCTTTGAATCCCTTCATCTGATAGCTCATGTGTAGCTCTTATCTGTAATCTCCTGACCTCATAAACACTTATTTAAGTCAATTTTTATTAGTTTCATAAGAATTGAACTATCATGAGTGTCTATGAGGTCAGGAGATGATGGGAGTCAAAGACATCAGACTGTGACAACTTGCAAACAGACTGATTTTTAACCCCTGTAACTCAGAAACGGTTGAACATTTTTAATAAAGACCAATTCAAAAACATGTTTAGCCCACAACGAGTAAAATGCAATAATAAAGTAATTGCCCCAAAGGTTGCTCAGGATTTTACAAGCAATTGCCTATCCTCAAGTTAAGCCATCACTATCTGATCTGCCGGGTTTCGACATCCATCAGCTGTTCAGCAGTAGCTCTGGCACCTAAACTACGCAGCTTCATCCACTGTTCCTACTGAAGTGAATGGCAGTGGTTGGAGCCATGTCAATGTCAGAACACACGGAAATAGCTGAGATGCCGGTTGTTGGTCCCCCACCTAACAGATAGTGATGGCCTATCCTGAAGAATATGCTGGACAACTCCCTTGATAACTGCCCCACACTCTCAAAGTCATGAGCAAATGAAATGGAGGCCAAGATCATGGCTTTCCTTCAGTTCCAGGTCCTGATGAACCAGATAAAACTTTAGTTCTCCAAGTTCTGAAACATGCTGATAAAACCTGTGTCTTACTTGTTATGTTTGTGCTTCTCTGGCATGAAATGCGGAGCTGCAATATTTCTTTTTACAAAAAGTACTGACTGTATTCTGCTGCAGCCAATGGTCCAATGGCACCAGAATCACAATGGTATCCTACATCAGTCTCAGATACAATGAACCAGAAGCATGCTACCACTGGAAGGACAATCAGCATGCATGCTGCACCTGCTCTCCCTGGATTTTGTGTGGCTGTCATGGCCCATAACAGGTAGGAACTAGTGTTAGGGACCACTCATAGAGGCGACCTTGACGTGGCTAGTGGCTTATTGCGCTTTGGCCAAAATGTACACTAATGCCTCATTCAACATCCACCATGGAGGCAGGGCAGAGTGCTGGTTGCAGAGTGCCATTGCATTTTTGTTTTTACAATCTAAATTAAGACTTAACTTTAAAAAATTGAGCATAGTGAAGGTGATAAATCAGTTCCCAGTGCTCGAAGATGCAAAACGATGCGATCTTACCCAGTCCGTTTATTCCAGAAGACAGAGGATCAGGGTGGGATTACAAAGACTGCCCCTAATTGTCCCTATAACCCGGATCTACTCTGGTTGTCCCGATGGGCTGTGACTGCCCTTAGGTCCCCAGGAATTTTCCGACCAACGGCCTACAGTAGAACCCCATGCCTAATGCTGAGGATAAAGATTTGTACTATCTACTTGTTTAGGTATAAAGTAGAAGTGGGCCTGCAAGGCAGTTGTATCACATGGGTCCCAATGTTTGTTTCTTTTAAATCTTAACCATACTTGGCCACCAGATGGCACTAGAGACCTATTTTTTAATGTCAGGTCCACATTCTCGATATTATCTAAGATTTTACTTTTTATTGGAACAAAACAGAGTTCACTAAACATGTTTTGTCCGACACTGCTGGGATAAGCATCTATCTTCAGAACGGGGCTCTGTTTGCCTACTGCAATGAGAGAGGTGGTCACCTATGTTCTTGAAATAGATGCGGGTCTTATAATTGGATATTCCCCCAAAAAATTTGGGACAGGAATCCCCCTTTAAGTGTAGGAAAGATGGAATAGATCTTATACAGATGTAGCAGTGCAGAATGTGTCATTCAGATGGGGGAGTTACTCCATCCCAACAGTAATATCAATGATCAAACTTTAACTTCATATTTTAGCAGCAAAGATTTTTCCCATAGTGGAAACAGCCACAACTACATGATGTTAATCTAGTTTGGGCCACTTGGGATCATATGATTCATGTTCCTCGGTTCTTCAGGCTTTGTCTTTATGATTCCTGTAGATTTCTCTACCGATTGTTTGCTGGTTCTCCTCTTCAACCTTCATCTCATCGGAGTGAAGTTCCTTGGGTTTCTTCCCACCATAGGAGCTGATTCTAAGGGCCACCCTCCAACTATACAGAACATGTCTACACACAGAAATTGTGACCACTAAGGTCCAATAGGTTCTTTGTGACTCATCCTTAAAGACATCGCTCCAAAAGGATTGTCTTCTACTGGATATTTGTGGCCTAATAATGAGTCAGAGCCCTGAAGATGCTCGGTGAAACAGTCAAACCCTTACTGATCATTCTATTCTTAGAAAAAGATAAGATGTCTAGTTTTTTTTTAGGTTTGCATCTGAAAGTGGACTTAGTGGTCTGGTAAGGGGCCTGGTCTTGGGTCTGATTTAGGGACATGATTGGCGCATAATCAATTTTGCATTCCCAGTCTAGGAGCTAAATTTAAAGGGGTTGTCCCACCTCTGGGACCAGCACCTATCTCCAGATAGGGACCCTCAAAGTGAACAGAGAGCAGCAATTCATTTCTATGGGACTGTCAAAAATAGCCAAGCGTTGGCTCAGCTATCTCCGATTTTCCAATAGAAGTGAATGTGCTGTGTGCGCTTTTGCAAAGTGTGTTCTCCATTCATTTCTATGGCACTTCCGAAAATGGCTAAGTGCATTTGCTTAGCTTTGGTTTTGGAACTCCCATAGAATTTAACGAAGAGCACACTGTGCACAGGGGAGCACCCAGAAAATTTGCAAAGGGGGGAACCGAGGTTAAAAAAAAAATGTGGCGTGCTTATTGCGCTGTGCAAAATTGTTGGCCCTGCCCATTGTTATAAGCCACTCCTACATTTAATAAGCCACTCCCAACAAACACTGTACGGCTGAAATTACATTGTTCAAGATGATGGTAAGACTCTGACCCTCACCCTACATAGACACACGGTACTCCATACTCCAGGCCCCGACATTAAGCTACTGTCCACAAACTCTTCTTCTTCCCTCCCAGTGACAGAAATCACCACCCAGTTCTGTTTCACACACTGCCCACCGCGTGGCTCCGTGGCAGGAGCTGTTGGAGCTTCACTTCTTCCCTTCTAGTCCTGAAGGCGCCAAAAGAGGAGTGGAGGAGGAGCTGCGCGAGATTTAATGTGTGTACATCTGGGTGGAGGAGCACAGCTCTACACATCATACAGAGGGGGGGGCGTGTCCTGGCTGCACTGCATGCTTCGCATTATACAATAGACAACAGCAGGCTACAGCCAGGAAGCACCTCTCCTCTCTCCGCGGATCCTGCTCGCGGCCTGTGGTTCCCCTCACCATCCCCTGCCCCCTTTTCAGCCACCACCATGCTTATAGCTGTCCAGCTCTGAATTCTCCTTCTGCAAATGTCAGGGGAAGAGCCGGAGCATCTCCTCTCCTACATAGCGCCACATACCTCTTACATCCAGTGATGTCGCCTTTCATGTAGACATGCTCTTTCCTAATCTTCCCCATTCAGACCAGACCGCCATAATGATTTTTAAGCCATCTCCCGTCTCTTCTGAACACCCTTTCCTGCCACCCCCAATAACATGCCCGCAGTGCTCTCCAATACTATACTACTGTCTCCCTGAAAATACTAGTACCACACAGATAGTGTCCCTCGACAATTATTGGCACACAGTGCTTTAAAAAAAATAACTGTGCCCAGTAAATAGTATCCCTGATACTAATAGTATAAACATAATGTCCCCCAAAAATAATTGTGCTAAGCTGATACTGTGCCAGGGTGCCCACCAAAGTAACAGTGCGCCCCAAAATCCCACCAATAGAAATAATTCTCTGCCAGAGCACACTTCATAGTAATAATGCCCCCATAGTGCCCATACTAGTAATCATGTTCCCCATACCCCCCAGTAGTAGTAAAGCTCTCCATAATGTCCCCTAGTAGTTGTAATTTTCCTTATAATATGACAGTACAAGAAACACCCCCTCTTAGTGCTCGCAGTTGGGCTAATGTCCCCATAATGTCTAACATACCCCTATATAGTGCCCCAGTAAATGCCTCCTTTGTGCTCCTCTCCCCCTTCCCCATAGGGCCCCCATAATATGCCAGTAAGAAAAAAAGGTCCCTCCATAGTGCTCTCAGCAGATGCCCCTATAGTGCTCCTCTCCCCAATAATGTGCCAGTGAAAAAAGGCCCCTACTTTCTTCCCCCAGCAGATCCCCCTAATGTGCCAGTAAAAAAAATACCCCTTAGTGCCACCAGATGCCCCCATAATGTGCCAGTAAAAAGTGCCCCTTCTTAGTGCCACCAGATGCCCCCAAAATGCTCCTCTCCCTCCCTTATGCCCCCATAGTGCCCCCATAATATGCCAGTAAAAATATACCCCTTTAGTGCCACCAGATGCGAGCATAGTGTCCCCATAATGTGCCAGTAAAAAATGCCCCCTTCGTGCAACCAGATGCCATAGTGCCCCCTATAATGTGCCAGTAAAAAAATTCCCCTTTAGAGCCACCAGATGCCCCCATAGTGCTCCTCTCCCCCATAGTGCCGCCCCATAATGTGCCAGTACGAAATGCCCTCAGATGCCTCCATAGTGCTCTTCCCCCCCATAGTGCCCCACATAATGTGCCATTGCCCCCAGATGCCCCTCCTCCCATAATGTGACAGTAAGACATGCCCCAGATGCCCCCATAGTGCCCTACTCTCCAAATGGACCAGTAAGAAATGCCCCCATATGCCCCCATAGTGCTCCTCTCCCCCATCGTACCCCGCATAATGTGCCAGTAACAAATGTCCCCAGGTGCCCCCATAGTGCTCCTCTCCCCATAGTGTCCCCGTGTTATGTGCCAGTAAGAAATGCCCCATAGTGCTCCCCCCCCCCCAAATGGGCTAGTAAGAAACATTCCCAGATGCCCCCCCACCCAAATGGGCCAGTATGAAATGCCCCTTTAGTGCCACCAGGTGCCCCCTATAATGTGCCATTAAAAAATAGAAAAAATGCCCCTTTAGAGCCCCAGATGCCCCCATAGTGCCCCTCATAAGGTGCAAATTGGCCCGTAAGAAATGCCCCCAGATAACCCCATAGTGCTCCTCTCCCGTAGAGCCCCCGCATAATTTGCCAGTAAGAAATGCCCCCAGATACCCCCCCCATAATGTGCCAGTAAGACGTGCCCTCCTCCCCAAATGGGCCAGTAAGAAATGCCCCAGATAACCCCATAGTGCTCCTCTCCCCGTAGAGCCCCCCATAATTTACCAGTAAGAAATGCCCTCAGATGCCCCCATAGTGTCCCCCCCCAAATGGGCCAGTAAGAAATGCCCTTTCAGAGCCATCAGGTGCCCCCTATAATGTGCCAGTAAAAAAAATATGCCCCTAGATGCCCCATGGTTCTTCTTTCCAATATTGTGCAATCTATTAAAAAAAAAAAAAACAACCACTAACACTTACCTGTATGCGTCTGTCAGCGGGCGATGCAGGCCTCTTCCGGCCTGTGTCCCACGCTGTATGCTGCCTGGCTTAGGTGGCACGATGATAATGATGTCATTGCACCGCCTCAGCCGGCCTCTGATAGGCTGTAGGCACTAGTGAAGACTGGGGAAGGGAGATTTCTCTCCCTGTCCTACCGCTGCAGTTATCTGTATCGCCGTCCTGAGGACAAGGATACAGATGAATATAAATGAGTGCTTCCACAATGGAAGCGCTCATCTCCTACTGCCCGCTGCCACTTAGATCCAGGGCGGCACCGCCTGTGGTGATCGGCGGTGCGGCCCTGAGTGATAAAAAAAAAAAAAATGAATGGTTCTAGGGGGGTCCAGACCTGTTGGAACCCCCTGTCGGTGCACCCTTAACTGTGCATGCACACTTTTGGCATATCCTAGCCTGGTCTGGAATCTGAATTAAGGGTTTGGTCTGGAGTCTGAATTCATTAAGGAGCCTGATTTTGCTTTAGGTTCTTGTCTGGGATTTGACATCTCTCCTGCCCATCTCACATTTTCTACTTATGTGGCTAATGTGGTACAGAGCCATTTCCTGCCCAGATTCTTTTTTCCCTGTTTCCTTTGATAAAGATCTGCAGAAAAGTCCTCAGCTTTGACCAATTCAATATTTGGTATCCATCACATTTGAAGATATCCTTCAGCTCGTCCATCTTGACTTCGGCATCCTTTACTTCATCTAAATAAGCAAAAACCGTCTTCTCCATCTCCCTCTCTCTCTATCTTCTGTCTCCTTCCTGCTGTCCAACAATGGTGCCCATTACAGTGCCCATAGATCGTGTCGCCCACAGACCGTGAATAGCTTATATCAAGGATTTGTTATAAAGATCTACATCAGACCTGTATTCTCTGTCCTGCATGTCTCTTATGTCAGGCTTCACTGCCGCTTTGGCATTCTATTCATGAACCAGGAAGATTAGGACAAACAGAGTTCTATGTTGTTAGA
Organism: Bufotes viridis; assembly: GCA_033119425.1. NCBI lineage: Eukaryota > Metazoa > Chordata > Amphibia > Anura > Bufonidae > Bufotes > Bufotes viridis. The sequence continues at coordinate 10,847,315 of CM065592.1, read as the reverse complement.
GAAAGGCTGCATGGATTTACATGAATGTACATGCTGTGCTGAAAAAACAGCCTAGAAGTCAGAGTATCGGTTCTGTATCTGCGATCTACAGAGACCCTTGGGACAGATGTTAAGTTTGCAGGACGCCGCTAATGATTAATGCGCTGTATAAGCCTTACACAAATGCCTGCAAGTCCTGAGCCAAAGGGAAGGTCAGTTCACATTTGTTTTTAAGTCTCCAGACAGGAAACGGAAAGCCCTTGAACCCCCGATGACCCTCAAAATGTTGTTCTGATTTTCAGAATCTTTTTTATTTCCAAATATCTGAGTGATAAATGAAGACGGCGACGGCGGTGCAGGAAAGTGGATTCAGCTGGATTAAAGGGAAGGTCAGATGATTCCTCAAAATATTGTGCAATCCTTTAATAAATGGGCCACTTAACCCTTAATCTACAACGATCTAATGTGCCAGTTAAGTTGCAGACAGTTTTGCTTCTGATTTTGCACCCCCTGTCCACTTTGCCTTGTTCCCCCTTTTCATAAACTGGGATCCCCATTGATTAGTTGTAACTGGCAGTGCAAGTGTGTGAAGAACAGCAGTACAACCACTGATGGCATGTGCTATGCCTAGTGCAGGGCCATAAGGGTGGAGCATGGCACCAACAATCCCAGTGTCTTGCTCCACCCCCTCAGCCATAACAAAGTTATCAGTTTTGTCTGGAATGTTTCTTTACTCCCTAAACATGCCCTAGTAGGACATATGCAATGGGCTTGCCGACAACCTCTTTCCATGGATAGTAGCTACTGTATGTTGAGGTTCCAGAGAAGGTATCCTTAGAGCAACCGATATGTGATGCTGGTGGTCTGTGCCCACCAATATCTACCTGCCACCGTCTGGCATGGCTGCCGGAATGCTTACCCCATCTCGCACTTCATTTCTTCAAAGTTGCATGCCCATCAGCGTCCCTTGTTCCTTCCCGGAGGGCACGAATATCCGAGTAGCACTGCCCTGTCCACTCCGTGCCAGCTGCAACTTGCACTTTCTGCCTGCAGTGATTCAGCCCGGTTGTAAGGCTCACACTTCCTGTGGCTTTTAAAGGGTCAATGAACACACACGCTGTAATCTGTCCAGTTTATGGATAGCCTTCCTAGGGTATATAAGTCTGCTTACCCATGGGAGAGTGCCTGAGCAACAGATTCTCTAACTTGCTAGTGTCTGCAAAGGTGTACTATATTATATTCTGACTTCCTGAGCCTGACCTCTGCCTGTTTATTAGATTTAACTCTCTGCTGCTTTACCTGACCTCTGCTTGATATTTGTGTTGACCCCATGCTGCCTGCCCTGACCAACGTACTCTGCCTGTCCCAAACTCGGATCCTCTATCGACTACTTTTCTGCCTGTTCATCTCAGTGCGATAAGCCGATGTCTCTTGACGTCTGTGGGACAACCATCTCTCCAAGATGTAGCAACCTGGTGGTTCCCCTGCAGAGGAGTATAGATCCCTGTACTGGGGTTAAAGGGTGAAAACCAAGTGGGCCACCCACCTGCAAGGGTACCTAACCATAGGCGTCCTCGTCTTGCCTGGGCCAGGGAACATCTACGCTGGACTAGGATCCAGTGGACCTTAGTGCCGTTCATTGATGATAGTCGATTCACGCTGAACAGAAATTATGGCCACCAATGATATTGGAGACATCAAGGACAGTGCTATGCATCAGCCACTGTTGTCACCAGACGAGCCTTTGGTGGTGGTGGCGTTACAGTGTGGGCAGGTGTGTATAGTCAATACAGAACTGTCCTACACTGTGTGAATGGTACAGTGACAAGTCCATACTACTTGAATAATATCAGTAATCCAGCACAGGCCTAATTTTATCTTCATGGAGGACTATACGCCAACTCATCGAGGTCACATCATTAGGGAACGGCCGCTGAAGACTTGGGGACCTCAAAAGGAGTAGCCTGCACTTTCTCCAGACTTGAATCCCATAGGAAACCTATGTTATCAGCTGAGTCAGCTGTGAAGAGGCTCATAACGTTGTACCCCAGAACCTCAATGGTCTGAGGGCCACTCTTCAAGAAGAGTGGGATGCCATGCCTCAGCAGGCAAGTTGACTTGTGAACAGGTGGATGTTGTCAAGCTGTAATTGGTGCTCAAGGCAACAGGACAAGTTCCTGAGACCCTGACATCTTGTGGCGGTATACTCAGCACTGGTGTTGGCTTTTGTTTCAATAAATTGTTGGAGATGAGAAAATCACCACTGCTGCTTCTACTTAAATGCCTGACTTTCTTGATATAATATCACTGGAGCGGGAACTTTTTACGTTTTGCATAAATTTTGCCTGAAAGCCAAATACCCCTAACTTTTTGTGAGTAGTGTATGTATGTTAGCAATTAGAGCAGCCGATCTTACATTTGTGGTAAATTTAGTGGATTGGGCATGATTTGGAAACACATATCTCTGCCTACATAAGATCTCAAAGCTGACTATGCATATGAGAGCAAAAACCAAGCTATGAGGAGAAGAAAACTGCCTTTGGAGCTCAGAGGCAGGATTGTGTGGAGGTGCAGATCTGGAGACGGTGACAAAAAATTTCTGCTGCACTGAAAGTTCCCCAGAGCACAGTGGCCTCCATTATTCCTAAATGGAAGACATTTGAAACAACCAGGACTCTTCCTAGAGCTGGCTGCCCTACCAATCTAAGTAATTGGGGTGAAGAGCCTTGGTAAGAGAGGTGACCAAGAACCCAATGGTCACTCTGGCTGAGCTCCAAAGGTTCTTTGTGCAGATGGAAGAAACTTTCAGAATTTCAACCATGACTGCATCCTCCACCAATCTGGGCTTTATGACAGAGTGGGCAGAAAGAAGTCTCTCCTCAGGAAAAGACAAGAAAGTTTGCAAAAAAAACACCTGATGTCTCCAAATAACTATCAGACTGTTAGAAGCAAGATTGTCTGGTCTGATGAAACCAAGTTGGAACATTTTGGTCCCAATTCTAAGCGTCATGTCAGAAAGAACTTATCGCCTGCCCAGTACCATCCCTACAGTGAAGCATGGTGGTGGCAGCATGATGCCATCGGGTGTTTTTCAACAGCTGGGAGAGGGAGATTGCTCAAAGTTAAAGGAAAGCTGAATGGAGAAAAAAAAACTGAGATATTCTTAATAAAAACCTGATCCAGAGCTCTGGACATTAGACTAGACCGAAGGTTCACCTTCCTACAAGATCATGACGCTAAGCTCGCAGCCAAGATAAGACAGTAGCTGCTTAGGGACAACTCTGTGATTGTCCTTGAGTGGCCCAGACAGAGCCCTGACTTGAACCCAATGGAACATCTCTGGAGAGACCTGAAAATGGCCGTCCACCGGCAGTCCTCATCCAACTTGACAGAGCTTGAGAGGATCTGCAGAGAAGAATGGCAGAAAATCCCCAAATCCATCTGTAAAACCTTGTGGCATCATCCCAAAGACTGGAGGTTGTAATCACTGCCAAAGGGGCTTCAACTAAGTCTTGAGTAAAGGTTCTGAATACTTAAGTCAATGCAAGATTTTAGTTTTTCTTTTTCAATAAATTAGCAAAGATTTTGAACATTCTTTTTTTAATTTTTTTTTATTATATGGCACTGAGTGCAGATTGATGGGGAAAAACTGGATTTTTTTTTATTGTAGCACATTTTGTTATGTTGGGACCCAACATAACAAAATGTAAAAAAAATCGAAAGGGTCTGAAGACGTTATAAATGCATTGTAAACATATGAAACCTACATTAACTATGTATAGCCAGTTTTACCTCCAGATGACAGGGTGTTACGGTAATACGTTGCCAACTGGTGGTCATTGTCTTTGTATTGGAAGTAGAGTCAGAACTATATGGCAATGGGCAACCTGCTGCCTCTGTAATTGTCCTCCAAATCTGTGTTTTCACAAAGCTCCCAGACAATTGTGTTTTTAAGACTACAGCCAGATGTTCTAAGTTCTTAGCTTCTCCTGGTAGAATCCTAACGCCTTTCTTGCATGCTTTCAGGAATGGAATCTATGAAGTAGCCAGGGTCAGCTGTGGGCATACACATGGTTTCATTTAATTACCTTTACCATCACAAAACTGGAAGTTTTTCCAGATTTCAGAGAAAATGGGAATTTGCATTCATAATCTGTTCAGGCCCTTCCAGTAGCCGACGTTGTGCTGCTGAGGCTGTGTATCTTTAGGGTATACGAGGCAGGATTTTTCATGCAGAGCAAAAATGCAAATGACTGCACTACATATTTGCTTCTGTAGGTGGAACTTGAGAGTATCGGACTATATGTGTCTGAACAGCACACCATATGGTCGGGGGTGGTAATGCAAGTACGGGACACTCTTAGGATACCGGGATCTCCGCCATATACGGCAACCTTCTTAAGCACTTGCTTGGATCATACATCCAAGGCAGCAGTTGCTGTTCCAGATAGAGCTATTGCTATACGCCGCCTCTATACGATTGCCTCTTTATGCATGCCGTCATATGCTGCCTCTGTGTATCCACTTTTCCATATGAATGTTGTGTTCTCCATGGGTATGTTATCTTTATTCGATTTATTTTTTCGGACGGACCTGCGTCCCCTGATGATTCAAGGTACGTCCGTTTAGATGAAACGCGTCGGGACGCCTATATTTATGTTTATATGCACCTTAGATATATCTGACCTACTGTTTCACATAGGCCCCCTGGACTAGGGTAGTCTGTGTGTTTTTCTAGATCACTATACGCAGTGTGTGACACAGTTTCCCTAGGTTTTGCTACCACTCTGCACCCCCCAAGTGCCTTTTTAACTAGGGCAAGGTTGTGCAGGGAGAGGTTTGCGGCATTGGGCCACCCCTTGCGGGGTTTTTTGGACCCAGTGGTAGCATTGCTAAGGTGTACTAGGTCAAGTAGGGCAATACTAGGGGTTACTTTGGCCTTTTTCTCAGCCCATACCTGAGGTATTAGTGTGGGCTAGGCCGTTATTTGGGCACTTCTCCAGCTGTCGTCTGTGTGGTGCCGGACAGTTAAAGGCAGTATCCCCTTTGATACTACAGGACCGGTGTCTCGTGCACCAGGTGTGTCCAGGTTGTTTTGTGATTGGGGCCTTGATGCATGTTTTTTAAGCTGGACCTAATAAAAGTGAAGTTTTATTTTATTTCATTGCTCCAATTTTAAAAAAAATAAACCAATACATTTTTTGACTCCTTGAGCAATTTGTGGAGCCTCTACCACTGTTTTGGCCCCTTTGATTCTTGATTTTTGATTTATTATTCCGGTGGTAATGAAAGTACAACAATGGGAGCAGAAAACAAGTTTATAGCCACAATTTTTTGTATGATCTCTCAATGGGTAATGATTATCAGCTTGAGGGTTGTTTTCATTTATGGGTGCACTGTTACTCACCCCTTTCCCTCTATTTTGGATATTATACAATATCATTTTGTGCAAGACAGAAAAGTCCCTTTACAAATATAAATGCCGCCAGCTCTTAATAAATCTTTATGAACTTGTTTTCTTTACATTTTAACTAAAAATCTGTCGTTTCTATTTGGAAACTGTCAACAAGCTGTTGTTTGTGGATCTTAAGTTCTTTAAGTGTCCAACTGTATTGACTTTATAGTCTATAAAGAATAAATGTGCAGGACACCCGGTGCGGTCGCCCCACCCCCAGGCGCCAGAGCAGAGTCGCGCCAGCGGAGCGTGCAGGAGGAGGGCGGGCCGGAGGCGTGTCCCGTCCTCCCCTGTTCATCTGATAGGCTGCCAGCCTAGTGCTGGCAGGCAGCCTATCAGAGGCCGGTTTAGGAGGCGCGATGAAGTCATCGCGCCGCCTGAGCCGTACAGCGCGGGACACAGGCCGGAAGAGGCCTCCATCGCATCGCTGCCATGGAGGTCAGGAAGTTTTTTTTGTGTTTTTTATTTGTGTTTTTTTTTTTTTTTTTTACAAATCAGTGTGGAGCACATATGTGGGGGGGCTTGCTGGCACATAAGGGGAGGGGGGGGGCTTGCTGGCACATAAGGGGGCTACTGAGTGGTACATAAGGGGGGAGCTACTGGCACATAAGGGGCTACTGGCACATAAGGGGGGCTTGCTGGCACATAAGGGGCTTGCTGGCACATAAGGGGGCTTGCTTGGCACATAAGGGGGACTACTGGCACATAAGGGGACACTACTGGCACATAAGGGGGCACTACTGGCACATAAGGGGGCACTACTGGCACATAAGGGGGCCCTACTGGCACATAAGGGGGCACTACTGGCACATAAGGGGGACTACTGGCACATAAGGGGGGCCTACTGGCACATAAGGGGGGCCTACTGGCACATAAGGGGGCACTACTGGCACATAAGGGGGCCCTACTGGCACATAAGGGGGGACTACTGGCACATAAGGGGGCTAATGGCACATAAGGGGGCTACTGGCACATAAGGGGACTACTGGCACATAAGGGGACTACTGGCACTTAAGGCGGGCTATTATTATTGTTATAAGGCCGCCTCTGCACTATTATTATTATAATGCCCCCCTCTGTACTATTCTTATGTTAATAGCCCCCACTGTATTAGTATTATTATTTATACACAGGGGGCCGTTATTATAATAATAGTACAGAGAGGGCCTTTATATTAATAATTATACAGAGCTTTGCTGCCATGTCTTGGAGGGGGAGAATTGGGATATACCCTATATACTGTGTACTATATTATGGGGGCACTAGAAGGAAGGCGGGAGAGGAGCACTATGGGGGCATTTACTAGGGGAACTATATAGGGGTATTTCATACTGGTACATTATGGGGACATTAGCTGAGCTGGGGCATTACAAGGGGGTATTTTTTGCACTGTATATTATAAGGAGAATGATTACTACTGGGGGGGGGGGGTATTATGGTGGACTTTATTACTCCCCCATGTTATGACCCCCAGTAGCAGCACCAGCCTCTCCCTGCTCTGCTATCCCTCTGATCCTTCTCCAAATCCTTATTCTGAAATCTTTCTCATTAGGATAAAAAACATCATCAGCTCCGCCGATCCCCACAATATACAGTATACCTCTACACCGATCCCCACAATATACAGTATACCTCTACACCGATCCCCACAATATACAGTATACCTCTACACCGATCCCCACAGTATACAGTATACCTCTACACCGATCCCCACAGTATACAGTATACCTCTACACCGATCCCCACAATATACAGTATACCTCTACACCGAGTCCCTGGGGTGACACCCGGTGCGGTCGCCCCACCCCCAGGCGCCAGAGCAGAGTCGCGGCAGCGGAGCGTGCAGGAGGAGGGCGGGCCGGAGGCGTGTCCCATATATTGTGGGGATACCTCTACACCGATCCCCACAATATACAGTATACCTCTACACCGATCGCCATTATATACAGTATACCTCTACACCGATCCCCACAATATACAGTATACCTCTACCCCGATCCCCACAATATACAGTATACCTCTACACTGATCCCTACAATATACAGTATACCTCTACACCGATCCCTACAATATAAAGTATACCTCTACACCGATCCCCACAATATACAGTATACCTCTACACCGATCCCCACAATATACAGTATACCTCTACACCGATCCCCACAATATACAGTATACCTCTACCCCGATCCCCACAATATACAGTATACCTCTACACCGATTCCTACAATATACAGTATACCTCTACACCGATCCCCACAATATACAGTATACCTCTACACCGATCCCCACAGTATACAGTATACCTCTACACCGATCCCCACAATATACAGTATACCTCTACACCGATCCCCATTATATACAGTATACCTCTACACCGATCCCCACAGTATACAGTATACCTCTACACCGATCCCCATTATATACAGTATACCTCTACACCGATCCCCACAATATACAGTATACCTCTACACCGATCCCCACAATATACAGTATACCTCTACACCGATCCCCACAATATACAGTATACCTCTACCCCGATCCCCACAATATACAGTATACCTCTACACCGATCCCCACAATATACAGTATACCTCTACACCGATTCCTACAATATACAGTATACCTCTACACCGATCCCCACAATATACAGTATACCTCTACACCGATCCCCACAATATACAGTATACCTCTACACCGATCCCCACAATATACAGTATGCCTCTACACCGATCCCCATTATATACAGTATACCTCTACACCGATCCCCACAGTATACAGTATACCTCTACGCCGATCCCCACAATATACAGTATACCTCTAGGCCGATCCCCACAATATACAGTATACCTCTACACCGATCCCCACAATATACAGTATACCTCTACACCGATCCCCACAATATGCAGTATACCTCTACACCGATCCCCACAATATACAGTATACCTCTACACGATCCCCATTATATACAGTATACCTCTACACCGATCCCCACAATATACAGTATACCTCTACCCCGATCCCCACAATATACAGTATACCTCTACACCGATCCCCATTATATACAGTATACCTCTACACCGATCCCCACAATATACAGTATACCTCTACACCGATCCCCATTATATACAGTATACCTCTACACCGATCCCCACAATATACAGTATACCTCTACCCCGATCCCCACAGTATACAGTATACCTCTACACCGATCCCCACAATATACAGTATACCTCTACACCGATCCCCACAGTATACAGTATACCTCTACACCGATCCCCACAATATACAGTATACCTCTACACCGATCCCCACAATATACAGTATACCTCTACACCGATCCCTACAATATACAGTATACCTCTACACCGATCCCCACAATATACAGTATACCTCTACACCGATCCCCACAATATACAGTATACCTCTACACCGATCCCCACAATATACAGTATACCTCTACACCGATCCCCATTATATACAGTATACCTCTACGCCGATCCCCACAATATACAGTATACCTCTACACCGATCCCCACAATATACAGTATACCTCTACACCGATCCCCACAGTATACCTCTACATCGATCCCCACAATATGCAGTATACCTCTACACCGATCCCCACAATATACAGTATACCTCTACACGATCCCCATTATATACAGTATACCTCTACACCGATCCCCACAATATACAGTATACCTCTACCCCGATCCCCACAATATACAGTATACCTCTACACCGATCCCCACAATATACAGTATACCTCTACACCGTTCCCCATTATATACAGTATACCTCTACACCGATCCCCACAGTATACCTCTACACCGATCCCCATTATATATAGTATACCTCTACACCGATCCCCATTATATATAGTATACCTCTACACCGATCCCCACAATATACAGTATACCTCTACACCGATCCCCCGGCCAAAGTGTGAAGTGGTGTCTGAGATCCCCAAGGGCCAAGCCAAGTAACTGTAAGTTTTCATGTGAAATATGTTTGTTATACACATATAGCATACACTGCGCACAGCATCATTGGTTGCTATGACGCCGTGCGCTTCGTGCCGCCGCTACAGTACTGTAAGGGCAGATCATCTGATGAGGGAAGGGGGGGGGGGGGCGGCGTCAATTTTTATCTTGCCTAGGGCGGCAAAAATCCTTGCACCAGCACTGTTCACACGCGTGTGCAAAATGCATTACAACAGTTTGCAAACGCGCAGAAAAATCGCGCATTTTCCCGCAAAGCACCCGCCTCTTATCCGGGCGTCAAACATGACGCCCATGTGAAAGAGGCCTAACAATGGCCCTGTGAGGCCAGCACCTATCGCAAAAAGTATTCCTCAAGCTGCTGTTATACAGTGATGTCACAGTACAGGGATAATAAACACAGTGATGTCACAGTACAGGGATAATAAACACAGTGATGTCACAGTACAGAGGTAATAAACACAGTGATGTCACAGTACAGAGATAATAAACACAGTGATGTCACAGTACAGGGATAATAAACACGGTGATGTCACAGTACTGAGATAATAAACACAGTGATGTCACAGTACAGCAATAATAAACACAGTGATGTCACAGTACAGGGATAATAAACCCAGTGATGTCACAGTACAGGGATAATAAACACAGTGATGTCACAGTACATAGATAATAAACACAATGATGTCACAGTACAGGGATAATACACACAGTGATGTCACAGTACATAGATAATAAACACAATGATGTCACAGTACATAGATAATAAACACAGTGATATCACAGTACAGAGATAATACACACAGTGATGTCACAGTACAGGGATAATTAACACAGTGATGTCACAGTACAGGGATAATTAACACAGTGATGTCACAGTACAGGGATAATGCACACAGTGATGTCACAGTACAGAGATAATAAACACAGTGATGTCACAGTACAGATATAATAAACACAGTGATGTCACAGTACAGGGATAATGCACACAGTGATGTCACAGTACAGGAATAATATACACAGTGATGTCACAGTACAGAGATAATACACACAGTGATGCCACAGTACAGAGATAATAAACACATTGATGTCACAGTACCGGGATAATGATCACAGTGATGTCACAGTACAGGGATAATAAACACAGTGATGTCACAGTACAGGGATAATAAACACAGTGATGTCACAGTACAGGGATAATACACACAGTGATGTCACAGTACAGGTATAATAAACACAGTGATGTCACAGTACAGGGATAATAAACACAGTGACGTCGCAGTACAGCGATAATAAACACAGTGATGTCACAGTACAGAGATAATAAACACAGTGATGTCACAGTACAGGGATAATAAACACAATGATGTCACAGTACAGGATAATAAACACAGTGATGTCACAGTACAGGGATAATAAACACAGTAGATGTCACAGTACAGGGATAATAAACACAGTGATGTCACAGTACAAGGATAATAAACACAGTGATGTCACAGTACAGAGATAATAGACACAGTGATGTCACAGTACAGAGATAATAAACACAGTGATGTCACAGTATAGGGATAATAAAAACAGTGATGATGCCACAGTACAGGGATAATAAACATAGTGATGTCACAGCACAGGGATAATACACACTGATGTCACAGTACAGGGATAATAAACACAGTGATGTCACAGTACAGAGATAATAGACACAGTGATGTCACAGTACAGAGATAATAAACACAGTGATGTCACAGTACAGAGATAATAAATACAGTGATGTCACAGTACAGGGATAATAAATATAGTGATGTCACAGCACAGGGATAATACACACAGTGATGTCACAGTACAGGCATAATAAATACAGTGATGTCATAGTACAGGGATAATAAACACAGTGATGTCACAGTACAGAGATAATTAACACAGTGATGTCACAGTACAGGGATAATAAACACAGTGATGTCACAGTACAGGGATAATAAACACAGTGATGTCACAGTTAAGGGGTAATAAACACAGTGATGTCACAGTACAGGGATAATAAACACAGTGATGTCACAGTACAGGGATAATAAACACAGTGATGTCACAGTACAGCGATAATAAACACAGTGATGTCACAGTACAGGGATAATAAACACAGTGATGTCACAGTACAGGGATAATAAACACAGTGATGTCACAGTACAGAGATAATAAACACAGTGATGTCACAGTACAGGGATAATAAACACAGTGATGTCACAGTACAGAGATAATAAACACAGTGATGTCACAGTACAGAGATAATAAACACAGTGATATCACAGTACAGGGATAATAAACACAGTGATGTCACAGTACAGGGATAATAAACACAGTGATGTCACAGTACAGGGATAATTAACACAGTGATGTCACAGTACAGGGATAATGCACACAGTGATGTCACAGTACAGATATAATAAACACAGTGATGTCACAGTACAGGGATAATGCACACAGTGATGTCACAGTACAGGAATAATATACACAGTGATGTCACAGTACAGAGATAATACACACAGTGATGCCACAGTACAGAGATAATAAACACATTGATGTCACAGTACCGGGATAATGATCACAGTGATGTCACAGTACAGGGATAATAAACACAGTGACGTCGCAGTACAGAGATAATAAACACAGTGATGTCACAGTACAGGATAATACACACAGTGATGTCACAGTACAGGTATAATAAACACAGTGATGTCACAGTACAGGGATAATAAACACAGTGATGTCACAGTACAGAGATAATAAACACAGTGATGTCACAGTACAGGGATAATAACCACAATGATGTCACAGTATAGGATAATAAACACAGTGATGTCACAGTATAGGGATAATAAACACACAGATGTCACAGTACAGGGATAATAAACACAGGGATGTCACAGTACAAGGATAATAAACACAGTGATGTCACAGTACAGAGATAATAGACACAGTGATGTCACAGTACAGAGATAATAAACACAGTGATGTCACAGTATAGGGATAATAAAAACAGTGATGATGCCACAGTACAGGGATAATAAACACAGTGATGTCACAGTACAGGGATAATAAACACAGTGATGTCACAGTACAGGGATAATAAACACAGTGATGTCACAGTACAGGGATAATAAACACAGTGATGTCACAGTACAGAGATAATAAACACAGTGATGTCACAGTACAGGGATAATAAACACAGTGATGTCACAGTACAGAGATAATAAACACAGTGATGTCACAGTACAGGGATAATAAACACAGTGATGTCACAGTACAGGGATAATAAACACAGTGATGTCACAGTACAGGGATAATAAACACAGTGATGTCACAGTACAGAGATAATAAACACAGTGATGTCACAGTACAGGGATAATAAACACAGTGATGTCACAGTACAGAGATAATTAACACAGTGATGTCACAGTACAGGGATAATAAACACAGTGATGTCACAGTACAGGGATAATAAACACAGTGATGTCACAGTACAGGGATAATAAACACAGTGATGTCACAGTACAGGGATAATAAACACAGTGATGTCACAGTACAGGGATAATAAACACAGTGATGTCACAGTACAGGGATAATAAACACAGTGATGTCACAGTACAGAGATAATAAACACAGTGATGTCACAGTACAGGGATAATAAACACAGTGATGTCACAGTACAGAGATAATAAACACAGTGATGTCACAGTACAGGGATAATACACACAGTGATGTCACAGTACAGAGATAATAAACACAGTGATGTCACAGTACAGGGATAATAAACACAGTGATGTCACAGTACAGGGATAATAAACACAGTGATGTCACAGTACAGGGATAATAAACACAGTGATGTCACAGTACAGGGATAATAAACACAGTGATGTCACAGTACAGGGATAATAAACACAGTGATGTCACAGTACAGGGATAATAAACACAGTGATGTCACAGTACAGGGATAATAAACACAGTGATGTCACAGTACAGAGATAATAAACACAGTGATGTCACAGTACAGAGATAATAAACACTATTATGTCACAGTACAGGGATAATAAAAACAGTGATGTCACAGTACAGGTATAATAAACACAGTGATGTCACAGTACAGGGATAATAAACACATTGATGTCACAGTACAGGGATAATAAACACATTGATGTCACAGTACAGGGATAATAAACACATTGATGTCACAGTACAGGGATAATAAACACAGTGATGTCACAGTACAGAGATAATAAACACGGTGATGTCACAGTACTGGGATAATAAATACAGTGATGTCACAGTACAGAGATAATAAACACAGTGATGTCACAGTACAGGGATAATAAACACAGTGATGTCACAGTACAGAGATAATAAACACAGTGATGTCACAGTACAGGGATAATTCACACAGTGATGTCACAGTACAGAGATAATAAACACAGTGATGTCACAGTACAGGGATAATAAACACAGTGATGTCACAGTACAGGGATAATAAACACAGTGATGTCACAGTACAGGGATAATAAACACAGTGATGTCACAGTACAGGGATAATAAACACAGTGATGTCACAGTACAGAGATAATAGACACAGTGATGTCACAGTACAGAGATAATAAACACAGTGATGTCACAGTACAGGGATAATAAACACAGTGATGTCACAGTACAGGGATAATAAACACAGTGATGTCACAGTACAGAGATAATAAACACAGTGATGTCACAGTACAGGGATAATAAACACAGTGATGTCACAGTACAGGGATAATAAACACGGTGATGTCACAGTACTGGGATAATAAATACAGTGATGTCACAGTACAGGATAATAAACACAGTGATGTCACAGTACAGGATAATAAACACAGTGATGTCACAGTACAGGGATAATAAACACAGTGTTGTCACAGATAGGTGAAGTTGGTGAGAGGATACTTAGGACATGGCATATGTAGGACACTGATGATGAGTAAGTCACGGGGGTATCACCGCTTTAGATCACCCCTGTTACTACTTGTCACTTTGCTACAATGTACCTCCATTGTTTCTCCCCCACCCCCTCCCTCTGCTGCGGGTCCTTACATTTGTTTGCCATTAGATTGGGTGGGAGCGGGGATTCCTCTGTTCTGCATACACTTCACTGTGTCAGATTTCTCCATCGCCTGCAGTGGAAAACATCCAAATTTTTTTTTTTTTTTTTTTTTGCAGGCTGAACCTGGAGCAGCAGAGCGGGAGAAGTATAGGAGGATGCAAACACTGACTTTTGCTTCTGAGCTCCTCACAAGCAAGGAAGTTTGTCTAGGCTTCACACCAAAGGACTTTGCCTTTCGGGATGAACTTCTTGCCGGTTCCCGATCAGGACTGATAACGTCTGAGGATGTTATGGAGAAGAAGACCGCTCCATTCCAGCCACAAGTTCCTCGAGACGTAGATGGGGCTCTGATTGTCTTCTAGGAAAAGATGAGAAGAAGAAATTAAGACATTTTTTTAATTCTTAACGAAGACCATCCGCCGCTGCTGGGAGTAATTAGAGCAGTTAACGGGCTTTGGCCGGGTTGTCCTCGAGGGAACAATGAGAGGTAGGTCGCTGGCAGCTCCACTATGGGGACTACTGCTGAACAATAGCAGATGTGTGCAAGGCCAGAGATGGAGATGAAAGCCAAGGAGGAAGCAGGTCTTAACGAGCCGCTGGCATCTCACAACGTTAAAGGGACACTATACCAGAGTCTTGGCTTCTTCCCACTGGCCATGTGGTATATAGATCCCGACCAGGGGTGCACCACCAATGAGGCAAGGTGAGGCGATCGCCTCAGGCAGCACCAGGTAGGGGCAATAAAGGGGCAGCGGAAGGTCCATGGGCAATGAGCGCTATCATTGCGGCAAAGGGGATAGGTTAAGAAATTGGCATTGGGGGGGGGTCCAACTGACTGTCAGCAGACAACAGGGGACAACAACGACAGATCAAGGGGGGCAGCGCCACAATCATTTTACTTCCCCCTGAACCATATTTGCTGAATATGAAATCTAGAAGGTCATTGGAAAACAGATGTAGCAGTGCTGAGTGCGTTGTTTGTTTCTTATGCACGCAATAACTCAGGCTAATACAATACAGTTACCCGCAGGTGAGTAAAATTGCACAGCCATGAGTTATGGCAATAACCAAACTGAGCACTGCTACATCTCTGTCTTTCTATATAATGTACATACGTAGTAGGGCTGAATTTGTCAGGTGGAACCACCCATAGTGCTGAGGTATCGTCTGTGAATTTTCATGTTATAATGGTACTCAACCAACCTGAAACAATCACCTAACCGCAGGTGTATATTTGTAAGAATCTCCTTTTAAATAAGAACAGCTATAGGACCCCTTTATATTTCTCCGCACCCTTTGGTTTTATTCTTTGAGGCTCCTATGTCAGGCATGATTCACTTTAAGAAGGGTACAATATTAAATCTGTGGATATTAAGTGGTTGGTTCGTGAATAAAATGCCAGAAGACCAGTGAAGACTGACACCCAGTAGGAAGTAGGAAGGAATTTAACTGTGGGTTAGAATGCAGATTATTAGGGTACTTAGGTGTTAGGAAAGTGGGGTGAGAAGCCTTGTGGGCTTCATGGCTGCTACTAAGGGAAAATGCTGGGGGACACCGGCTCTTTAAAGAGACTGGTCACAATCCGCCTCATTCATCTCCTGCTGGTTCAGTTTCAGGCCGATGAAAGCTCCAACCTCGTCTATTTTTGTGACCACGAAGTTTTCGGTTTTCCGTACTGAAGGAAAACAAGACATAGCAAATAGCTGGAGGCCAGAAGAAGGCAACGTTTCACCTCATCAGTCACTGCCCAAAACAGGAACTGGCATCTCCCCAGAGTCTTCAAAGTCCTGCTGTCCACATGGCCAGATAGACAAGGCTGCAGAATTGCTTAACATTCAAGTATCCTTCTTACCCTTAAAATGTACTTTATTTTACCACAATCATAGCATCCCTGACACTGTACCTTATCTGGAGGACACATAGCTCTGTTCATTCTGCATAGAATGCCAGAGCTACAGTGAAAACTGAC
This sequence comes from Bufotes viridis, assembly GCA_033119425.1. Lineage (NCBI taxonomy): Eukaryota > Metazoa > Chordata > Amphibia > Anura > Bufonidae > Bufotes > Bufotes viridis. The sequence continues at coordinate 10,830,786 of CM065592.1, read as the reverse complement.
ACATGCAGGCAGAACAGTAAAAAGGGGGAGAATGTTCAAGAATGTAACTGTACACAAGAATGTAGATTGGCAGTCAGAGTCTGTGTAAAGTTGGGTAACAACCCTACAGGCACTGTAATGAGCAAGAGTTAACATCCCTAGTGGTCTAGTGCATGAAAATGTAAATATAATTTAGGGTCTAGAATGATAAAGTGCCTAGCATCCCTCATAGCTTAGGGTAAAGGTTTAATATCCCTAGTGGTCTAGAGTGCTGAAGGGTTTAATATATCTGGTATTCTCGGGAGTTGAAGGTATTAATATTCCAGGTAGACTAGGGAGTTCATGAGCTTACCATCTCTGGTGTTCTAGAAAGCTAAAGGGTTTAATATCCCTGGTATTTTTGGAAGCTAAAAGTGTTAATATCCTTGATGGTCTAGGGAATTTTAGGGTTAAATATCCCTGGCTGTCTGTGCAGATGAAGGTTTTAATACCCCTGGTGGTATAGAGAGTTTATAATCTGGACTATCCCTTATGTTCTAGGGAGCTAAAGGGATTAATATCCTCAGTGATTTAGAAAAACAAAGGGTTTATCATCCGTGGCAGTCTAGCAATCTGAAGGTGTTAATATCTCTGGTGGTCTAGGGAACATAAGCGTTTAATATCCTTGGTGATCTAGGCATCTAAAGGTTTTACTAACCCTGGTGGTCTAGGGAGTTAATGAGTTTAATATCCATGGTGGAGTAAAGAGCTGACGGGTTTATTATCCCTGGTGGTGTAGGTAGCTGAACGGTTTGATATCCTGGGTGGTCTAGGGAGTTGAAGCGTAAAAAAAACTGGATGGCTTTTTGTAACATCTTCTTTGCCCAGACACAGTCTATGTTATCTCCTTAAGTAGTCTTCTGCTCGACCTTGATAATATAGAATTCCCTACCACTCAAGTCAAAGCTATGTACCACAAATCTGGGAGCTGAAGTGAAGGAACTGAGGCCAAAAAGAGGACTATTGGTTAACTGTAGGTGGTTATAATGAGCAATTCCGAGATGAACAACAGGGATTTGTCAAGAAGACTTTGGATGCTACCACAGTATTATGTAATAGACACAGAACGTTCTGTGCCTTCTTGGTTGGGCTGTAACTACAGAACACAAAGCTATAAAATGTGTGGTGGGAGACTTGTCCATATAGACCCACACTTATCGTCTTAAATCAATATCTATGGGTCTAATGGATCTGGGTTTGAATTGCACTTAGAAATAACTAGACTTGAGTGTTTAGTTACTGTCAGGGAAGGTGAAGGAACATGTAGGTGGTCTTGTAGTCATCAAGTAGGGTCAACTCAGAAACCATAAGTAGACTTCAGTGTGTAGTAATTGTCTAGTAGGTGTGGACAGTAAAGGAACAGGTGGCCTTGTAGTCATCAAGTAGGGTCAGAAACCATAGGTAGACTTCAGTGTGCACTAAGTGTCTACTAAGTAGGTCCGGAAGGTAAAGGAACAGGTGGTCTTGTAGTCATCAAGTAGGGTCAGAAACCATAAGTAGACTTCAGTGTGTAGTAATTGTCTAGTAGGTGTGGACGGTAAAGGAACAGGTGGCCTTGCAGTCATCAAGTAGGGTCAGAAACCATAAGTAGACTTAAGGAACAGGTGGCCTTGTAGTCATCAAGTAGGGTGAGAAACCATAGGTAGACTTAAGGAACAGGTGGTCTTGTAGTCATCAAGTAGGGTCAGAAACCATAGGTAGACTTCAGTGTGTACTAAGTGTCTACTAAGTAGATCCGGAAGGTAAAGGAACAGATGGTCTTGTAGTCATCAAGTAGGGTGAGAAACCATAAGTAGACTTCAGTGTGTAGTAATTGTCTAGTAGGTGTGGACGGTAAAGCAACAGGTGGCCTTGTAGTCATCAAGTAGGGTCAGAAACCATAGGTAGACTTAAGGAACAGGTGGTCTTGTAGTCAACAAGTAGGGTCAGAAACCATAGGTAGACTTCAGTGTGCACTAAGTGTCTACTAAGTAGATCTGGAAGGTAAAGGAACAGGTGGTCTTGTAGTCATCAAGTAGGGTGAGAAACCATAAATAGACTTAAGGAACAGGTGGTCTTGTAGTCATCAAGTAGGGTCAGAAACCATAGGTAGACTTAAGGAACAGGTGGTCTTGTAGTCATCAAGTAGGGTCAGAAACCATAGGTAGACTTCAGTGTGCACTAAGTGTCTACTAAGTAGTTCTGGAAGGTAAAGGAACAGGTGGTCTTGTAGTCATCAAGTAGGGTGAGAAACCATAAATAGACTTAAGGAAAAGGTGGTCTTGTAGTCATCAAGTAGAGTCAAAAGATTACAGATAGAGTGGAAAAGGGAAAACAAGATCACGTGTAATATTTGACTTACACATAGTCAAAATAAATTGAGAAAACTAGTGGAGAAACAAACAGAGTGGTCCCTTGTGTAATGGGCAGAGTGGCCATGCGTATGCCGATTGGTCTACTGGGGGAATAAGCCTATCTCAAACATGTTCTTGAAGCCCCATGAGTTTGTCAGATGGTTGGCTGCACTCACCATGTTGTGTAATTTGCACAGAAATTCCACAGAGCAGGAATAAGAACCAATGAAACGAGTGGTGAAAGAAGAACGTGTCCATGTTAGCGCGTACTTGACAGAATGTTGGCCGGTGTCACAGCATTATGTAATATAAACAAAAGTTACAAGACCATTTGAGGATGGACGATTGCCAATGACCAGGAACTGTGCCATAGGAACCTCTGAAATATGTATAGATACCCCCAGAGGGGAGCGGCGTCTGCTTTTCTCCTCGTATAGAGTAAGAACATGAGATTACTGAATAACACAGGGAGCTCCGTTACATCTAATCCTCAATTCCCAGTTGTCACACTTGCTGGAAAATAATCCCACCCCGCTAAACCAGTGATGTCATCCCGCTATTCCTGGCCTCGAGTCTCCATCTTATTATCCCCAGCCTGCCAGAAAAATGATGTCGACAAGTGAAAAATAATATTGGATAAAAATTAACCATTAGAGTTCTAGAAATGTCTCCTACACATGGCAAGTGGCCATCTCTACTGGTTGCCATGTCTGCTCCCATAAGCTCAGCTTGTGTAAATGTCAGCCTCTGCTTTTGGTAGGACATTTAGTGGTGTACCCAAAGGGGTCAACAAATCTGTAAACCAACATGGACCCCTTGGCCTGGAGGCACTATAAGCCCATCAGGAACATAGGAGAACTTAAGTCTTATGATAAGGAGCAATGTGAACTTCTGGTGCACTTGATGATGTCGTCACACTGATTAAAATATCGTGTAAATCATGATGTCATATTGCATCATGCTAGCAGATGATGTTATAAGTTACCTCGGTAGACCGTGGGCAGGCATACAACGTCCAAGTCAATGGTGGGTGCAACTGCACTCTCTAAATGAGACCAAAGTAGATGCAGTGGTTGTGGTTGCACTTGTGGTCCTGGTGTTGGGTTGCCAAAAGTCTCCCTGCCCCAAAAGGAGATATCAATGCTATAAACCATCATTATACAGGTTTAAGGCTGAAAATTTAAAAATAGACTCATTTTTCCACCCCTGGTTGGCATATTTGGAAGCCCCTTAGGAGTTAGAGTTGATCCCTCTTGGTATTATGGTATATGGTAGATTTAAGTAAATGTCCTGGAGACAATTGACCATTAGAGGGGTTGTCTGGTTTAATTAACCCATTTCCGTATCGCTTTTTTAGGGGAATTCGAAGTTAACATAGTAAGCCTTTTCATATTAAGGACCTTCATCTATTACCCAAAGCAGAGAGTGGCCACAAAGAGTGTCTCTCACTCTGGAGGACCTGGCGTGTACATGCATTACATAAGAAGTCCATTGAGAACTATGTAATGCCTCATTTTCTCCTGTGGTGGCGCTGTAGGAGAACTCAGCACCTGCTGTTGGGTTCCTCCACAGGTGAGAACTGATCGATGGAATTCCCACCAGTTTGACGTCTATCAGTAACCAACGTTTTTTGTTGTAACCTACAAGGCTTCACATCTACTTACTATAAACGGAGACAGACTTATTTTGTCTTTCAGACGAGCAGCTCCTACAAGAAGACGATGACATGCCTTCGTCTAGACACAGGCAGAATGGTAAGTGACCCTCGGAAGGCAAGTAACAATCTGTTCATATCCAATCTCCACAGAAAGTGCTAGAAGAGTTCCCTTTTGACTTGAGTCTACCGTCCTCTCAATACCAGGTCAACCTTCAGCACCTGAGTCATAAGTAGTGATGTCGCGAACATAAAATTTTCAGTTCGCGAACGGCGAACGCGAACTTCCGCAAATGTTCGCGAACAGGCGAACCGGGCAAACCGCAATAGACTTCAATAGACAGGCGAATTTTCAAAACCAAAGGGACTCTTTCTGGCCACAATAGTGATGGAAAAGTTGTTTTAGGGGACTAACACCTGGACTGTGGCATGCCGGAGGGGGATCCATGGCAAAACTCCCATGGAAAATTACGTAGTGGACGCAGAGTCGGGTTTTAATCCATAAAGGGCATAAATCACGTAACATTCCTAAATTGTTTGGAATAACATGCTTTAAAACATCCAGTGTGTGTATACGATCAGGTATGATGTTGTATCGATCAGGTAGTGTAAGGGTTACGCCCGCTTCACAGACATTGACAGACCAAACTCCTCTTTTAATGCACCGCAAACAACCGCAAACAGTCCATTTGCACAACCGCAAACTCCCCATTTGCACAAGGTTGGATACCAAGCTAGCCACGTCCCGGTGATGTCATTGAAGGTTTCTTCCTCCACCCAGCCACGTACAACACCAAGGGTCCCCGAAAGGTCAATTGAATTGATTTTTCGAACGGGGAGATGGTTAAAAAAAAAACTCTGGCTCCCTCCCCTTTAATCCACGGTGACTGCGTCTGCGCCGTGCAATTTACTGTCACACCAGATATGAGTGGTATTTTCTGTAGTACTATTCTCATCAGTTTAATCCCTGTTACCTCCCATATCAGGGATTGCCTTTTGTGAAAAAAAATTTAGGCCGGGTACCTTCGACTGCCTTCACAGTGACAGACCAAACTCTCATACACCAAACTGAATTTATTTTAGGAACCGGGAGATGGAAAAAGCTGCTTGGTCGGTCCTCTTACTCCCAAATTGGGGCACTGCGCGTGCACAGAGCAATGTGCTGTGACACCCTATATGAGTGGTGTCTTAACTAGTACTATTCCTATCAGTTTAATCCCTGTTACGTACCCTATCCAGACTAAAGTGTAAAAATTAAATGCCTTATTTATCGGCAAGCTACTGTGCCACCCGGTATGGGTGGTTGGCACTGGCAGTGGGCACACTACAGTCTGTGGAAGTCGGCCTGACACACACTGGCAGCAGGCAAGCAACTGAAATGAGACTAAAGTGTAAAAATTAAATGCCTGTGCCACCCGGTATGAGTGGTGGTGGGCACTGGCAGTGGGCACACTACAGTCAGTGGAAGTCAGCCTGACACACACTGGCAGACAACTAACCTTAGATTAAAGTGTAAAAATTAAATGCCTTTTTTTGATGCAAAGTCCTGTGCCACAGGGGATGACAGGGGTGGGCACTGGCAGTGGGCACACTACAGTCTGTGGGCCTGCAGCTCCTCACACACGGGCAGGCCAGGCAACTGCAATATGTATATAAAGGGGAAAAAAAAGCAGACTAATGTTGCAGCCCTAAAAAGGGCTTTTTGGGGTGCTGTCAGGACGCTGTCCTTACAGCAGAGATCAGATGAGTCTTTCAGGACTGGAGTGGACACTGAATTCACTAGCCTAGCTATCGATTTCCCTATTAAATCAGCAGCAGCTACACTCTCCCTCCTCTCACTAAGACTGCAGCTTCAGAATGAATCTAAAATGGATGCTGTGCAGGAGGTGGGAGGGTCTGGGAGGGAGGGTATGCTGCTGATTGGCTGGAATGTGTCTGCTGACTGTGAGGTACAGGGTCAAAGTTTGCTCAATGATGATGTATAGGGGGCGGACCGAACATCGCATATGTTCGCCTGCCGAGGCGAACGCGAACAAGCTATGTTCGCCGGGAACTGTTCGCCGGCGAATAGTTCGGGCCATCTCTAGTCATAAGAGAAAGACCAGTTGCTAGGGACAAGATGCCTCACAAAACCATAGAAACAGATAGAGATACACAGTGGATCTGAAGCAACCGAACTGTCTGAACTTCTTTAAGCTAGGTTGAGAAAGGAAAAAGCTTCTCGGTACCAGTGGGATCACTCCTCATACCAGACTATTGTATGAGCTAGAATTTTTGGAGAAGTGACAATTCTGTCTGTAATCTATAAATTGTAGGTAGGACCAGGACCAACTGCGCCAAGTGCCAGAAGAACCTGTCCCTCCAGAACTCGGTGAAGGTTCTCTACGTCTTTGTGGTGATTCTCATCATTGCGGTCATCGTGTTAGCGTCGTTGGGTGAGTAGCAGATCATCTATCATTGCTTTATAAAAATTTGTGAGCTCAATATATCTGTCACTTAAAGGGCTTATCCCCTTTAGACGACTCCAGACAGCCATTTAAGGTCCATGAAGGGAATAGAGTGGCGGTCGGGCGGTCTACTGTTCCCCTTCAGTTGACTAGAATGGAAAGCCACCTGATAAGCACAGAGTGGTGGTGCCAACAAGAGTTACACAAACAACCACTGACACCAATAGGTGATAAATAACAAATAGCATGCGCCCGCCTCCACTGGTGATGGCACCCGGGTTATCAGCTCATCTGTAGCCCAAAGTGAACAACTCCTTTAAGCCAACATCTTAAAGGGAGTCTTTCACCCCAAAATTGCTATATCTAACACTTACACCATTGTGTCCAATACAGCCCCCGCATTAAATGCATCTTACCATATTGTTGTCCAAAAAACACTTTTATTCCATATGCAAATCAGTGTGTGAAGGTGCCCAGGCCCCGCCCTGATTTTCATAAGCAACCACTCTCCTTTCACCCATTCGGCCCGCCCTTTGTCTGGATCTTCACCTCCTTCGTCCGTAGTCAAATCCCACGCCTGCGCCGGCGATCGGGAAGTCCGCCCATTACTGGCAGAAGCATCGGAGTATCCAGTGCGCAGGTTCCCGGCCCGTATGTCACATTAAAGCAAGTGCCGCACATTAAGGACAGAGGCCCTCTGATGCGGCGCTTGCTTTAATGTGACGTACGGGCCGGCGCCAGTGCACTGGATACTCCGATGCTTCTGCCAGTAATGGGCGGACTTCCCGATCGTCGGCACAGGCGCGGGATTTGGCTACGGACGAAGGAGGTGAAGATCCAGACAAAGGGCGGGCCGAATGGGTGAAAGGGGAGTGGTTGCTTATGAAAATCAGGGCGGGGCCTGGGCACCTTCACACACTGATTTGCATATGAAATAAAAGTGTTTTTTGGACAACAATATGGTAAGATGCATTTAATGTGGGGACTGTATTGGACACAATGGCGTAAGTGTTAGATATTGCAATTTTGGGGTGAAAGACTCCCTTTAAAACCCAAATGCATGATAGAGACAGCATTGTAGCCCCTTCTCTATACATTCTGGTTGCTTAGCAACCACATGACCTCTTGTCTGGGTGACCACCTCTTTCGTACATGAAGAAGCACATACAGTGGAGTTCACAGAAAAAGGCAGGGCCCTGTAGAAAATAGAAATCAGCAATGTGGTCCTGGGTTTTTCCTCCATTTGTTTTCCCCTCAACTTGCCCCCCAGTTACTCACCTTCAACAATGCAGTCCCACCAAGAGTCCCACAGTAGCACCCGCTTTCTGTCTGTGACGTATGACCATGTGCATGTTGAGAAATGTTCGCAGTAGAGATCAGCGAACCTTTGACGATCAATAAACAGCGCCATACGTACTGCTGTGGCTGTTCCTGGTACTGCAGTCCAGTCCCATTCACTTGAATAGGACTGAGAAGCAGCAGCCTGGTTAAAGGGAACCTGACATCTCCATAATGCCCTCCCAAACTGACCGCAGTACCTTAAAGGGGTTGTCTCACTTCAGCAAATGGCATTTATCATGTAGTGGAAGTTAATACAAGGCACTTCCTAATACACAGTGATTGTCTATATTGCCTCCTTTGCTTGCTGGAATCATTTTTCCATTACATTATACCCTGCTCGTTTCCATAGTTACGAGCACCCGGCAATCCATCAGTGGTGGTCTTGCTCGCACCCTATAGGAAAAAGCACTGCAATACGTACGCTCCCATGGTCCCGGCCGGCTCTTTTTTCTATAGTGTGCAAGCACGGCCACCGCTGATGGATTGCTGGGTGGTCGTAACCATGGAAACGAGCAGGGTATAATGCGATGGAAAAATGAATCCAGCCAGCGAAGGAGACAATATGGAGAATCACAATATATTGATTTTGTGTAGGCAAAGACTTCTGGGAGCAAGCGCACCGGAGAGTCTGCGCTTGTGCAATGAGACTGAGAAACCAAATACACTACAGCTGGGAGCGCTGTGCAGGCGCCGGAGGACAGCGCAAGCGCAAGAAAAAAAGAAGTAGGTGGGTGGTTGGGATCATTATGGAGATGTCAGGTACCCTGGGGGAGCACAGTCCCTTTATCTGATCACATACTGGTAGCTTGTCCTCTCCGAGGTTGTCATCTGTATCTCGTTTACTGGAGAGAATACACATACACAGCGGCGGGGGCGTGACAACAACAAACACTTGGCGCCAGCAGAGACCACGACCCTGGTGGACGGAGGCTGACAACTGACAAACTGCACATCACAGGCTGAGGAGCAACGTCCAAGATGTCTGCATGCTATGTAACAGACAGCTAACCCTTTGTGCTGCTCATGTGTAGCAGAGCTAAACCTGTTGGGGGTGGAATAGCTTGTGTAGAGTAACAAGCGTCCTATGCCAGAGGTACTGCTAACACAATAATATCACCAAGTCTCGCACCAAATGACAAACTCAGCTCTGCTAGCTTTACCTTTCTGTATCCAATTGGGAGTGCGCATTACATCTTTTACTCACTGCGCAGTGTCAGTCTTCACTGTAGCTCTAGCATTATGTTCAGGGTGAGCAGCTTCTTAGCGGACTGCAGTATTATAACTCTAAACAAGGAGATACAAATAAAGAAAAGACTTGAAAAAAAAGACAAAAGAAAAAAAAACATGAGTTTCTCATGTGACGTTTTTTGATGTTCTATTCAGCCACTGACAGTGCCCAAAGGTGTTTTCCCACAGACCACCAAAAGCTTTGACTATAGAAGTGTCAGTCTGCACTGCATTCTGACATTCTGTTCCTAAGCCAGGAGGACCAGGTTGAACACAAGTTTAGAGACCATTCGGTCATAAATACGTACTGTCTCTTTAAAAGACATGGCCGAGGACCTCGGGGTAAATAGGAATGACCGCACTGAAGCCGAATGTCAGCAGATGAGTAGATGTTGAGGGATGACGCCTCATTTCCCTGTGTTATTTACAGTTTTCAGGAAAGTCAATTCCCTGTACGATGACTTCAGCTCGGCAAAGTCCGGCTATGAGAAGAAGATTGTCTCCGTCCAAGTGGATCTTCAGGAGCTCGGTAAATATTGGGATTTTCCTTCCCGGCTGAACTCTCCGGCTCAGTTTCTTCCATTAGTTTGTTTAAAGAGCCAGTCAGAAGCTTTGAACTCTGCCCGCCAGACTTCTGCCTTTTTCTTACTGTTTTCTCTAGTCAGGTTGCCTAGCAACCATTGTCTTCTTGTCTGGGTGACCACCACATTAGTACATGTACGGGTCCAGGATGTGGCCCCACAGCCATATTACATCTTAGTACAACCTCCGGGGTATTAGGATTAGTGGGCAGCTTCAGGGTAACTAGGGTTACGATAGAGCAGAGTTAGTAGAGTTAAAGTTAGAAGGGTTAGTAAAGTTACGGTTGTCATTGTCCTTACACGGCCTGAGTGTCAGGACATCCCCACAGTCAGCCATCACCATCTGATGGCGGCGTCCATCACACCTCCTGTCCCGCAGTGGTAGCGGTGCTGTCGCTCCACACGTTCTCTCCATTGTGGGCAGAAGTCAGCGCCGAAGCTTCTGCAGAACAGATGATTGCCGGGGTGCTGGGCATCAGAATCCTGCTGATAAGATAGTGATGGCCTATCCACCTGTACAGAAGTGCACACCCCCATTGAATGGGGTGTGCCACCATTAGGGTCCATTCACACATCCGTTTTAACACTCCGTTTCCGTTTTTACGGATCCATTATTTTAATTGCCTCCGCAAAAATGCGGACACCAATCATGGTGCTGTCCGAATCACGGAATCCGTTCCGTTTCCCTATTTTCCAGGATGCGGATCCTGAAAAAAAATTAAGCTTGTCCTACTTTCTGTCCGTTTTTCGGGTCCGTTGTCCATTCAAGTCAATGGATCCGCAAAAATGCAGATGACATACACAAAACCATCCGAATGTTATGTTATGAATGGTGCCCCTGGTGTGTTAAAAGAAGAGAGCTGCTGCAAAAAGGACACACCTTCTGAAAAAGGAAATGTCCCCTGATCTGATAGGAAGAGAGCTGCAGAAGAAAGTATATACGCCCTGTGCCGTGATAGGGAGAGAGCTTCATCAGAAAGGACACGTCTCTAAGCTGTGATACAGAAAGGGCTGCCGCAGAAAGGACATGCCCCTGAGCTTTGATAGGGAGAGAGCTGCAGCAAATAAGGCATGCCCCTGAGCTTTGATAGGGAGAGAGCTGCAGCAAATAAGGCATGCCCCTGAGCTTTGATGGAGCAAGGGCTTCAGCAGAAAGGACACACCCCTCAGCTGTAAAAGGGAGAGAGCTTCAGCAGAATTAGGGTGAGATGGTTAGCGTGAGAAAGGCTGGGGGGGATAGGTTAGCGCCTCCTCACAACATTGGGTAATATCTTCGTGTAATAAGAACGTGTTCACATCTGGCGTATTCTGCCGGTCACATGATATTCCCCCGGAGCACTCTGCGGTAAAGCACCGGCGGCTGTGTAATCACTGCGTTCGTTTCCAGGCAGGACCTGCCGGGTGTTGTTTTGCACATTTCACGGGGATTTGAAAGTTTTCCAAAAATCTGTTCCTACTTAACGTCCATCCGACACAAGTATTTCCGGGGGCTTAATCCCTGGGAGGACCCCGGCATTAAGACTGACAACCAATATGGCCGCCATTGCGATGAGCCAGGCTTTCCTACAACCCAAGCGAGTTCTCGTCCTGTGACGGACTGTTCAGCCATCACATCCCTCATCCTGTCCCCGCGGAGGACTTATTATTGGCTGCGGAGAGTCCAGTGAGGCCCGTTTACCAATTACAGGACGATATCCGATTATACGGCTACAGTCAATAGATCATGGAGGAGGGTGAGCCTGGGCCAAAACCGCTGCGAGTGCAGACACAGTGTACAGCTCCAAGGGCTTCTAACATACTTTGTGTCACAGTTCTTCACTGTTTATAAGATCACCGCTGGCCATCAGTGAATGGGAGCATTCTTGTTTGCTTCCAGAGACCATCCCGACCTAACACTCCTCCCAGCTGTATCCAGTGTAGAGCTGAGGAAAACTAGTTCTCTAGTCTTAGAAATTTGCAAAAACATATCAGTGTAAGGTCCAGGTTCTCTGGCTCATCTTTAGGCCTAATTCACACGTCCGTAGTGTGTTTTGCGGAAACACGGATCCGCAAAACACAGACGGCTGCAATGTGCATTCCGCATTTTGCGGACCACACATTGCTGGCACTATATAGAGAATGCGGACAAGAATAGGACATGTTCTATTTTTTGGCGGAAACGGAAACACGGATGCGGAAACACGGATGCGGACATCACATAGTGTGCTGTCCACATCCATTCCTGCCCCCATGAAATGAATGGGTCTGCAACCCTTCCGCAAAATTGCGGATGAGATGCGGATCCATTTTGCGGACGTGTGAATTAGGCCTTAAGCAGATATTTTCAGTTCAGGTAGGTTTCAAAGCCAATTTTTGGTCATGTGAGGTGGAGGGTAGACAACTAGACATACAAAGGTTATCAAATTTTGGGTGTCATGGAGATTCTAAAATAGTGATGAATACGGACCCCCGTCCAAAATCCCCAGCACAATGCAGACCTCAGACACCCCTTTAAATTAGCTGTACACCACATCCTCCTTAATACCGTCCCCAGACGATTCCATCTTAAAGGCTATTTACACCTTCGGAGACAGTTTTTTTATGATTGCATTTTACTCGTTTTTGGCTAAAAATCTTTTTTCTTTTAATTGGCCTTTCCTGAAAATATTGAGCCATTCTGTCACAAAACCTAACTTTTTCTAACTGTGTGACTGGTACTTACTTGCATTTTCTGCAGGTCATCTAATAACCCTTATCTCTAATTTACTAAAAGGTCATAAACACTTATTTAAGCCACATTCTGATCAGTAAGATAAGAACTGAGGTATAATGAGTGTTCATAAGGTCAGAGATCAGAGATAAGGAGTCTGTCTGCTCCTGGTCTGACGGAAAAGAGAGAAAATCCAAAGGGTGCTACTAGAGCATCTCAGCTCTGTACAGAAAAAAGGGCTCCATATTTTTAATAAAGACCAATTTAAAAAATGATTTTTAGCTCAAAATGAGTACAATGCAATAATAAAAATAGGCCCCCAAAGGTGTACATAGCTCCTTTTACACAAATCTCGAGACAAAACACCCTCAGGTGAGACCATCCCTTTTACAGACCTCAGATTCCCCCCTTAAAACAGACTCTCCTCCTACAGACTTCACAAAACTTGAAGATGCAGTTAATGGCCTAAATTTTAACATGTGGTCTAATTGTTAGGTAAGTTCAAATCTAATAAACTAATAGCGCGCACACACAACACATTGAGTAGACAAGGAGGAAAAGTAAGTGAACCCCTGTGTAAAGGACTCCAAGGGCTAAACGGCAAAAGAAGCTTTATTTAAAGGGGTTTTCCGGGCTTTTAATATTGGTGACCTATTCTCAGGTTAGGTCATCAATATTAGATCGGTGGAAGTCCGACACCCGGCAACACCACCCATCAGCTGTAGAAATAGAAGGCGTGCGCCGTGCATGTATGTCGTCTCCTGTCTTTCTTTCTGCTCTCTGTCGACATAACCGATCTCTTCATACGGCTGATCAGGGGGCCCCCCGCGATCTAATATTGATGACCTATCCTGTATTCATCCCTCCCCATTTTTACACACCACCCCTTAATTCTGACCACAGACTAAATTCTGATATCCAGGAGCGAAGAAGAGTGCAAGAACGGGTAGAGGTGAGTATAATTTAAAGAAATGTCATCTGGGAGGTCTCCAGGAGTCTACGCCCATGCCTATTCCATCTTCAGGACAAAACATCTGTCAGCAGAATGACATCCATTCATCTTGTCTTACAGGGTTAACTCAGGGATCTTTATGACCTAGGTAGTCCTCTCTAAGGTTCTTGGAGTTCTTGGGCAGGATGAACCTTCTTGTGTCATGTTCCAGCCCCACCTTATCCTGCATCTCTGTATGGTTCAGGAACAAGTTTACAATTTTATGATGTGTTTAATAGGTTGACATCATTAGAGATTAGTCAGATTTTGAAGAGACTGAGAAAAAACGTGTTAGAAGGAGATATCAATTAGCAATGTTTAAGTAATTATCCTATTATTGGTTCCTTTAATAGCAGCAAATTTTGATAATTATGTTTTTAAATCGTTAGACATGAAATCTGTTGGAAACTGCTCCTACTGCCACGATGCCACCTACTTGGGACAAGAAATCGGCAAACTTCAGGGGGAGTTGGAAGAGATACAGAAGATGCTCTTGGCCCAGGACATGCAACTGGACAAGACATCTCAAAATCATCAGCTCCTAATAGCCACCAACAGCAAAATGGACAATCAGATAGAGAGGAGTAACATCTCCCTTCGACAGATCAATCAGACTTTGGGACTTTTCCTGTCGCAGGTCAAAGGGTGGCAAACCACCGCAGCCGAGCTGGAAACCTCGGTGAAAAACTTGGTCCAGGAGAGGTATGACATCACAGCCGCCGTCCAGCAGATCAATTTTACTGTTGGGCAAACTTCGGAGTGGATACAGGTTATCCAGAGAAAAACCGATGAGGAAACGTTGACCTTACAAAAAATTGTCACTGACTGGCAAAATTATAGTAAAATTTTGGGTGGATTTAAATCCACTTCTGTCAAAACCATTGACCTGGTAAGAAACATTCAAAGCAGCATTACAGCCACAGCCCAACGTATCACTATGAACACGGAGGTCATGCATGATCTGGTCCTACAAGTCATGGGGCTTCAGCTCCAATTGGACAACATTACGTCTTTTCTTGATGACCACGAAGAAAACATGCAAGATCTCCAGTATCATTCCAAGTACACGCAAAATAGGACTGTTGAGCGGTTCGAGAGCCTCGAGGGAAGGATGTTTTCTCATGAGACTGAAATCGCGACTATATTCACAAATATCAATGCTACTGACAACCACGTGCACAGCATGTTGAAGTATCTGGACGATGTACGTCTCTCTTGCACACATGGGTTCAATTCTCATGCTGAGGAACTGTACTACCTTAACAAGTCTGTCAGCCTCATGCAAGGGTCCACCGATTTGCTGAGAGAGAGGTTCAGTCTTATGAATGCTCGTCTAGATTTTGATGTTAGGAACCTTTCAATGATCATGGAAGAAATGAAACTGGTGGACATCAAACATGGGGAGGTCCTCCAGAAAGTCACAATTGTGCAAGGTAAGCATCTCAAGCATCTTGTGTCAAGTATTAGAGTAAGCCCTTATCCACAGGATTGGAGATAACTGATTGGTGGGGAGATAACTGATTGGTGGGCCCATATCCCCATCCTGATGGAGCGGCAGGCCAGACATGTACCTTGATGCTCTATTCATTCTCTATGGGACTATTGGAGATTGCCAAGTACAGAACAGGCAATCCCATACAGAATGAATAGAGCGGGTGGGTGCATGTTCGGTCTAATGTTCCATCGGGACAGGGATATGGGACCTCGGACTCGGCACTGGTGGGGTCCCAAAGGCCAGACCCCCACTGATCAGTTAGTTATTCCCTATCCTGTGGCACAACCTCTTTAAAGATCTACTTTTTCTTAAAGGGTTTCTTCACCTCTTTTCATATCTGGTCGCCTAATTGTTAGGGATACACTGCCTTTAACAAGCCCACAGCAACTAGCCTATCTGAGATGAGTTTGGCCTTCAGCTCAAGGCAAAACTAGCAGAGATTAATTAGGGGTCAAGAAGGGGTACAAAGTCCAAAACACTGCATTGGTTAAACTTCTTAATGTACTCTTAAATGAAGTCTGTCTGTTTTGACCACGCTAAACTGCTGATAACACTAGGTAGGGGCAGGGCCGGTTTTAGACAAAATGTGGCCCTGGGCAAAATCAAAAGAGGGGGCCCACATCTTGTAATAATGTGCTAAAAACACAGTCCGACAGCCCCGCCGATCAGCTGTTTAAGGAGATGGCGCATGCCATAGACATACAGCAGCAGAGCAGGAAGAGAGGAGGGAGACGGCACGTGCGCACAGCACTCGCCATCTCTTCAAACAGCTGATCCTCAGGAGTGCCGGGTGTCGGAACCCCGATGATGTAATATTGATTACCTATCCTTACGATAGGTCATCAATATGAAAAAACCCGGAGAACCTCTTGAAGCTACCCCCAATACTGTGCCTGTTCTGCTCCCCCCCACGTCCTCAAACAATATACTATGCTATACACCCAGACTGCACTCATTAGTAATGGTGCCCCCAATAGTGATAATACTCCCCAAGATAGTCCCCATTCGTAGCAATGCCCTCCATATTGCGTCAAATAATAATAACGCCCCACAGTACTCTAGTAGTAATAATATAACAAAAAACGGAAAGAACTAGAGCTCAAAAACTTCCAAGTGTGAAAGAATAATAACTATTGTCATAAATCACATAATAAATATATATTCATTAACAAAGGGGGGTAGGGAGCAAAAAACACCATCCGAGTGACACAGGCCACTGACTCAAATACATGGAGTCAGATGCACATAGCAAATTACATTATATTAGTACATAATACATATGGTGAAGAGAGAGAAAAAAGTATTGCAGGAACTGCCGAAAATACAAGGTATGCTATTACAAAGAGGCCGTTACTGGTGTGACATGCCCCGGTATCGGCAGTACAATCCGACTATAAAATGTAAAGACATAGTCTAACTCAAAAAGATCCGATGTAGATAATAGAAGCAGGACAGACGAAGGCACGCCGAAACGCGCGGTGAGACCCTTGCACCACTATACAGGTGCGCATTATCTACATCGGATCTTTCTGAGTTAGACTATGTCTTTACATCTATAGTCGGATTGTACTGCCGATACCGGGGCATGTCACACCAGTAACGGCCTCTTTGTAATAGCATACCTTGTATTTTCGGCAGTCCCTGCAATACTCTTCTCTCTCGCTTTACATGTGCTTTTGGCACTCGCCATATGTATTATGTACTAATATAATGTAATTTGCTATGTGCATAGAAACGTAATATATGATGTTCATGCGTTTTTCTGACTCCATGTATTTGAGCCAGTGGCCTGTGTCACTGGGATGGTGTTTTCTGCTCCCTACCCCACTTTTTTAATGAATATATATTTTTTATTATGTGATTTATGACAATAAAGTTATTATTCTTTCACACTTGGAAGTTTTTGAGCTCTAGTTCTTTCCGTTTTTTGCTTCATTAGCGAACTTTTTCCTGTTACTGATATATTGAGTGCCTGTGCATATGCCACACTCTTTTAGTGAGCACTTATTGGGCAAAGACACTCAAGGTCGATTTCTGCTATCTTTTATCTAGTAATAATATAACCATAATGCTCCCAGTGGCTCTAATGTCCCCCTGTAGTGCCCCCCACTAGTTCCAATATATAATGCTTCCCCCCCTTAGTGTCAATATATATATATTTACATAACGCTCCTCCATTTCTCCCCAGTAGTGCCAGGTATATATAATGATCTCCTTCGCCCTTCCCTGGTGCCCCCAGTAGTGTGGACATTTAGTATAAAAAAAATAAAAACCTGCCTCCCTCCCGTCCCCCCGCCGCTGTCTGTGATGCAGATCACAGTTTTATCTGTGGCTTGTGTTGCTGCGTCCTGATTCATGCAGTTCCAATGACAGACATCCCAATCTGCGAAAACTCATTTCAGGGAGGTTTTCTTTTTTTTCCCCCACAAACTTTTTATTACATTCATCAGCCCCCCAGTGCCTCTCATCAGCCCCCCAGTGCCTCTCATCAGCCCCCCAGTCAAGCACGGCAGGTCTGGATTACAGACCCACTGTTTGCGGGCCATGGCTGGGCAACTGCCGTGTGCTTGAGGCTTATTTCAGAGCACATTACAAGGGAAGGTATTAGAGGATGGGACTACAACTCCCAGCATATCCGAGCCGTTATTATGTAATATCAGAGTACATTTTAAGACGAGGTATACAACTCCCAGCATATCCAGGGTGTTGTAATGTACCCTGATATTATATAATAATGGGCTGGACATGCTGGGAGTTGTAATCCTCTCCTTATACCTCCTCTTGTAATGTACTCTGATATTACATAACAGTAGGTTAAGAGAAGAGGACTACAACGCCAAGCATTTCCCTGGCTCCGCCTCTTGTTCTGGTCACATGATGGTGAGGTCATCACAGGTCCTTCATCCCCTCTTTTCTGCTGAGCTCCGCAGGTCCTGTCAGCACTGTGCTAACAATTTATTTTATATTTGAGGTAGGGGGCCGTACACTGCATTGTAAAGTGCAGCTGTTCAGCTGTCCGCCCATTTGCTTCCTCGGACGTTCAGCTGAACAGCAGCACTGAAGCAGGGGGCCCCTTAGACAATGAGGGCCCTAGGCAATTGCCCAATTTGCTCCCCCCACCATGACGCCGGCCCTGGGTAGGGGCTGGACAGAGGAGCACATTTATATATTTTGTGGAGCTTTTATTATCAGGAGTAGTGTAAATGTGAAGTTTTATTTTGCTATGTTCTGCTCCTGCAAGTGCCCAGGAGGTGGTGCTTCTCTGTGAAGTGCTCTCCGGATCCAGCTGCTTCACAACCCTGTCCGTCTGCTCTGAGTGAGGAGCTGTAGTAGACTGCTCGTTGGATGCTACAGCTGTCATTCAGTGCAGAGGCGAGGGGCTATGAAGCAGCTTTACAGAGAGGCACCGCCTCCTGGACACTTGCAAGAACCTGACCTGGCAGAATAAAAGTTCATATTCACACTAGTCCTGATGATAAAATAGCCAAGGAAAGTATGTTTTTCCCTCCTCGCCAGAACCCCTAGCTAGTGCTGTCTGCAGTTTGGCATGGTCAAAACTGTTGATAGACTCCCTTTAAGTGTTAATTGTGGTGCTATAATCACAATAGGGTGCAATGATAGAGTACATCTAGTGGATGGCAAGTGCAGAAGACATTCTGCTGCATCGGCCAAGATCACATTTATTTCAAGTCCAAGATGGTGGCCACACCACCGGAGGAGTTTGACAGAGGGTAGTAGCTCCATCGCAGATCCTATGATCATGTTGCAGGACACACAGCTGATGAGTTTCTGTGGCTGCCGAGGACACGCAGACATCTCCAGTCTGCCACAGTACAATGCCGTGTAGAACTAGCACAGCTGAATGTAATGGTAGCTTTCACTTAGTGATATGGAGAAAAAGTACTTTTAATCCATATACAAATAAGCAGTTATGTGCACCGAGGGCGGGCTCAGAGCACTCTGTGCACCTTTCCTCTTCGAGCTTCCTGTACTAGCCCCTCCTTCTCCTTCCTAAATGACAGGGATATTTTCCAACAGAGTCATCTCACCTCATTCAAGAAAAAGGAGGGGTTGGCGGGAGGATCGAGGGTGTACAGAGTGTCTTGAGCCCACCCTAGGTGCACTTAACCGCTTATTTGCATAAGGAAAAGTAATTTTTTTACAGAATGAAGCAACTGATCACTATGTGAGATCATTACATTCATCTGAGCTAGCCCTAAAAGGGTCTAATGAATTTCCAGGTAACAGACTACCCTAAAAAATGGCAACATTGAATTTTTTTGATTTCTCTATGCAAAAATAAAATAAAAAATAAAATATACCAAAAAAATCGTCACCTCAACATGATACTAAAAAGGAGCCTTCATATGGCTTTGTCCAAGGAAAAAGTTATGGTTCGTGGAAGGCGTCAATGAAAAAATGCTTGGTCCTGGAAGGTCCTTGCCTCCTGTGCACTTATGAGCAATCAAAATGTTTATTATTATGCAAATTAGGTGCCCGATGCATCAAGAAGCCACTCCCCCTTCCCTTTATTGACAGGGTCAGACAATATGAGTGGCATTGTAATCCTAAGCATGTTACAGTATTGGCGCATGTGCAGTAGTCATCTTTGCTGTCGAGAAAGCTGAAGCAGATATACGCCGATAGTGTAGGGCTATGTCACAGGCACAGGATTACAGGGCCAGACAAGAGACCTAATCCTGTCAACAAAGGGGAGTTAAAATTGAGACACCACTCCTTTATATTGATATACTGTATTCCTAAAAGGTGCCCCAATCTTCTGCTATCAGCCTCGGCCCTGGATTCTAGCTGGGCCACTTCTGGCTTGTGCTCGACGGCACATGGCCTGAGGTGTGTGTGAAGAGGTTGGCTGGCTGACCCGCTGGAATAGCTAAGCCAGCTCCCTTCTCTGTCTAGGCATCAGCCGTAATGGAGAAAGTTCCAGGCTTAGTTATGACCTTCAGACTCAGCAATGATGATGTTCCAACACTATAGACGCCTTACTGTACAAGCACAAGCCGGAAAAGGAGGTGCCAGGATCGGAGCGGATATCTTTAGGTCTGGGCACCTTGGATAAATAAAGTGCTCAACTGGACAATTAGGGCAGGACTACACGATGACATTTGTTGTGTAACAAAAGAGTACAACTACACTGCGACATGTGTCGCGTCACAGTAATGTTGCGCAACATTTTTTGTAATGATAGTCTAAAGTGTTGCACTGCGACACGCAACATGCTGCAACGCGACAGGTGCGCAAAAATCCGACTTGGATGGATATTTGTGCGACTGTCGTGTCGCAGTTGCAGCATGTTGAATGTCGCAGTGCGACACCCTAGACTACCATTACAAAAAAGGCTGTGCGACATTACTACAACAAATGTCGTCATGTAGCCCTAACCTTAGATTATTCTGGCCATATGATAGATGTTTTTGTAACATCACGTGGCCATTTTTATAACCAATTGAAGTCAAAGGGGCTATTTTTCTTTTAAAGGCCAGTGAATGGCGGCCGTCAAAAAAAGGACATGTCCGATTTTTGGCCGTTTTGACTAGAGGAAAAACATGGCCTATAAGGGGTTTAAATAAGAAAAACAAAAACAAAACAATGCTTACCTCAACCACTTGCAGGGGCAGGGAGACTCGCTTCTCACTGGATGTAAAAGGACCTGCTCTCCAAGCGTGATGACGTCACCACAAAGGGAGCATTAGGTCCTGCTGCCTCCAGTGAACAGCAAGTGTCCCCGTGTGTAAAAGTGGATGAGGTGGGGGGTGCTGGGTGGGGTGGGGGGTGTCAAAGAGGGACATTTTTCATACTGGGAGCCACTAATGGGGACATACTTTATAGTTGATTCCACTAACAGGGCATTAATCATACTAATCGTACTAGAGGCACTGTTGGGAGGAAACTGATGTCCAGGGGGCACTATTGGGTGCATTATGTATCTGGAGGTATTGAGAGTAAAAAAAAAAAGTCACTGAAAATGCCCGTTAAAAACGGACACACAGCCAAAAATTTATGTTTGTTTTTAACGGCAGTTGTTTTTTTTAAATTCAACACTGAGTAGTAGCACCAGACACTACATCACGTACGTGTCACTGTGACTGTACTGCAATAAGCAGGCTGAGGTGATCCACTAGTGTCATAGCCACTCCACTCTACTGATTGGCGATTTGTATGAGTCTAGACGAGAGACCCCCCTCCCTTCCTCCAAATCACATATTAATGGCCCAGACGGTTTGTGTATCAAAGTCACACGATTCACAATCTCTGTCAGCGAATGGAAAACATATCCTCATCTATTACTATTCACACAGCTGTGAGTTTGTCACAGTGTAGCAGGGTAGACAATCTTCAGTCGGTTAAATACAGCGGCAAACACATATCTTCTGTTCTTAACTCCAAGCTGAAAACTTCATCCTTCAGTGATACATTGTAACAAACTTAGCAGCTGTGTGTGAGCAATAAGACTGAAGTTTCAGTTTGCTGACAGCAAGCAGGGATCTTGAAAAATAATGATCAAAAGTATACTAGAAAGGCAAACACGTATTTGGCATTTTCACACTGTCAGTAAACAAGTACCCCCCAGAGACAGTGTCAGAGCGTCAGAGACACAGCACCCCATAAACAGCATCATCAAGCAGTAGCCCCATTACCAGGGACTGTTCCAATGTTAGGCAGCATTCTCTCATGGTCTACAGCAGGGATGCCCAACCTGCGGCCCTCCAGCTGTTCCAAAACTACAACTCCCAGCATGCCTTGACAGCCTACAGCTATCAGACTACAGCAGGGCATGGTGGGAGTTGTAGTTTTACAACAGCTGGAGGGCCGCAGGTTGGGCATCCCTGGTCTACAGTATTTAAAGAACACCTGTCATCCGGCTGAACTCTATTAAACTAGGCATATGGCCTGGTAAGGATTTTCTTGCTGATTAAAATGATACCTGTCTTGTGAAAATCGGTTGTAGCATTCCTGAGAAAAAAAGACTTTTATTGTTTATGCAAATTAGGGCTTTAGAGCACTGAGGGGTGTGGCTAGCACTGGAAAGCGGACATACATTGAGGGTCTGGGCTCCACCCTTCAGTGCACTCTAGCTCTCATTTCTAAGAAAGAATAAAAGTAGTTTTTCTCAGGAATGCCACAACCGATTTTCACAAAACAGGTGTCATTGTAACCAGCAGGATCCACCCTGCCAGAAAGGACCTGATTTCATCCTGGTGATCAATGCTCTTAAAAATGTCAGAGGTTTGAATTCGGGTGCTGAGACCCCCATCAGGTGCTAAAATGAGGCAGGAGAAGAGCATAGCTTTGTGCTGACCCCATCATCTCTGTTTAGCTCTCTTCAGAGAGGATGAAAGTGGACTTTTTATGAATCTGTACAGACTGAGCGAAACAGAATGAAGTGGGCAGCTCTCAGCTGAGCACTTCTTCCCCATAGTTTTAGTGATGTGTAGGGGTCTAAGCACCCACGCCCCAACCAGTCAAAATCTTTGACACAGCACTATGACATGTTAGAAGTTTGTGAAAATGTGATACAGTAGGGACCCGTTTAAGGGAAACTTATATGTTATATGTTATACTGATATGTTCTTCTCGAGGTCTGGGACCTCAAAACTTCGAGACTATTCTGCAGGAATCACATCTGACTAAACAGTGCCCACTGAATGCTAATGTTACCCAGATAAATACGGCATTAAGGTTCTGGACTTGGTCATCTCATGTGATAGACCTTCGTCGGTCACTGTACCATGGTATAATCAGTATACAGTACTCAGTAGGTCTGAGCTACAGCAGAGACATACAGAGCTCTCACAGCTTGTTTTTCACATTTTTATGGATTTAAATCACTATAAATAAGTTAGATTTATGACGATTTCCCGATTTCAATTGCAAAAGCTCCCGAGTTGCAAAACAAAGGAAGCGAGCGCTGACATCAGTTTATGTGGCAGAAAGTAGTAGAACATAAAGAGTAGCAGAGATTTTTAAGGGAAACAGTGAGAAGCTGAGCAGGTCCCTCATAAAACACGCCTGGTGACTCAGATCTGGACTCCACAAGTCGTTAACGCGTTCACCGCTCACATCCACTGCTGGTGGGATAAATGACTTCCAAATCTGACCTCACCTCGAGCAGGGAAAACAGTGAAGGCGAATTTCCATCCAGCAAATAAAATAAACATGTCAGTGAAATATAAGAAAACAACCAAATCCATCAACTGCAAATAACATCACCCAAAAATATGAAATGTGTTCTGATGGCAGAGTGACGGCACATATACGGTATATGCTATTTACCTCATTTGTAGCCTGAAAAATCAAAGAGGATAAGAGGAGAATAAGAACCTGACTCAGAGTGTGATATTCTTCAGGCACTAAATTGTGCTGGAACAACTCCTGAACTGAAGGAAGACATTACTAATTCTACAGACATGTGGAATATAATAAACTTTATATATCTATCTTACACAGTTATATATTTCCAGTACCAGCAATAATTCTGTTGCTATATAATAACTATAATATTTCAATGTACTACTACTATAACATTGCTTGTATGTGAAAGATTTATAACTACTATAATACTCCTCCTATGTGCAAGAATATAATTACTATCATACTGCTCCTATGTACATGAATATAACTACTATAATACTGCTTCTATGTACAAGAATATAACTACTATAATACTGCTCCTATGTACAAGAATATAACTACTATAATACTGCCTCCTATGTACAAGAATATAACTACTATAATACTGCTCCTATATACAAGAATATAACTAATATAATACTGCTCCTATATACAAGAATATAACTACTATAATACTGCTCCTATATACAAGAATATAACTACTATAATACTGCTCCTATGTACAGGAATATATCTACTGTAATACTGCTCCTATTTACAAGAATATAACTACTATAATACTGCTCCTATGTACAAGAATATAACTACTATAATACTGCCTCCTATGTACAGGAATATATCTAATGTAATACTGCTCCTATGTACAAGAATATAACTACTATAATACTGCTCCTATGAACAAGAATGTAACTACTATAATACTGCTCCTATATACAAGAATATAACTACTATAATACTGCCTCTTATGAAGAATATCTGGGCAGCAATCTAAACATTTAAGCTGTAGTGGATTGAATTTTTCCTGGATTATTTTAAACTAATAGAATATTATTGGCAAGCTTTCAAATATTCCTTTTCCTGGACAATATCTCTCCTGGATCATGTTCTTCCAGCTCTGCTTCATTGAATGTACTATACAATGATGAAGAGTCAATCACTTCAATCACTAATTCTCAGTAAGTTTGTAATACAAATTGTATGTCAGGACATATGTACAACTACATATATCTGTGCGAATAACTGATCAATAACTGTGAATATATGGTTTTTTTTTAGGTGCACCAGGACTTCCAGGTCCAAGAGGGATTAAAGGTGATATGGGAGGAAAAGGACCCATAGGCTTGAAGGGAGAAAAAGGTGATACAGGTGAATTAGGCCCTCCAGGTCCTCAAGGGCCAAAGGGACCTATTGGTGAAACTGGACCTAGAGGAGAAAAGGGTTCTGTTGGAATTAAAGGAAGTTCAGGAATTAAAGGTGATAAGGGCAGTATGGGTCCACCAGGTCCAAAAGGTCAGAAAGGAATGAAAGGTGATCCTAGTCCTCCTGGACCTATTGGCCCTCCCGGTGCAATAGGACCTCAAGGCTTGACTGGACTGCCAGGATTTATGGGACACCCTGGGTTACAAGGGATAGACGGACCAATGGGACTGAAAGGGGAAGCTGGTATTCCAGGTCCTCCTGGTTTGCCCGGACCTCCTGGGCCAAAAGGAAAAGCTGCCGTATCAAAATGAATGTATTTCCAAAAGACTTTATGAACACAGAATAACCCATGAGTTGGGTAGAGAGTTGACTCAGCGCTGTAAATATCAGACTTTGGACTCTAACCTTGGCCATGAAGTCGTGGCTGGAACATAATCTAGTTTTTCCACATAATTCTACCGAATCATATGAAATATAGACATGTTTTTGTAGGATGCATTGCTGCATTCATTATTCTCATTCATTATCAGTATCATATCTGTGGAGGTTCTTGACGTGATCAGATGCCCGCCTCTCAAGATCTCCAGCTTTAGCACACTGAGAATACTATGCTTTTGTTCTGTCCTTACTGCTGCTCTCAGAGCTGCTTTCAAATTTCTTCTGGTTGCCCTTGGAAACAGACTACACTTTGTTGACAGACACGTGACCTAACAGTTTAAAGGAAGACTCCATATTTTCCATGTGAATTCTCCCATATAATGCTGAAGTCTCACATAAATGCAATATATTGTAGGTTTCACAACTGTAACATATCAAGCTGAGTATGGCTAAACCATGAAATGGCAACAATTAAGGAACCCCCACACCCTAGGTGGCAACTTCACGTCTTTTTAACCCTGTGTGTCCTGTTGTCGCTGAATCTGTATACTGCTGACCGCTTCCTCTACATGATGTAAGGCTATTATTGGTAACAAATAATCTCTACTGCTCCATGCAGTGGGCTGGGTTTGGTTATTGCCTGTGACATGCTGCATGCTACTGCACAGGCACAGCCTGTCACCTCTCCTGTGCATTGGACCTACAAGTGTGTCTCCCTAGTGTTCTGCACACTGTTAATAAGTGGGTGAGGTAAGAGGGTGGTTGTAACAGTCCTTGGCTCACCTGAGTCAGAGGACAGCCGGCTGGTGGTTGGAGTCCAGTGGCAAAGACCCACAGAAGCAGGAGGCAGGTAGCGTGGTCGATCAGTCCGGGTCGGCAGTAGAGATGGCAGCGAGGTAACAGCAAGAGTAGACAGAGGCGTGGTCGGTGGAAGGCAAAGGGTCAATGCAGGCGGCAGTTCGGCGAGGTCAAACGGTCCGGGTCGGCAACAATGGTAAACAGCAGTAGTCGTGGAGGAGCAGAGAGGAAGCTTGCTACAGGCTTGGAGGCACAATAACCAGCAAAGGGCTGGGTTCAAGGGCTGGGTTTTATAGGGAAGTAGCAGGTGCAAGAGATTGGGATAATCAGCAGGACAAGGCAAGGACAAGAGAGGTAGTAGAAGTTAGCAGTTAGCTAGAGAATAGTCCAAGGAGAGACGGTAGCCTAGTGGGTAGAGCTACCGTCTGGGACATGACTGGCCACGGGTTTGAGTCCTGACAGTGGTAGGGATGGTTTCATGTGTTTTGGGAGTTTCTCCTTAACTTTAGGTACCATCTGATTTTCACAATTTGTTGTTCTTTGGTGTAAAGAAACCAGCAGAATTTCAAATTTGGCTTTATATGTAGTAGGAGAAGTGAAGATCGAAATGCCTGGTTGGCAAATTGATCTGTGACCTTGCCCATTTTCTGTGCATCCATGAAAATGAGTTGCCCTACTTTAAGCAAATAGAATAAATAATGTACAAATCAATGAGCCTATTGCATCCTATTAGGCAGTAAAGCAGAAGACCCGATGGACACGCGGTGAAATACTTGCATGTAATCATAAGGCGGGAGCTACATATCTTCTAGCTTATTCCTTTTTCTTTGGAGGATTGATAGGACATATTGAGTGTTCTATATGTACGATCATCATCACAGCTGGAACCTCTATTGAAAGTCCTGAACCAACACAAGTCGCCTGTATGGTTAATTTCTAAATGTATGGATACAACTGTGAGGTCAATGCACTCTTTGCAATTTTTTTTTTTTAGAGTTAGTATTCAAAAATTGAAGAAACACTCCAAGCAAAACTAATATACACTGTATTAGCCTAGAGAAGGCCTGAGGGGTGGAGCATGACACAGCAGCAACAAGAGATTCCCTGTGTCATGTTCCGCTCTCATCAGACCATGCACTAGACATAACACAATGTATCAGTTTTGTGTTCAGAATTGCATTCCAATAGAATTTGCCTAAAATTGTATCACATGTAGACGGTTTCTGCTATCCTCTCTTCGAAACTCTTGTTTAATATGTCTGCACTTGCTGGCTAAGTGCTTTTGAAATAAGGTCTTCATAGTCTATTAAACAAAAGGTCCTCTACTGTGGTCCATCACAAATATATATGGAGGTTTGTTGGGATTTTTCTTTATGGAATTTAGGAAAGTCAGATAGACGGCCGATGACAAAATCATCAATGATAGAAGAATGTAATCTAATCTAAATATTAGAACAAAAAGAAAATAAACTATGGTAGAACTTCGTTTTACTACCACAGGAACATCATGGGACTAAAAGTAATCCAAGATTAGAAGCACAGGAAAAACCAGCATAACACCAATGAACAATCCAGAATACCAAAAGAAACATAATATTGTAGTGCAGGTAACGGAGATGTTATACCAAAGAAAAGACAAATATGGTTCTAGTAAAAAGTCAAATATTGTATAAAAATCACTATGTATGGCACCAGAGAAAAGACAATGTGGTGTTAGAGAAGATAAGTATGGTACCAGAGAAAAGAGTATAAAAAGTATGGTACCGTAATAGTAGAAAGTCAAGCATTGCACAAGACAAGTGTGGTATGAGGGAACGGACAAGTATGATACCATAGAATAGTGTTAAGCAACGAGAAGCATACAAAGTGGAATTCGGTCCAAATTTTAGGAAAAATTTAGTTCTAAACAAAGCCAAATTATCTCACGCTTCATGGTAACGAATCATTTTTTCCTAAAATGGTAGCTGAAGTAGAAAAAAAAATTAAAAAATACTCACCGCATCCACTTGCTTGTGCAGAGGCCGTCCGCATTCTCTTGATTGAAATAGACCTGCTGAAGGACCTGCACTGAGCATGATGACATCACCGCGCGCTCCCAGTGTGATCACGTGGTGACTACCGTAGAAGACAAGTATGCTACCAGAAACAGGAGGTAGGGTACCAGAGAACACAAGTATGGCACCGGAGAAGGGACAAGTATCGTACCAGAGAGGACAAGTATGATACCACAGAAGTCAAATATGATACCAGAGGAGAGACAGGTAAAGTACCATAGAACACAAATATGGTACTAGAGAAGACAAGTATGATACCAGAGAGGAGACAAGTATAGTACCAGAGAAGAAAAGTACAGTATGATATAGAGAATAGAATTGTGGCACCAGAAAAGGGACAGATATAATACCATAGAAAAGTATAGTACCAGAGAAGACAAGTATAGTACCAATTATGATACTAGAGAAGTATGGCACCAGAGAAGGGAAAAGTATGATCCCGGAGAAGAGAGAAATACTGTATGGCACCATAGAAGTAACACATATGATACTAGAGAATAGACCAGTATAGTACGAAAGAACTCAAGTATGATACCAGAGAAGAGACAAGTAAGGTGCATGAGAACAGAAGTATGATACCAGCAAAAACAAGTATGACACCAGAGAAGACAAGTATTGTATCAGAAAGACAAGCCTGGTACCAGGGAAAGCACAAGTATGGTGCCACAGAAGAGACAAGTATTGTACCAGAAAGACAAGCCTGGTACCAGGGAAAGCACAAGTATGGTGCCACGGAAGAGACAAGTATTGTACTCCAGAAGATAAGAATGGTACCAGACAAAATACACGAGACAAGTATGGTACCAAAGAACAATATCAAAGACAAAACTGGGACTACAGAAAAGAGAAATGTGATATATAATAAAAGATTATTATGGTCTGAACATTCAGAAGGTGAAGGTTATGGCTTTATAAGCACAATGTCATGATTCAGACTATGTAATATCTACCACAAAGTGACATACTGTAATAATAAAACTACTACAGAGATACATCTTTATCTCAACGCACAAATGCTGCATCTTCTCCTTGTATGTATGTCGCTTTCTTGTTCCTTAGAGTATAATATATAAAGTTGGATTGATTATTTATCAAAATCTCCTTGTTACGTGACGTATTTCCGCATATGGTGAATGAAGGTTCACCGTCTGGAAGATGTAATGGCCAAAAAGTGGTAATGAAGGCAAAATTTTAACCTGAAACTTGTAATCGTAAAGCAAGGAGGTTTTCATAGTTAATCAAAACATTCATATCTCTCTATGTTAATGTGCAACTGGATTGCACTCTCAATGTACAGTAGCGGATGCTTCCGTCTTACTGTAGGTCACAGCGTGTTATCTACATGGTATCGACATGTTTATTCAAAGGAAAATAAAAAATAATTAAAATACTGTATTAAGACGTGTGTTTGTCATCAAAAGGTATGTACATTTATGATCTATTTTTCCTAACATATTGCTTGTGGAGCTGCAGGTTCAGATCTCAGTGGGCTTCTCTTTTGAAGAAACTCGCTCTCCATGTGGCCTCCCCCCTTCATTCTCTCCCACTAACACAACCGAGCCATCTGTGTGATTTCTGGGCACGAATGATACTCACAAGCCTCTGCTCTTGTGTTAATACTGACCTGAAGTGACAGCAATTGTCCTCCTAGCTCCAGATGAAGACTTCTCATACATGCCATCATGTTCTTCCATACAAAAGTAAAAATGGTTGGTCAGCTCAAAGCCTTTTTGGGATCCACAATTACGTCTAGCTGCCATTCAGGATCCTTAATCTCGTAGAATCCAAATATTTATATGCAAGCCCCATCCTTTGATATCTTGGCCAGACTTCCAGACATAGCCCTAGTTATAACAACAAGAAGATCTTCTGTTCAATATTTTAATGCTTTAGTATCAAAATGTAGTAGTAGTGCCCATAGTAGACTGTCCCCATACGAGGGCCATGTAGTATCTCCAAAGTGGTGGCACCTAGTAAATATTCTTACTATTACCAGAAATGAACACACTTACCTTATTCCCAGGGAAGGAAATGTTATTTACTACAAGAGAATGGAGGCTGCTATATGGATTCATCTTCTTTTTCAAAAATATTTTTATTTATTTTAACCAGATAGGGTCAAGGAGAGCTCTAATAGAAATATTTTTAGCAGGAGGAGCTTGACATATCTACATGTTTACTTAAAGGGGTTGTCCAAGTTATATTTATTGATGACCTATCCTCAGGATAGGTCATCAATATCAGATCGGCGGGGGTCCGACACCCGGCACCCCCGCCGATCAGCTGTTTGAAGAGAAGGCGAGCACCGTGCCAGCGCTGCCTCCTCGTCATTGTTTACATGCTGGCCGTTGCATCTGCAGCTGTGAGCAGGTGTAATTACACCAGCCGTTCCATTCATTTCAATGGGACGGCTCTGTAGTATACACTTGTATAGAAACGAGCCGTCCCATTGAAATGAATGGAACGGCTTGGGTGTAATTACACTGCTCACCGCTGCAGATGCAACGGCCAGCATGTAAACAATGACGAGGAGGCAGCGCTGGCACGGCGCTCGCCTTCTCTTCAAACAGCTGATCGGCGGGGGTGCTGGATGTCGGACCCCCGCCGATCTGATATTGATGACCTATCCTGAGGATAGGTCATCAATAAATATAACTTGGACAACCCCTTTAAAGGAAAATGAAAATTGATTAAAATACTGAATTAGGACTTGAGTTTATCGTCAAAAGGTAAGTACATTTATGATCTATTTTCCATAACATGTTGCTTGTGGAGCTGCAAGTTCAGATCTCAGTGGGCTTTCCCTGTGAAGCAGCTCCCCATCCATGTGGCCTCCCACCAAGCCATCTGTGTGATTTCTGGGATCGAATGATACTCAGAAGCCTCTGCTGTTATAATATAGACCTGAAGTGATAGCAATTTGGGGTCATTTATCATGGCCCCTTACACCATTTTTTGACCTAAACAAGTTGTAAGTCCCTATTGTGACACAGCGTTTTTATGCCACCTTCGACACTGGGAAGTGGCGTGAACAGTGTGGGAGCTTGGCGGGGACCAGGTCAGCAGCCCTGGCAAATTCACTGTCCTTTACGCCAGTTTCCTTATGTAAAGGACAATTGAAATTTACTCAAGTAAGAGGCTGGAGTAGATTTCAATCTAGACACATAGACTGTCGGAGGATGCGCCTAATTTATGATGAGGTCTGCTCCTCGTTATAAATTTGGTGTATCCTCTGGCAGCGTAGGGGATATCAGAGACAGGCGTAAAAAGAAATAAATGACCCCCCGTTGTGTAGCGCTCAAAAGCTCTGAGAACTTTACACACATCCCGCTGGGCTATATTCCTACGATCAAGAAGGCCTCCGACAGCAACCTTTCTACAAATGAAATCTAAGAAAGATGTAAGGACCTGGTGATGTAGGAACTGACATGATTTTAAAACTCCAGGTCCTAAGAAAAAATAATGTATTTGTCCTAATAACAATGAGAATAGACTGGTTGGACTAATGGACACCAACCCAGCAAGATGGAGCATTTCTTTCAACAGTGGGGCAGATTTATTCTCATTTTACCTGCACATCTCCACTCTAAATTGAAGCAGTGTTCTGGTCTTACCACATGGTATCTTGAACAACAATTAGCAGGAACTGACTTACTACGCTGTTAAAGGGGTTATCCGAGATTATTTAACTGATGTTCTATGCTCAGGATAGGTCATCAGTATCTGATCAGTGCGGATCTGACACCTGAGACCCCTGCAGATCTGCTGTTTGAGAAGGCATCAGGGCTTGCAGTAGCACCGCGGCCTTCTATCAACTTTTCCTAGGCCATGTGACATCACGTTCATCTGTCATGTGGCCTAGGATAAGCTCAGCCTAGGCCACGTGACCGATGCCTTCCTAGCATAGGAAAGATTCGATCCAGTCCATTCAGAAGACAAAGGACACATTTTCTAAGAAGGGTCGTAGTGTGGGAGAGGAAGGGGAGATCTATGCATGAAGAATGGTTTTTCTAGCCACTGCAGATATAAAGAAAGGCAATTTTTTTTCTCGGTCTCAGCCTAAATTAAATGTCCTCTGGCAAGATACCAAAGAGACTCCAAATTGGAGTATTAGGACACACTAGAAGGCGGAGAGAGGTAGTGAAATTCTACACAAGACCCCAGACAATGGTAGAGATCAGCATAGAGAGAGGTACATTTTGGGCAACAGTGGTCAGAGGTGTTTCCGATCAGAAATCCCATCTGTGATGGATTTCTCTTTTAACCTCGATTGTAATATATGAGGTGGCTTTAGGTCCACAAGAGGATCGTTGGAAAGTTGGTCAATGGGCCAATTTTTACAATTTCTCTTTATATATCCTTGATTAAAGAATCAAGATAGTTCTAGTATCAAGAAAGATATTCTCATGACCTAGAAGTGTCCACAAAACACTCTATAGGATGCTTCATAGAGAGGCACTACTAGGTTAATAGAAGGGGATCCCCTGGTTAGAACCCTAATCTCTTGGCCAAAGTGGAAAGCGGTTGGCTTCAAGATCAGTGGAGCATCGCAGGCCTGCAGGAAAAGGAGTGGGGAGCCAGCACTGCAAAGCAGGTAGGTTATCTTCCCTTTGCAAGTCCGGCCTAATGAGGGGGTTTGCCAAGCCCCACTTCCCACCCTCCATTCTTGCACAACCCCTGTAATGATCAGGCAATTTTTTTGATAGTTTTTTTTTGAAGAGCTATAACTATATACTGTATGTAGCCCCATGAGAGCAACATTTTGGGGAACACATAACTTATTGATTAACTTTTATTAACTGGGATAGGAAAAAAACATCAATACTGCCACTGAGTTTTTATGTAATACATTTTGCAGACTTAATTTTTCAGCATAAAAAACATGATAACTTTATTCTCTGGGTCAGTATGATTACCGTGATACCAAATACTTATAGTCTTTTTCTACATTTTACTACTTTTGCACAAAAAATCCCTTTTATTAAAAGAAGAAAATGTTTAGCATCGCCACATCCCAAGACCCATAACTTTTTTATTTTTGTTTTTATCCAGTTGTGTTAGGGCTTGATTTTTGCTGGAAGACTTGTAGCTTTCATTTGTATCATTTTGGGGTACATAACACTTTTTGATCGCTTTTTATTCAGTTTTGTTCGGTGAACAAGCAAATAGCAGCAATTCTGACATTTATTCATTTATTTATATTTTACGCTATTCATCGTATGAAAATGGCACAGTGCACATGGTTACAGATGGAGGAGATATATGGAGGAGATTTTATCTTTGCAATTTTTTCCATTGAAAAGTGTTTTTTTTTTCAATAAAAAGGTACATTTTTTAAATTGGAATTTTTTTAAATACATTTTTCCCACTTTTTTTTAACCATTCAATAGTTCTACAAGCGGACTATAATGAGCAATCTTTTGATCTCTTCTAAAATACATTGCACTATTCCTGTAGTGCAATGTATTTTAATGGCAGTGCGCAGCCTACTGTGACAAGCTGGAGGCAGGCCTGGGGCCTTTATTAGGCTCTGGCCTGTATGCACTGACATCGGCACCCTGTAATCTCATTAGAGGGGTGCCAATGGGAGACAACGGGAGTCTGCTTCCTCTGTAACCACTTATATGCTGCGGACACTATTGCCTGTGGCACGTAAGAGGTTAAACGGCCCGGATCGGCACCCCTGCTGGCCCAGGCCATTAGAGAGCCATGCAGCACCCATGTAAAAAGGCAACGGCCTAGCCTAAGATCCTTAGTGACAGGCGTAAAAAGGTGTATAGGTGGTCATAAAGGGATTAAGGGCTGGTCTATTTTGGACCTTAAAGATACTTTTATATTGATGGCCTATCCTTGGAGCAGCACTGCACTAGCCAGCTCCATCCACTACACGGTGGACACTTCTAAGATTCCCTGCTGCTTCTGTTACGACATTCACCTGGGTCGCCGTTGTGTTCAGCTAAAGGGTGCCTCATGACACGCAAAAAATGCTGAGCCAGGGGTCGAAACATGTTTGGCGTTCAGAAATTTCTAAAGAGCCCTTTCATTCTGGTAATCAGCAAGGTTTTAGATCATAGACTATACCACTTCCATCTTTTCACATACATTTATGATGATTATTTTGTCCAGGCTTCCCCTTTAAATCTTCAACTATCTATCATGCATAAAACCATGGACCATATCCTAAAACACAACATACACAAATAACATCCGTTTCCACGACTCGTAGAGACTGGATCTCTAATGTGTGTTTTCCATCATTGTCTCAGCAAATGTCTGTTCTCAGCCTGTGAGGTAACGTCTCTTCAGTAAGACCCTGAGATCATATATGTAAACTTAAACACAGTATAGAAGACTTTCTGAAGCCCTCCTACTGCCATATCACATCATGGTTTTATAACTCTGGGGTGTAATTGAAAATACAAAATTGCTAGGTTTAAGAAATTTTGGTTAATGCAAGTCAAATCCATAGCTGAGCTCATTGTAAAAACAGTAATTACATTGAAGATGATAGATCTCAAGGAAACCATGCAGTCCCGTTACAAGAATTGTTGTGTTGAGTTTTTTCTTAAGGTCTAAGGTTTCCTTATCACCCGATGGAGGGTTCAGTTTCTCTTTGTGAAGAGCACCAGAGCTGACGAAGGGAGTCTTTTAAAGGTTAGCTACCCTGTAGTCAATGACCAGTCCTTTAACAGATATTAGCCAAACCAATAGTCTTCTCCAAGAAGCAAATGGGAACCCATCTGCAGACAGCTGTTTCGGGGTTCTTACCCCTCATCATTATCTTAAGCGGCAAGACCCACAAAACAGATATCGGCAGATGGGTTGTCTTTTTTATCTGGACAAGTTTTTTGGTTTGGCTAATATTTTTAGTCATGCTGCAATGCATTTTAAAGAGTGGGACATTGATACTAGGATAGCTACCCCCGCTAGGTGGCAAATAATTGCTCAGAACAGGAGTGATGGAGGATTGCCGAGACAGAAATCACTCTAACCCATTCTGAGCTTGTTAAAATAGAAAATGGAAAAGTAGATAGATATGTTGAGGCTTTTTTATGACGGCTTACAGACAGGTAAAGCCCGTAGCGTGTGACACATTCCCAACCACCAGAAATGAGGGTGCAAAACCCTAGCTGCTGTAAAAAGGCCACGTAGTCATCAGATATTCTGAAGGCCATCACCATCTCTAACCACGTTAAGGTCTGCATTACTCCATTTTGTTTAACGATCCATCGAATGTCCAACCAAAGCTTCCAATTCAGTTGGATACACTAAGAAGGAGGTGAGGTTAATGGATAGGTTGAAGTTCTGTTGTGCCTCACCAAGACGGTTCACCAACATGTAAAGCCCACAACAGTATAGGAGTTTGTGACACATTTCCAAAACCACCATATGGGACGTTGGTGTAAAAACCTGCTATATGAATGTCATGAAAACATCTGATGTTCAGAAGACCATCTCTATTGCATTACAGTAATTATATTCTACAAACCACCATATTGCCTCTTGGTCACCATGTTGCTTAGGTCTCTTTGATGCTTCAGTTGTAGTGAGGTCTCAGTCACTCAAGTCTTTACCATATATATCTCACTATGATCCTCTCATCATGACAAATGTTAGAAGTGGTTTTATAGCTTCGCAGTCAATACAAACAAAGGATTTTGAGTCTTGGTATGTCTTGAGAAAATATGCTTGTGGTCCTCAGAATGACCACATGTAAAGACAGGATGATGGCTACAGGAAGAACTTTTAACATTTTACAAGAAATAAGAAGACTTTCCCTTTTATCTTCTGGACAGGATGTGAAAACTTTAGGAGGAGAACTTTATACGCAGGATGTGAAGAGGAGACTTGAACTTACTCTTCTTCTCAAACTCATCTCAGAAGAACTGTAGGGACTGCCTATGGGATCAGAGTCACAAAAGCTTAAGATGCGATACAAGAACAAACAGTCTTAACATTAGTCAGCTTCTTGGTGAGCAGCAAGATTGGCATCCTCTATCCTAAATTGCATCGTAGCCATGCAACATTACCCTGCCCTAATGGAGTACAGTGCCTTGAAAACTTATTCATACCCCTTGAACTTTTCCACATTTTTTAACGTTACACCCAAAAACTTAAATGGATTTTATTGTGATTTTATGTAATAGACCAACACAAAGTATGTGTGAAGTGAAAAGAAAATGATGCATAGTTTTCAAAATTTTTAATAAATAAAAATCTGTAAATTGTGGTGTGCATTTGCGTTCAGCCCCCTGTACTCTGATACCTTTAATTAAAATCCAGTGTGACCAACTGTCTTCAGAAGTCACCTCATTAGTAAATAGAGTCCACCTGTGTGTAATGTGTTCTCAGTATAACTACAGCTGTTCTGTGAAGTCCTCAGAGGTTTGTTATGAGAACATTAGTGAAATTAACAGCATCATGAAAACCAAGGAACACACCAGACAGGTCAGGGATAAAGTTGTGGAGAAGTGTAAAGCAGGGAACATCTCACAGAGCACTGTTCAATCAATCATCCGAAAAATGAAAGTATGGCACAACTGCAAACCTACCAAGACATGGCCGTCCACCTAAACTAACTGCCCGGGCAAGGAAATCACTAATTAGAGAAGCAGCCAAGAGGCCCATGGTCACTCTGGAGGAGCTGCAGAGATCCACAGCTCAGGTGGGAAAATCTGTCCACAGGAAAACAATCATTGGTGTACTCCACATATCTGGCCAGTATGGAAGAGTGACAAGAAGGAGGACATTTTTAAAAGCAAGCCATAAAAAGTCTGGTTTGCAGTCTGCTACAAGCTAGCAGAGGTCACAACAAACATATGGAAGAAGGTGCTCTGGTCACATGAGGACAAAGTTGAACTTTCTGGCTTAAATTCACTAACACTGCACATCATCCTGAACATACCATCCCCACAATGAAACATGGTGGTAGCAGCATCATGCTGTGGGGAGGCTTTTCTTCAGCAGGGACAGCGAAGCTGGTCAGAGTTTATAGGAAGATGGATGGAGCTAAATAAAGGGCAATCCTGGAGGAAAACCTGTTAGAGACTGCAAAAGACTTGAGACTGGGGCAGAGGTTCACCTTCCAGAAGGATAACGACCTTAAATATTCAGCCACAGCTGCAATGAAAAGGTTTAGATCAAATCATCTTCATGTGTTAGAATGGCCCAGTCATAGTCCAGACTAGAGATGAGCGAATCGAAGTCGACAAAGTGGAATTCGATCCGAATTTCAGGAAAAATTCGATTAACACCGAATCCGAATTTCCTCACACTTCGTGGTAACGAATCACATTTTTTCCTAAAATGGCTGCTGCGCATATTAGGACATGGAGCAAAGAACTCTGGGAATGAGGGATCACCGACAATGCCATGCATGCAGCCAATCAGCAGCCAGCCAGCCCTGTGATGTCACAGCCCTATAAATAGCCTCAGCCATCTTGGATTCTGCCATTTTACAGTGTACTTAGTGCAGGGAGAGATGTCAGCAGGCGCTAGGGACAGTGGTAGGAAAGACTTCATTGTGCTGAAAAAACGATTTACAAGTTCAGGGAAGATTAGTCAAGGTGTAGGGAAAGGATAGGGAGGAATCATCTACACTATAAAAGGAGAACAGGGTGCAATAGAAGAGTGTACAGCCTGGGTAATAGGAACGATTCTATTACACCTTGCTACACTAATTGGGGATACAAATTGTCACTATACTGCTGCTTTGAGGTTTGCACTAGATGATACCTCTGTAATTCTGGAAAACCTTGTTTATTATTGGGGTGCAAGTGCTGTGTTGCAGGGTGTATTGATAGGAAATATACGTACGTCATATTAACCAGTTCTGTGATGCATTTAAATTGTTGTACAGTTTCTTTTGGGGTGTATTGGTGTAAAAAAAGGGATGTCTCATTTGCCGTTCTGCGGTGCAGTTACTTTGTACTACAGCCTTTTTTTGAGGTGTTGTAATGGTATAAAATGTAAGTTTTATTTGCCGCTCTGTGGTCAAGTTACATTGTTTTACAGCTTTTTGGGAGTGTAATAATTTCCTTTTAATTTAATTATTTGATCTAACAGTATGTCAGACAGACAAGTGACAGGCCCTTCAAAGGGAACGGTCAGTGGCCAAAATGTTTCTGTTGCAGGCAGAAAAAGAAGGGGGGGGGTAGCAGCAGGAGTTGCAGCGAGAGGC
Organism: Bufotes viridis; assembly: GCA_033119425.1. Lineage (NCBI taxonomy): Eukaryota > Metazoa > Chordata > Amphibia > Anura > Bufonidae > Bufotes > Bufotes viridis. Next base: position 10,793,030 of record CM065592.1, on the reverse strand, counting down.
CTGAGCTCCCGGTGTCATCTAGCGGTCGTGTCTTGACCAGCAATCCAGCGGTGCTTGAATGGTTGACTCGGTCTTCTACTTCGTCACAAGTGACATCAGACACCCCCAACCAAGAGTCGGTGGGTTCTTCAGACACAGCCCTTAGTTGGCATGGCCCGGGAGCAGGCCCTGTGCCCTCATCTGTCCTCAACCTGCCTTTTTGCTTTTCTGTTCCCTCTGCTAGAGAAGTACTATATCTCGTAGGCTCCATCCATTGCAAACATTTACATGGCATGGTGGGAAAAGCAGTTTCTGTATACTGATCTTAACCCCTTTTTCCATGCCATAAAATGGTTTGGAAGACATATCGATGACTTGTTATTTATTTGGTCAAATGATGTTCAATATATCTCCAGTTTCAAGTACTACCTCAATAGTTGCTGCAGTTCCCTTTCACTCTTTCACTCTCCTACATTTTGACGCAAATACTATTTCCTTTCTTGATCTTACACTAATAGGTGATGAAGCAGATGCAAAGGTCAATACTGAAACCTTCAGAAAGGAGACAGCAGGGAATAGCATTCTCCTTGCGACATCTTGTCATCCCCAACATATCAGAAAGAATATACCCAAAGGTGAACTAATTAGAGCTAGACGCAATTGCTCAAACACTGACACCTTTGTATCAGAGGCAAAATATGTAAAAGAACGACTTTGTCGCAGGAAATATACCCCCCCCACCTAGTTGGCTTAAATCCACTGGAAGTTACGAATGTGGTTACAACAAATGTATTTGTTGCAATCATATGCAGGTGAGCACCACATACAACTATTTACATTATTACATGCACCATATGCAACCTCCAATATGTGCGATGCACATCTAATGCTATAAAAACAAGAGTGCGTAAACACATTTCCGATATACCGCACTACAAGACAAGGAATGTCTCAGCTCAGCAGTCAGTACACAATTTGCGGTAACGCACCAAGGCAGCATATCAGGACTCTACATACAGGGAATTGAAAAGAGTAACTGCACCAATAAGGGGAGGAGACCACAAGAAAAAACTTCTAAATAGAGAAGTTTTTTGGATGTATGAGCTCAGCACCTGTGTTCCTAAGGGATTGAATAGGAGACAAGATTTAATCTTACAATATTGATGTCACCTATTCCTCCTGTCATTAATGTCAGTATTTATATGTTTCTTATGCCATATGCCTACGGTATCTTTTTTAGGGTATTTCATTTTCGTATGTTTGTCATGCTAAGGGTTAATTGTTGGTGACTGTCTAAATATTCACTCCAAGTGAGACACACCACCTGCTTCTCCTTTTGAGTGGGAGGAGTGTAGGTTTATATGGAGTGATCTCTATTATGTGCACTTGTCATGAGTAAGGACCGTAATCTGAGTGTCCGAAACATTCAGACCTTGTACTTTTATCCTTTGTTTGGAAAACGTTTTTGATTTCTAGGATCTGATTTTTAGAAGCTGGATTTCCCCTTCTTTGGAATGTCGTAGGCTCGGCTCCACTTTTCAGCGAAGATGAGCTACTAGAGGACAGTCAGCAGTCAGCAGCTACTGCCCAGCCAAGATGTGGAGGAGAGATCCGCCGCTTCCTCCAGTAGGCGGGCAAGTAGTGATGATGAGAGTCACGGGGGAAGTGGTGTTGTGAGTGGTCAGGCTCCTGGCCCTGAGACCATTGAGGAGGACATCAGTGACGTGCAGACAGTAGTGGATGATGATGGAGCCGATTGCACTTGGGAGCTGGGTGAAGAAGTGTCTTCATCATCATCAGGAGAAGAGGGTGGCAGCTTGCCCGTGAGGCAGTGGCTGAGCCAGCAAGGTGGTAGCATGGCCGGGAGGCAGCAGGGTGACAGCAGTAGGAGGTCGGGAGCCAAAAGTGCACGGGAGAGACCACCCGCTTCGCAGGAAACTACCTGCCCGAGAAGTAGCGGTGCAGGGGTTCGTGGAAGCAGTGGTAGCAGGCAGTTAGTATGGAGTGTGGGGCGGGGGGAAATGCCATACTCGGCGGTGTGGCAATTTTTAGTTAGGCTGCCAGAGGAGGTGAACATGGCCATTTGCCGAATTTGTAGGCAGAAGGTGAAGCGTGGGCAGGTTCCCAATTTTGGCACCACGGCCCTGCGTCAACACATGCAGCGTCACCATAAAGTGGCCTGGGAGAACCGTGGCTCTGTTGTGGTGGTCCAGGCTGCCGCAGTAATTGCTGCATCACCCAGTGGCACGCACCCGATTTCATGCAGTCAAGGCTCCACCACCTCAGCTGTTCCTGATGCTCCTGCTCCTCCTACTCCTCGTCAGTCATTCCGTCAGAAAGCGATCACCGAAGCGATTGCCAAGAGACAACAATATGCGTGCAATCATCCAACGGCGCAGAAGCTGAATGTGCTCCTGTCCAAGTTGCTGGTGTTTCTGCACCTTTCAGAGAACTGATGGATTGTGCCGAGCCAAGGTAGAGAGCCCCAAGATGCCAGCCACCATCTTCAGCTGGTACTGGTATTGCTCCCCACCTTCCCAATCTGTCACTGTGGTCTCCTCATGCTGCTGCTATATCAACACTATGTCTGATGGATTACTGATGGATTACTGACCATATGCTGACGAGTGAAGGCTGATGCTCAACAGACAGGATCCGTTTTTTTGGGGGGTGATTGTTGTGACGGATTAGGGGAAGGGCAAAACAATCAGTGACGTCAACACAAACTTACTGCTGACCCCTCTCCTCTCTGTCGGGGGCTCTACTTGTATAAGCGTTTAAGAGAACAGGTTCTGTAGACATCTATGTGGAATCAGCTGACGAGGTGTAAAAGGAGTGCGCTTCTTCTTGACGCTAACATCGACCTGTAAGGCTGAGTTCATACTTGAGTTATTTGGTCAGTTTTGGCGCCGTGACCGCCCAAATAAGTGAAGTGTGCAGTGATTCTAAGAGCGACGCCTGTCATCTGCATGTCATACTGACTTACAGTAATATTTCACTACCACAGCAGACTCCCTATGAGTGTTACTGCAAGGCACAATGTTCTACACCACTATAAAGGCTCTCTGCAGCCAGGAAATAGCAGTTTTTTAATGCGATTCGCCATGAATAAATTTGGATCGAATCAAATGTTTTCGGAAAATTCGGTGGACCGACCGAATCGAATTTTTGAGAAATTCACTCATCTCGAGTTCTTCTGCAAAGAAGAATGGGCAATAATGTCATCCTCTCGATGTGCAAAGGTACTGTAGAAACATCCCCCAAAAGACCTGCAGCTGTAATTGCAGTGAAAGGTGGTCTTACACCGTACTGACTCAGGGGGGCTGAATACAAATGCATGACACACAGATTTTTATTCATTGAAAATGTGGAAAACCATGTCTCATTTTTTTTTTCGCTTCACACATACTTGTTACTTTGTGTTGATCTATCACATAAAATCACCCCAAAAAATACATTTAAATGTGTGGGTGCAACGTGAAAAAATGTGGAAAAGTTCAAGGGGTATGAATACTTTTTCAAGGCACTGTACATAGTGGTAAGAGGGCCTGAGAAAAGATTAAGCAAAGCGTCCCTCCTGGTTCTGGTTAAGGCCTCTTTCACACTTGCAATCTCAGGATCCGGCAGGCACTTCCGTCCCGCCGGATCCGTCAGAACGCAAGTCGCCTGAAGCATTAGAAGACTGATCAGGATCCTGATCAGTCTTCGAAATGCCTTCAAGTTACTATGGCAGCCAGGACGCTATTAAAGTCCTGGTTGCCATAGTAGTAGTGGGGAGCGGGGGAGCGGTATACTTACAGTCCGTGCGGCTCCCGGGGCGCTCCAGAATGACGTCAGAACGCCCCATGCGCATGGATCACGTGATCCATGCGATAACGTGATCCATGCGTGTAGGGTGCCGCACGGATGGTAAGTATACTGCTCCTCCGCTCCCTACTACAGTTTACCATGACAACCAGGACTTTAGCGTCCTGGCTGCCATGGTAACCATTGATAAAAAGCTAAACGTCGAATCCGGCGATGCGCCGAAACAACGTTAAGCTTAAGGCCGGATCCGGATTAATGCCTTTCAATGGGCATTAATTCCGGATCTGGCCTTGCGGCAAGTGTTCCGGATTTTTGGCCGGAGCAAAAAGTGCAGCCTGCTGCGGTATTTTCTCCGGCCAAACAGCGTTCCGGTCCTGAACTGAAGACATCCTGATGCATCCTGAACGGATTTCTCTCCATTCAGAATGCATTGGGATAATCCTGATCAGGATTTTTCCGGCATAGAGACCCGACGACGGAACTCTATGCCGGAAAGCAAAAACGCAAGAACACTAGCAGAACCTGAAGGCACTCTGTAAGGTAGAGTAGCCTGAGACAAAGGTCCTTTTCCACCAGAGGCTGAGGCTGTTGCTCTGGTCCTCGGCCAGGCTGGCTGCTGGGTAGAAGCACAAGCTCGGCAAGAAGTCACCGCATGGGAGATGATTCTAAAATATGAGCAACTGATCCACTGGTGAGGAAAAGGAGATTATCAGGAAACTGCTGAAGATAGGATGTAGGGAAGAGATAATGAAGAAGATGAGGGTCTACAGGTCAATTTAAAGTTTTTTTTTTTGTTCTATCAGGACATGTGGTTCTCGTTTCTTGCCCTTCATGGGGCAGAGTAGCTGGCTTGTAAATATTATCAAAAATGTGTATTTTTATGGTGGAAATCCTGGCATGTGGTCTAGAACCTTCTGTCCCCTGGACTGCAATGCTGGAAAATCACAATATGCCAAGACTAAGCGTTGTTGCTGCGCCCCTGGCCATAATGTGTGTCGCACTCACTTGTGTCATGGCAGAGCTGGTCCTGCTGAATTATACTCCTCGCCCAAAACTTTCATTACTGCAGGGGTTTGACTTGTATCCAGTGAGGACAACTGGCCAAGAGAGAACTGGGCAAAGCCTGGCCATAAATTATAATAATAATAACCAGTCGTTCCAACACAGCAGAGGAAATTATACTGGACCCGAAACAGCTTTTATAATGAGTCCATTACTTCACTTGGAGGCTATGTACAGAATAAATCTACATAATAAGCGGAGTCACTGAGTACTTACATGACAACCTAGAGAAAATGTATATACACAGCGACTCCACCAGCAGGATAGTGAGTGCAGCTCTGGAGTATAATACAGGATAAGTAATGTAATGTATGTACACAGCGACTCCACCAGCAGGATAGTGAGTGCAGCTCTGGAGTATAATACAGGATAAGTAATGTAATGTATGTACACAGCGACTCCACCAGCAGAATAGTGAGTGCAGCTCTGGAGTATAATACAGGATAAGTAATGTAATGTATGTACACAGCGACTCCACCAGCAGAATAGTGAGTGCAGCTCTGGAGTATAATACAGGATAAGTAATATAATGTATGTACACAGTGACTCCACCAGCAGAATAGTGAGTGCAGCTCTGGAGTATAATACAGGATAAGTAATATAATGTATGTACACAGTGACTCCACCAGCAGGATAGTGAGTGCAGCTCTGGAGTATAATACAGGATAAGTAATATAATGTATGTACACAGTGACTCCACCAGCAGGATAGTGAGTGCAGCTCTGGAGTATAATACAGGATAAGTAATATAATGTATGTACACAGTGACTGCACCAGCAGGATAGTGAGTGCAGCTATGGAGTATAATACAGGATGTAACTCAGGATCAGTACAGGTTAAATGTGTATGTACACAGTGACTGCACCAGCAGAATAGTGAGTGCAGCTCTGGAGTATAATACAGGATGTAACTCAGGATCAGTACAGGATAAGTAATGTATGTACACAGTGACTGCACCAGCAGAATAGTGATTGCAGCTCTGGGGTATAATACAGGATGTAACTCAGGATCAGTACAGGATGAGTAATGTATGTACACAGTGACTGCACCAGCAGAATAGTGAGTGCAGCTCTGGAGTATAATACAGGATGTAACTCAGGATCAGTACAGGATAAGTAATGTATGTACACAGTGACTCCACCAGCAGAATAGTGAGTGCAGCTCTGGAGTATAATACAGGATGTAACTCTGGATTAGTACAGAATAAGTAATGTAATGTATGTACACAGTGACTGCACCAGCAGAATAGTGAGTGCAGCTCTGGAGTATAATACAGGATGTAACTCAGGATCAGTACAGGATAAGTAATGTATGTACACAGTGACTCCACCAGCAGAATAGTGAGTGCAGCTCTGGAGTATAATACAGGATGTAACTCAGGATCAGTACAGGATAAGTAATGTATGTACACAGTGACTGCACCAGCAGAATAGTGATTGCAGCTCTGGGGTATAATGCAGGATGTAACTCAGGATCATTACAGGATGAGTAATGTACGTACACAGTGACTCCACCAGCAGAATAGTGAGTGCAGCTCTGGAGTATAATACAGGATGTAACTCAGGATCAGTACAGGATAAGTAATGTATGTACACAGTGACTGCACCAGCAGAATAGTGATTGCAGCTCTGGGGTATAATACAGGATGTAACTCAGGATCAGTACAGGATGAGTAATGTATGTACACAGTGACTCCACCAGCAGAATAGTGAGTGCAGCTCTGGAGTATAATACAGGATGTAACTCTGGATTAGTACAGAATAAGTAATGTAATGTATGTACACAGTGACTGCACCAGCAGAATAGTGAGTGCAGCTCTGGAGTATAATACAGGATGTAACTCAGGATCAGTACAGGATAAGTAATGTATGTACACAGTGACTCCACCAGCAGAATAGTGAGTGCAGCTCTGGAGTATAATACAGGATGTAACTCAGGATCAGTACAGGATAAGTAATGTAATGTATGTACACAGTGACTCCACCAGCAGAACAGTGAGGGCAGCTCTGGAGTATAATACAGGATGTAACTCAGGATCAGTACAGGATAAGTAATGTATGTACACAGTGACTCCACCAGCAGAACAGTGAGGGCAGCTCTGGAGTATAATACAGGATATAACTCAGGATAAGTAATGTAATGTATGTACACAGTGACTCCACCAGCAGAATAGTGAGTGCAGCTCTGGAGTACAATGCAGGATGTAACTCAGGATCAGTACGGGATAAGTAATGTAATGTATGTACACAGTGACTGCACCAGCAGAATAGTGAGTGCAGCTCTGGAGTATAATACAGAATGTAACTCAGGTTCAGTACAGGATAAGTAATGTATGTACACAGTGACTGCACCAGCAGAATAGTGAGTGCAGCTCTGGAGTATAATACAGGATGTAACTCAGGATTAGTACAGGATAAGTAATGTAATGTATGTACACAGTGAATGCACCAGCAGAATAGTGAGTGCAGCTCTGGAGTATAATACAAGATGTAACTCAGGATCAGTACAGGATAAGTAATGTATGTACACAGTGACTCCACCAGCAGAATAGTGAGTGCAGCTCTGGAGTTTAATACAGGATGTAACTCAGGATCAGTACAGGATATGTAATGTATGTACACAGTGACTGCACCAGCAGAATAGTGAGTGCAGCTCTGGAGTGTAATACAGGATGTAACTCAGGATCAGTACAGGATAAGTAATGTATGTACACAGTGACTGCACCAGCAGAATAGTGAGTGCAGCTCGGGAGTATAATACAGGATGTAACTCAGGATCAGTACAGGATAAGTAATGTATGTACACAGTGACTCCACCAGCAGAATAGTGAGTGCAGCTCTGGAGTATAATACAGGATGTAACTCAGGATCAGTACAGGATAAGTAATGTAATGTATGTACACAGTGACTGCACCAGCAGGATAGTGAGTGCAGCTCTGGAGTATAATACAGGATGTAACTCAGGATCAATACAGGAAAAGTAATGTAATGTATGTACACAGCGACTGCACCAGCAGAATAGTGAGTGCAGCTCTGGAGTATAATACAGGATGTAACTCAGGATCAGTACAGGATAAGTAATGTATGTACACAGTGACTTCACCAGCAGAATAGTGAGTGCAGCTCTGGAGTATAATACAGGATGTAACTCAGGATCAGTACAGGATAAGTAATGTATGTACACAGTGACTCCACCAGCAGAATAGTGAGTGCAGCTCTGGAGTATAATACAGGATGTAACTCAGGATCAGTGCAGGATAAGTAATGTAATGTATGTACACAGTGACTGCACCAGCAGAATAGTGAGTGCAGCTCTGGAGTATAATACAGGATGTAACTCAGGATCAGTACAGGATAAGTAATGTAATGTATGTACACAGTGACTCCATCAGCAGAATAGTGAGTGCAGCTCTGGAGTATAATACAGGATGTAACTCAGGATCAGTACAGGATAAGTAATATATGTACACAGTGACTGCACCAGCAGAATAGTGAGTACAGCTCTGGAGTATAATACAGGATGTAACTCAGGATCAGTACAGGATAAGTAATGTATGTACACAGTGACTCCACCAGCAGAATAGTGAGTGCAGCTCTGGAGTATAATACAGGATGTAACTCAGGATCAGTACAGGATAAGTAATATATGTACACAGTGACTGCACCAGCAGAATAGTGAGTGCAGCTCGGGAGTATAATACAGGATGTAACTCAGGATCAGTACAGGATATATTGTCATAATAATGCTATATAGAAGCAACATACTACTACATCACAATGCGCAAATAACATGCAGTCTAAAATGATACTCCCTTAAAGAGCCTGCATCATACTTCCATATGGTTCTCATATAATGCTGTAATTCAGTTCCAATATACAGTAATGCCAGCATACTAGGAAGTGAACTTTCATGGTGTCTCACTAATTATCTATCCCAAAACTAGCTCTGCTTTTAACCCTAGGCTCTTGCCTCTTTGCATCAGATGACATTTAGATGAAGACACTTTGAGCAGTTCAGACTCTGACATTTGACTCGGGGGCATATAGTTCAGCCGGGTGGGTTCTGTTTTCACAGCCGATGCCTAATGACAATCTGTGCCCCTGTCAGAATTAAATCCTGGAAACTTTCATAACATAATGTCCATAGTCAAAGCTTTGAGGAATTTTATTCAATGCTTGCTTCATCTGTTTAAAAGGGAGACATGATGGAGAAACCAGCCTGAAAAATGACAGCGCAACACAGTGCTCCGATAATACCGATAGACAATGCAGATCACAGATCGGGTCCTGGGTAGTCGATCCCCGTTGTGAATCTTTATGAGGCACCTGATGAAGGCTCCTAAAGGCTTCCCATAATCCTGCCCTGTAGGTGCATCTCTTAGAGCCTCACAGTTTCTTTTCCATTGAGTGCACCTGTCAAAGTCTCACTTGCTTGTTTACGCCAGTTGGTGGCAAAATTATGTGACCCCCTAGTCAGGTCAGCAGAACATGTATGCACATTGCTGGTGGACAAATGCCCAGGGGGTGTCTCACGACTGCTGGCCAAATATATAATGACCTAACACTCCTGGAATTAATTAAGCTTGGAAGAGTCAGATTCTTATGTACCTGGTCGGCAACTGGAAAGGTCTGGGAGGACACCCCGCTGAGGTCAACTTATCGCCATCCTCGGGATACATTTGAATACTATGGCTGGTGCTGGAAGCCGATGGCTCCGTGCCCCACAGTAGGACCCCACGGGCTACTAGACCTGAAGTCCATAAGATAGTGAATCAATGGTGCAGGGGGTCACGAAGCAAAGAGATCCTTCGTTCCCATATACTTTCCTGATTTGTCGGCAGCACATTCTGTTTACGCAGAGCGATGTTCTGTCCTCCTTATGTGTGAGTGGGGCATAGGTTGACAGGCAGCTAAACTCCATCCAAGCAACTCATTGACTCCAGAGTAACATCCAATTTAACTTTTATTTCAAGGAGACAGTGAAACAGAGGAACAGATTAAGAATGTGTTTCCTATTGCTGATCAGTGTGTGCCAATAGGCTATCACACAATACAGTACAAAGCTATGCAAACATAAATATGTGCATGAAATGCAGGTTACAGCCAGTATAGGAAATCAATATACTGTATATGAATATACAATCTGCAATACAAATAGCCGAAAACATACCAGCGATGCCACATTAAGTCTGGTCGTGAAGGATGATTTGAGAGGCTGAATGTCCTTGAGTTGATCTTGGAAAAAGATGGCTGCTATGAGCTGAGTTGTTGATGTCATCTGGGTAATAGGTAATAAGATACAGTTGCTTGCATGTTACATACAAGGTAATAAATGCTAAAGGCAAAGGCCCTTTGCGCCAAAATCTGCGACTTTTTCCCCTTCACGTCGGGTCCAAAAAGTGGGCGTGGCGGGAAGGGGACGGGTCGGCAAGTCCGTCTCATTTACCATCTTCTACGCCTGTTTTAGGTGTAGAAAATGGTCTAAATATAAGACAGCAAGAACGTTATTTTACATTTAGAAGCGAAGAGGCTGGGGCCCCTACATAACTGTGGAGGATCCACCGCCAGGTATAGGGGTTATTAAAGGCGTCGTATCACTTCAGCAAGTGGCATTTATCATGTAGAGAGAGTTAATACCAGGCACTTACTAATATATTGTGATTGTCCATATTACTTCCTTCGCTGGCTGAAGGAATTATTCCATTACATTATACACTGCTCGTTTCCATGGTTTTGACCACGGCTCAATCCATCAGCAGTGAACGTGCTTGCACACTATAGCAAAAAGTGCCGGCCTCTCTGGTGGTCAAGACTGCGGGAGTGCACATAGGCTGGTGCTTTTTCCTATAGTGTGAAAGCACGGCCACCGCTGATGGATTGAAGGGTGGTCATAACCATGGAAACGACCAGTGTATAATGTGATGTAATGTATTCAGCCAGCGAAGGAAGCAATACAAATAATAACAATACATTAGTAAGTGGTTAATAAAAGTGCCACTAAATTTGTACTTTTAGAAACAACTTGCTGAAGGCCATAGGTGTGCACCCTAAAGCACAAACACACACGCCACGCGTCTATGTATGTATATATTATATACAAATACACACACACACACATGTATGTACACAAATACACTCTGCATACATACATACAGACCCGCACTCATCAATATAATGAAGGGAGAAGAAAACATTTTTAAACTTACCGTATTTTTCGCCCTATAAGACGCTCTGGCCCATAGGACACACCTATGTATTAGAGGTGGACAATAAGGAATATTTTTCATTACACTTGTAGTCAGACCATCAATCAGACCCCCAATCAGACCCCCAATGCTAATCAGACCTCAGCTGTCAGCCCTAATAAAACCCCCAATGTTAATAAGACCCGAATAAAACCTCATATCAGACCCCTAATAAGACCTCAGATCAGACCCCAATGTGAATGACCCCCAATCAGACCTCAGATAGGAGCCCCAGTGCCTCATATCAGCCCCCAGTGCCTCATATCAGCCCACAGTGCCTCATATCAGCCCCCAATGCCCCTCTTCAGCCCCTGAGTGCCCCTCTTCAGCCCCCCAGCAGCCTCTCTTCAGCCCCCAGTGCCTCATATCAGCCCCCAGTGCCCCTCTTTAGCCCCCAGTGCCTCCATCAGCCCCCAAATAAAATAAAATAAACACTTACCTTTCCTGCTCCGGACGCCACAGCTCCTCACTACCCTCGCTCGGTAATCCTCTTGTACAGTCTGCTGTGTGGGCGCGCACAGTGTGAGGTCACAGCGCGGCCTCACACTGTGCGCAGCCTTCACAGTGGAGCGCCGGGGACAAGGAAGAGGTTATTATAGCACTTTTAGCGCTTCCCGGCCCTCCGGTACAAATCAGTGCTTCCACAATGGAAGCTCTTGATTAGTATTCACCCCATGAGACGCCGGGGCATTTTTCCCCCACTTTTGGGGGAAAAAATGCATCTTATGGGGTGAAAAATACGTACTTACAAATGACACGGCAGACAGCAGTGCAGCACGGAGGTGACAGAACCTCGAATCGACTTGATTAGGGTGTTCTAAGGCACACCCGACACACCCCATGCGCACGCCTATGCTGAAGGCATGACAGATATGTTAGTGAGTGACATGGATTTTAGGCATCGCATAAGAGACGCGAGTGGTGGCATCTTTACTCGGGGCAATTATCAGGAACAAGCGTTCATACTCACACAGATTCCCAGCTTTCGTATAAGTGCCTATATACAGTATCTACTAAGTTACAAATTCAACTCTGCTACATATGTACGTCTATATGACTTAGTATCAGTGTTAGGTCAGGACACGTCCTGATCACCAGGAATTCAGAGCGACGTCTCACGCGGTTCAGTCGGCACATGGTCCGGAACGTTTCCGCTGAATTGTTAGACAAATATTCTTTTTCTTGTAAATATAAAAACCAAACATAAAATAGCGATTACAAAATATTTACCCAGCGACTCCCATGGAAAAATATTATTTCCTGGTGCTTTGCTCCACCATTTCATTAACCCTTTATACTCCTGGATCTCCACTGCACTAGAGAATGGAAAGCAGCAGTCCACGAGCAGCTTCTGCACCAAATCACTTACTGTACATGCCCTTGCAGCCAACAAGCCACCCCCTCTCGGCCCCCACACACACCCTGTCAATGAAAAAAAATGTTAGGCAATTCCTTTAGAAATGCCCCTTTACATCAAGCTGAAGTCCTACAGTAAACTCCTATCAGGACCACAAGTATAAGTGACACCTGAGCAGTAGTGCAGCTCAGCGACAGCCCCAGCAAAACGTGGGGCACTTATTCTCTAAGGGCCCAGTCTCTATATAGGTCTACACTGCAGCACGCTCCCTATTCTGTTTCTGTAGACATGTTTCAAGGTTATTGGTAGAGTTGAGTGGACACCAGGAAGTTCCGGTTCTCCAAGTTCAGCCGAACTTTCCCGCAAAGTCCGGGTTTGGGACCCGAAGTTGACCCCGAACCCGAACCCCATTGAAGTCAATGGGGACCTGAACTTTAGGGCACTAAAATGGCTCTAAAAGAGTCATGGAAAGGGCTAGAGGGCTGCAAAAGGCAACAAAATGTCCGTAAGAGCATGGCAAGTGCCCTGCAAACAAATGTGGATATGGAAATGACTTAAAATAAAAAACAAAAAATAAAAAATAAAAAATAATAATCTTGAACAAGGAGGAGGAGGTCCATATGGAGTAGGAGGTTGAGGAGGTGGTGGACGTGGCGGTGTAGGTGGAAGCCTTGGTGGAGGTGGAAGAGGTAGTCGCCAACAACACAGTTTTCTGTTTTAAAACGTTTTCGTTTTTTTGGGTAGACCCTAAAACATTGGGAAATATAGAAAAGAAAACAAAGAGAAAGTGCGCTGGAGTATAACAAAGGCTGGGTGAGGCCGGCCTGTTCTATGAATAAACCTTAAGTTATAACTAAACCTTAAGTCAGCTGATTTCCGGGGGTGTGTTCTTCGGCGCAAGCGCACTACACCGAAACTGGTATTCAGCGCAATTCAGCGCATGTGCAAACAAACGGAGGTCTGAAGAAACCTTATGAGAAAACTTTAATGAGGAAACCTTAAGTAGCACGGGGTTATGAGAGGCGCGGGGATCACACGGGCAGGGGTGTATGAATAAACCTTAAGGCTGGGAACACACCTAGGCGTTTCTGAATCGCGCGTATGATGCGCGTTTTACGCGCGTTTTTGGAATGCGCGTTTTTGCAACTAAGAAACGCGCGTCATACGCGCGATTCAGTGATTCTCCCCTATGGCATCATTGTCCATAGGCGCGTTAAAACGCCCCAAAGAAGCTCACGTACTTGTTTGGGCGTGGGGCGTTTTACAGCGCTGTAAAACGCCCAAATGTGAACCATGCCCATAGGGAAGCATGGCTTTTAACATGTCGTGCGTTTTACAGCGCGTTTGAACGCGCTGTAAAACACTTAGGTGTGTACCTAGGGTAAGTCATTCAGCTTGATTTACTTCACACGTGCACTCGCGGCATCATTTCATTAACATAATCAGTTATAGGGTTGCCGCGCAGTGCCGTGCACGTGTGAAGTAAATCGGGCTGAATGACTTAAGGTTTATTCATACACCCGTGCCCGTGTGATCTCCGCGCCTCTCATAACCCCGTGCCACTTAAGGTTTCCTCATTAAGGTTCATTCATACACCCGTGCGATACGTGCCGCGCGTGCACGTGAAGTAAATCAGGCTGAATAAGACCTCAGTTTGTTTACGCATGCGCTGAATACCAGTTTCGGCGTAGTGCGCTTGCGCCAAAGAACACACCCACTAAAATCAGCTGACTTAAGGTTTAGTTATAACTTAAGGTTTATTCATAGAACACCGGTATACATGTCTATTCTGCACAAGGCAAGGTACGCACAAGTCCTGTGGGATCCATGCCTGGTTTATTTTAACCACTTGAAGACCACAGGTTTATACGCCCCTAGTGACCAGGCCCTGTTTTACAATTCCGCACTACACTACTTTCACCGTTTATTGCTCCGTCATACAACTTACCACCCAAATGAATTTTACCTCCTTTTCTTCTCACTAATAGAGCTTTAATTTGGTGGTATTTCATTGCTGCTGACATTTTTACTTTTTTTGCTATTAATAAAAATGTAACGACATTTTTGCAAAAAAATTACATTCACTTTCTGTTGTAAAAATTTTCAAAAAAAACTACATTTCTATATAAAATTTTCACAAAATTTATTGTTCTACATGTCTTTGCTAAAAAAAAAAGTCCAATAAGTGTATATTTATTGGTTTGGGTAAAAGTTATAGCGTTTACAAACTATGGTGCAAAAAAGTGAATTTCGGCATTTTGAAGCAGCTCTGACTTTCTGAGCGCCTGTCATGTTTCTTCAGGAGCTAGAATGTCAGGATAGTATAAATACCCCCCAAATGACACCATTTTAGAAAGAAGACACCCCAAAGTATTCGCGGAGGGGCATGGTGAGTTCATGTATCATTTCATTTTTTTTCGCAAGTTAGCGGAAAATGACACTTTCTGAGGAAAAAAATAATAATAATAAAGTTTCCATTTCCGCTAACTTCTGGCAAAAAAAAATAAATCTCAGACGGACTCACTATGCCCCTCAGTGAATATCTTGCGGTGTCTACTTTCCGAAATGGGGTCATTTGTGGGGTGTGTTTACTGCTCTGGCATTTTGGGCGGGGCTAAATTGTGAGCAGCCATGTAAAACCTAAAGGTACTCGTTGGAATTTGGGCCCCTTTGCGCCCCCAGGCTGCAAAAAAGTGTCACTCATGTGGTATCGACTTACTCAGGAGATTTAGGGCAATGTGTTTTGGGGTGTATTTTTACATATACCCATGCTGGGTGAGAGAAATATCTCTGAAAATTGTCAACTTTGTATAAACTTTTTTAAAAAGTTGTCGTTTACAGAGATATATCTCACACAAAGTATGGGTATATATAAAAATACACCCCAAAACACATTGCCCTACTTCTCCTGAGTACGGCGATACCACATGTGTGCCACTTTTGCAGCCAAGATGCGCAAAGGGGCCCAAATTCCAATGAGTACCTTTAGGATTTCACAGGGCATTTTTACGCATTTGGATTCTCACGCTTTAGGACCCCTAAAATGCCAGGGCAGTATAAATACCCCACAAATGACCCCATTGTGGAAAGAAGACACCCCAAGGTATTCCGTGAGGGGCATGGCGAGTTCACATAAAAAAAAAATTTTTGGCACAAGTTAGCGGAAATTGATATATTTTTTTTTTTTTTACAAAGTCTCATATTCCACTAACTTGTGACAAAAAATAAAATTTTACATGAACTCGCCATATCCCTCACGGAATACCTTGGGGTGTCTTCTTTCTAAAATGGGGTCACATGTGAGGTGTTTGTACTGCCCTGGCATTTGAGGGTCTCCGCAATCATTACACGTATGGCCAGCATTAGGAGTTTCTGCGATTCTCCGTATATTGAGCATACGGGTAATGAGATTTTTTTTCCGCTCAGCTTCTGGGCTGAAAAAAGAAAAAAAATTAACGGCGCAGATTTTTTCATTCGCATCGATCAATGTGGATGAAAAAATCTCTGCCAAAATCAGTGACTGCGGTGCGGTGGGCTGGGCGCTAGCTACCTAACAAGTAACTAACTAACTGGCGGTGATAAGGGACCCTTATGCCCCATTCACACGTCCGCAATTCTGTTTGCGGAACGGAATTGCGGACCCATTCATTTCTATGGGGACAGACTTTGTCCCGCTCGGATCCGAATTACGGATCCGCGCTTCGGGTCTGCACTCCGCTCAAGCAAAAATATAGAATATGTCCTATTCTTGTCCGCAATTGTGGACAAGAAAAGGCATTATCTATATAGTTCTGGCAATGTGCGGATCCGCAAATGCGAAAGCACATTGCCGGTGTCCGTATTTTATGGATCCGCAGATCCATAAATCCGCAAAACACATACGGACGTCTGAATGAGCCTTACAGGGGGTGATTAGTGACGGGGGGTGACAGGGGTGATCGGGGTGACATGGGTGATCAGGGGTTAATCAGTGATGCAGGGTGGGGTAGGTGTGTGTAGTGATTGGTGCACTTTACTTATAGCTTCTCTGGTGGTCCCAGACAAAGGGACCACCAGACGAGCAGACAGCAGGCATATCAGACGCTGTTTACAAAACAGCGCCTGATATGCGTTTCAAATGCGCTGTCAGATCTACAGCCTGCCAGTAGTTCTCAGTTGTCCAGGTCACGATAGGCGTGACTGAGACCTGAGAGAGCCGCCGCGCTGACGCCCATCGGCGTTAGCGTGGCGGCAAGTGGTTAATGAAAGACAGCTGTGCCTGTCTGTGATAACGCCCCCTGCCGTGCTAAACACACGTTCAGACAATACACTGGCTGCAGGGAAGGCCAGCACCTCCAAGGCGTAAAGGGCAAGCTCAGGCCATGTGCCCAATTTGGAGACCCAGAAGTTGAATGGGTCAGACCCAACAGTCAGTACGTGTAGGCGTGTGCAGGGGAGTAGCTAACGGCTCATGGGCCCCGGTGCAAGAGTTCAGCTTGGGCCCCCTCCCATCAGTGCTTTGTGTGTCTTCTTATGCTGCATAATGGTCTTTGGGCCCCCTCAGGCTCCTAGGCCCGGTAGCGACTGCTACCTCTTCACCCTCTATAGCTACGCCCCTGACATGCTGCCTCCTGCTAAGATGTTGCATATCAGCTGGTGGTGCTGGTTCTTGTGGCGTGCTGACAAAGCCTTTTTACATTTCATCCACGAACTCTGCCTTCTGGCTGTGCTGGCGGTGCCCCAGCTGCGTTGGTGACTTCTTCCTCTCCTCCTCCTCTGTCTTCGCCTTATGCTTCCACTGAGGCCCTGGTGTCAGGTGGGAATGCCATCAGCAGCGCGTCTACCAGTGTGCGCTTGTAAGGGGTATAGATCACCCAACAATCTAAAGGCTGCCGAATTTACTGAATATAATTCCCAGTCAGGCATGCAGTGCAGGGGTAGTTTGAAAGAAAAAAGGGGTACAGATCACCCAACAATCTAAACGCCGCTGAATTTACAGAATATATTTCGCAGTCAGATATGCAGGGCAGAGGTAGTTTGAAAGAAAAAAGCGGTCATAGAGCATCCCCGTCATACGGGATCTATTCGCACCGCTGAAGGATTATTTTGAAAGTGTATAGAAGCCACACTGGGCCCCTACGCTGCAGATTTATCATGGAGACATCATGGAGATTTTACAGCATATAACTACAGCACCCAACAATCTAAACGCCGCCGAATTTACAGAATATATTTCCTAGTCAGGTATGCAGTGCAGCAGGAACACACCCTCCAAGCCACTTGTGAATGACTGGTCTGATAACCGTGGGAATGTCCACCCACAATCTAAGATCTGGATTTACTGATTATATTTCACTCTCAGAAATGCAGTGCAGGCCGCAAATGTACTTTATGGCAAAAATAAGTGGTTTTTTTCACCAACAATGTCACAGTTGTATTTACTGGTTATATTTCACTATCAGAAATACAGTGTAGGCCGCAAATGTACTTCATGGCAAAAAATAAGTGATTTTTTTTCACCAAGAATGTCACAGTTGTATTTACTGGTTATATTGCACTCTCAGAAATGCAGCGCAGGCTGCAAATGTACTATCCAACACAAAAAGTGTGTTTTTTTTCTACCAACAATGTATATGCAGTATTTAATGGTTTTATTGGACTGCCAGAAATACTGCGCAGGCTGCAAATGTACTATCAAGCACAAAAAGTGTGCTTTTTTAAACCAAAAATGTAAGTGCAGTACTTAACGGTTTTATTGGACTGTCAGAAATGCAGCGCAGGCTGCAAATGTTCTATCTAGCACAAAAAGTGTGCTTTTTTAAACCAAAAATGTAAATGCAGTATTTAACGGTTTTATTGGACTGTCAGAAATGCAGCGCAGGCTGCAAATGTACTATCTAGCACAAAAAGTGTGCTTTTTTAAACCAAAAATGTAAATGCAGTATTTAACGGTTTTATTGGACTGTCAGAAATGCAGCGCAGGCCAATAAATGTACTTTCTAGCACAAAAAATGGTAATTTGTCAACCGACAATGTAACAGCAGTATTTACTGGTTTTATTTGACTGTCAGATATGGAGTGCCAGTGTCAGAAACAGAAAAAATCTACTAATGTAATTGAATTATTTTCACTGCCAGGTATGCACTGCAGGCTGCAGGGGTACTTGACCGCCAGAAAAAAGGGAATTTGTCCCCCTAGAATATAACAGATGGATTTAATGAATAGATTTTCTCTGTCAGATATTCAGCACAGGGGTAGTTCACAGAAAAAAGTGGGAATTCCCCAGGGCAGAAGGACTACCTGTATTATTTTCCCTTCCCCTGGCACATATGCAGTGCAGGTGTCCTTAAAAAATTGCTAGATGTGGCCCACCGAGCTACCAGAACAGGATTAAAGTAATGTTCCTGGCACACATGCAGTTGCTAAAATGGTCACTGACACCCACCTAACAAACAGACTGATTAAAGCTTATTTCTCTGTGGCACTGGGCTCATGGGTCCTAACAAATTTAGCATAGCACCCACAAAAATAATCACTGTAGTTTACAGATTTAACAACACCAAGTACACCAGAATTGTTTCCTAATCTCTCCCTCACAGCAGCAGCATCCTGTCCCTACACTAGTATGAGCTGACGTGACGTGCAGTGCTACATGACTCCAGCTTATATAGAGGCTGGGTCACATGCTGCACTTGGCCAATCACAGCCATGCCATTTTAAGGCATGGCTGTGATGGCTTCTAAGAGCACACTAGTTAAACGCTTGTTGATTGGCTGCCCTGCAGCCTTTCTACAAGCGCCATTAAATCGCCGAACACCGAACTCGAACCTGAACTTTTACAGTTCGGGTTCACTCAACTCAAGTTGTTGGTCTTTTGCGTCTTTTTGTTAGTTTTCCTCTAGGGAGCCACTTTCTATAAGGGTTCTCTATGTCTACAGTACTTTTCCTGTATGTGTCTATTCCTTTAGACGTGTTCCTGCCTGTAGGATCTTATTCTTTCACACTTTTTCCTCTAGGAAACAATTTCCTATGGGTTCTCTATGTCTGTTCTAGTGTTGAGCGAGCATGTTCGGCCGAGTACTGCATGTGCTTGAGTGCAATGCTCGAGTCTCCTCTCCGCACGTTTCTTGGCTGCTACTCAGCCAATAAATGTGCAGGGAGGTACTGGCAAGCACTGTAATGCCGTAGCCATGTTGGCTACTGGTATTACAGTGATTGGCTGGTCGGATCGCGTCATCGGGTGCTATATAGCACCCGATGGCGCATGTTCAGCTCAGTATTAGTCAGGGAGAGCTGAGCATAGGAAGGCACAGACAGTGTAGGGAGTTTTCTTGGAAGATTTTTATTAGAAAAACTTTTCAGAGACCCAAAAGTCCTTTTAAGGACTATTGTGTGTGACAGCAGCAATATATATTTTTAGCACATCCTGTGCTAAATAGTGTCTAATAGGCCGCTGCGGACAGTTAAACTATCCGCGCCACATCTCCTGTGTAAAGTGTGCGCATCCAAAAAATTTCAGTGACATCCAGTGTACTTTTCGCGTAGATGGTGTCCGCTGCGGACAGTTAAATTATCTACGCCACATCTCCTGTGTAAAGTGTGCGCATCCCTAAAATATCAGTGACATCCAGTGTATTTTTTGCGTAGATGGTGTCCGCTGCGGACAGTTAAATTATCCGCGCCACATCTCTTGTGTGAACTGTGACATCCAGTGTACTTTTTCAATAGACAGTGTACGCTTCTTACAGTGACATTACCAGGGGGAAATCTCCAGTATAACATGTCCGCATAAAATTTTTATCTGTGAGATACAGTGTAATTTTTCCGTAGACACTGCAAACAGTGACATTACCTGTGGTACCTCTCCAATATATCGTTTCCTCATCCCAAATATCTGTGATATTACCTGAAATTTTTTTTAGCCGCTAGTGACAACATTGACATTATCTGCGGGATATCTTCAGTGTAACATGTGCGTTGAAAAAATTTATCTGTGACATACAGTGTACTTTTTAAATTGACGGTGTTAAGTGCTGCTGGCCAATCCCCTGTCGAAGGCGCATGCCCGGATGCTCCCGCCCTGCACCTGGACCTTCGCAAGCACCATCAGCGACCACATCCACTTTTCTGTCCCAGCACAGAATCCAAATATTCTTACCCCAGGCATTTGAACGCAAGCGCAAATACCCAGCCTGGGTATCCGTGCCCGCCTTACACCAACATCTGTCCTGTAACATCACATGTGGTCTGACCAACGCAGTTAAAGGATTTAATAGGGTACTTATTCCAATAACAGGGCCTCTTAAGAGTCCTGTATTGGTATTTATCTTAACTATCTCTCCGAGTCAGGAGTGGGTAATTGGTGCGCATGCTGCCTTCCTTGGATGTGGTAGCCGTTTCTCAGGCTCCATCTCCGGAATCAAATCCTGATTCCCGTTACCCATGGTCACCATGGTATGCACAAAAAGCACCATCGAAAGTTGATAGGGCAGACATACAAATGGATCGTCGACGTCACGGGGACGTGCGATTAGCCAACAAAGCGGCAGCAGGCCCTCGCCCACAATGTTTTCGATAGTCAGCTCGTCTGCAGGCCCTTGCATATAATGTTTTACAGGGTCAGCTCACCTGCATGCTCTCTCCTACAATCTTTTACAGGGTCAGCTCACCTCCTGATGATGACAGTGAAGTCTTGCCTGTTGGTACTCTGGCACAAATGGCTGACTTCATGTTAGGCTGACTTTCCCGCCACCTGCGCTTTATACGCATTGTAGACAACACAGATTACTAGTTGTTCACCCTTCTCGAGTCGACCCCCGCTACAAAAATAACTTCTCATCTCTCATTTCTCTGGTGGAGAGGACAAGCAAAACGGTGCTATACCAGAAGGTCCTTGTTGAAAAATTGCTCCAAAGTTGATAGGGCAGCCATCCAAATGGATCGTCAACGTCACAGGGACGTGCGATCAGCCAGAAGTTATCTAGAGTCAACAAAGCGGCAGCAGGCCCTCGCCCATAATGTTTTCGATGGTCAGCTCACCTGCAGGCCGTCGCATATAATATTTTACAGGGTCAGCTCGCCTGCAGGCCCTCACCTACAATCTTTTACAGGGTCAGCTCACCTGCAGGCCCTCGCATATAATGTTTTGCAGGGTCAGCTCACCTGCAGGCCCTCGAATATAATGTTTTAGAAGGTCAGATCACCTGCAGGCCCTCACATATAATGTTTTAGAAGGTCAGCTCAACAGCAGGCCCTAAATTATAATGTTTTATAGGGTCAGCTCAGCAGCAGTCCCTCAACCATATTTTTTTCGATGTTCAGCTCAGCTGCAAGCCCTCAACTATTATGTTTTATAGAGTCAGCTCAGCAGCAGGCCCTCAACCATAATTTTTTGATGGTCATCTAAGCAACAGGCACTCTCCCATACATTTTTAAATGGTCAGCTCAGCAGCAGGCCCTCAACCATAATGTTTTAGCTGGTCAACTCAGCAGCAGGCACTCTCCCCTAATGTTTTAGATGGTTAGATCAGCAGGCCCTTGCTCCAAATGTTTTTGAGGGTCACCAGCAGGCCATTAATCATAATTTTTCAAGGGTGTGTATAATGCCCTCCTTTATATGTAACAATGGGTGTACTGGACTGCCCGTTTCTTGTAATTCTTGGCAGCCCTTTCACTTAGTGCATAGGCTTTATGAGTGTAGGAGTCCAACTACATGAACAATTGTACCACAATGTGAATGAAGCCCTCCTTTATGTGATATACAGGTTGTATCCGAGTGCCTCTTGCTTGTAATTCTTGGCAGCACTTGCACTTTATTTACAAGTTAATATACAGGAAAGAATGCTCCCTAACAATTTTTCCTCTAAGATCCATTTTACCTTCGGTTGTGTGTGTATTATTGTCAGTCTGTAAAGCGTACTACTTGGACAACATCATTCCCAGCAGCTACCTGGGAGTCCAAGATGCATCCAGACATCCTCCCCATGCTATTCCCTAACCATTATGGTGGTGTTTCCATCAATTTCCGACCATTTCCTATGAACCAGGGACCTTCCCCTCTTCATAGCAGGGGGTGCATGGTTTAATGCTCGGGTTCTCCCATTGACTTCCATTATACTCGGGTACTGTGTAGAGCACCCGAGCATCCCGACGTGTTCGGTCCGAACACCCAAGCACTTGGGTGCTCGATCAACACTATTCTGTTCCTTTAGACATGTGTTCCTTTAGGATCTTGTTCTTTCACACCTTTTCCTCTAGGATCCCACTTCCTATGGGTTCTCTATGTCTACAGCAATTGCCTGGATCCTATATAAGTTCTGTTCCTCTAGACATCTGTTCCTCTAGGGCAGGGGTGCACAACCTGCGGCCCGGGGGCCACATGCGGCCCACAATACCATTCTATGCGGCCCCCAACCATCTGGTAGCAGACATGTATGTTGATGTCTTGTAGCTGCTCACATGAATCTTTCATGTATTGTCCCATTAGATCGGAGTACTAGAAGTGTAACTAGACATTTATAATATATACTATATGTTCAATATGCCATAAATATAGTATTTCAGTTGGTAATATACCCCTTTAGAGTTTATTTTTAGCCCTTGGAATTGGTTCAAGTTGACAATGTGGCCCCCAACCAGGAAAGGTTGTGCACCCCTGCTCTAGTGTCTTGTTCTTTTGCGCCTTCTCCTCTAGAACTCTAGTTCCTATGGGCAATCTATGTCTACAGTACTTTATCTGTCTGGTTCAGTTCCTCTAGACCTGTGTTCCTCTAGGGTCTTGTTCTTTTGCACCTTCTCCTCTAGGATCCCACTTCCTATGGGTTCTCTATGTCTAGAGTACTTTTCCTGTATGGTTCTGTTCCTCTAGACATGTGTTCCTCAAGGGTTTTGTTCTTTCACACCTGTGACAAAAATAACCTCGCCAATGGGTTTTGGAGGGGCCTGTTTGCCAACCCTTTGCCTCAGGATTATGGCCCATATACTAAAACTTTGTTTCCCTTTAGTAAAAAGGCTTGTTTATGTGTTTTTTACTGTGTGGTTCAGCAAATGGGATTTACTGGACAAACTACCGAACAAGACGCTTTCAAGGAAAGTATGCACGAACAGATCCATTTATGCAATTTGTACATTCTTGAAGGAGAAGGTAGATCGGCCGCACAGTCTAAATCTGTGGAACTGTTCTGGGCAGGAAAGCCATACTTTGTGTTGGTCAAATGTGACTTCCTTGGAATTCGGGAACCCCTACTCAGATCTGGGTGATTTTTGGATATGTTGTTTGCTGAGATCAGAGCTATAAATGGATGTATAATTTATAGGGATATGGGGGGTTTCAAGGTGTTTTGGGAAAAAATGTGTGTTTGCTGCCTGTGAGTGATTAAGTTAGCCCATTGTGTTTGTTAATTGTATCACAGGCATGGCCAATTGTGGTTGTTAATTGTATCGCAGACAAAGCCCATTGTGGTTGTTAATTGTATCCCAGGCAAAAAGGGGGGGAAGTTGTGTACATTTGCTGGGAGTGTTTCCATACTGTAAATGCATGTGATTGGCTAATATAAAAGCTGTCTCAGTCTTCCACAAGGTCCCCAGAGGAGTCCCTTGCTGAAAGACCTGCATAAAAGTCTGACATGTAGCCCAATTAAAGTAGTCCTGTTCTACCCTTCATGAAGTCTGGGCTCATGTTTGGGGGATTGGAGAACTACACTCTGGGGATTGCTATAATCACTATACTCCTCAGAGTATAATCACTAACTCTAAGAGCTAGTTCCTGCTTCACTTTCTAAAGGAAGAGAGGTTCGTAGATCCAGGGTGGGTAGGAGACGGCGAGACCCTAACCAAGTCGAGACGGATTGTGGGGTCCGTAGTGCTTATGGTGTCAAGTGGAGCCCTTGGGAAGCACTAGGTGCATCCATAAACAGAGGTACACAGTTGGGGTGCCAGGAGATCCGTTATAGCACCTTTTTTGTCTATGATCCAACTTCCTATGAATTCCCTATGTCTACAGTACTTTTCCTGTATGGTTCTGTTCTTCTAGACATGTGTTCCTTTAGGGTCTGATTTCCTATTGTGTTCTTTACAGCAATTATCCACATAGTTAACCACTTACTAAAGGACAATACTTTACAATATGGCCGTATTTCTCCAGAGCAGAATTACTAATCACAATTATTACATTCCTGGTGGATTTTTTTTTCTGGGGTTTGTGATTTTCTTTGAAGATGTGGTTGCAGCTTGAGCAGGTTATTGTATTTTAAAACCACCTGCCTAATATTGTGTAGGTCACCCTCATACCACCAAAACCTCTATCACCCATCAGTTCATGGACTTCACAAGACTTCTGAAGGTCTTTTGTGATATTTAATGCAGAGCTGGGGGCGGTGTGATGACGTGAACACGCACGTCGCGCTCTCCTCCTCCTCCTCCAGCCCACCTCCTCCTCCTCGCTCTCCGGCCCGCCGGCTCCCCCCGTTGATGTTGTGCTGAGCCTTCCATCGCCAGCCGTCCTGTGGAGAACTCCGGACTCTGCCTGCCCTCCCTCACCTCGCTGCCTGTTTCGGTTGCTTTTGGCTGCCGCCCGTCTGTGGGCTTCCGTGCTCCCTCGTGGTGTTCCCGGCTGGTTGCTCGGTTTCTGGGAGGGAGCGCCCCACCGCTGGGGTCTGTTGTTTGTGGCTGTTGCTCGCGGGGCGTGTGCTCCGTCTCCCCGCTCTTCCTCGTGGCTGGCTTCCTGGCCGGCTTCCTGGCCTGGCTCGTCCTGTTTTCCTGTGTGCCGTCTCCCCTCTGCCTGGATCCCTTGGCTTATCCATTCGCCCCCTCTTGGACGCTGGACACGTGAGAAAAAAAAAAAAAAAGAAAATTTGCTGTTTCTCTCCCTTCGATTTTGCTTATTGGTTTTTTTGGGACTGGTTTAAAGGTGTATTAAGACTATTAAGACTGCATTGGTTTGTACTAAGAAGTAAGAAGAAGAAGGAACTGAGCAGAAAAAAGGGAAACAAGAAAAGAGAAATAGAGAAGGGAAAATTTAAATTAAATTAATTCAAAGAGAAGAGAAAAAAAAAAAAGGAAAAGATAAAATCTATAAAAAAAAAAAGAAAAAAGGGAGGAAGGGAAGAGAGAAGGGAAAAAAAAGAAAAGGGAAAAAACTTGGAAAAAAAAATAGGGGGGTTGAGTACACAGGGACACTTGAAAAACTCGAAAACTCAAATTAGCAAATAGTAAATACGTTAAGGGAAAAAAAAAAAAAAAAAGGAAAAGAGGGGAAAAAGGAGGAAGGGAAAAATAAAAAAATAAAAATAAAATACAGACACACACATTGAAGGTGGCCTTTAGCGCCTGATGGCTCCAAAGCGGCGGTCGGTGGATTCCTCAGGAACAAAACTGGGGACTAAGACACCTGAGGGTAAAATTGACAAATTTCTAAAATCCCCCTCCCTTAATGAAAAGGGGTTGATTAAAGGGAAAATGAGCACTAACTATAAAAAAACCGTTAAAACTCCGCAAGCTGAATAACTATCTGAGGATGGGCTAGCGGATCAGGAAGGAGG
This sequence comes from Bufotes viridis, assembly GCA_033119425.1. Classification (NCBI taxonomy): domain Eukaryota; kingdom Metazoa; phylum Chordata; class Amphibia; order Anura; family Bufonidae; genus Bufotes; species Bufotes viridis. The sequence continues at coordinate 10,767,064 of CM065592.1, read as the reverse complement.
GGAGGAAAGTCTCCTGGCGCGAACAGAAACTGAGCATGACCCCTCGGCCCTGGAAAAAATTCTGAGCGCTGTTGAAAATAATGGCATGTTAGTGCAGGGGATGTCTAGCCAACTCGGGTCAATGCAGAGTGATATATCTCTAATAAGAGAAGATCTGACTAAAATTCGGGATCGAGTACTTAACATGGAAAAGACGGTAGACTCCTCCAATCCGATATGAATATGATCAAATCTAAGACTCGGTCTCTTTCCTCGGAAAATCATCTTCTACAAAATAAATTGGAAGACCTGGAAAACAGATCAAGGCGGTATAATATCCGCTTAGTTGGATTTCCAGAGGGAATTGAGGGCGGCAGCTAGCTGAACAACTCAAGGATGTAGTTTTGGAAAAACTGGGCAGTGAACACTTCTCTCCTATGTTCCAAATAGAAAGAGCCCATCGGATTCCAGGGGAAACCCATTCCAGGGAGGCCGCGCGAGCAATCCTAATGAAATTATTACTATCTATGGATAGGGATATGATATTGAGAAGGGCGAGGAATGTGCACCCATTGACCATCAGGGTACTAGACTGTTATTTTTCCCTGACTTTGCTCGACAGACCCAGGAGAAAAGAAGAAATTTCAGTGAGATAAAGAAACGTTTGGCGCTAAAGGACATTAAATATTCCCTACTGTATCCAGCGAAACTGAGAGTGATCCACAATGGGACTACCAAATTTTTTGAGAATTCGCAACAAGCACTGGATTGGATGGAGCAAATGGGCATTTGATATATTTATATGTTCTCTAGGGATGGAGGGAGGAGGGAACTAGTGGGAGGGGGGAGAATGACCGGAGGATAGAGGTTTGCTGACTAGATCGGGCGGACCAGAGGGAAGGGGAGGGAATGGGGAGGGAATGGGGAGGGTATTTAACCTGCAGGGAAAGGGTATAGGAGAAATTTTTTATTTTTATTTTTTTTCTCTCCTCTTCGTAGCTAATGTCTGTTAGAATTGTCTCTTGGAATGTCAGAGGACTTGGGGAGAGGGTTAAAAGACAAGCTATTATGGATGCAGTGAAGAGGTATCTTCCTGCAATTATCTGTATAGTTGAAACTCATCTTACTGAAGAGACTGTGTCTCGTTTGATGACGGGCTGGCATTCCCAGTCTTACCACTCTACTTTCAGTAGCGCCTCTAGGGGTGTATCGGTTCTGATTCACAACTCTATAGACTTTTTGTTAATCGAATCTCATATAGATGACCAAGGCAGGTTTATTTTTCTGTATGGGAAGCTACATGGATATAATTACATTCTTGCTTTTTTTTATATACCTCCGCCATTCTCCATGTGCCCACTTATCCAACTATTACGTTTCTTGGAAGGCAAGCCGGCATGTCGGCTTGTACTGATGGGAGACTTTAACGCTGTTATGGATCCCAAAAGGACAGATTGACTTTAGATGCAGATCGGGAAGGAACATGTGTAATTCCCCATTGCCTCAATTCTGTTTGGAGATCGGATTGGTGGATATATGGGAATATGTTGGCGGAGGAAAGAGAGTATATTCCTGTGTTAGTAGAGGAGGAAGAGCAATGTCTAGGATAGATTTGGCATTTACTAATGAGAATAATCTGAATAATATTAAAAGGATACGATATGGTATAAGAACAGTTTCAGACCACTCACCGGTCCTAATTGAGGTTCGCATTGGGGAGAATAAAGACAATAGGGGATTTGGGTTCAAGTTGAATCCATACTGGCTTACTATAATGGATAACTGCCAGTCGATTAAAGCACATGTATCCTCCTTTTGGGAGGTGAATCTCCCCTCTGCCAACATCAACTCAGTTTGGGACGCTCTGAAAGCATACCTGAGGGGGTTCTCATTAGTGATATTACGGCTGTGAAAAGATCATTTAAGAAAAGGGAAAAAATCTGACAGACACAGTGGCCTCCACAACGGAGCGGTTTATTGATCAACCTACGGAATGTAACAAGGAAGAGATGCAAAAGGCTAGTTGTTCCTTGAAAGAATATGTAATTGAGAAAGCAAACCATAGGCTACTTTTAAGGGCCAGAAGTATTTTTCAGAATCGGGACGTCCTGGTAAGCTTTTAGCTAAAATAATATCACAACAGGACAAAAAAAGAAAGCTATTACTCTAGTGCGTAACCTAGATGGAGCAATAATATCAGACCCAGAGGGTATAAGGGACTCTTTTTGCAATATTTCTCCCAGATATACAGAGCTTCATCTGGCCTGCCAGCTGACCTGGGGAGACAGTTCCTGGAGAGAATTTCTCTTCCAAGGCTAACAGAAGCCCAAAAAGAATCCCTGGAAGGAGAGGTGTCTCTTGCGGAGATTCAAGAGGCCTTGAAGTCCATCTCCGGGAACTCATCACCAGGGTCAGATGGTTTTCCATATGAAATTTATCGTAAGTACAGTGATGCCATTCTCCCTCATCTATTGGAAGTGTTTGCTCAAGCATCGCAGGGAGGGATTTGCCACAGTCTATGATGGAAGCTGTGATAGTTTTAATCCCAAAAAAGATAAAGACCGGCGGATTTGAGCTCGTATAGACCAATCTCCCTATTAAATACGGATGCTAAGTTGTTAGCAAAGGTTCTAGCTAGGAGGCTTTCTCAGGTTATGTCAGCTCTGATCCACTCAGACCAAAATGGCTTTATGGCGAAAAGGGGTACTCATCACAATCTGCATAGGTTTTTGCCAATATTCAGTCCCCGGAGGTGGCGCCCGCTCGGTCCTGTCTTTGGATGCTACTAAGGCATTCGACAGGGTCGAATGGACGTTCCTCTGGGAGGTGATGAGAAGAATGGGTTTTGGCCCCAAATTTATAGGAATGGTTCAGCTGCTATATAAATGTCCGAAGGCCAGAATCAGGATCAATGACATGCTGACAGAGAGTTTTGTATTGGGAAGAGGTACTCGTCAAGGTTGTCCTCTTTCCCTCTTTTATTTAATATTTATATTGAGCCCCTTGCAGCTAGTATAAGGCAAGACTCGAGAGTGGTTGGCTTTGGTGTAATGGGGGAGCAGGATCGTATATCCCTTTATGCAGACGATATCTTGTTCTTTATTCATCAAACAGAAAAAACACTCCCTCGAATAATGGAATTGGTCAGCCTATTCTCCTATTTTTCTGGCTTGGAGGTTAACTGGGGAAGACTGTTCTTCTCCCTATAGATAAGCTGCGAGGATCTGTGGAATATCTCTCTAATCGGGTATCTATTTCTGACTCAATAAAATACCTGGGGATAACAGCTTCTGCCAAAATCCAGGACTATCTCCAACTTAATTTGATCCCTCTTCTTTCGAGGTTGAGATCCAAAATTAAGATATGGCAAAAGTTCTGCCCGCAAGAGGGGACAGAATTTCATTAATAAAAATGGTAGTGCTGCCCCAGGTACTTTATGTTCTTCGTAACTCGCCCGTTTGGATTGAGGATAAGTATTTTAGGCTGATAGAACGGATGATTAATGACCTATTATGGGGAGGAAGCGGGTGAGACTAAAGTCGCTTTATTTTTCCATGCCCTACAATAGGGAGGTCTCAACCTCCCCTATTTTAGGGATACTTCATGGCCTCTCAACTTTGCTTCCTCAATGATTGGGAAAATAGCCAACTTTGTAGAAAACTGGTAAAAGATTCAGGTTTTTCAGATTTATTTACAGTATTGGAGTCCGATTATTTGCTTAACATACAGACTGGCTATAAACCCTTCCTTAGAATGGCCACAAAGGCATGGTTGGTGATAAAGAGCTGGTTCAAAGTTAAGGCAACACTTATCTGCACCCCATTATGGCATAATTCAAAGCTTCTGAAATTAGATGATCCAAATTGTTGGCAATACTGGAGAACGCGAAATATTCAATATCTGAACCAGGTGGTTAAAAATGGGCAGGTCCTGTCTCTTATGGAGCTAAAACAGAACTCCAAATTAGGTGAGGTGGCTTGGTATGCATATTTTCAATTGAGGTCAGCACTTCTTAATATTGTTGATAGGTATTCACTTGAGGTAGACACCCGGAATTTTTGCACAATTTGATTTGTAAGAAAGGTGGTACTAAGGTGAAATTATCACATTGTTATAGGCACTTGATGAAAGGTTTTTTTCGGATTGTTTATCTCCAGGACAGAAATCCTGGTCTGTATTAATGTCAGAGGTGGGTTCTCCGGATTGGGAGAATATAGGGGAAAATTTTAGTCAGGTTTCACACAACTTTAACCACACTGTTGTACAGTTTAATATTATACACAAAATATATGTGACACCTTTATGGCTCCATAAGAGGGGACTTAGAGCCGCATCTGACTGCCCTCGCTGTGGGGATCCCGGGCAGATCATATGCATCTGTTCTGGGACTGCCCGATAGTGAGTAAATACTGGAGAGCGGTACAAATAACTTTGACTCGGAGACTCAATATAGATATTCCTCTATCTCCCAAGGTATGGGTTTTAGGGGATCTATCAGAGGTTAACTGCCAGCTTATGAAGGGCCGTCTGCTGACTAAAGTGCTGTTTTTGGCTAGGCTTCTTGTAGCCAGAGAATGGTTTTCCCTTCTGCTCCAGATTGCAATAACTGGTTATGCCTGGTGGATAAGGTGAAAATCTATGAGAGAATTATGTATAGACAAAGAGGGTCCTATATGAAATGGGCCAATGTTTGGAGAGACTGGGATGGTTGAGGAGAGTTTTCTTTTTTTTTTTTTTTTTTTCTTTCTTTCCCTTTTCCCTGCAGGAATGGAGGGTGGGCTGAGGGGGGTTGGGAGAAATGGGGAAGTTATTAATTGCAAACTTGTTGAACTAATTTGTCTACCTCTTATATTGGAAAATAAAAAATATTAAAAAAAAAAAAAAAAAAAGTCCTGCAAGTTATGATCTTAATGAATCAGGCTAGCTTTTGCAACTCTGTGGGGTGAAGCTGCATGATTTTCCTAGTCTATGACGTAAAGTCATGGTTTTATTAAAGACACGGAGGAGAGTATTGCTATCCCTTTCTTTACTGTCCACCAATAGCAGCAAAGAATACATTTTACAAAATTAAGAAAGACATGTAACCATGGTAACAAGGCCACCCCCTTGACAGCCCCCTATAATAGGCAGCTCCTCCTCTGGACCTTCCTCTTTCTTTGTGAATTTGACACCAAGGCCGGAACTACGAGCTGGAACTGCAAACCGAATCCTGAACTGGAACCATGCAACTGGATGAAACCGTCTTAGAACCAGCAGAACTGAACATCGAAGCCAACGTGGCCGCCTTGTGAGAAGGAGAACAAAAGATGCAGTATGTCGTGACCGGTAGAAACTTCAACCTGAAAAGAGAAAAACAGAGAATATAGCTAGATATATAGAGAATAGACACCAAACTCGCTGGTCAGTCAAAATCATCTAAATGCAGGCATAATAAACAAGACAAATCTAAATGTCCATCGGCATCACAAAGGAGTGAAAATCAAGGGTGGGCAATACTCGCCTCCGTGTCTTTAATAAAACCATGACTTTACGTCATAGACTAGGAAAATCATGCAGTTTTAGATCAAGACACGGAGGCTCCTATTGCAAGTTTAAAGCTGGTCAATTATAGATGAAAACGGATGAGGAGGAGGACAAAAATAAAATTCCCTGAACGTCGTGACCCTAGACCAGTCAGCTAAACGTAAGATGTCCTCTAAACGCGCCCCCGAAATCGCCAAAGAGGTGGCGGCCGGACCTCTCGCCGAATGCGCTGTGAAGATGGAAGTATCCAAACCAGCCAGGGACATAACCCACTTCATCCAACGAGCCAAGGTAGGGCTGGAGACCGGGCCGAAAGGATGGCGAATGGAAAGGAAAAGTTGAGGAACTGTAGGAGACCGATGAGCCCTTGTTCAGGATTCGTACTCCCGTAAACAGGCTACTGGAATGAGAGATGGCGAAGTCGGGAAACTGAGATACGAAACCGATCTGATGTTGGTCTTCGTACATCGGGAAATGTTGAAGGTGACACCTTCAGGGGTAAAGGATCTGGCATCATGATCGAGGGCCCGAACGTCAGAGACTCTCTTGCAAGAAATAAGGCAAAAGAGAACAAATAACTTGGTTAATGGATAAAACCAACAAAACATCCCAAGTCGTAGAAAAACAAGGCCAGGGAGGACGAGCCAGGCGAGAGCCGTGCAATAAGCGACAAACCGAAGGATGCTGACCCACAGGGGTGCTGTCAAAACCCTGATGTGTGGAGGAAATGGCAGGCCTAAAGAGGTTAATAGTCTGATAAGCCTTTCCTGCCTCAAATAAGGAGGTGAGGAACTGCAACAGGTGAGTCACAGGTTCCTAAACAGGATCCAGGTCCCGATCCAAGCACCAGCTAGCCCAAGTTATCCAGGCTGCACTATAAGATTTTCTGGTTCCGGGAGCCCATGCGTTTTCCAGTAGGCATCTAGTTGCGTTCAAAATGCCCTCGACCTCTTCGGGTGTCCTGAGATCCGGCATGCTAGCAACTGAAGGGTTCCGTCTAGCAGGAGCAGGTAGTGTAGCCTCTGAGGGTTGCGGAGAAGAAGAGCCGGGAACCAAGCCTGATTCCCCAAAATGGGATCACCACTACCAGGTCGGCCAACTGGCGACGTGTCTGAAGCAACATCTTCAGGATCATTGCGAAAGGTGGAAACGCATAAAGGAGAGAATCCAACCAGTCCTAAAGGAAAGCATTCACCGCCTCCGCCTTCAGGTCCGGGCGCCAGCTGAAGAAGCGATGAAGCTGAGTGTTAAGTCGCGAGGCGAAAAGGTCTATGGCTAAAGGACCCCAAACGACTGATATTGCAGAGAAGACCTCCAGAGCCAGCCTCCAATCACTGCCGTCCATGAAGTAGTGAGAACTCCAATCTGCTCGACTGTTGTGGAGACCTGAAAGGTATTCTGCCTGAACCATGATATCCTTGGAGAGGCAATAAGACCAAAATTCCTTTGCCAAATGTGCTAGAGTTGTGGAGTGTGTTCTGCCCAAGCGGTTGACGTAATCTGATGCACGCGTGGGCAATCCCATTGGTGAAGCTCCGAATGGCGAAGGAGCCGGCCAGAAGCTCCAACGCATTGAAGTGGAGATGTGCCTCGTCTTCCGACCATCGTCCGCCTGTAGAGATCCCATTGCAGGGAGCCCCCCAGCCTTGGAGGTTCGCATCCGACTCCAGAGTGAATTCAGGCTGGAACCCGAAAATCGCACTGCCATTCCACACCTCCAGGTTGTTGATCCACCAGTGGAGTTCCTCTTGAGCTTCCGAATCCAGGACCACCGTATCCGCAAATGCAGCACCGGAACGAAGGTGTGCGATCTTCAGTCGCTAAAGGGTGCGGTAATGCGACGGAGCTGGGAACACGGCTTGAATCGAGGAAGCTAACAGGCCGATTATTCGGGCTAGATGGCGCAGAGAAAATGGGGAGCGGACAGAGCGTGCCTGAGTTCTTTATGGACATATCGTAACTTTGTCGCCGGGAGACTGAGGGATAGAGTCCACGGTGAAGCCCAAAAACTCTATGCTTTGGGAAGGGGTAAGACAAGATTTCTAGGGATTGAGGAGGAACCCGATGCATGAGAGGAGATCCGATGTCCAACGCAGGTGTTCTAGCAGGGTCGACCTGGATTGGTGCATGAGGAGGATGTCGTCCAGATATATAATTAGTCGGACACCTCGACTGCGCAGCCAGTACATGGCTGGACCCATCAACTTGGTAAAGCACAAGGGTGCCGACGACAGGCCGAATGGGAAGCAGGTGAAACGCCAGATCTCCCCTCTCCATCGGAAACGGAGAAGGTCCCTGGATGGTAAGGAAATTGGAAGCTTCCTTGAGGTTCAATTTCACCATCCAGTCCCCTGGAAGGAGTAAATCTCTGAGCAGGTGAATCCCCTCCACCTTGAAGTGGCGATAGCGAACCACTGAATTCAGAGTCCGAAGATTTATGACAGGGCGCATCTGACCACCTTTCTTCCGTACTAGGAAGATATTGCTGAGGACTCCCTGGGCGACAGGGGAGCCTTCTCTATCGCCCGTTTGCTGAAGAGGGACAAAAGTTCTAGGTCTAATAGCTCACAATCGGGCCACGAAAGTACAAGAGGGGGGGGGAGGGACAAGGTTTGGGGAATCTACGAGTTTGATTTGGAACCTCTTGACTGTAGTCAAGACCCAGGGGTCTTATGTGATGGCTGACCAGTCATGGAAAAAATGACAGAGTCTGCCCCCGATGCAAGGATCCGAAAACCCCCCACTGGGGGAGGACTTACCGTAAGGTCTTCTGGAGCTCGGAGTTCCCCTGAAGGATCTGGAGCGTCACTGGCCACCTCTGGCTGGGAAGAAGGGCGATGGATACTTCCACTCCTGGAAGGTAGGTCTCTGATTATAGGAGCCTCGGCCCGCACTACGGGCGTGGAAACTGGATCGGCCGGACAGGCGGCCCCTGCTACTCTCGGCCCTTGTGGAGACCCGTCCCAAAAAGACTCTCCTCATAGAGAAATGGGCCTTATCAAGGGCCGTAAATGCTCACACGAAGCGACTCAGATCTTTTATAAATGGGTCCCCAAATAAGAGGCCCTGGGCGTCTTTGCCTGCCTCGGTAAGGGCCAGGTTGGCCAGTTTTGGGTCTATTTTGAACAGGATGGCTTTGCGTTGTTCAATAGCCAGGGAGGAATTGGCATTACTTGCAATGCAAATCGCTCTTTGGACCCAGCCCCTAAATTCTTCCGGATCTACTAGAGAGCCACCTGCTCTCACAACCTCAGCCAGCTCAAACAATTTGGCCAAAGGGCCAAAGATATCAAGGAGCTTTTCCTGGCAAATCTGTAGCACAGAATCCAACCCTTTACGGGGGTCCAGCCAGACTTGGAGAGGAACTGTGTAACTTTGGGATCTATGACAGGAGTGTCTCACACTAAATTGGGCACTCAGCCCTGAGCTTACTACGTGCCCCCATACTAAGAGGGCGACGAACCCAGTGTTCCAGATCCTTGCCCACGTGATCGGCCAAAAACCACTCCGCTGATTTTGGATGATGGAGGGCATATGGATCAAACATGGGTTCACTGGAAGGGTCTAACAGGGAGTTAGATAAATTATAGGCGGAGGAGGAAGCTGAACCCTTGACCAAGGAAGTCAAAGAAGTGGGGCAAATTGGGTCAGTATTCTGATTAGGGGTCTCCTCCTCCGAGTAGTGACTAGCGTCTGCAAAAGCCTCCTCATCTGAGCCCCTCTCGGAGTCAGAATCGCTAGTATGTTGCGCTCTACCGCATTTCCATAGCCGTGCCCGTTCTGCCTGGCACGGTAAGGCTCTTTTACGTGATCTCAGCACGTTCTCATGGGTGGCCGTATGCGCACCAGTCATTGTCTCCTGTGATACAGGAGGGTCCAAATTGGTAGGCTGCGGATCATTAGAGGGGGCGGACTGTAAGGTCCCTCTAGGAGGGTGGGTAGACAAGGCCTGGGAGATACTTTGGGACAGCATGGAGGATATGGAGTCCATGGCTGCCATGATGGCACTGGAAACAGAGCGCTGCAGCGCCAGCGTCTGGGCATCTTCCCCAGCATGTAGTGCTTCCTCAGGGGATGAGGGTGGACAATTAGTGGTGGGTGGTGGGTCATGATTATAGGCTTATGGGTGCCTACGAGCAATAGGTAGCCCTGGGGTGGAAGGGAGAGAGAGCAGGTCCTACTGTAAAGGGTTAATCACCCTGGGAGCGGCGCAGCAGGAGCGGGAGACTGAGAGACCTGACCTGGAAAGGCCGAATGGGAGATGGCCGCCGAAATTGGGCGAGACACGGTGAGAAGATGGCCCCGAGATCTCCCGAGAAGGCGTGCGGGAATGGCAGAGCTGGCGCGAGAAGAAGGAAAGACCAGGACCGCAGAAAGATGAGAAGGGAATGGCATGAAGGGCGGTGCCAGTGGCAGAGGCGGACGGTAAATGGGCCGGGGGGAAGGGAAGAAAGGAGAAAGTGTCAATGGGAAAAGGCAAGCAGAAAGAATGTCAGTGTTAGATTATAACCCCGCAGATTGAGGGGTTAAATTAAGAGAGAAAGATGGTAATGGGTTGAAACAACAACCAGCCTAGGCCTACTGAGCGGCAGAAAATACACTGCTAGACACAGGGATGTAATTATTACACACGGATAAAATAAGAATAATTAAGAGTAACAGACACCTCAAGAGGTATCATATAGAGGTGTACTTCTCTGGTGGCAGCAGCAAAGAAAGAGGAAAGTCCAGAGGAGGAGCTGCCTATTATAGGGGACTGTCAAGGGGAGGCCTTGTTACCATGGTTACATGTCTTTCTTAATTTTGTAAAATGTATTCTTTGCTGCTATTGGTGGACAGTAAAGAAAGAAATAGCAATCGGAGCCTCTGTGTCTTGATGTAAAACGCATGGTTTTTGGGTTTATTGCAGGTCAGTATTAGAGATAAGCAAAGTTATGAAAAATTCTATTCAGCTAATTCTCCGAATTTCACAAAGACATTAAATTTGTGACTGCACAAGATTTCGGCCAGTTTCTTCAATCAAGATGGCCCAGACGGCCTCTCTGCGTTCAAATAGATAAGGTGAGTATTTTTATTTATTTTTTAACTGGAGGCTTCCATTTTAATCTCAGATGCTGCAATGACGGGGGCAGTGCAATTTCCATTTTCATGCCTGCTACATACAAAGGATTGCGCTTCGTGACCAAGTATTTCGTAACAAATTGATTTTCTTTGTGAAATTCAATGAAGCAGCCAAATCAATTTTTTCAGAACTTCGCTCAACTCTAATGGCTGTAAAAAAAAAAAAAAAAAAAAAAACATACCCACCTCATTCATTTGATCACGGAGAGGCCATTGCGGCCATCTTGATTGAAGACACATGAGAAATCTTGCGCAGTGACTTCATCAATATAACAATAGCAAATGATAAAACAGGTGCACACTGAAGTCTTACTAAGCCCTCAAACTGATGTTAAAATTGATAGATTATGTCCTGCAATGGAGGACATGCCTAAGCCCGAGCACCACGCCAAGGTTTCTCAAGTAGCTCGGGTCTGCTGCTGGCATCCTCCACGTTTGCATTTTTGCTGGGGATCACCGTTAGCAACGGGCCACAAGTGCAGGATCTGCTCCCCTGTATATATATGCACAACTGCATTTTTGGGTTGAGCACATCCTGCTTCATGCCACCTTTCAGTTCTTTTATGTATATATAATTTTTTGAGGTGTATAAACTCCCATGTAAATGTAGCCTGTTTTCCATCCACAGGATACATTTTGGTGCACCTGTGAGGCCTGGGCCATATCAGCCAGTCTTGGGTGGGGCTCACAGCCTTCTCCCTCCTCCCATTGCAGGCATGGCTACATGCTGGAGGTAACTGAGGAGTCTGCTGTGAGTCGGCCTATAACTTCCTTTAATTTTGCCAACTGGCTCCTGGTATTGCGCATACGGCACAGGTAGGTGAGTGTTAGGTTTCGAGCTACTTGAGAGACCTTGGCGCGGTGCTCGGGCTTAGACATGTCCTCCACAGCAGGACAAGTTGACTAATCTCTCAATTTTAACATCAGTTTGAGGGCTTAGTAAGACCGCAGTGTGCGCCTGTCTTGTCATTTGTTATTGTTATATTGTTATATTATTTACCACATCCACATAATTGCCATCTTGTGTAGGATGTCTCGTGTGGTACTTGTGGTCCGCTGCGGGAATCCTCCATTGTATGCATTTTTGCTGGGGATCGCCATTAGGAACTGGCCACAAGTGCAGGATCTGCTCCCCTGTATATACAGTTGTGTTCAAAATTATTCAACCCCCACTGAAATTGAGTGTTTTGGCCAGTTTGACATTGATTTTGATCATTTCAGTCATCTTGTTTACAATTAAATCAAAAAGGCCCTTGTAAGTCAGACAAATATAACATAACATTTATAATGAAATAACCACAAATGTCTTTTCTGTGCTCACATCATTATCAGTTTTATTCAACCCCCAAGTGACATTCAATCTTAGTACTTAGTACAACATCCTTTTCCAGTTATAACAGCTTTTAAACGTGAAGCATAGCTTGACACAAGTGTCTTGCAGCGATCTACGGGTATCTTCGCCCATTCTTCATGGGCAAAAGCCTCCAGTTCAGTCACATTCTTAGGCTTGCGCGCTGCAACTGCTTTCTTTAAGTCCCACCAGAGGTTCTCAATCGGATTTAAGTCTGGCGACTGCGATGGCTACTTCACAATGTTCCAGCCTTTAATCTGCAACCATGCTCTAGTGGACTTGGAGGCATGCTTGGGATCATTGTCCTGTTGAAAGGTCCAACGTCTCCCAAGCCTCAGGTTTGTGACGGACTGCATCACATTTTCATCCAATATCTCCTGGTACTGAAGAGAATTCATGGTACCTTGCACACGCTGAAGCTTCCCTGTACCTGTAGAAGCAAAACAGCCCCAAAGCATGATTGACCCCCCGCCATGCTTCACAGTAGGCAAGATGTTCTTTTCTTCATAGGCCTTGTTCTTCCTCCTCCAAACATAGTGTTGATCCATGGCCCAAACAGTTCTAGTTTTGTTTCATCAGTCCACAGAACACTATCCCAAAACTTTTGCGGTTTGTCCACATGACTTTTGGCATACTGCAGTCGACTCTTCTTATTACGCCTTCATTACGCAGTGTGCGCCTTATTGTCTGAGCTGAAACTTCAGTACCCGCATCTGACAAATCTTTTTTCAGTTCCTCAGCAGTCACACGGGGACTTTTCTACACTTTGCGCTTCAGGTAGCACACAGCAGTCGAAGTCAGCATCTTCTTTCTGCCACGACCAGGTAGCGTTTCAACGGTGCCCTTTGCCTTGAATTTGCGAATGATGCTTCCTATGGTGTCTCTTGGTAGGTTTAACATCTTTGCAATCTTCTTATAGCCATTGCCCTTCCTGTGAAGAGAAATCACCTCTTCTCTTGTCTTCCTGGACCATTCTCTTGACTTCACCATGTCTGTAAACACACCAGTAAATGTCTAGAAGGAGCTGAGTATCGCAGTCATTTTACATCTGCCTAATTGCTGCTTATTCTGCTTGATTGCTGCTCCTTGACATCCACAGGGGTTTTCAATACCTGATCGAAAACACTTGAATGAACCTCTGTTCTTAAGAGTGGTCGTCTTTAAGGGGTTGAATAATTGTGTCAATGAAGAAATCACAAAAAAAACATTAATACTGTATTACAAAAACAATTGATGTCATTTTAGTTACATTTGGTTCTTTAAAAAGTCCCTGTAAGATTTCATTCTGAACACAATTACAAATGTGCACTAAATTCCCTAAAACCCTTTACAGCATTGGGGGTTGAATAATTTTGAACACAACTGTATATGCACAACTGCATTTTTGGGTTGAGCACATCCTGCTTCATGCCACCTTTCGGTTGTTTTGTGCAGTGACTTTATCACACCAATGACGTCATTGCACCCGGGCAGCACGGTGATGCACACGTCACCCCATGCAAGATTTAGCGTGGTTTCTGCAATCATGGTGGCCGCCACAACCTCTCCGCAATCAAATGGATGAGGTGAGTATGTATTTTTTTTTAGACGCCATTTCAGGAAAAATAGATTTGTTACCACGAAGAGCAAGGAAATTCTGCTTCGTGGCGAATCAAATTTTTCCTGAAATTCGGATCAAAGCCAACTTCAGATACTCTGATTCACTCAACATTAGTCAGTGTAATTACAGCGAGACCAAATTTATTTAATTTTTACTGTTTTGCTACCCTAAAAAAAAAATGTAAAGCTGAAAAGCTAAAAATTGCTTTTGCATCAACATATTCTGACAGCCATGTTTTATACTTTCGTCTACAGAGCTGTGTGAGGGATTGTTTGTCTGGCAAGCTATAGTTTTGGAATTTTTGGGGGGTATGTACGACTTTTTAATCACTTTTGATTCAATTTTTTTGAGGAGGAAGGTGAGTAAAAAATGTGTGAATTGTGTATTTTCATTTTTTTTTCCATTGCGGCATTTACTGCGCAAGAGAAATATTATTACATTTTAATGGTCTGGACATTTTTGGACGTGGAAATACCAATTGTGTAGTTTTATTGTCTATTTATTTTATTTTTTAGAAAACTATTGGAGTCTATGGAATTTTCACAGGCTGCCTGTCAGGCCATGCCTCGGGCAAGTTTTTTCAGGCAGCTCAGTATGACAGCACGGGAAGCCTTCACCATGCCCCAGGCTGTCATAACAACCGATCAGAGCCCTTTGAATTTCACCGTCAGGGCTCTGATTAGAGAACAGTTGCTGTGGTCGTTAATGACAGTGGCGTCTGTGCGGTTAAACTGCGGGGGTCGCCATCATCTCCAGTATCGGTCATTGTGGCCGGGTGCCAACTGTGTATGGAGTGGGAGCACCTTGTCAGCCTGCTCCATACATGCTCTGAACTTAGATGTCGAGGACCTTGTCAACATTTCATGGGTTGTCCTTCCTTAGACTACTTTTGGTAGGTACTAACCACTCCATACCAGGAACACCTCACAAGACCAGCCTCTTCAGAGATCTAACCTGGTCTTTAGTGATGTCGCGAACATAAAATTTTCCGTTCGCGAACAGCGAACGCGAACGTCCGCAAATGATCGCGAATGGGCGAACCGCCATAGACTTCAATTAGCAGGCGAATTTTAAAACCCACAGGGACTCTTTCTGGCCACAATAGTGATGGGAAAGTTGTTTCAAGGGGTCTAACACCTGGACTGTGGCATGCCGGAGGGGGATCTATGGCAAAACTCCCATGGAAAATTACGTAGTGGACGCAGAGTCGGGTTTTAATCCATAAAGGGCATAAATCAACTAACATTCCTAAATTGTTTGGAATAACTTGCTTTAAAACATCCAGTGTGTGTATACGATCAGGTATGATGTTGTATCGATCAGGTAGTGTAAGGGTTACGCCCGCTTCACTGACATTGACCGACCAAACTCCCCTTTTAATGCACCGCAAACAACCGCAAACAGTCCATTTGCAGAACCGCAAACTCCCCATTTGCACAAGGTTGGATACCAAGCTAGCCACGTCCCGGTGATGTCATTGAAGGTTTCTTCCTCCACCCAGCCACGTACAACACCAAGGGTCCCCGAAAGGTGAATTGAATTGATTTTTCGAATGAGGAGATGGTTAAAAAAACGCTGTCTCCCTCCCCTTTGTTTTTATCCACGGTCACTCCTTCTGCGCCGTGCAATTTACTGTCACACCCGATATGAGTGGTATTTTCTGTAGTACTATTCTCATCAGTTTAATCCCTCTAACGTCCCCAATCTGGGGGCCATTTATTGAATAGATTTTTCGAACGGGGAGATGGTTAAAAAAACGCTGGCTCCCTCCACTCTGTTTTAAACCACGGTCACTGCGTCTGCGCCGTGCAATTTACTGTCACACCCGATATGAGTGGTATTTTCTGTAGTACTATTCTCATCAGTTTAATCCCTCTAACGTCCCCAATCTGGGGGCCATTTATTGAATATATTTTTCGAACGGGGAGATGGTTAAAAAAACGCTGACATCCCCCTTATAAGCTGTGTAAAGCATATTTTTTAGTTTGGTTTTGAACTGCTGCATACTTTCTGACTTTCGGTAATTTGGTAACATTTCTGCCACTTTCTGCTTATACCGGGGGTCTAGTAGCGTGGCCACCCAGTACAGATCGTTCTCCTTCATCCTTTTTATACGTGGGTCCCTCAACAGGCATGACAGCATGAAATAGCCCATTTGAACAAGGTTGGATGCAGAGCTACTCATTTCCCGTTCCTCGTCCTCACTGATGTCATTGACGGTCTGTTCTTCCCCCCAGCCACGTACAACACCATGGGTCCCAGATAGGTGACAACAACGAGCACCCTGGGGTGCCTGCTGTGGTTGGTCTTCCTCCTCCTCAAAGCCGCCACATTCCTCCTCTGACTCCTCTTCCTCATACTCCTCTTCCAGCGTTGCCGCAGGTCCAGCAAGCGATGAAGACAAGGCTGTTTCTGGTGGTGATGGTGACCACAACTCTTCCTCTTCACGCTCATCTACGGCCTGATCCAGCACTCTTCGCAGGGCACGCTCCAGGAAGAAAACAAATGGGATGAGGTCGCTGATGGTGCCTTCGGTGCGACTGACTAGGTTTGTCACCTCCTCAAAAGGACGCATGAGCCTACAGGCATTGCGCATGAGTGTCCAGTAACGTGGCAAAAAGATTCCCAGCTCCGCAGAGGCTGTCCTAGCACCCCGGTCATACAAATACTCGTTGATGGCTTTTTCTTGTTGAAGCAGGCGGTCGAACATTAGGAGTGTTGAATTCCAACGTGTCGGGCTGTCGCATATCAAGCGCCTCACTGGCATGTTGTTTCGCCGCTGAATATCGGAAAAGTGCGCCATGGCCGTGTAGGAACGCCTGAAATGGCCACACACCTTCCTGGCCTGCTTGAGGACGTCCTGTAAGCCTGGGTAATTAGACACAAAACGTTGTACGATGAGATTCAACACATGTGCCATGCACGACACATGTGACAACTTGCCCAAATTCAATGCCGACAACAAATTTGTTCCATTGTCACACACCACTTTGCCGATCTCCAGTTGGTGAGGGGTCAGCCACTGATCCACCTGTGCATTCAGGGCGGACAGGAGTGCTGGTCCTGTGTGGCTCTCTGCTTTCAGGCAAGTCAACCCCAAGACAGCGTGACACTGTCGTATCCGGGATGTGGAATAGCCCCTGGGGAGCTGGGGGGGATTCAGTTGATGTGGAGCCAGACGCCACAGCAGAAGAGGACTCAGCCGAGGAGGATATCGAAGAGGATGGAGTAGGAGTAGAGGAGGTGGCAGTAGGTCTGCCTGCAAGTCGTGGTGGTGTCACCAACTCCGCTGCGGAGCCACGCATTCCATGCTTGTCAGCCGCCAGCAGGTTGACCCAATGCGCAGTGTACGTGATATACCTGCCCTGACCGTGCTTTGCAGACCAGGTATCAGTGGTCAGATGGACCCTTTCCCCAACACTGTATGCCAGAGATGCCATGACTTCCTTTTCAATGACATGGTAGAGGTTTGGGATTGCCTTTTTTGAAAAAAAAATTCGTCCGGATACCTTCCACTGTGGTGTCCCAATAGCGACAAATTTTTTGAAGGCCTCAGACTCCACCAGCTGGTATGGTAAAAGGTGGCGGGCTAAGAGTTCCGTCAAGCTAGCTGTCAGTCGCCGGGCAAGGGAGTGATTCTGTGACATTGGCTTTTTACGCTCAAACATGTCCTTGACAGACACCTGACTGTGGGCAGATGAGCAGGAACTGCTGAAGGTAAGAGGCGGAGTGGCGGGTGGTTGAGAGGGGGCAGGGAGGACAGCAGTGGTTGACGTGGCTGAAGATGCTGGACCAGGAGGAGCATGGTGGCTTTGAGTTTGTGTGCTGCTTGTACTCATGTGTTCATCCCATAGGCGTTTGTGATGTGAGATCATGTGCCTTCGCAAAGCAGTTGTACCAAGGTGGGTGTTGGACTTCCCACGACTCAGTTTCTTTTGGCACAGGTTGCAAATGGC
Organism: Bufotes viridis; assembly: GCA_033119425.1. Lineage (NCBI taxonomy): Eukaryota > Metazoa > Chordata > Amphibia > Anura > Bufonidae > Bufotes > Bufotes viridis. The sequence continues at coordinate 10,749,534 of CM065592.1, read as the reverse complement.
ATTGCTACTATCAGAGGCAGACACACACAAAAAATGCCACACTGCTGAGCTTTGCAATGACGGCATTCTGGTGGTGGCAACAGCATGCGTTGACTGGCGTGCTGTCTGGCTGACCCCAGGTGCCGATACATGATGTCTGACTGTGCCACTAACTCCTTGCGACGACCTCCCCCTGCTTCCAACTCGTCTCCTCATTCTCTCTGTCTCCCCTTCTGAACTTTCCCCCTCTTCTTCTCTTCGAGCAGGCACCCACGTAGCATCCGTGGACACATCGTCATCATCAACCGCTTCACTTCTATCTGACACCTCAGCAAAGGAAGCAGCAGCGGGTACAACATCATCATCATCACACTGTACGTCCATGTGTGTAATCCTGCCTGACTGAGACATATCCCTGTAATCTACATCATCTGGCAGTAATGGTTGCGCATCACTAATTGCATCCAACTGATGTGTAAATAACTCCTCTGACGGATCAAGTGAAGCGGCTGTGGTGGCTGTGGTGGTAGTGGTGGTGGTGGCGGCGGGCTGGTGCGTGGTAACTTGAGAGCAGGTGACCAAAGCTGAGCTGGAGGAGGATGGTGCGTCAAGGTTCTTAGCGGAAGCTGTTGAAGATTGGGTGTCCTGTCTAAGCCAGTCAACTATGTCCTCAGAATTTCTCAGGTTCAGGGTACATGGCCTCTGAACACTAGGCATTATTCCAGGGACAGTGGAAATCACAGCACCACGACTACAATGGCCCCTGTGGGGTGGCCTGCCTCTGACTGTCATTTTTTTTTAGATAAGTGGTACTACGCGTGCTAGGTACTGTGCCACCCGGTATCAGTGGTGGGCACTGGCAGTGGACACACTACAGTCTGTGGAAGTGGGCCTGACACACACTGGCAGCAGGCAAGCAACTGAAATTAGACTAATGTGTAAAAATTAAATACCTTATTTATCGGCAAGCTACTGTGCCACCCGGTATCAGTGGTTGGCACTGGCAGTGGGCACACTACAGTCAGTGGAAGTGGGCCTGACACACACTGGCAGCAGGCAAGCAACTGAATTTAGACTACTGTCTAAAAATTAAATACCCTATTTATCGGCAAGCTACTGTGCCACCCGGTATCAGTGGTTGGCACTGGCAGTGGGCACACTACAGTCTGTGGAAGTGGGCCTGACACACACTGGCAGCAGGCAAGCAACTGAAATTACACTAAAGTGTAAAAATGAAATGCCTTTTTATGATGCAAAGTCCTGTGCCACATGGGATGACGGGGGTGGGCACTGGCAGTGGGCACACTACAGTCTGTGGGCCTGCAGCTCCTCACACACAGGCAGGCCAGGCAACTGCAATATGTATATGGAGAGAAAAAAAAGCAGACTAATGTACTAGCCCTAAAAAGGGCTTTTTGGGGTGCTGTCAGGACGCTGTCCTTACAGCAGAGATCAGATGAGTCTTTCAGGACTGGAGTGGACACTGAATACACTAGCCTAGCTATCGATTTCCCTATTAAATCAGCAGCAACTACACTCTCCCTCCTCTCACTAAGACTGCAGCTTCCGAATGAATCTAAAATGGATGCTGTCCAGGAGATGGGAGGGTCTGGGAGGGAGGGTATGCTGCTGATTGGCTGGAATGTGTCTGCTGACTGTGAGGTACAGGGTCAAAGTTTGCTCAATGATGATGTATAGGGGGCGGACCGAACATCGCATGTGTTCGCCCGCTGCGGCGAACGCGAACAAGCTATGTTCGCCGGGAACTGTTCGCCGGCGGATAGTTCGGGCCATCTCTACTGGTCTTCGAGACATTACAATTCGGCCCTTGTAAAAGTTGCCCAGAACCTTACATCTGCTTATTTTGCCTTCTTCTAGCACATCAATAAAAAAAGAAAAATTCAGCTGTACACGTGCTGCCTAATTTATTCCCCCCTTCCATGGCATCGTCAGCAGATATCCAGTGTTACTACTTAACCTGTCTGTGGTTTTAATGCTATGGCCTACGTATGTATTGCAACTGCAAGTAAATAGTTCATCCCATTTGCAACACTGAGGACTGGCAGGTTTATCTCCTCATAATCCGGGTATTTTCTTGTCTGGGTCAATGTGACAAGACATCTTTGCTTATAGCTGCTGTTTTGGACACGAGGTGGATCATCTCGGTGGCCTCCTCAAGGTTTGCAGAGGAAGCCTTGGCTCAGTCAACAGACACATGTTTCTTATTAGACTCGGGTTGGTTTCAGAACATGCAGAGGTCACGGGATCACACATTTACAGCTGATGACTCTCTCCAGATGTTCAGGATAAGACTTAAACAGGTTTTATGGACAAGACGAAGAGATGATCGAGATCTCAATAAAATATGGCCAAAATTCCAGTAAGAGGGGCTATACAGAGTATATAAGAAGCATTCTATCGTTATCCAAAAAACTCTTAAATTAAAGTAAACATTCTACTCGGCTGTTTTCTTAATTTTCTCTTCCTGGGACACTTAAGTGACCACCAGCGTACAGTGGCTTCAGAACTGGAAGGGTTAAGAGACCATGAATGAATTCAACCAAATCTATGAAAATGTGTTCCTGCTGCAGTTTTCTCGAGGTCTCAAGATTGCAGTCTGTAAGCAGATTCCTCCTCCCACCTTTTCCTTTTCTTTATTTTATTATTTAAGGGTTTAATAAAAAATGTAAGTCACATGAAACTGATGTATAAAATGAGAGGAAGAGGCCGCAGAACGGGAGAACATCTACAAGTCATTAAACCTCCTTTCATGTTATCAGTGTTAAAAATGTTTGTAATTATTAGAAAAAAATGGAATTGGTGGCCCATTGGTGATAGTTCTATCCTCATATTAGTTATCTTCTTGTACATAGGAGCAGTATTATAGTATGTATTTATTTATTTTATGCACTTATATAGCGCTACTATATTCTGCAGTGCTTTACAGACATCAGCATCCAACTGTCCCCAATGGGGCTAACAATCTAAGGTCCCTATCAGTATGTCTTTGGAGTGTGGGAGGAAACTGGAGAACCCAGAGGAAACCCATGCAAACACAGGGAGAACATACAAACTCCATTCAGATGTTGTCCTTCGTCAGATTCAAACCTGGGATCCCAGAGCTGCAAGGCACCAGTGCTAACCACTGAGCCCCCGTGCTACGCATAGAAGTTATATTCTTGTACATAGGAGCAGTATTATAGAAGTTATATTCTGGTACATAGGAGCAGTATTATAGTAGTTATATTCTTGTATATAGGAGGCAGTATTATAGTAGTTATATTCTTGTACATAGGAGCAGTATGATAGTAGTTATATTCTTGTACATAGGAGCAGTATTATAGTAGTTATATTCTTGTACATAGGAGCAGTATTATAGTAGTTATATTCTTGTACAAAGGAGCAGTATTATAGTAGTTATATTCCTGTACATAGGAGCAGTATTATAGTAGTTATATTCTTGTACATAGGAGGCAGTATTATAGTAGTTATATTGTTGTACATAGGAGCAGTATTATAGTAGTTATATTCTTGTACATAGGAGCAGTATTATAGTAGTTATATTCTTGTACATAGGAGGCAGTATTATAGTAGTTATATTCTTGTACATAGGAGGGAGTATTATAGTAGCTATATTCTTGTATATAGGAGCAGTATTATAGTAGTTATATTCTTGTACATAGGAGCAGTATTATAGTAGTTATATTCTTGTACATAGGAGCAGTATTATAGTAGTTATATTCTTGTACATAGGAGGGAGTATTATAGTAGCTATATTCTTGTATATAGGAGCAGTATTATAGTAGTTATATTCTTGTTTATAGGAGCAGTATTATAGTAGTTATATTCTTGTACATAGGAGCAGTATTATAGTAGTTATATTCTTGTACATAGGAGGCCATATTATAGAAGTTATATTCTGGTACATAGGAGGCAGTATTATAGTTATATTCTTGTACATAGGAGCAGTATAATAGTAGTTATATTCTTGTACATGGGAGCAGTATTATAGTAGTTATAGTCTTGTACATAGGTGGCAGTATTATATTAGTTATATTCTTGTACATAGGAGCAGTATTATAGTAGTTATATTCTTGTACATAGGAGCAGTATTATAGTAGTTATATTCTTGTACATAGGAGGCAGTATTATAGTAGGTATATTCTTGTACATAAGAGCAGTATTATAGTAGTTATATTCTTGTACATAGGAGCAGTATTATAGTAGTTATATTATTATACATAGGAGCAGTATTATAGTAGTTATATTCTTGTACATAGGAGGCCGTATTATAGCAGTTATATTCTGGTACATAGGAGGCAGTATTATAGTAGTTATATTCTTGTACATAGGAGCAGTATAATAGTAGTTATATTATTGTACATGGGAGCAGTATTATAGTAGTTATAGTCTTGTACATAGGTGGCAGTATTATATTAGTTATATTCTTGTACATAGGAGCAGTATTATAGTAGTTATATTCTTGTACGTAGGAGCAGTATTATAGTAGTTATATTCCTGTACATAGGAGCAGTATTATAGTAGTTATATTCTTGTACATAAGAGCAGTATTATAGTAGTTATATTCTTGTACATAGGAGCAGTATTATAGTAGTTATATTCTTGTACATAGGAGCAGTATTATAGTAGTTATATTCTTGTACATAGGATCAGTATTATAGTAGTTATATTCTTGTACATAGGAGCAGTATTATAGTAGTTATATTCTAGTACATAGAAGCAGTATTATAGTAGTTATATTCTTGTACATAGGAGCAGTATTATAGTAGTTCTCTTCTTGTACATAGGATCAGTAGTATATGTCCATATATTGCACCATGCCTCTGCTCTTTTGCATATATATATATTGCTTTTTTCTTCAGACACTGTTATATTTTTTTAGGAAGTGCAGGTTCCTCATGCATGCTGGGTCCACTCTGCTTTTTAACATTTTTGGTGCCATAATAGCCTCCATTAAATCCAGGGATGCAGGTACCAACATGCATGCTGAGCCCACTCTATACTTCTCCTGGTGCCGAATGGCTTCCAATGATTACAATGAGAGCGGCTACAGCTTTATACTTACTCTGAATAAAATCAGCCTATGGGGCAGACAGGCTAGTCAGGGGTGCACGACCAACAGGGGTCAGCCACACCTCCAGCTCTAGTACAACTGCAAAGAAAAGAGGCTCAGTCAGCACATCCGAATGTGCAGGGGCACGCTGCCATGGCTAGAAACACAAAGAAAAAAAGGACAACACAACAGCACTCTGCAGACACAAATAAAGTACAACAATGCCATAATTGTAGAAAATATTTTGGTGCTTATGCTACGCTTATAAATTAAAGATACTTGGCAAATATATTTTGTACAAAATGATCTGGGCCCGTCTGCCAGACGTCAAGGCGATCTCTATCAGACGGGAACCTAACACTAACTACTACCTCTTATGTGCCAAAATGGCCACCCTAAAATTCAGGGAGTGCAAGATTGTGCTGACTGACCCCCTTTTTTTGCAGTTGTACTAGAGCTGGAGGTGTGGCTGACTCCAGTTGGTCTTGCACCCCTGACTAGTCTGCCCCATAGGCTGATTTCAATCAGAGTTAGTATAAAGCTGCAGCCTGCTCTCATTGTATTTATTGGAAGCCATTTGGCACCATGAGAAGTAAAGAGTGGACTCACCATGCATGTTGGTACCTGCATCCCTGGATTTAATGTAGGCCATTATGGCACCAAAAATGGTAAAAACAGAGTGGACCCAGTATGCATGAGGAACCTGCACTCCCTTAAAGTTTTGGTGGCCATTTTAGCACATAACAGGTAGTATTTAGTGTTAGGTCCCTGTCAGATAGAGATCGACTTGACGTTTGGCAGACGGGATGAAATAATTTTGTACAAAATGTATTTGCCAAGAATCTCAAATTTTGAAGCGTAGCATAAGCACCAACAAGTTTTCTATAATTATGGAACTGTTGTACTTTATTTGTGTCTGCAGAGTGCTGTGCAGCGTGGACCTGCACATTGGGATGTGTTGACTGACCCCCTTATATTTTGCCTGAGGAAGAGACCTCAGTTGTCTCGGAAGCTTTCTATGTAACATCATCGGTTCTTATTTTTACTAGCCATAAAACGTTATCATAGCTGCGAGACTCTTATTGTGTTTCTCTTAATAAAACACAGTAAGACAGTCCTAGGATTTTTAACTTTTTTTCCATGTCCTTGACAGCCATTTTCCCAGGACCTAGTGAAGGAGAACGGTTTGGTTCTCAGTTTAGCAGAAACCTTAAGAACTTAGAATATGCAAAGTAAATAATGAGGCAAGGTTGTTGAAATAATTGGAAGTAATGCCAGTCTGATTCGCATTTTGCAGACTGTAATGAAAGATTCGCTCATCTCTTCTTAGGAGCCAAAGTACAGCTAGGAAGAAAATAAGACAGACGTAAGTGAGGGGTTGTGTGCACATCTCTGATTTGTGACAGGAGCTTGGGTCAAGACAGAAGCCATGAGTATATCCCAGAGCACATATCTAGCAAGCCTGTTATTGCAGAGTCAGGTCTTTATTGGTATTCTTGAACTTTTTGGGAGGCTCTTGACCACCCATAAACAAAAAAGAACCGTTCGGAGCAGTAATTACAGCCTGCAGCGGAAAATGAAATAGAACTGGGGCGGCCTGCGCTGTGAGAATGAGATGTAAGTAGTAGTTGTAGAGCAGAGAGTTGTAGTTATCGCTTCTTCGTGGTGGCCACAAAGACATCTATAAGTGCTGTATATGCTGGAAATGACTACTTACCAGTCCAAAAGCTGAATGATCTCTCGCCTCCTCCTGCTCCTCCAATGGATGGAGGGAGCCACCATTAAACCAAAGCCTGACGGTCCAGAATTCCTGCTAATCTAATATACAAAGAGGCCCAAATCCAAAAATAACCCAATGACTTGGCTGCTTCAGTATCTATTTGTGGAGGATTGCGGGAGCGTCAGGACAATGCCAGTTCAGCACCAGCAAGCTTTCTGCATGTTATTTTACATACAACATCTTTAAGGGCCCTCTTTTAGATAATGGACAGCTATTATCAAGGACTCCAACTAAGCAGAACTGTCTACTGGAGTATGACGTAGCCTAAAATCCCCTTTCTGTCTCTACCCAGGTTGCGGGTGCCATTCTGTTCCTTTGCCATGCTTTACACTGAAATGCTGCTTATTCTTACTGGTTGCAATACGGTGTTCTTGAGTTCAGGGAAATTAGGGAATTTAAGGGCCCTAGTGATTACTTGTATCAATACGCACACGTGGACAAAATTGTTGGTTTCCTTATGTTAAAAAAAAAAAAAAAAACACACACAATGGTCACTGAAATAACCTGAAACTGACAAAAGTGATTATAAATAGAAAAAAAAATTAAAAAAAATACTGAAAATCAGCTAATGGAAATCAGACATTGCATTTGAATTGTGGTTCAGCGGATTAATTAAAATAAATAAATTAATAAATAATAAAAACGGCCTGGACCAAAATGTAGGTACCCCAGAAAAGATTATAATTAATTTGACTATAGGGACATGTGAAACTAAAGTATGTCCTGTAATTAGCATCACAAGTGTCTTCAAACTTCAAACAGGGGTCTATAAAGGGTTAAAAGTAGTCAAAAGAAAAAAAAAAAAGAAATTATATATATATATATAAAGGCTATAAGACCAACAGCTTGATGTCCCTTTGACTACAGTTGCATATATCATTCATAACATGAGTTTAAGGTCTACAGGACTGTAGCCAACCACCCTGGACGTGGCCACAAGAGAAAAATTGATGACAAATTAAAGAGACTGATAATACAAATGGTAACCAAAAAGCCCAGAATAATTTCTAAAGAGATTAGAGATTAACTCCAAGGTGAAGTTACATCAGTGTCAGATCGCACCATCAGTCGCTGTCTTAGCCAAAGTGATCTTAATGAAAGACGAACGAGGAGGAAACCAGTGTTTAAAGCAAATCATAAAAAAAGCATATTGACAAGCCACAAAGCTTCTGGGAGAATGTCCCTTGGACAGATGAGACAAAACTGGAGCTTTCCGGCAAGTCACAAATAAAGCATACAAAGAAACTAACATTGGGGGTCATTTAATATCCAGAACTATGCCTATATTAGGCGTATTTCTGGCGCAGATTGTGGCACAATGGTTATTTGCACCCAAATCTGTGACTTTTTCCCGCTCACGCTATCCATTCATTTTCCCCATGCAATAGTGACAAATGCATTTGATAGAGGACATCGGTATACTGATCTAAACCCTTTAATATTAAAAAATTCTTCAGTTAGTCCATAAAATTACTGGCAGTCTAGGATGGTTTAAGGGCTATTGCATATTGTCTTTGGCAGTCTAGGAGTTAATATCCAATATCCCTGGTGACCAAGGGGAGGGTTAGGATGTAATACACGTTATCTATGAAAATCTATGGTGGTTTTGGGGTTAGTACATATTTCTGGGGGTCTATTGGTTAGAATATAATATCCCTGGTGGGCTGGTTGAGAGTGTTAGGGTTTAATATTATATTCTCTTTCATGATCTATGTAGGTTTTGGGGGTTGTTTCTATATCTGGTGATCTGGGAATTCATATATACAATCCAAATATGATGTAATACATATTATCTCTGGTGGTCAGGTGGTGGTGATAGGGTCTAAAATATATATTATTTCTGATAATCTATGGTGGTTTTTGGATTAGTTCCTGTTATCTCTGGTGATCTACAGATTAGATATTATCTCTGTGGGTTGTATGATCTAGTATATACTATCTTTTATTATCTGTGGTAGTTTTGGGTTAAATTACTATTATCTTTGAGGATCTATGAATTAAAATATAACATTCCTGGTGGTTTGGAGGGGGTGTTAAGGCTTAATACATATTCTGAAGAATGATGCTGGTTTGAGGGTTAGTTCCAATTCTCTCTGATGATCTACAGGGTAATATATAGTATCTCTGGTGGTCTGGAGGGGAAGGGGGGTTAGGGTCTAATATTTAGTACCTACACCCATGATGATCTACGGATTAAGATATAACATTCCTGGTGGTTTAGAGGGGGACCTTATGGTTTAATATATTTTCTGAAGATCTACACATATGATTTCAGAGTTGTTCCTATTATCTGTGATGATCTAAAGATTACTATATAACATCCCTGGTGGTCTGGAGGAGTCTTAAAGTCTAATATATAATATATTTGATGACCTATGTTGTTAGTTCCAGTTATTTTTGGTCATCCATGGGTTAATAGATAACTGACTTTGGTCTGGAGCGGGCTTAGGATCTAATATATACTGTTTCTGGTATCTATGGTGGTTGTGGGGTTAGTACCAATTATCTACAGGTTATTATATAGTACCTCTGGTATCTGGAGAGGGCTTAGGGTCTAATATACACTATCTATAATTATCTATGGTGGTTTGGAGGTAAGTTCCTATTATTTCTGATGATCTATGGATTAATATATAATATCCCTGGTGGTCTGGAGAATAAAGGGGGACTAAGGGTCTAATAGATATAGCATATATACAGCATTATATCCGATGATCTATGATGATTTTGGGATTAATGCATATTATCATTGGTGGCCCTAGGTAGTTTAGGGGTTAATACATAATATCTGTTATGATCTATGGTGGTTTTGGGGTTAACACATCTTATGATTTCTGGTGGTCTAGGACAGGCATGGGCAAACTGCGGCTCTCCAGATTTTTCAAAACTACAACTCCCAGCATGCAAAGACTGCTTACAGCTATCAGCCTACAGCAGGGCATGATGGGAATTGTAGTTTACCACAGCTGGAGAGCCGCAGTTTGCCCATCCCTGGTCTAGGATAATTTAGAAACCCTAATTTACATAAATAATAAAAGTCTTTTTTTTTTCTCAGGAATGCCGCAACTGGGTATCATTTTAACCAGAAAAATCAACCCTACCAGATGGTACACCTGATTTAAGAGGGTTGACCCTGCTGCTCTTTAACTGCGCCTATAAAGAATCCTAGTGGGGCACAATCACGGACGGGGTGAACTGTGTCTGAACTGAAGGGTGGAGGGTTTCTGACTATATGCTCAGGACATTCCCGTCCGCCCTGAGACCAGTTTTGCTGGATTCTTCAGGCACAATCCTGGCTTGGCAGGACGGATCGCCCACACACCCTGTAATGAGGAGCCAAACATGGAAAATCTGTCACATCCCTTCAGGACCACCATTATACCAGTCACAGAGAATGCAGACAGGATTGTCTCAGGAGACCCATAATGGATCATCAGATCCAGAAACACTGCAGGCTTTAAGGCTATACATGTGCCTGGGAAAGCTTAGTGACAACTAATATTGTTTCTATAAAGCTCCCACAATGCAGCTCCGCAAGACTCCGAAATGACAAACCCGCTTAGGCTACTTTCACACTAGCGTTAAACTTTTCCGGCATTGAGTTCCGTCCTAGGAGCTCAATACTGGAAAAAAGACGCTTCAGTTTTATCCCAATGCATTCCGAATAGAGAGAAATCCATTCAGGATGCATCAGGATGTCTTCAGTTCACGACCGAAACGTTTTTTTGGACACAGCAAATACCGCAGCATGCTGCGCTTTTTGTTCCGTCCAAAAATCCGGAACACTTTCTGCAAGGCCGGATCCGGAATTAATGCCCATTGAAAGGCATTAATCCGGATCCGGCCTTAAGCTAAACGTCGTTTCTGCGCATCGCTGGATCCGACATTTAGCTTTTTCTGAATGGTTACCATGGCAGCCAGGACGCTAAAGTTCTGGTTGCCATGGTAAAGTGTAGTGGGGAGCGGGGGAGCAGTATACTTACCGCCCATGCGGCTCCCGCGGCGTTCCAGAGTGACGTCAGGGCGCCCCACGTGCATGGTTCACGTGATCCATGCGCATGGGGCGCTCTGACGTCATTCAGGAGTGCCCCGGGAGCCGCAAGGACTGTAAGTATACCGCTCCCCCGCTCCTACTGTGGCAACCAGGACTTTAATAGCGTCCTGGCTGCCATAGTAACCTGAAAGCAAATCAAAGACTGATCAGGATCCTGATCAGTCTTCTAATGCTTCAGGCGACTTGCGTTCTGACGGATCCGGCGGGACAGAAGTGCCTGCCGGATCCTCAGAACGCAAGTGTGAAAGGACCCTCTTTCACACTTGCGTTCTGAGGATCCAGCGGGCACTTCCGTCCCGCCGGATCCATCAGAACGCAAGTCGCCTGAAAGCATTAGAAGACTGATCAGGATCCTGATCAGTCTTTGAAATGCTTTGAGGTTACCATGGCAGCCAGGATGCTATTAAAGTCCTGGCTGCCATAGTAGTAGTGGGGAGCGGGGGAGCGGTATACTTACAGTCCTTGTGGCTCCCTGGGCGCTCCAGAATGACGTCAGAGCGCCCCATGCGCATGGATCACGTGAACCATGCACGTGGGGCGCCCTGACGTCACTCTGGAGCGCCCCGGGAGCCGCACGGGCGGTAAGTATACTGCTCCCCTGCTCCCCACTACACTTTACCATGGCAACCAGAACTTTAGCGTCCTGGCTGCCATGGTAACCATTCAGAAAAAGCTAAATGTCGGATCCGGCGATGCGGCGAAACGACGTTTAGCTTATGGCTGGATCCGGAATAATGCCTTTCAATGGGCATTAATTCCGGATCCGGCCTAGCGGCAAGTGTTCAGGATTTTTGGCCAGAGCAAAAAGCGCAGCATGCTGCGGTATTTTCTCCGGCCAAACAACGTTCCGGTCCTGAACTGAAGACATCCTGATGCATCCTGAACGGATTTCTCTCCATTCAGAATCCATTGGGATAATCCCGATCAGATTTTTCCGGCATAGAGCCACGACGACAGAACTCTATGCCGGAAAACAAATACGCAAGTGTGAAAGAGCCCTAAGGCAACGAAAATGCCTGCCGGAATCAAACAACGCAAGTGTGAAAGTACCCTTAGAGGACAATCTGTAATGGCTACTGTCATGAGGCAATTTTTGTTGTCAAAACAGATGTGAGTAAGAAGCCTTCCATAAGGATGGCTTTCCAGACTTGGGATATTACATCTATTTCTTAGAAAGCAGGATGAGAACCAGGACCAGTGCAGTGCCTACCCATCATGCTCTCCTTAAGATGTACCATACAGTGTTCAAATAAATACACTAGTGGAAAATGAAAAAGAAGACTTGGAAAACTTAACGTAATTGAGCAGAGATTGACAACGTATGAACTGGTCAATGATCGCACAACCAAGGTGGTGCCCCTTTTATTTTGGGTTCTGCAGCAGGTTATACGTTGAGGCAGGGTCACATTTATACCAGGCGGCATCTTCCTTCACGGTGCTACAGGCTGGTAGCGGTCATACCGATGCTGGAGATCCTCCTATGGTCCTTCCGAACTGTTTGTTGGCTGCTGTGCTTGGGAGATCCGTCGCCCCATCCAGTCCTATATTTTCTCGACGGGGAAGAGATCTGGTGATGGACCTGGAAAGTAGAGCTGTTGGATACCCCGAAGAGCACATTGTGTAGCACAGGCAGTGTGTGGACGGACATTATTCTGTTGGATCACCTCATCTCCTGAGTCAAAAAAAAAACTGTAGGACTGGTTTAAAAGGCTGGTCAATGTTCTCTCAGCGAATACCAGGTGGGAATGGCCACTGAAGCTAATGGCACCACACATCAAGACAACTAATGTTGGTCATGTGTGTCCACACTATGCATGTTGACAGTAGGTGCTCTCCGGCCTTCATGCAAACTGTGGTGCATCAATTATTGTAGCAAAGCAGCACTTGCTTTCACTGGACATTATTGTTTACCACTCATGCCTCTATCGGACTCTCTTGCGGCACTTTGAGATACAGCTGCTTATACAGTGGTCTTGGGGTGCGTATCTATATCTTGACCGTCCAGAACCCTGTTGAGTGCCCTCCTCTGCCAACACCACTGGTGCACTACGGAAACTTCTAGTCTAACCATTTCCCACAATTGATGGCTGGACAATCCAGCTTCTCAAAGTCCCAATATTCGACTTTCAAAGTCCATTAATTGCACAAATGGTGCACACGGTCGTCCAATCAAGAGTCTTGTAAGAAAGAAGATGAAAAAAAATTCAGTGGAGCATTCACCGCTAGTGTTGGGCGCCAATATTTGAATTGCGAATATCGCAACTTCGAGAACTTGCGAATATTTAGAATATACAGTAGTGATATATATTCGTATTTTCGAATATTCCACTTTTTTTTTTCATCAGTAACCTCCATTTTTGCTTATTGGCCAATGAGAAGGCTGCAATGTCTTTGTCTGAGCTTAGCAACAGCCCTAGCAACCAATAGGAAAGTTGCCTACCCTTTTACTATATAAGAACCTCCGCAGCAGCCATTTTTACAGTTTATTACAGTTCTGAGAGAGACAGCAGTGTCATTGCTGTGCTCTGTGCTTTCCTGTGTCACATTACATTAGTTAGTTAGTTAGTTAGTTTATATATATAATACAGATAGTTAGAGGGAGATAGTCAGTGTAGGTTAGATAGTGATATAGTGTAGCTGATGGGTTCTGCTGTCCATACATACATGCTACATACATAGTGCTGTGATGTCACAAGTTCACAACAATACTTAGTGCACCAATCACTAATATGTAGTCAGACCTGCTAAAATGTGAAGTTGCACGCCAAAATATTTGCATCATTAATGGCCGATTTGTGCAATCGTGAATATATCGGAGCACTCTATCTGCATATAAAGCTATTGTAATGTCCTGCCATGCCAACCATTTTCTCCAGTCTCAGGAAACTTCTATCAGCTTGAAAAATGTAGCAAAAGCGACTCACGCCTGTATTGCGCGCGCAATACGCACATATTACATTGCCGATTTTCGCAAACAACAAAATAACCGCGAGTTCGGGAATATATGACGAATATTCTACCAAACATTCGCGAAATATCGCAAATTCGAATATTGCCTCTGCCGCTCATCACTATTCACCACCACCATATACTATAGAGTGCCTGATCACCAACACCACCAGAGTACACAGTACAAAACCTGATCACCACCACTATATAGTATAGAGTGCCCTGATCACAGCCACCAAACAGCATACAGTGCCTGATCTCCACCACTATATAGTATAGAGTGCCTGATCACAGCCACCACACAGCATACAGTGCCTGATCACCACCACGATATAGTATAGAGTGCCTGATCACAGCCACCACACAGCATACAGTGCCTGATCACCACCACGATATAGTATAGAGTGCCTGATCACAGCCACCACACAGCATACAGTGCCTGATCACCACCACTATATAGTATAGAGTGCCTGATCACAACCACCACACAGCATACAGTGGCTGATCACCACCACTATATAGTATAGAGTGCCTGATCACAACCACCACACAGTATACAGTGGCTGATCACCACCACTATATAGTATAGAGTGCCTGATCACAACCACCACATGGCATACAGTGCCTGATCACCACCACTATATAGTATAGAGTGCCTGATCACAACCTCCACACAGCATACAGTGCCTGATCTCCACCACTATATACTGTACAGTATATAGTACCTAAATAAAGTTTCCTAAAGGTATCAAAATCGCACTGCCATTGTTAATTGCGTTCTGTGCGGCTGTTTGGGTACCATGTCCTTGATTAGTGATGCCCCCTTCAGTAGTAAAAGCCGATGCCTTCTATGCCCCTGTACCCCTAAGGTCGGACCTGGATGTAGCCACTATGCTTTCCACAATACTATATACTCCAGACAGATCTAAGTAGCAGTCCCCTGAGATGTCTTCTTCAGCATGGCACATGGTTAAGTGTTTCTTAAGGGGGGACGCCCCAGCGGCACTTAGAAGCCTGCAGCTAGCAGGAACGTTCCCGTTCTGTGGCCCTCAGCCTCCACAAATAAACATCTGCCCAATCCATATTTTTCAGTTTAATGGGAACGAAAAATAGAAAGTTCTTCCAGAGCTGGATCTAAGAGGCAGCTGTTTGGCTTGGCCGGCCACTTGGGTAGACCCGTCCATGAAATGGAGGAGAGGGGTGGGCAGGGCGGGTTGTTAACATTGAGGTGGCCGGGAAGGGTCCTGCCAACAGACGCCATGTGCTCACTCAAGCACTTTGCCCGATTTAGAAAAATACATCTTCTCAGCAAACGTCGAGGCTTCGTCCAGCGCTACACAAGGCCCTTTGTCTGCAGAGTAAAACTTCTCTCCAAGTCACAAGATCAGGTGGAAATGAACAGTTTGCAAAATCTGCTGCCAACACACGTTCCTGTGATATGGTGAAGTACCGCAGGTGCACGAAAGGAAAATATACAACCAGAGCTTCAATGCAGAAGAGATGGCAGGGCAAGAAGAAGTCAGAGAGCAAGAAGTGAACCATGTCCAGGGTCAGAGGTAGAGTAAATGTGGTCCCAGGATGATATCATACAAGTCCCTGCACCTTCAGTGTTGGCGGCTTTTTCTTCATCTTGTTAGAACACAGCCATAGCTATGAGCAGCGACTCCAGTGAATCCACCTCCTGTCTGCTTCTTCATCATCTGTGCTTTATCCTGCAGCTCTGCCACCTCTCCTGACGTGTTTTAGGGCCCTTTCACACTAGCATTTTTGTTTTCCGGCATAGAGTTCCGTCGTCGGGGCTCTATGCCGGAAAACTACTGATCAGGATTATCCTAATGCATTCTGAATAGAGAGAAATCCGTTCAGGATGCATTCAGTACCGCATGCT
Source organism: Bufotes viridis (assembly GCA_033119425.1). Lineage (NCBI taxonomy): Eukaryota > Metazoa > Chordata > Amphibia > Anura > Bufonidae > Bufotes > Bufotes viridis. The sequence continues at coordinate 10,733,810 of CM065592.1, read as the reverse complement.
GCGGATTTTCCTCCGGCCAAAAATCCGGAGGACTTGCCGTAACGCCGGATCCGTAATTAATGCCCATTGAAGTGCAGTAATCCGGAATTAAGCTAAACATCGTTTTGGCGCATCGCCGGATCCAACGTTTATCTCTGCGCATGCGCAGCAGCAGTTCCGATCGGGGCCCCACTGTAAGCTGGAGCTCCGAACGGTCACCATGGCAGCCAGGATGCTACTGAAGTCCTGGCTGCCATGGTAAGTACTCCGCAGCAGTGTACTTACCTGCGCTGCGGCCCCGGGCGCTCCTTCATGACGTCACAGGTCCAGGCGGCGCATTGATCTATGCGCCGCGGGGACCTGTGATGTCATGAAGCAGCGCCCGGCGGCCGCAGCGCAGGTAAGTACACTGCTGTGGAGTACCATGGCAGCCAGGACTTCAGTAGCATCCTGGCTTCCACGGTAACCGGAAAGCATTTCGAAGACTGATCAGGATCCTGATCAGTCTTCAAATGCTTTCAGGCGACTTGCGTTCTGACGCATCCGGCGGGCCTATAGTGCCCGCCGGATCCTCAGAACGCAAGTGTGAAAGAGCCCTTAGTAACTACTACTGCTGGAAATCTTTAATAAAGACTAGCACAAACTTTCAACAGGTCATTGTACAAAACATGCCTAACAGTTTTTTTTCTGCCATCATTCAGCAGAAAATGATCAGCTTTTGATGTGGATACGCATCCTGGCATGTCTCGCTCTGGTGGACCTGTCCTGTCTTGCATTGCACATACCACCCATAAATATGAATAGGCGCTGTGCAGCGCTTCATTTCTCCTGTGGTTACGTGCCGCAGTGTAGAGCCGGTTGTCAGGAGGGAAGCGTTCCTTCCCAACAGTTGGCTGCTCGTTCAGTGGAGGAGACACATTTACATGCAGAGATCTCCTTCACAGTATGAGGACGCTATTGTGATCCCTTGTCCTCATACAGCTGCATTGTTCCTGGGCAGCAGATCACTGTTTAGACTGCACAATCTAATGCCTAGAAATGATCATTTAGGTGCCTGCACAAACGGCAGGATCACCCGATGAACGAGAGTTTTGCTCGTCATCGGCGGCACATTTACACAGGCAGATTGTCAGGAATGAGCATTCACAGTAACGTTAGTTCCGGATAATCTGCCCAATATTCAGGCCGGGTAAATCCACCTTTACTGTCAGGTGTTTGAACAGATCATTGAGGATCGCTCAGGTCCTCGGCAAGAGGACAATTTGTGATTAGATTATTGTCAAGGGACTGTTCTAACAAGTAGGAGTTGTCCATCGCTTCTAACCATGTCAAACCTTATTAGCTGAATTATCATACTTAGCCTTTCCTGAAGACATGAACAGTCAGTACGGATCGCATCCAATGTCTAATGACAGAATTTTCCTACATGTAGGGTTGCTTACACAGTCGTAGCACCATAATGGGTCGGATGAGGAATGCTGTGGTCATGACTCAACACTTTTGATTGAAGGAAAAATAGTTCACAGATCCCACAAAGAATGGGTCAACAAAATCCTGAAAAGTCAAAGTTTTCCATCTGAGCTAGAAGAAATGACATGAACATAAAAGGGAGCAACAGACAAACCCATTGCTATAGCACTAGGTTTTCTTGAAGGAGTTGTGTCTTGAGTTCTTCTGGTCCACACACTGCTTCTGCTGTACATACATGAAAGTTACTAGAATTACTGCGGTCACTGGTCCCACCGGATATTTACCTTGCCGTATTCCAGCATCACTCCCCTTCCTGCAGCTGTTGTCTATGTTGGGTCTACACCTGACCTCTCTGATGACGTCATGAGGTGACCTTTTTGAAATTGAAGATCTGGCTGGATAACCCAGTCTGGGTGTAAGATTCATTGTTTTTAAGTTCGTTTACCAATGTTTTGAATCTGTCTGTCTTTTACCCTCTGGATTTTGACTCAGTCTTGCTCCTTCGGACTCGTTGCATAGTACTTCAACCTCTTGGTTTTGACCCTTGGGCCATGATCTAGGTTTCTTTTATATCTCCCTCTGGTTTGTTGCCTCCTGACTGATTTCAACGACAACCCCTTGCTTCCCTTTGACTTCACATTGTTCAAGACAACTCTGTACCCAACTCATCCCCAACTGATGAATTTTCTGAGGACTGTAACTCGGGATTCCAACTAGGAAAGGCCTTACATCTTTGCAGGGGTTCTATTGTGAATATTTGGACGGTATCTCAGGCTCTGTTCATCTTCCGTTGGAAATTCCATCCAATTTGATGGGAAAAGTAGCAGCTATTCTTTGTAAAATTTTTGAACACTATAAAAGGAACCTGAAGGATCCCCAAGTCAGCAAGGAACTTCGGGCTCCATTTAGGGTCTATCACAGGATTTATCCAGTATTCGGTCATTTTGATTTCCCTGCTGCTGTGATTGAGCAGAAAAATAGAAACTTTAGTGGAAGTGTCAACACAGACTTATGCAGTTAAAGGGGTTGTCAGGTCATGAGACCACTGAAGCCACTTTCTGGCCTAAGTGGTCACATGTAGTGTTGAGCGAACAGTTCGAGCATCGTTCGGGTTCGTACCGAATTTTGGGGTGTCCGGGACCCGGACCCGAACCCGGACATTTTCAAAAAAGTTCGGGTTCGGGTTCGGTGTTCGTCGATTACTTCCCGCTTTCTGAAGGGCTGCACAGCAGCCAATCAGCTAGCGTTTTACTTCTTGCCCTAAGAGCCCATCACAGCCATGCCTACTAATGGCATGGCTGTGATTGGCCAAGTGCAGCATGTGACCCAGCCTCTATTTAAGCTGAAGTCACGTAGCGCCGCATGTCACACTGCTCTGATTAGTGTAGGGAGAGGACGCAGCTTCTATCAGGGCGAGATTAGACAGGGAAAAGTCAGCAACAGCACCTAATGAACTGATCGATCTACAGCTGAGAATCATTGAACTTCTGCTAGTTACTTGCTCGCTGGTTTTTAGGCTGCACAGAGCGTTTTTCTGTCACTTATTTTCTGGGTTGATCAGCGGCCATTTTGTGACTTGTGGTGCGCCAGAAGAAGCTGCCACCAAACAAGAACACAAGGGGGGGTCAGTCAGCACTCCCTGTATGCAGGTGCACGTAGCTATGGCAATCATATATACAAACACAGAAATGAAACAGCACTCTGCAACAAAAGCTCTGCCCTAGATGGGAGCTATAAGAGGACATTAGTGATATCACATGCAAACAGTGGAGACATTAGTTTACATTTTGATCAAAAGGTAGTAAGCCCACTCACCCCGACACGGTTGTCTCCTAGAGTGGGTACTAACGCTAAATCTGACCTGCTAAGGGCCATGACAGCCACATAAAATCCTCCTAACGCTAAGTCCTACCTGCCATGGGCCACGACAGCCACATAAAATCCAGGGAGTGTGAGCCCAGAATGCATGCTGGGATAGACCGTACTTATTAACCCCTTCTGGTGCTATAACAGCCTCCATTGGATCCGGGGATGCAGGTACCAACATGCATACCGAGCCCACTATGCACTCTTCCTGGAGCCAGATGGCTACTAGCAGGCAATGTGAGTACACATTCAGCTTTATACTCACTCTGATTAAAAACCAGGCATCTAGGGCAGAAGAATTAGTCAGGTGTGCAAGACTGGAAGCAGCTGCCACCAAGTCCATCAATCCATCAATACTAGTTTTTTTTTTTTTGCTATATCCTACATCAGGGGCTTGGCTGTGCTAATTGTCACCCCTAGAAACTCAGGAAAGAAATTTCTATATTTTATTAAGGGGTTAAATACAATTGGCCAAATACCAATCCCCTAAATCTGGTGTTCCAGCTTTGGTTAGACAAGTATAATACTGTCTGCTGTCTGGCAAAGGATAGATTATTTTCTGGGGTTAAATTCAATTGCCAAAATAGCAATACCATAAATCAGTGGTTTCAGCTGTGGCTGGCCAAATAGAATAGTGTCCGAGGTAACGCACACACGTACAGACGCACGTACACGATTCTTGAATAGTTGTATTATCGCGATAATAAAACTAACAGTGTAAAGTTGACTGTATTGCTCTAAGTTATATTCCCGTACGAATGTAACCTCTATTACAGCACACCAATACTAAAACTGACTAAGAGACAGCTTTAAGTTCTATTCGAACGCGATTGCAACTTTGGAACTTAAAGTGGTGTACGATTTTAAAAGTTGAGTACTAAAAAGTTGGAGTCGCAATGCGATTCTTATGTATTTGCTTAATCACATTGCGATTACAACTTTGAGCTACCGATCACCATGGGAACGCCTCCTCCAGTAGAATGTACTGTCGGATGTGAGAATTACGTTGAAATCGCAATGCGATTATTATATATCTACTTAATCGCATTGCCGTTTCAACTTAGCATTGCTAAATAATTCCATCCATATTCGTTAACTTACTGACTCAGTAAGTTAACGATATGGATGGAATTATTTATTATCCCTCTGGGTGTCTTTTACAGCCTTTTTAGTGCCCAAAAGTTCGGGTCCCCATTGACTTCTATGGGGTTCGGGTTCGGGATGAAGTTCGGGTTGAGTTCGGATCACGAACCCGGACATTTTCCGGAAGTTCGGCCGAACCTCTCGAACCCGAACATCCAGGTGTTCGCTCATCTCTAGTCACATGCAAGAATAGTAAATCATTGCTGAATCTCAGCAGTGATGTGCTGTTCTGGCATATGTGACCACAGAGGCCGATGCAGTGGTCTGGTGACCAAGAATGGGTCTCCATCACTTCTGGTCCAGCAGGGACTGCTGGGAGCTGTGGCACTGAAATGGAAAGCATTTTAAAAGGTGAGGGAAATTTGCTTTCCTGTCCAACCCCTGGAGTTTTAAGGATCCACTACTCCTGTAAGACCCATGATACCTACAGCACATTGTCAAATTTATACATTTTTTTAGGTTTTCCTATGGTAACAGACCACAGTGAGTCATCCTTAGCTCAATGCAGATATTTAGTTACTACTTGTGTAGGAACAGTTATGGCCTCTTGACTATTCCTAAATGGTTTCCCAAGATTGGCTTTCTATGCACTGCTGTCTTGAATGCAGCCTAGTAGTCCTCCAGTCCTCCAGGTGGTTGAGAAGTCTGAGTGAAGAATGTTCCAAGGAAAGAGCATTTCATCAACCTCCATACTAGTGCCAGACCGACCATGTCTCATGAGAAACACCAGGCCAGATGTAAACAGTCTGTGCTCAGTCTCTACCACACTGAAATACAACAGGCTTTTTCCTTTCCAGGATCCAGGTACCAATGGATGGAACATGTTACGTACAAAACTAAGGCGAAAGTAGGACAACATCATAGGCAACTTGTGAAGAAACCTCCCTAAGAAGCTGACATCATTAAAGGCCTGAGCCACAGTCCGCAAAGCAGGAGATGTAAAGTAAACATAGGTAATTTGCTTACACTGAGTGCAATTAGATAAAATAAAAATCACAGTACAAAGAAAAGAAAAGAAATAAATATTTTATACGTGACCCATAACTTACCTTGAAAGACTCCATAATGACAACACAGGTTTAGTGACATCACTGAGACCAGAGCCTATCCATTCACTAGAGATCAGCGGTGACATCACTGAGACCAGAGCCTATCCATTCACTAGAGATCAGCGGTGACATCACTGAGAATGTAGCCTATCCATTCACTAGAGATCAGCAGTGACATCACTGAGACCACAGCCTATCCATTCACTAGAGATCAGCAGTGACATCACTGAGAATGCAGCCTATCCATTCACTAGAGATCAGCGGTAACATCACTGAGACCACAGCCTATCCATTCACTAGAGATCAGCGGTGACATCACTGAGACCACAGCCTATCCATTCACTAGAGATCAGCAGTGACATCACTGATAATGTAGCCTATCCATTCACTAGAGATCAGCAGTGACATCACTGAGACCACAGTCTATCCACTCACTAGAGATCAGCGGGGACATCACTGAGACCACAGCCTATCCATTCACTAGAGATCAGCAGTGACACCACTGAGACCACAGCCTATCCATTCACTAGAGATCACCGGGGACATCACTGAGAATGTAGCCTATCCATTCACTAGAGATCAGCAGTGACATCACTGAGACCACAGCCTATCCATTCACTAGAGATCAGCAGTGACATCACTGAGAATGCAGCCTATCCATTCACTAGAGATCAGCGGTGACATCACTGAGACCACAGCCTATCCATTCACTAGAGATCAGCGGTGACATCACTGAGACCACAGCCTATCCATTCACTAGAGATCAGCAGTGACATCACTGATAATGTAGCCTATCCATTCACTAGAGATCAGCAGTGACATCACTGAGACCACAGTCTATCCACTCACTAGAGATCAGCGGGGACATCACTGAGACCACAGCCTATCCATTCACTAGAGATCAGCAGTGACACCACTGAGACCACAGCCTATCCATTCACTAGAGATCACCGGGGACATCACTGAGAATGCAGCCTATCCATTCACTAGAGATCAGCAGTGACACATCACTGAGACCACAGCCTATCCATTCACTAGAGATCAGCGGTGACATCACTGAGAATGCAGCCTATCCATTCACTAGAGATCAGCAGTGACATCACTGAGACCACAGCCTATCCATTCACTAGAGATCAGCAGTGACATCACTGAGAATGCAGCCTATCCATTCACTAGAGATCAGCAGTGACATCACTGAGACCACAGCCTATCCACTCACTAGAGATCAGCGGTGACATCACTGAGACCACAGCCTATCCATTCACTAGAGATCAGCAGTGACATCACTGATAATGTAGCCTATCCATTCACTAGAGATCAGCAGTGACATCACTGAGACCACAGTCTATCCACTCACTAGAGATCAGCGGGGACATCACTGAGACCACAGCCTATCCATTCACTAGAGATCAGCAGTGACATCACTGAGACTGCAGCCTATCCATTCACTAGAGATCAGCGGTGACATCACTGAGAATGCAGCCTATCCATTCACTAGAGATCAGCAGTGACATCACTGAGAATGCAGCCTATCCATTCACTAGAGATCAGCAGTGACATCACTGAGAATGCAGCCTATCCATTCACTAGAGATCAGCGGTGACATCACTGAGACTACAGCCTATCCATTCACTAGAGATCAGCAGTGACATCACTGAGAATGCAGCCTATCCATTCACTAGAGATCAGCAGTGACATCACTGAGAATGCAGCCTATCCATTCACTAGAGATCAGCAGTGACATCACTGAGAATGCAGCCTATCCATTCACTAGAGATCAGCGGTGACATCACTGAGACCACAGCCTATCCATTCACTAGAGATCAGCGGTGACATCACTGAGAATGCAGCCTATCCATTCACTAGAGATCAGCAGTGACATCACTGAGAATGCAGCCTATCCATTCACTAGAGATCAGCAGTGACATCACTGAGAATGCAGCCTATCCATTCACTAGAGATCAGCGGTGACATCACTGAGAATGCAGCCTATCCATTCACTAGAGATCAGCAGTGACATCACTGAGACTACAGCCTATCCATTCACTAGAGATCAGCGGTGACATCACTGAGAATGCAGCCTATCCATTCACTAGAGATCAGCAGTGACATCACTGAGACTGCAGCCTATCCATTCACTAGAGATCAGCGGTGACATCACTGAGAATGCAGCCTATCCATTCACTAGAGATCAGCGGTGACATCACTGAGACTACAGCCTATCCATTCACTAGAGATCAGCGGTGACATCACTGAGAATGCAGCCTATCCATTCACTAGAGATCAGCAGTGACATCACTGAGACTACAGCCTATCCATTCACTAGAGATCAGCGGTGACATCACTGAGAATGCAGCCTATCCATTCACTAGAGATCAGCAGTGACATCACTGAGAATGCAGCTTATCCATTCGCTACTAGAGATCAGCGGTGACATCACTGAGAATGCAGCCTATCCATTCACTAGAGATCAGCGGTGACATCACTGAGAATGCAGCCTATCCATTCACTAGAGATCAGCGGTGACATCACTGAGAATGCAGCCTATCCATTCACTAGAGATCAGCAGTGACATCACTGAGAATGCAGCCTATCCATTCACTAGAGATCAGCGGTGACATCACTGAGAATGCAGCCTATCCATTCACTAGAGATCAGCGGTGACATCACTGAGAATGCAGCCTATCCATTCACTAGAGATCAGCGGTGACATCACTGAGAATGCAGCCTATCCATTCACTAGAGATCAGCGGTGACATCACTGAGAATGCAGCCTATCCATTCACTAGAGATCAGCGGTGACATCACTGAGAATGCAGCCTATCCATTCACTAGAGATCAGCGGTGACATCACTGAGAATGCAGCCTATCCATTCACTAGAGATCAGCGGTGACATCACTGAGAATGCAGCCTATCCATTCACTAGAGATCAGCGGTGACATCACTGAGAATGCAGCCTATCCATTCACTAGAGATCAGCGGTGACATCACTGAGAATGCAGCCTATCCATTCACTAGAGATCAGCGGTGACATCACTGAGAATGCAGCCTATCCATTCACTAGAGATCAGCAGTGACATCACTGAGAATGTAGCCTATCCATTCACTAGAGATCAGCGGTGACATCACTGAGACCACAGCCTATCCATTCACTAGAGATCAGCGGTGACATCACTGAGAATGCAGCCTATCCATTCACTAGAGATCAGCGCTGACATCACTGAGAATGCAGCCTATCCATTCACTAGAGATGCTGACATCACTGAGAATGCAGCCTTTCCATTCACTAGAGATCAGCGCTGACATCACTGAGAATGCAGCCTATCCATTCACTAGAGATCAGCGGTGACATCACTGAGAATGCAGCCTATCCATTCACTAGAGATCAGCGCTGACATCACTGAGAATGCAGCCTATCCATTCACTAGAGACTGGTGACATCACTGAGAATGCAGCCTTTCCATTCACTAGAGATCAGCGGTGACATCACTGAGACCACAGCCTATCCATTCACTAGAGATCACCGGTGACATCACTGAGACCACAGCCTATCCATTCACTAGAGATCAGCGGTGACATCACTGAGAATGCAGCCTATCCATTCACTAGAGATCAGCGGTGACATCACTGAGACCACAGCCTATCCATTCACTAGAGATCAGCGGTGACATCACTGAGACCACAGCCTATCCATTCACTAGAGATCAGCAGTGACATCACTGAGACCACAGCCTATCCATTCACTAGAGATCAGCAGTGACATCACTGAGACCACAGCCTATCCATTTCACCAGAGTCATTACTGATATAACTTGTGCTGCTGTGAAGCCTAGGAGAGCAGAGATGTCAAGTCGGCTGGACACCATTTGTCTCTTCAGCATCTGGAACTGAAGATTTGGCTTCCCTAACTCCCAGAGTGCACGTGGGCTGTCCTGAGGGCTATCCTACCTTTCCTTCTCACTTTGTACAAATCCAAGCAGTACAGACAGCATAGAGCAATGATGACTATGGAAGCAACATGCCCAACAGCCAAAGACATGAAGACAAAAGAAGTCGGAGGCAGGGTCCAGGAAATGTTTCATACTTGTATTTAGCTCCTGGGACTGGATGACCAAACGCCGCTCACCCGAGTCTCCAAAATGAGTGCCAATGTCCACACTTCCAGTAGGAAGAGCAGCTCTGGAGCACAAACTGCTGCTCCCTGACAAGTAATAAACAGATCAGAGAACTGGAATATCCAGGAGATGTAGTTCAAGATATGCAGTCATGGCTGAAAGTGTTGGCACCCCTGACATTTTTCCAGAAAATGAAGTATTTCTCCCAGAAAATTGTTGCATTTACACGTTTTGTTATACATGTGTTTATTCCCTTTGTGTCTACTGGAGAAACACAAAAAACGGAGAAAAAAAAGGTAAATTGACATAATTTCACACAAAACTCCAAACACGGGCCGGAAAAAATTGTTGACACCTTTCCAAAATTGTGGGTAAACAACTTTGTTTAACGCTCGTTCAGACTCTGTGGCAAGTAACAGATGTGGGCAATATAAAAATCATACCTGAAACCAGATAAAAAGGGGAGGAGGCGACTCAATCTGTGCATCGTGTGTCTGTGTGGGCCACACTAAGTAAGGGAACAGAAAGAGGGGAAGAGAACTGTCTGAGGACTTGGGAACCAAAATTTTGGAAAAATCCATCTCCAGAGATCTTGATGTTCCTTTGTCCATGGTGCGCAACTTTATCAAGAAGGTTACAACCCATGGCACTGTAGCTAACCTCCCTGAACGTGGACGGAGGAGAAAAACTGATTAAAGGTTGCAATGCAGGATAGTCCGGATGGTGGATAAGCAGCCCCAATGAAGTTCCAAAGAAATTCAAGCTGTCCTGCAGGCTCAGAGAGCATCAGTGACAATGTGAACTATATGTCGACATTTGAATGAAATGAAACGCTATGGCAGGAGACCCAGGAGGACCCCACTGCTGACACAGAGACATAAAAAAAGCTGGACTGCAGTTTGCCAAAATGTATGTGAGTAAGCCAAAACGTCTTGTGGACAGACGAGACCAAAATAGAACTTTTTGGTAAAACACATCATTCTACTGTTTACCGAAAACGGACTGAGGCCTACAAAGAAAAGAACACAGTACCTACAGTGAAATATGGTGGAGGTGCAAAGATGTTTTGGGGTTGTTTTGCTGCCTCTGGCACCGGGTGCCTTGACTGTGTGCGAGGCATCATGAAATCTGAAGATTACCAAAGGATTTTGGGTCGCAATGTAGGGCCCAGTGTCAGGAAGCTGGGTTTCCGTCCTAGGTCATGGGTCTTCCAGCAGGACAATGACCCGAAACATACTTCAAGAAGCACCCAGAAATGGATGGGAACAAAGCGCTGAGGAGAGTTCTGAAGTGGCCAGCAATGAGTCCGGATCTAAATCCCATTAAATCCCTCTTAAAATTGCTGTTGGGAGAAGGCGCCCTTCAGATATGAGAGACCTGGAGCAGTTGGCAAAAGAAGAGTGGTCCAAAATTCCAGTTGAGAGGTGTAAGAAGCTGCTTAATGGTTGTAGGAATCAATTCATTTCAGTTAATTCTTCCGAAGGATGTGCGTCAGAAATATTAAGTTGAGGGTGCCAGTAAATTTGTCCGGCCAATTTTTGGAGTTTTGTGTGAAATTATATTATTTTTGGCTTTTTTTCCCTCTGTTTATTTTGTGTTGTTCCAATACACAGAAAGGAAATAAACATGTGTAATTGCAATAATTTTCTGGGAGAAATACCGTATTTTTCGCCCTATAAGACGCACCGGCCCATAAGACACACCTAGGTTTTAGAGTAGGACAATAAGAATTTTTTATTAGACCTCAGATCAGGCCAGCAATCAGACACCAAATATTAATTAGACCTCAGCTGACAGCCCCAATCAGACCCTTAATGTTAAAAAAGACCCTCAATCAGACTTCAGATCAGATCCCCAATGTTAATAAGGCCCTCAATCAGACCTCACATCAGACCCCCAATGTTAATAAGACCCCTGTAAGACCTCAGATCAGCCCCTCCATGCCTCAGATCAGCCCCTATTATGAGTCCCCCATGTCATTTATCAGCCTCCATTATGAGCCCCAATGCAATTTATGAGGCCCCATTATGAGCCCACATGCCATCTATAAGCCACAGTGCCATTTATGAGCCCCCATGCCACAGATCAAATAAAATAAAAAAAAACACTTACCTCTCCTGCTCTGGACTCTCCTCACCTCCAACGCACTCTGTCTTCTTCCTGCTGCGGCTGTGCTGTGACCTGAGGACCAGGAAGCGGTAAGTACAGAGCCTTCACCGCTTCCTGGTCCTATGGTACTAATGAGCACTTCCATAATGGAAGCGCTCATTAGTATCCCCCCCCCCCCGCAAGGACATTTTAACCCCACTTGGGGGGGAACTGCGTCTTATGGGGTGAAAAATACGGGTACTTCATTTTCTGGAAAAAATTTCAGCCATGACAGTAATTGCTAGTTCTACTAAGGATCAGCAGGGGATCTGGATGGGGGATAGTGAGGAGGGTGCACACCTCACCTGCTGTATGCGCCTGTGTGTCAGGTGCACTTTAAAATCGGGATAAAACCTGCTGCTGATTTCACTGTACTTCTACAGGATGGTGGTGGGGAGCTTAGCAGACCTCTCATAGGACTGAAGTGCTGACTGTGGGTCTGCAGCTGGGCACAGGGCTGACGCCCTGCTGTGGAGAAATCGGATGATTTCCTCTTACATCTGAGTCATCTGCCGTCTTTTGCTATTTAACCCTATACCACACCACCGCGAGCAAATGGATGAGGTATTTTATTTTTTAACACTTGATTAACCCCTGAAAGGCTGTAATGTGAGATGCCGTGATCAGTGTTGCACGCATCTCAGGGGTTCAATGATGGGGGCAGCGCGATCTCCAGTCCCTGTCATTGCGCCCACTATTTAACTAGTAGTAATTTGTAACAAATCAAATTTTTGATAACCTCGCTCATCTATTGTACAGATAATGTAGTAGAGTTCACCTGCAGTCCCATGTAACACCACAGATAACACAGTGATAACTCTCTGAGTACAGATAATGTAGTAGAGTTCACCTGCAGTCCCATGTAACACCACAGATAACACAGTGATAACTCTCTGAGTTCAGATAATGTAATAGATGTTACTTGCAGTCCTATGTAACACCACTGATAACACAGTGCTAACTCTCTGAGTACAGATAATGTAGTAGATGTCACCTGCAGTCCTATGTAACACCACAGATAACACAGTGATAACTCTCTGAGTACAGATAATGTAATAGATGTTACTTGCAGTCCTATGTAACACCACTGATAACACAGTGCTAACTCTCTGAGTAAAGATAATGTAGTAGATGTCACCTGCAGTCCTATGTAACACCACAGATAACACAGTGATAACTCTCTGAGTACAGATAATGTAGTAGATGTCACCTGCAGTCCTATGTAACACCACAGATAACACAGTGATAGCTCTCTGAGTACAGATAATGTAGTAGATGTTACCTGCAGTCCTATGTAACACCACAGATAACACAGTGATAACTCTCTGAGTACAGATAATGTAGTAGATGTCACCTGCAGTCTTATGTAACACCACAGATAACACAGTGCTAACTCTCTGAGTACAGATAATGTAGTAGATGTCACCTGCAGTCTTATGTAACACCACAGATAACACAGTGATAACTCTCTGAGTACAGATAATGTAGTAGATGTCACCTGCAGTCTTATGTAACACCACAGATAACACAGTGATAACTCTCTGAGTACAGATAATGTAGTAGAGGTCACCTGCAGTCCTATGTAACACCACAGATAACACAGTGCTAACTCTCTGAGTACAGATAATGTAGTAGATGTCACCTGCAGTCCTATGTAACACCACAGATAACACAGTGATAACTCTTTGAGTACAGATAATGTAATAGATGTTACTTGCAGTCCTATGTAACACCACTGATAACACAGTGATAACTCTCGGACTACAGATAATGTAGTAGATGTCACCTGCAGTCCTATGTAACACCACAGATAACACAGTGATAACTCTCGGACTACAGATAATGTAGTAGATGTCACCTGCAGTCCTATGTAACACCACAGATAACATAGTGATAACTCTCTGAGTACAGATAATGTAGTAGATGTCACCTGCAGTCCTATGTAACACCACAGATAACACAGTGATAACTCTCTGAGTACAGATAATGTAGATGATGTCACCTGCAGTCCTATGTAACACCAGATAACCTGATATCTCCATGTGTTGGACCAAATCACAGGCTTAATTCTGCTGCATCCACCGTAGACTACTTTATATGTGCTATCTAATGAAGTTGTTACCATAACGATATTTTCTAAATATATGCGGATACAATGATGAGAGTGATAATCCCTGGTGTATAGTATCAGTAACGTGTGTGTATTATATGCGCTGATGTAGATTAGGATTACATAATCTGCAATATGAAAGATTACATCCAGGGCCACGCCTTACACAAGCAGCTCACGTGGACTATGCTCACCATGTATGGAGCTGTGGAGGATGCTCATCTATGGCTTATAGCACAAATACCAAGATGTCCTGAGTTCAAAAGTCCAAGATGTAAGGCTACGTCGGTCAGGCCCTCACTGCAGACACATTATTGGTGCAGCACAGGAGCCGGTCTTACCCTACACTCTCCGTAGACAAGTCCCAAGCATATAACAATCATAGCCAGAGATGTACAGTAAGGTATATAATTTGGCGGTTTTACAATTTTCTTGCATAATCATCATCCATGTGGTTCCAGAAGCAGCCGTGAAAGGAGATCCAGCCAACTGTACTGTAAGAGAAGAAATTCCACATAGACGACCGCAATACTCCCAGGAACTGTGGGAAAAATTCCTGAAGCGATGGCAAAAAAGAACATTCAGGAGCACCAGTGTCTCCAAAACAAACATCTAATGTATCTACCATGTGCAGGGTACAAGCCCAGACCACCTGCCGAGATCTATAGTACTGTACTGAGCCCATTCTAATATATATGTCACTGCACAGACCATTCCACCACATCTACCGCTGTACAGAGACCATTCCACCACATCTACCGCTGTACAGAGACCATTCCACCACATCTACCACTGTACAGAGACCACTCCACCACATCTACCGCTGTACAGAGACCATTCCACCACATCTACCGCTGTACAGAGACCATTCCACCACATCTACCGCTGTACAGAGACCATTCCACCACATCTACCGCTGGACAGAGACCATTCCACCACATCTACCGCTGGACAGAGACCATACCACCACATCTACCGCTGGACAGAGACCATTCCACCACATCTACCGCTGTACAGAGACCATTCCACCACATCTACCGCTGGACAGAGACCATAACACCACATCTACCGCTGTACAGAGACCACTCCACCACATCTACCGCTGTACAGAGACCATTCCACCACATCTACCGCTGTACAGAGACCATTCCACCACATCTACCGCTGGACAGAGACCATTCCACCACATCTACCGCTGGACAGAGACCATACCACCACATCTACCGCTGGACAGAGACCATACCACCACATCTACCGCTGGACAGAGACCATTCCACCACATCTACCGCTGTACAGAGACCATTCCACCACATCTACCGCTGGACAGAGACCATTCCACCACATCTACCGCTGGACAGAGACCATACCACCACATCTACCGCTGGACAGAGACCATTCCACCACATCTACCGCTGTACAGAGACCATTCCACCACATCTACCGCTGGACAGAGACCATTCCACCACATCTACCGCTGGACAGAGACCATTCCACCACATCTACCGCTGGACAGAGACCATTCCACCACATCTACCGCTGTATAGAGACCATTCCACAACATCTACCGCTGGACAGAGACAATTCCACCACATCTACCGCTGTACAGAGACCATTCCCACCACATCTACCGCTGTACAGAGACCATTCCACCACATCTACCGCTGGACAGAGACCATTCCACCACATCTACAGCTGTACAGAGACCATACCACCACATCTACCGCTGTACAGAGACCATTTCACCACATCTACCACTGTACAGAGACCATTCTCCCATATCTACCACTGTACAGAGACTATTCCCCCACATCTGTCACTGTACAGAAACCATTCCACCACATCTACGACTGTACTGAGCCCATTTCACTATATCTACAGCTGTACAGAGACCATACCACCACATCTACCGCTGTACAGAGACCATTTCACCATATCTAACCACTGTACAGAGACCATTCCACCACATTTACCGCTGGACAGAGACCATTCCACCACATCTGCCACTGCACAGAGACCATACCACCATATCTACTGCTGTACAGAGACCATACCACCATATCTAACCACTGTACAGAGACCATACCACCACATCTACCGCTGTACAGAGACCATTCCAGCACATATACTGCAGTACAGAAACCATTCCACCACATCTACTGCTGTACAGGGACCATACCACCACATTTACCACTGTACAGAGACTATTCCACCACATTTACTGCTGTACAGAGACCATTCCACCACATTTACCGCTGGACAGAGACCATACCACCACATCTACCGCTGTAGAGAGACCATTCCACCACATTTACCGCTGGACAGAGACCATACCACCACATCTACCGCTGTAGAGAGACCATTCCACCACATTTACCGCTGGACAGAGACCATTCCACCACATCTGCCACTGCACAGAGACCATACCACCATATCTACTGCTGTACAGAGAACATTTCACCATATCTAACCACTGTACAGAGACCATTCCACCACATTTACCGCTGGACAGAGACCATACCACCACATCTACCGCTGTACAGAGACCATTGCAGCACATATACTGCAGTACAGAAACCATACCACCACATCTACCGCTGTAGAGAGACCATTCCACCCCATCTACTGCTGTACAGGGACCATACCACCACATTTACCACTGTACAGAGACCATTCCACCACATTTACCGCTGGACAGAGACCATACCACCACATCTACCGCTGTAGAGAGACCATTCCACCACATTTACCGCTGGACAGGCCCTCACTGCAGACACATTATTGGTGCAGCACAGGAGCCGGTCTTACCCTACACTCTCCGTAGACAAGTCCCAAGCATATAACAATCATAGCCAGAGATGTACAGTAAGGTATATAATTTGGCGGTTTTACAATTTTCTTGCATAATCATCATCCACGTGGTTCCAGAAGCAGCCGTGAAAGGAGATCCAGCCAACTGTACTGTAAGAGAAGAAATTCCACATAGACGACCGCAATACTCACAGGAACTGTGGGAAAAATTCTTAAAACGATGGCAAAAAAGAACATTCAGGAGCACCAGTGTCTCCAAAACAAACATCTAATGTATCTACTATGTGCAGGGTACAAGCCCAGACCACCTGCCGAGATCTATAGTACTGTACTGAGCCCATTCTAATATATATGTCACTGCACAGAGACCATTCCACCACATCTACCGCTGTACAGAGACCATTCCACCACATCTACCGCTGTACAGAGACCATTCCACCACATCTGCCACTGCACAGAGACCATACCACCATATCTACTGCTGTACAGAGAACATTTCACCATATCTAACCACTGTACAGAGACCATACCACCACATCTACCGCTGTACAGAGACCATTCCAGCACATATACTGCAGTACAGAAACCATTCCACCACATCTACTGCTGTACAGGGACCATACCACCACATTTACCACTGTACAGAGACTATTCCACCACATTTACTGCTGTACAGAGACCATTCCACCACATTTACCGCTGGACAGAGACCATACCACCACATCTACCGCTGTAGAGAGACCATTCCACCACATTTACCGCTGGACAGAGACCATACCACCACATCTACCGCTGTAGAGAGACCATTCCACCACATTTACCGCTGGACAGAGACCATTCCACCACATCTGCCACTGCACAGAGACCATACCACCATATCTACTGCTGTACAGAGAACATTTCACCATATCTAACCACTGTACAGAGACCATTCCACCACATTTACCGCTGGACAGAGACCATACCACCACATCTACCGCTGGACAGAGACCATACCACCACATCTACCGCTGGACAGAGACCATTCCACCACATCTACCGCTGTACAGAGACCATTCCACCACATCTACCGCTGGACAGAGACCATTCCACCACATCTACCGCTGGACAGAGACCATACCACCACATCTACCGCTGGACAGAGACCATTCCACCACATCTACCGCTGTACAGAGACCATTCCACCACATCTACCGCTGGACAGAGACCATTCCACCACATCTACCGCTGGACAGAGACCATTCCACCACATCTACCGCTGGACAGAGACCATTCCACCACATCTACCGCTGTATAGAGACCATTCCACAACATCTACCGCTGGACAGAGACAATTCCACCACATCTACCGCTATACAGAGACCATTCCACCACATCTACCGCTGTACAGAGACCATTCCACCACATCTACCGCTGGAAAGAGACCATTCCACCACATCTACAGCTGTACAGAGACCATACCACCACATCTACCGCTGTACAGAGACCATTTCACCACATCTACCACTGTACAGAGACCATTCTCCCATATCTACCACTGTACAGAGACTATTCCCCCACATCTGTCACTGTACAGAAACCATTCCACCACATCTACGACTGTACTGAGCCCATTTCACTATATCTACCGCTGTACAGAGACCATTCCACCATATCTACTGCTGTACAGAGACCATTTCACCATATCTAACCACTGTACAGAGACCATTCCACCACATTTACCGCTGGACAGAGACCATTCCACCACATCTGCCACTGCACAGAGACCATACCACCATATCTACTGCTGTACAGAGACCATTTCACCATATCTAACCACTGTACAGAGACCATACCACCACATCTACCGCTGTACAGAGACCATTCCAGCACATATACTGCAGTACAGAAACCATTCCACCACATCTACCGCTGTACAGAGACTATTCCACCACATTTACTGCTGTACAGAGACCATTCCACCACATTTACCGCTGGACAGAGACCATACCACCACATCTACCGCTGTAGAGAGACCATTCCACCACATTTACCGCTGGAAAGAGACCATACCACCACATCTACCGCTGTAGAGAGACCATTCCACCACATTTACCGCTGGACAGAGACCATTCCACCACATCTGCCACTGCACAGAGACCATACCACCATATCTACTGCTGTACAGAGAACATTTCACCATATCTAACCACTGTACAGAGACCATTCCACCACATTTACCGCTGGACAGAGACCATACCACCACATCTACCGCTGTACAGAGACCATTCCAGCACATATACTGCAGTACAGAAACCATACCACCACATCTACCGCTGTAGAGAGACCATTCCACCACATCTACTGCTGTACAGGGACCATACCACCACATTTACCACTGTACAGAGACTATTCCACCACATCTACCGCTGGACAGAGACCATAACACCACATCTACCGCTGTACAGAGACCACTCCACCACATCTACCGCTGTACAGAGACCATTCCACCACATATACCGCTGTACAGAGACCATTCCACCACATCTACCGCTGGACAGAGACCATTCCACCACATCTACCGCTGGACAGAGACCATACCACCACATCTACCGCTGGACAGAGACCATACCACCACATCTACCGCTGGACAGAGACCATTCCACCACATCTACCGCTGTACAGAGACCATTCCACCACATCTACCGCTGGACAGAGACCATTCCACCACATCTACCGCTGGACAGAGACCATTCCACCACATCTACCGCTGGACAGAGACCATTCCACCACATCTACCGCTGTACAGAGACCATTCCACCACATCTACCGCTGGACAGAGACCATTCCACCACATCTACCGCTGGACAGAGACCATTCCACCACATCTACCGCTGGACAGAGACCATTCCACCACATCTACCGCTGTACAGAGACCATTCCACAACATCTACCGCTGGACAGAGACAATTCCACCACATCTACCGCTGTACAGAGACCATTCCACCACATCTACCGCTGTACAGAGACCATTCCACCACATCTACCGCTGGACAGAGACCATTCCACCACATCTACCGCTGTACAGAGACCATAACACCACATCTACCGCTGTACAGAGACCATTTCACCACATCTACCACTGTACAGAGACCATTCTCCCATATCTACCACTGTACAGAGACTATTCCCCCACATCTGTCACTGTACAGAAACCATTCCACCACATCTACGACTGTACTGAGCCCATTTCACTATATCTACCGCTGTACAGAGACCATTCCACCACATCTGCCACTGCACAGAGACCATACCACCATATCTACTGCTGTACAGAGACCATTTCACCATATCTAACCACTGTACAGAGACCATTCCACCACATTTACCGCTGGACAGAGACCATTCCACCACATCTGCCACTGCACAGAGACCATACCACCATATCTACTGCTGTACAGAGACCATTCCACCATATCTAACCACTGTACAGAGACCATACCACCACATCTACCGCTGTACAGAGACCATTCCAGCACATATACTGCAGTACAGAAACCATTCCACCACATCTACAGCTGTACAGAGACCATACCACCACATCTACCGCTGTACAGAGACCATTTCACCATATCTAACCACTGTACAGAGACCATTCCACCACATTTACCGCTGGACAGAGACCATACCACCACATCTAACGCTGTAGAGAGACCATTCCACCACATCTACCGCTGTACAGAGACCATTCCACCACATATACTGCAGTACAGGGACCATACCACCACATTTACCACTGTACAGAGACTATTCCACCACATTTACCGCTGTACAGAGACCATTCCACCACATTTACCGCTGGACAGAGACCATTCCACCACATCTACTGCTGTACAGGGACCATACCACCACATTTACCACTGTACAGAGACTATTCCACCACATTTACCGCTGTACAGAGACCATTCCACCACATTTACCGCTGGACAGAGACCATACCACCACATCTACCGCTGTAGAGAGACCATTCCACCACATTTACCGCTGGACAGGCCCTCACTGCAGACACATTATTGGTGCAGCACAGGAGCCGGTCTTACCCTACACTCTCCGTAGACAAGTCCCAAGCATATAACAATCATAGTCAGAGATGTACAGTAAGGTATATAATTTGGCGGTTTTACAATTTTCTTGCATAATCATCATCCATGTGGTTCCAGAAGCAGCCGTGAAAGGAGATCCAGCCAACTGTACTGTAAGAGAAGAAATTCCACATAGACGACCGCAATACTCCCAGGAACTGTGGGAAAAATTCCTGAAACGATGGCAAAAAAGAACATTCAGGAGCACCAGTGTCTCCAAAACAAACATCTAATGTATCTACTATGTGCAGGGTACAAGCCCAGACCACCTGCCGAGATCTATAGTACTGTACTGAGCCCATTCTAATATATATGTCACTGCACAGAGACCATTCCACCACATCTACCGCTGTACAGAGACCATTCCACCACATCTACCGCTGTACAGAGACCATTCCACCACATCTACCGCTGGACAGAGACCATTCCACCACATCTACCGCTGTACAGAGACCATTCCACCACATCTACCGCTGGACAGAGACCATTCCACCACATCTACCGCTGGACAGAGACCATTCCACCACATCTACCGCTGTACAGAGACCATTCCACCACATCTACCGCTGGACAGAGACCATTCCACCACATCTACCGCTGTACAGAGACCATACCACCACATCTACCGCTGTACAGAGACCATTCCACCACATCTACCACTGTACAGAGACCATTCTCCCATATCTACCACTGTACAGAGACTATTCCCCCACATCTGTCACTGTACAGAAACCATTCCACCACATCTACGACTGTACTGAGCCCATTTCACTATATCTACCGCTGTACAGAGACCATTCCACCACATCTGCCACTGCACAGAGACCATACCACCATATCTACCGCTGTACAGAGACCATTCCACCACATCTGCCACTGCACAGAGACCATTCCACCACATTTACCGCTGTACAGAGACCATACCACCACATCTACCGCTGTAGAGAGACCATTCCACCACATCTACCGCTGTACAGAGACCATTCCAGCACATATACTGCAGTACAGAAACCATACCACCACATCTACCGCTGTAGAGAGACCATTTCACCACATCTACTGCTGTACAGGGACCATACCACCACATTTACCACTGTACAGAGACTATTCCACCACATTTACCGCTGTACAGAGACCATTCCACCACATTTACCGCTGGACAGAGACCATACCACCACATCTACCGCTGTAGAGAGAACATTCCACCACATCTACTGCTGTACAGGGACCATACCACCACATTTACCACTGTACAGAGACTATTCCACCACATTTACCGCTGTACAGAGACCATTCCACCACATTTACCGCTGGACAGAGACCATACCACCACATCTACCGCTGTAGAGAGACCATTCCACCACATTTACCGCTGGACAGAGACCATACCACCACATCTACCGCTGTAGAGAGTCCATTCCACCACATCTACTGCTGTACAGAGACCATTCCACCACATCTACCGCTGTAGAGAGACCATTCCACCACATCTACCGCTGTACAGAGACCATTCCACCACATCTACTGCTGTACAGAGACCATTCCACCACATCTACCGCTGTACAGAGACCATTCCACCACATTTACTGCTGTACAGGGACCATTCCACCACATTTACTGCTGTACAGAGACCATTCCACCACATCTACCGCTGTACAGAGACCATACCACCACATCTACTGCTGTACAGAGACAATTCTACCACATCTACCGCTGTACAGAGACCATTCTGCTATATCCACCGCTGTACATAGACAATTCTACCACATTTACTACTGTACAGAGACCATATGATGATATATAATACCATATCTACCACTGAAAAGAGACCAAATCACAATATCTACCAGTATACAGGAACTATACTACCATATCCAGCATTGTATAGAGACCATTTCTCCATACCTATAACCAGATGGGACTGTATTAGCATAGATTTCATCATAAAGTGACCATACTACTATAAAATAGTACTAAACAGATACAGTACTATTGTGTCACAGGCTCTACCACCACACCATACAGCGACCATCCTAGAATATACTTTTCTATACAAGGACCATTGCACCATATTTACCATTGTATAGGTACCATGCCACAAGATAGAGACATTAGCGCCTATACTGGCATACATTTTGCCATACAGGGACCACAGTATAGGGATAGTACCATCATACCAAAATGCAGGAATCCCATCACTATAAAATAAAGGCACCATACTAGAATATATATATTTTTTATACAGGGGCACAATCATCATATTTACTACTGTACACGTACCCTGACATGATATCTACAAGGATACAGGTACCATTCCACCATGTCGGGACACCACCACCATATCTATTACCATACAAAGATGATACAGCATACATTGTACCATACAGGGACCATATTACTATATACTATCATAAGTGCCACACAAAGGGACCAAAATTTGACTAAACGGACAACATACCAAGATACCCGTCTGGTGTCTGATATGGTGGTACAGTTCCTGTAAGGTCAAAGATTCAGGTGATTGGGTCCTCCAGCTCCCAAATTCATACAAATACCAGATCAGACCCTTTCAGTGCATAGGGCTGTGTCGGCACCCGGAAACAAGGAGTGGGGAGCGGTGAGTAATGCCAGTGCAGCGCTAGTAGTGCCATACTCACCGCTCCCTGGGCCTCCTGTCATGTACTAATGCGTTCTTCTACATGGAAGCTTTAACTAGCTAATATAATGGTGGCCCCTCACTTGAGGTATCGTGAGCGCAGATAATTAGCTCAGTGGCCACGTGTTTGAGACCCCTGCTGTAGAAGAATTTCTGTCTATTCTTCTGTACAAAATTGTTTTCAACGGGCCACATTGGAGGCTTTCAGCCCTTTGAACGTTCTTCCACAGCATCTTGATGAGGTTCAGGTCACGACTGTGATCTTCTTTCCCTCATTTTGAGGTGGGCTTTCTCTCGTGCTCCGAATTGTTGTCTTGCAGTATCACTCATTGGACTTCTGATTCCTCTAGCACCCAACTGGAGCCCAGTTAGGCCCTTCCATTGGTCTCTGGCCTTGTCCTCTGCTACAGTAGAAATCACTTTCCAGTTATTGCTTTCCCTTATGTAACAAACTCACAAACCCGTAGTGGATAAGCCACATTTCCCCACTGTCTGCACATTCCTGGATTTATTTCATATGTATATTGATTGTCTAAACAGAACAGCAAAGTCCTGCAGATTACAGCTTTTCCAGTGACATTCTGCAGCTGCACGGGTGATAGGAATAAACTCCTAGCACATAAGGAGGCTACAGACATGATGCTAATGGTGGTTAGCATTCCCGTTCCCCTAATTATTATGCATGTTTTAGGAAGAGCAGCTAACAGACACTTTAGCTTAAAGTTGCCCACTTTTGAGAATCACTGGGTGGGAGGGAAAAACCTGTGCACGTAAGCAGTGCTTAAACACACTGGCCAGGGGGTCCTTTAAGCAGTTCCAACCAGAGCTTATTTTATCAATCTCAGCCAGAGTTCCCCTATAAGAAGTGCAGGACAGCCAGAAAATGCATAGAACGATCAGTGGGTGTAGAACCACTGTGTCAACGAAGAGGTTTGACTTCGCTAATCCTAAGAGCGTGATCCTGGACGTTCTCTGGTTTTCACTCTTTAACCTCTATACAGGGATCTGGACTTCGCTGCAGGGGAGCCACCAGGCAGTTACCTCCTGGTGTAGTCCTTGTGTGGCTGACAGCTGGCCCGTAGGGGTCAAAGACACTGGTGTGAAACACAGAGGTCAGGCAAAATTTGCAGTCAATAACAGGCAGAGGTCAGGACAGGCAGAGTATGTGCGATTCCGAAAAGAAAAATCTGAGGTCAGGGCAGGCGGCCAAAGGATGAATACGGTAGTCAGGTAGAGGTCAGGGAAGGCAACAGAGTGTCAGAGTCAGGTAGAGGTCGGTACAAGGGCACAACGGAACAGCACACTTTACAACCTATTGCTCAGGCACATTTCTACTGGGAAAGTTGCATTAAATACACCGTGGTTGCCAGCCATTAGCTGGTGAAGATTGGTAGACATGTTGGCTCTTTTAGAACCTGGGAGAGAGAGCGTCCTATAGGAGTGGAGAGGAAGCAAACAGACAAGCAGGCTGCGGCCCGCATGACAGAGCCTGGCTGGGAGACAGCGGTAGGAGACAGGTGCATATAGGGGCCTCTCCTTTAAATATGCCCCTATACGCAGTGTCAGCCAGGTAGAGTGCTCACATAAAACAGTATCGGTCAGTGCCTACCACAGTATGCCTCCATAAGCAGTGGCAGCCAGAGAGGCAATATAGCAGCTTTGGAGAGTATGTCATAAATTCTCCAGCCTTGGGCAGAAAAAGAAGTTTAGGCAAAAAAACATAAAAGAAAATTCTTGGGGACAACCACCACTTCTAGAGGAAAGGTTCCACCATCAGAGATATATACAAAAGCTGTGTATTTAGAGCCAATGACCCATCCTGTGAGATTAGGAAATAATTTGCCCGTACAAAAGGGTTGGAAAAGGTTTCCTGAACCCACAGGATGAGGCCAGATCCCCTAAAATAAGATATTTTTTTGATGGTGGTTTTTGTCTTTTCTGTATATTTTAACAGCCCTTCTAGGCTACCCCTTATGACCAGGACGAGAAGTTCTGCAGTTGTGGCCAAAAGTTTTGAGAATGACACAAATATTAGTTTTTACAAAGTCTGCTTGTTTCAGTTGTTTCTGTGATGTAGTGAAATATAATTACACGCACTTCATACGTTTCAAAGGCTTTTATCGACAATTACATGACATATATGCAAAGAGTCAGTATTTTCAGTGTTGGCCCTTCTTTTCAGGACCTCTGCAATTCGACTGGGCATGCTCTCAATCAACTTCTGGGCCAATTCCTGACCCATTCTTTCATAATCACTTCTTGGAGTTTGTCAGAATTAGTGGGTTTTTGTTTGTCCACCCGCCTCTTGAGGATTGACCACAAGTTCTCAATGGGATTAAGATCTGGGGTTTCCAGGCCATGGACCCAAAATGTCAATGTTTTGGTCCCCGAGCCACTTAGTTATCACTTTTGCCTTATGGCACGGTGCTCCATCGTGCTGGAAAATGCATTGTTCTTCACCAAACTGTTGTTGGATTGTTGGAAGAAGTTGCTGTTGGAGGGTGTTTTGGTACCATTCTTTATTCATGGCTGTGTTTTTGGGCAAAATTGTGAGTGAGCCCACTCCCTTGGATGAGAAGCAACCCCACAGATCAATGGTCTCAGGATGCTTTACTGTTGGCATGACACAGGACTGATGGTAGCGCTCACCTTTTCTTCTCCGGACAAGCCTTTTTCCTGATGCCCCAAACAATCGGAAAGAGGCTTCATCGGAGAATATGACTTTGCCCCAGTCCTCAGCAGTCCATTCACCATACTTTCTGCAGAAGATCAATCTGTCCCTGATGTTTTTTTTGGAGAGAAGTGGCTTCTTTGCTGCCCTTCTTGACACCAGGCCATCTTCCAAAAGTCTTGGCCTCACTGTGCGTGCAGATGCGCTCGCTCCTGCCTGCTGCCATTCCTGAGAAAGCTCTGTACTGGTGGCACTCCGATCCCGCAGTAGAATCCTCTTCAGGAGACGATCCTGGCGCTTGCTGGACTTTCTTGGACGCCCTGAAGCCTTCTTAACAAGAATTGAACCACTTTCCTTGAAGTTCTTGATGATCCTATAAATTGTTGCTTGAGGTGCAATCTTAGTAGCCACAATATCCTTGCCTGTGAAGCCATTTTTATGCAACAAAATGATGGCTGCACTCGTTTCTTTGCAGGTCACCATGGTTAGCAATGGAAGAACAATGATTTCAAGCATCACCCTCCTTTTAACATGTCAAGTCTGCCATTTTAACCCAATCAGCCTGACATAATGATCTCCAGCCTTGTGCTCGTCAACATTCTCACCTGAGTTAACAAGACGATTACTGAAATGATCTCATCAGGTCCTTTAATGACAGCAATGAAATGCAGTGGAAAGGTTTTTTTGGGATTAAGTTAATTTTCATGGCAAAGAAGGACTATGCAATTCATCTGATCACTCTTCATAACATTCTGGAGTATATGCAAATTGCTATTATATAAACTTAAGCAGCAACTTTTCCAATATTTATGTAATTCTCAAAACTTTTGGCCACGACTGTAGTGGGAATATGACTATATATAACATTAGTAGACTTCCATGTTAAGTAGACTCTGCTGTCTGAGTCCCCTTTCACAACTGCGTTGTGAGGATCTGGCGTGCACTTCCATCGCCGGAAATGCCCGCCGGATGCGTCACAGCGCAAGACAACTGAAAGCATTTGAAGACTGATCAGTCTTCAATATGCTTCCAGGTTACCATGGCAGCCAGGACGCTACTAAAGTCCCGGCTGCCATGGAAAAGCAGCGGGGAGCCGGGGGAGAAGCTACTTACCTTCCGTGCCGCGGCTCGGGCACTCCTCGATGACGTCACAGAGTCCCTGCGTCGCATGGATCACATAGTTGCATAGCTAAGTATGTATAGGTAAGTAGCTTCTCCCCCGCCTCCCCGCTGCTTTTCCATGGCAGCCGGGACTTTAGTAGCGTCCTGGCTGCCATGGTTACCATTCTTAAAAGCTAAACATCGGATACGGCGATGCGCCAAAACGACGTTCAGCTTAAAGTCGGATCCGGATTAATGCTTTTCAATGGGTATTAATTCCGGATCCGTCCTTGCGGCAAGTGTTCAGAATTTTTGGCCGGAGGAAAATCCGCAGATCTCACCTTTAGGCCTCATGCATACGACCGTATGTATTTTGTGGGCCACAAAAAATACGGATGATGTCCGTGTGCATTCCGTATTTTGCGGAACAGAACAGCTGGCCCCTAATAGAACAGTCCTATCCTTGTCCGTAATGCGGATAATAATAGGACATGTTCCTTTTTTTGCGGAACGGAAATACGGAAACGAAAGGCACATAGAGTAACTTCCGTTTTTTTTGCGGACCCATTGAAATGAATGGCTCCGTATACAGTCCGGAAAAAAAAAAAATTGAACGGAGGCGGAAAGAAAATACGTTCGTGTGCATGAGGCCTTACATTGCAAAGAGTGAACCAAAAAAATAAAAAAATTTATTGACATGGAGCAGATTCCAAAAACAGACCGGCGGGAAAATTTCATCATGGAAAAAAAAAAAATGTACAAACATGAGTTATCTAATCTCATACACTTTGCTGGTACTGTATTTTTCAACATTTTTTGGCAGGGAAATTTGCACATAATCCAAAATGCGTGCAGATAGCCTCCAGAGCTGCACTCACCATTCTGCTGGTGCAGTCACTGTGTACATAAGGAGATTTTTGTGAAACTCACCTGTAAAATCTTTTTCTCGTAGTTCCATTGGGGGACACAGACCATGGGTATAGCTTAGAGGTATTACCAGGAGGGACACTATGCAAATAGAAGAAGCTCCTCCTCCTCGGGCTATACCCCCAGGCTCCAGCAGGAGAACTTCAGGCGTTGCCAAAGCAGTAGGAGGAGAACAAAAAGGTAAAGGAACCAAACAGACCGTAAACCGTGAGGTCCAACCAGAGAACAATAGAAAAAACATCCTCCCGTGCATACGCAGGAAGGGGTGGGAGCTGTGTCCCCCAATGGAACTACGAGAAAAAGATTTTACAGGTGAGTTTCACAAAAATCTTCTTTTCTCGGGCATTCCATTGGGGGACACAGACCATGGGACGTCCTAGAGCAGTCCATGGGGTGGGAGACACTCACAGCACCGCCAGGAGCCACGTCCAACGGTCAAACGGGAACCGCTGCCTGCAACACCTTGCGCCCAAGGGGCGCGTCAGCGGACGCCAGCAAATGCACTTGATAAAACTTAGTGAAGGTATGCAGGGACGACCAAGTGGCCGCCTTACACAGCTGGGACGCTGAAGCCCGATTGTGACAGGCCCAGGAGGATCCCACCGCCCTAGTGGAGTGGGCAGTGATCCGGGCCGGAGGAATCTTACCACGAGCACGGTAAGCCGCAGAAATGGCTGATCGTATCCAGCGCGCCACGGTGGCCTTGGAGGCCGCCTAACCCCGACAAGGACCGTCAGGAACCACAAACAGGGAATCAGAACGGCGGAAATCAGCCATGGCCCTCAGATACACTCGAAGAGCCCGAACTACGTCCAGGGAATGGAACTTTGGAGTTCGCCGGAGAAGGACAAAAGGAAGGTAAAACCAGGTCTTCATTAAGGTGGAAGGGCGAAACCCCCTTAGGTAGAAAGGATGGGACCGGACGCAGAACCACCTTATCCTGGTGAAAAACCAGGAAAGGATCTCTGCAGGACAGCGCAGCTAGCTCCGACACTCGCCGAATAGAGGTTATGGCCACCAAAAAAAACACCTTCCAGGTAAGGAAGGAAAGAGTCACATCTCTAAGGGGCTCGAAGGGGGCCCCCTGGAGGCCGAGGAGAACCAAGTTAAGGTCCCAAGACGGCAGGGGATGGATGTACGGGGGCACTGAACGCGCCACCTCTTGAAGAAAGGTCCGCACCGGATCGAGACGAGCAAGGGACCTCTGGAAGAAGACAGCCAGAGCCGAGACCTGACTCTTCAAGGAACCGAGGGAGAGACCCTTCTCAAGGCCAGACTGCAGAAATGCAAGTACCACCGGAATGGAAAAGCGTAGGGGAGGAAGCCCCGAGGACTCACAAAAGGAAAGAAAGGCCTTCCATGTGCGGTGGTAAATCCTAGAGGAAGCCGGCTTCCACGCCTTAATCATGGTCCGCACTACTGACTCGGAGAAGCCCCGTGACTTCAGGATGATGGTTTCAGCAGCCAGGCCGTTAAACGCAGCGACCGTAAGTTCCGGTGGAAGAGAGGCCCCTGAGACAGAAGATCCTCTCTGTCCGGGAGGGGCCAAGGAGCGTCTGCGAGCATGCGCACGACGTCCGCGAACCAGGCGCGGTGGGGCCAGTCCGGGGCGATGAGAATCGCCGGGATCCCCTCCAGCGCGATCCTGCAAAGAACCTTGGGTAGCAGAGGAAGGGGGGGGGGGGGAGACGTAGAGAAGGTGGAATTGTTGCCATGGAGATACCAGCGCGTCCACTCCGCAAGCTCTCGGGTCCCGCGTCCGAGCCAGGAACACTGGGACCTTGCAGTTCAACCTGGAAGCCATCAGGTCGACGTCCGGACGGCCCCACCTGCGGCAAAGGTCCTGGAAGACCTCCGGGTGCAGTGACCACTCGCCGGGATCCACCATGGTCCGACTCAGAAAATCCGCCGTCCAGTTGTCGACACCCGGAATATACACCGCCGACAACACCGGGACGTTGGACTCCGCCCACTGGAGGATCCGCTCCACCTCCTGCATTATGGCCCTGCTGCGGGTCCCGCCTTGATGAGTGATGTAGGCCACAGCTGTGGCATTGTCCGACTGGACCCGCACAGGAACCCCTGCAAGGATCCGGGTCCAATGAGAGAGGGAGAGAAAATTGCTCGCAGCTCCAGGATATTGATCGGAAGGCGAGATTCCTCCGCTGACCAAACCCCTTGAACCGTCTGGTTCCGGAGAACCCCGCCCCAGCCCCCGTGAGCACCACAAACAGGTTGGAATAAAAGCCTGTTCCCTGCTCCTCCAGGGCAACAGAGGAGATGACCCCCCGTTCCAGAAGAGAGGTGACCGCCCCAAACAGAGCCGAAGCTCGGACGGGGTCTCCCGGAACCCGAGAGGGGAAAAAACGTTCCGGTGGTCTGGATTCGAACTCTATTTTGTAACCAGACGTTACAATCTCTAGAGCCCAGGCGTCCTGAATGTGAGCTCTCCAGGGCACCTGAAAGGAGAGCAGACGGCCCCCCACCGAGAGAGGTGGGGGCGCCCCGTCATGCTGAGGGCTGCTTGGGGGCTTCAGGACGTGCAGACTGAGCTCTCGGGCCCCAGGAGGGCTGAGCCTTGAAGGAAGGCTTCTTGCGGGAGTCCTGAGATCCCCCGGCCATAGATGAGGAGAACGGCCGGACAGAGGAGAAGCGCCGAAAGGAGCGGTACCTGGGCCCAGAAGAATTCTGGCGAGCAGGGAGTCTGGACCTAGGCTGGGGCAGATGAGTACTCTTACCCCCGGTCACAGCTGAAATGAACTCATCCAGCTGGGCCCCAAAAAGACGGGAACCATCAAAGGGAAGGTTAGCAAGGGAACGCTTGGAGGAGGCATCCGCGGCCCAGACCTTCAACCAGATCTCCCTGCGCTGGATCACCGAGAGGGAGGAGATGCGGGCAAACAGAGCCGCAATGTCCATGGAGGCCTCGCAGAGGAATTTAGCTGCCTGAGACATCTGGAGGATGAAGTCCAAGGTGTCAGCAGACGCATGCAGGTCCGTCAAATCTTGGTGATGACGTTGCAGTCACATAGAGAGGGCCCTAGCAACCCACGCAGATGCAAATGCCGGGCGCAGGGACGTGCCCGCCAAGGAAAAAATTGACTTGGATAAGGAATCCAAGCGCCTTTCCACAGCATCCTGTAGAGAGGAGCCGTCCAGGACTGGTAGGGCAGTATTTTTGGCCAGCCGGGCCACAGGCGGATCCACCTTAGGAGGGAAGCCCACTGATCAACGCTAGTGGCAGGAAACGGGTACAGCGTATCCATGCGCCTAGCAGAAGTAAATTTTTGGTTTGGTCGGTCCCAGGCCTTGGACACGACCGCGGTGAACTCACTGTGGACGGGAAACACCGCTGCCTTGGATTTTTAGGCGGGAAGAGGGCAAACTCCTGACTGGTGGGAGGAGTAAGGTCCTCTTGGAGGTTGAAGGTGTCACGGACCGCCGTAACCAACTCAGAGACCATAGCAGACAGTCTGGGAGCCGCTTTGGCTACTAGGGCCAGATCCGCAGCAGCACTCGACATGGCAGATGCCCAGGCGGGTACCACAGAGCCCGAAGGGGTAGGTGGGGAACCAGGCTGGACTAACGCAATAGGGGCAACCTGGTCGGGGCCAGGGGCAGGGCATGAGGTACAGAGACCCGTGACCGAGAGAGGCAGAAGGCATGACTTACAGGACCCCAGTGGAGCCTGAGAAGAGGCCTTGGCAGATTTAGTGGGCGCCCCAGGCTTAGGCATGATTGGCACCTTTGGGAAAAAGAAGGAAAAAAATTCTCATACCAGACTGCGTTCAGGAAGCAAACCTGGTCAAAACTACTGCTCTGGCAAGTGCTGAGTTCGGCAGAAACTGGAAATCCAAGTGTCAGGAAGGCAGAGAGCACGAGAGAACCACGGCAGACACCTTGCTGCAGGAGCCGGAGGAAGCAGGAGTTAGGCTCCGCCCCCTAATTAATTATGCGGCGAGAAAAATGCGCGCGTGATACAAAAGAATGCTTCTAAGATGTCTGAATTCCTTCTGCCGTGCTGGGGACCCTTATTATACGGCCCCCCAATAGATACAAGGCAACTGAGAGCCGTGGCAGGAGCTCTGTCTGCAGCCACCGGGTCTGCTCCTCCAGGCAGAGCGGCCTCTTAAGGTGGCCCCGACCTATTAAGGTGGAAGAGATTCTTAAGGTGGCACCAGACTTAAGGTGGCACCGAGAAATAGCACTGCACTGAGTGCTGCAGAACCCTTAGAGGTACCAATTCCCTCTATTATGGGTGAGAAAAGTGCCTCATATGCCCCCAGCCCCCAAGTTCACCCAGTCGGCCCAGGGGGGACAAGAAGAGGGAGAAGAAAAAACACAGACTGCAGTCATACTTATCCGTTCCTGCAGTCTTCTCCCTCTAAGTCCGGACCAGCAGGGAAGCACCTCTTCAGACGTCTGACTCCGCAGGGTGGGAGATACAGTGCTCTGGATTGAGGGTGGCCGCAGGTGTCCCAATGGCTGGCGGGATGCGGTGCTACCAGGGAGCCCGGATCCTCTTTTTCTTCTTTGGGGGAAAGGTGGAGGAGGCCAGGCAACGTCCAAGGACGGCGGCGGTCACTCCACGGGGTACCAGGAAAGCGCCATGCTGACCTGCGTCCCCATCTGTAAGAAAAATTATAAACAGGAGTAGCAGTGTCATCCTCCTTCTACAGACACTAAGCAAAGACTGAAGTTCTCCTGCTGGAGCCTGGGAGTATAGCCCGAGGAGGAGCTTCTTCTATTTGCATAGTGTCCCTCCTGGTAATACCTCTAAGCTATACCCATGGTCTGTGTCCCCCAATGGAATGCCCGAGAAATATTAATTATCCTGCACTGATCCTCAGTTACATCCTATATTATACTCCAGAGCTGTACTCACTATTCTGCTGGTGGAGTCACTGTGTACGTACATTACATTACTTATCCTGTACTGATCCTGAGTTAAACCCTGTATTACACTCCAGAGCTGCACTCACTATTCTGCGGGAGTGGTCATTGTGCACATTCAGTAATTCTCTGCTTATGCACCTGTAAGTACAATGGCATGCAAAAGTTTGGGCACGCCTGGTCAAAATTACTGTTAGGACTCAATCACACGAACGTATGGGTTCCAGTTCCGTATTGCGGACCGCATATGTGGATCTGCAATAAACGGACACCGTTCCGTGTGCGTTCCGCATCACGGATGCGGACCCATTCACTTCAATGGGTCCCCAAATCAGGAGATGCGGAGCGGAACAGAACCCTAGAGAAGCACTACAGAGTGCTTTTTTGGAGTTCCATTCCGTACCACAAAAAGATAGAACATGTCCTATCTTTTTGCGAAATGGAGGGATGTGGACCCATTCAAGTTGAATGGGTCTGGATCCGTCCCGGAGGCCTCATGAACGTTCTCAGTGCATTGGGGACCGCAAATTGCGGTACCAATGCACGGAACGGAACACATATGTTCGTGTGAATAAGCCCTTAGTGTGGACAAGTTGAAAATGAAATGATCTCCAAAAGGCATAAAGTTAAACATGACTCATTCCCTTAGTATTTTAAGCAAAAATATATATTTTTGCATTTATCTCTTACATTTTCAAAATAACGAAAAAGGAAATGGGCCTGAATCAAAATATTGAGCACCCTACATAGTTAACACCTAGTAGCAACCCTTTAGGCAAGTATCACAAATCACTTTTTGTAGCCAGCCAAGAGTCTTTGATTTCTTGTTTGAAGGATTTTCATCCATCTTTCCTTGTAATAATCTTACAGATCTGTGAGATTCCTGGACCGTCTTACATGCACAGGTCCATCCACAGATTTTCAATGATGTTCAAATCATAGGACTGTGAAGGCCATGGTTAAACCTTCAGCTTGTGCCTTTTGAGATAGCCTGAAGTTGCCATTTTCTTATTTGGAAATGTAACTAAGAATTGGTGGTTAACAAAAACAGTGGAGGTGAAGAGAAGGTTTGGAAGACCAAGAACTGTTTCACAAACAGCTGCTCGTAGGATTGCTGGAAAGGCAAATCAGAACCCTCTCTTGACTACAAAAGACCTTCAGGAAGACAGCAGATTCTGGATTTGTGGTATATTGCTCTACTGTTCAGTAACACCTGCACAAATATGGCCTTCATGGAAGAGTTATCAGAAGAAAACCTCTCCTGCTTAAACACCACAAAATTCTGGATCAGAAGTTTGCAAAAGAACATCTAAAAAAGCCTGATGCATTGTGGAAACAAGTCTTGTGGGCCGATGAGGATAAAATAGAAATTGTTGGCCACAATGAGCAAAGGTATGCTTGGAGAAAAAAAGAAACAGGATTTCATAAAAAGAACACCTCTCCAACCATTAAGCATTTGGGTTGGGTCAATCATACTTTGGGGTTGTGTTGCAACAAATGGTGGGGAACACTTCACGGGTAGAGGGAAGAAATGATTCCATGAAATTCCAGTAAATTATGGAAGCAAACATAACACCAAGTGTAAAAAAGCTGACGTTGAAAATGGGATTGCTTCCGATCCTAAACACATCTCGAAACTTACAATACACAACCTCAAAAGGCGCAAGCTGAAGGTTTTACCACAGCCCTCACAGTCCCCTGATCTGAATATCTTTGAAAATCTGTGGATAAACCTCAAAAGAGCAGCACATGTAAGGCGGCCAGGAATCTCACAGAACTGGAAGACTTTTGTAAGCAATAATGGATAAAAATTCCTCAAGCAAGAATTGAAATACTTTTGGCTGGATACAAAAGGTGTTTACAAGCAGTGATACTTTCCAAAGGGGGTGCTACTAGGCACTAACCATGCAGGGTGCCCAAATGATGCTTTCAGGTCCTTGTGTTATTTTGAAAATGTAAAAGATGAAAAAAAAATGTTTTTGCTTAAATCATCATTAACTTTATGCCTTTTGGAGATCATTGTATCATCAACATGTTCAACTGTTCACAGTACTGGTAATTTTAACCAGGGGTGGCCAAACTTTTGCATGCCACTGTAAGTACCAGATGAAGCTGGAAGTGTTGCATGCAACCTGAAGTATTTCAGTCATTTTCCATCTCTCTGTTTTTATTAATACATCTTTACAATAAACATGCTTGCCGAGAGAGTATTCGGACGTCCCCACCTGCGGCAAAGGTCCTGGAAGACCTCCGGGTGCAGTGACCACTCGCCGGGATCCACCATGGTCCGACTCAGAAAATCCGCCGTCCAGTTGTCGACACCCGGAATATACACCGCCGACAACACCGGGACGTTGGACTCCGCCCACTGGAGGATCCGCTCCACCTCCTGCATTATGGCCCTGCTGCGGGTCCCGCCTTGATGAGTGATGTAGGCCACAGCTGTGGCATTGTCCGACTGGACCCGCACAGGAACCCCTGCAAGGATCCGGGTCCAATGAGAGAGGGAGAGAAAAATTGCTCGCAGCTCCAGGATATTGATCGGAAGGCGAGATTCCTCCGCTGACCAAACCCCTTGAACCGTCTGGTTCCGGAGAACCCCGCCCCAGCCCCCGTGAGCACCACAAACAGGTTGGAATAAAAGCCTGTTCCCTGCTCCTCCAGGGCAACAGAGGAGATGACCCCCCGTTCCAGAAGAGAGGTGACCGCCCCAAACAGAGCCGAAGCTCGGACGGGGTCTCCCGGAACCCGAGAGGGGAAAAAACGTTCCGGTGGTCTGGATTCGAACTCTATTTTGTAACCAGACGTTACAATCTCTAGAGCCCAGGCGTCCTGAATGTGAGCTCTCCAGGGCACCTGAAAGGAGAGCAGACGGCCCCCCACCGAGAGAGGTGGGGGCGCCCCGTCATGCTGAGGGCTGCTTGGGGGCTTCAGGACGTGCAGACTGAGCTCTCGGGCCCCAGGAGGGCTGAGCCTTGAAGGAAGGCTTCTTGCGGGAGTCCTGAGATCCCCCGGCCATAGATGAGGAGAACGGCCGGACAGAGGAGAAGCGCCGAAAGGAGCGGTACCTGGGCCCAGAAGAATTCTGGCGAGCAGGGCGTCTGGACCTAGGCTGGGGCAGATGAGTACTCTTACCCCGGTCGCAGCTGAAATGAACTCATCCAGCTGGGCCCCAAAAGACGGGAACCATCAAAGGGAAGGTTAGCAAGGGAACGCTTGGAGGAGGCATCCGCGGCCCAGACCTTCAACCAGATCTCCTGCGCTGGATCACCGAGAGGGAGGAGATGCGGGCAAACAGAGCCGCAATGTCCATGGAGGCCTCGCAGAGGAATTTAGCTGCCTGAGACATCTGGAGGATGAAGTCCAAGGTGTCAGCAGACGCATGCAGGTCCGTCAAATCTTGGTGATGACGTTGCAGTCACATAGAGAGGGCCCTAGCAACCCACGCAGATGCAAATGCCGGGCGCAGGGACGTGCCCGCCAAGGAAAAAATTGACTTGGATAAGGAATCCAAGCGCCTTTCCACAGCATCCTGTAGAGAGGAGCCGTCCAGGACTGGTAGGGCAGTATTTTTGGCCAGCCGGGCCACAGGCGGATCCACCTTAGGAGGGAAGCCCACTGATCAACGCTAGTGGCAGGAAACGGGTACAGCGTATCCATGCGCCTAGCAGAAGTAAATTTTTGGTTTGGTCGGTCCCAGGCCTTGGACACGACCGCGGTGAACTCACTGTGGACGGGAAACACCGCTGCCTTGGATTTTTAGGCGGGAAGAGGGCAAACTCCTGACTGGTGGGAGGAGTAAGGTCCTCTTGGAGGTTGAAGGTGTCACGGACCGCCGTAACCAACTCAGAGACCATAGCAGACAGTCTGGGAGCCGCTTTGGCTACTAGGGCCAGATCCGCAGCAGCACTCGACATGGCAGATGCCCAGGCGGGTACCACAGAGCCCGAAGGGGTAGGTGGGGAACCAGGCTGGACTAACGCAATAGGGGCAACCTGGTCGGGGCCAGGGGCAGGGCATGAGGTACAGAGACCCGTGACCGAGAGAGGCAGAAGGCATGACTTACAGGACCCCAGTGGAGCCTGAGAAGAGGCCTTGGCAGATTTAGTGGGCGCCCCAGGCTTAGGCATGATTGGCACCTTTGGGAAAAAGAAGGAAAAAAATTCTCCTACCAGACTGCGTTCAGGAAGCAAACCTGGTCAAAACTACTGCTCTGGCAAGTGCTGAGTTCGGCAGAAACTGGAAATCCAAGTGTCAGGAAGGCAGAGAGCACGAGAGAACCATGGCAGACACCTTGCTGCAGGAGCCGGAGGAAGCAGGAGTTAGGCTCCGCCCCCTAATTAATTATGCGGCGAGAAAAATGCGCGCGTGATACAAAAGAATGCTTCTAAGATGTCTGAATTCCTTCTGCCGTGCTGGGGACCCTTATTATACGGCCCCCAATAGATACAAGGCAACTGAGAGCCGTGGCAGGAGCTCTGTCTGCAGCCACCGGGTCTGCTCCTCCAGGCAGAGCGGCCTCTTAAGGTGGCCCCGACCTATTAAGGTGGAAGAGATTCTTAAGGTGGCACCAGACTTAAGGTGGCACCGAGAAATAGCACTGCACTGAGTGCTGCAGAACCCTTAGAGGTACCAATTCCCTCTATTATGGGTGAGAAAAGTGCCTCATAAGTGCCTCATGCCCCAGCCCCCAAGTTCACCCAGTCGGCCCAGGGGGGACAAGAAGAGGGAGAAGAAAAAACACAGACTGCAGTCATACTTATCCGTTCCTGCAGTCTTCTCCCTCTAAGTCCGGACCAGCAGGGAAGCACCTCTTCAGACGTCTGACTCCGCAGGGTGGGAGATACAGTGCTCTGGATTGAGGGTGGCCGCAGGTGTCCCAATGGCTGGCGGGATGCGGTGCTACCAGGGAGCCCGGATCCTCTTTTTCTTCTTTGGGGGAAAGGTGGAGGAGGCCAGGCAACGTCCAAGGACGGCGGCGGTCACTCCACGGGGTACCAGGAAAGCGCCATGCTGACCTGCGTCCCCATCTGTAAGAAAAATTATAAACAGGAGTAGCAGTGTCATCCTCCTTCTACAGACACTAAGCAAAGACTGAAGTTCTCCTGCTGGAGCCTGGGAGTATAGCCCGAGGAGGAGCTTCTTCTATTTGCATAGTGTCCCTCCTGGTAATACCTCTAAGCTATACCCATGGTCTGTGTCCCCCAATGGAATGCCCGAGAAATATTAATTATCCTGCACTGATCCTCAGTTACATCCTATATTATACTCCAGAGCTGTACTCACTATTCTGCTGGTGGAGTCACTGTGTACGTACATTACATTACTTATCCTGTACTGATCCTGAGTTAAACCCTGTATTACACTCCAGAGCTGCACTCACTATTCTGCGGGAGTGGTCATTGTGCACATTCAGTATCTCTCTGCTTATGCACCTGTAGATACAATGGCATGCAAAAGTTTGGGCACGCCTGGTCACAATTACTGTTAGGACTCATTCACACGAACGTATGGGTTCCAGTTCCGTATTGCGGACCGCATATGTGGATCTGCAATAAACGGACACCGTTCCGTGTGCGTTCCGCATCACGGATG
Source organism: Bufotes viridis (assembly GCA_033119425.1). Taxonomy (NCBI): domain Eukaryota; kingdom Metazoa; phylum Chordata; class Amphibia; order Anura; family Bufonidae; genus Bufotes; species Bufotes viridis. The sequence continues at coordinate 10,695,157 of CM065592.1, read as the reverse complement.
CGGACCCATTCACTTCAATGGGTCCCCAAATCAGGAGATGCGGAGCGGAACAGAACCCTAGAGAAGCACTACAGAGTGCTTTTTTGGAGTTCCATTCCGTACCACAAAAAGATAGAACATGTCCTATCTTTTTGCGAAATGGAGGGATGTGGACCCATTTAAGTTGAATGGGTCTGGATCCGTCCCGGAGGCCTCATGAACGTTCTCAGTGCATTGGGGACCGCAAATTGCGGTACCAATGCACGGAACGGAACACATATGTTCGTGTGAATAAGCCCTTAGTGTGGACAAGTTGAAAATGAAATGATCTCCAAAAGGCATAAAGTTAAACATGACTCATTCCCTTAGTATTTTAAGCAAAAATATATATTTTTGCATTTATCTCTTACATTTTCAAAATAACGAAAAAGGAAATGGGCCTGAATCAAAATATTGAGCACCCTACATAGTTAACACCTAGTAGCAACCCTTTAGGCAAGTATCACAAATCACTTTTTGTAGCCAGCCAAGAGTCTTTGATTTCTTGTTTGAAGGATTTTCATCCATCTTTCCTTGTAATAATCTTACAGATCTGTGAGATTCCTGGACCGTCTTACATGCACAGGTCCATCCACAGATTTTCAATGATGTTCAAATCATAGGACTGTGAAGGCCATGGTTAAACCTTCAGCTTGTGCCTTTTGAGATAGCCTGAAGTTGCCATTTTCTTATTTGGAAATGTAACTAAGAATTGGTGGTTAACAAAAACAGTGGAGGTGAAGAGAAGGTTTGGAAGACCAAGAACTGTTTCACAAACAGCTGCTCGTAGGATTGCTGGAAAGGCAAATCAGAACCCTCTCTTGACTACAAAAGACCTTCAGGAAGACAGCAGATTCTGGATTTGTGGTACATTGCTCTACTGTTCAGTAACACCTGCACAAATATGGCCTTCATGGAAGAGTTATCAGAAGAAAACCTCTCCTGCTTAAACACCACAAAATTCTGGATCAGAAGTTTGCAAAAGAACATCTAAAAAAGTCTGATGCATTGTGGAAACAAGTCTTGTGGGCCGATGAGGATAAAATAGAAATTGTTGGCCACAATGAGCAAAGGTATGTTTGGAGAAAAAAGAAACAGGATTTCATAAAAAGAACACCTCTCCAACCATTAAGCATTTGGGTTGGGTCAATCGTACCTTGGGGTTGTTTTGCAGCAAATGGAAGGGGGAACATTTCACGGGTAGAGGGAAGAAATGATTCCATGAAATTCCAGTAAATTATGGAAGCAAACATAACACCAAGTGCAGAAAAGGTGACGTTGAAAATGGGATTGCTTCTGATCCTAAACACATCTCGAAACCTACATTACACAACCTCAAAAGGCGCAAGCTGAAGGTTTTACCACAGCCCTCACAGTCCCCTGATCTGAATATCTTTGAAAATCTGTGGATAAACCTCAAAAGAGCAGCACATGTAAGGCGGCCAGGAATCTCACAGAACTGGAAGACTTTTGTAAGCAATAATGGATAAAAATTCCTCAAGCAAGAATTGAAATACTTTTGGCTGGATACAAAAGGTGTTTACAAGCAGTGATACTTTCCAAAGGGGGTGCTACTAGGCACTAACCATGCAGGGTGCCCAAATGATGCTTTCAGGTCCTTGTGTTATTTTGAAAATGTAAAAGATGAAAAAAAAATGTTTTTGCTTAAATCATCATTAACTTTATGCCTTTTGGAGATCATTGTATCATCAACATGTTCAACTGTTCACAGTACTGGTAATTTTAACCAGGGGTGGCCAAACTTTTGCATGCCACTGTAAGTACCAGATGAAGCTGGAAGTGTTGCATGCAACCTGAAGTACTTCAGTCATTTTCCATCTCTCTGTTTTTATTAATACATCTTTACAATAAACATGCTTGCCAAGAGAGTAGACCTGATGTGATGTCACAGGTGGTATTTGACCAATGAGAAGTCAGTGTCATGCTGCTCCCCCTCCCCTCTCATAGATGCTGAAGGAGACAACCTGCAGCTGCATCCCCCTCCTCCCAGTCCTTTCCTATATCCCTCTAGGCCAGTACATGTGGAGACTGAGGAAGCCTGTGCGCTTGTAACGAGATCCCATAATAAAGGGGAACAACAGACGGCTAGAAGATTACGCTAACTCCGCAAGAAGATATAACGTTTCATGTATTCACATGTACAACCTCACTCGGTAATTATACGCTGGCTACGAGCTCAGCTCTCTGGCTGCATCACCGGATCACTCTCCATTCATCTGCTTCTAATTTTCTGCGCTGCCTCGGGATACAAAGACAAGGAAATAGCACTTCAGTGAGGCACGATGTGTACATGGGCAGGAACGAGTGAAAATAGACCGCACATGACAAAGCAACCAAAAAAACAAAAACAGACCGAGCCCAGAATATTCATATGAGCCCTCCAGCGCCGAGAAGAGAGGGTGACCTGGGAGGGTTACAGCTAAAGCCTTGGCACTTCTTAAGAGAAGGCCCTGGGGTCGAGCTTTACCCTTGTGTGATGCAATATAAACTAATAGACCAGGAAAGCAATACAATAGATATGGCTTGGAAAGGGATGTGAAGCTCTCTACAAAAAACTTCATTAGGATTAATGACCCTGAGCTCCCTCCTGGGGCGCTGCCTTGATCTAAAAATCAGGTCAAAGAGGTACAAACGAAAAAAAAAAAGGCTTGGGATCATCCGTTTAGTTTCAGGTTGCTTCATCTCTGGGAGTGGCAAAACATGAGAACCTAGAGTCACGAGGACTATGAAGTGGGATTCATGGATAGTCCATGTAGTCTGAGCGTCAGCAAATAAAACGTGAGATGGGCAAAACCTGTCCACAGGCAAGCGAGCTGTTGGAGCACCTGAAGGTTCCTGACTTTTTTGGAGTAACCCATGGTAGGATGTGCTGTGGGCAGTAGGTTTCAGAGACTACCACAGAGCTTTGGTTTACTACTGAGTGGTGGTCTGACCACTGGGACATCCACCACCATTCCCACATTGAGCACCTCAATGTTCCGCTAACAGTCTGAAGACCTCTGTGAAGTCTAGAGAAGGAGCCCTCTATACTAGGAGGACCACTATGCAAGAATGAAATGAATTTCTTGTGGTGAAAGTGTCACGCTCATAGACACATACTATATGCTCCTTGTGGCACCACAAGTCCAAGGCAGTCGCCACAAAGCCCGTTACCACAACATGTTTTGGAAAGTCTTCTCGACTTTTTTGGCATGGCATTAGGACGCAAGGATAGATCCTGACTCAGGTGTGAGAAACTCCTGGACCCTTACACCAAATCTGGACCTGGCCTGCCCCAATTGTCACTATACTGATGCCTTCTAATGTGCAATGTGGGTCTTCGGCAACTTCGGGGACCGTGCAACTACAGACCTTGCGCCATCAGCCATCCTGCAGAAGTCACAACCATATAACATTAAGTGAAGCAGTGAATACTGTCCGTAGTAAAAACTCCTACATGTAGGGGATGATAGTGCGAGGAGTGCTCACAGATAAGCTCCTACAGTCACGTGAGGACTCCTAGTGGATGATGAAGGAACTACAGGAGTGCAAACTGCACACAATGGTCACCAAATCTAGTGAGTGAGCAACCTCAGTGCGGTAAAGTGACAGCCCCGCAATTCTTTTGATTTCATTCAAGAGGTTGCCTCAAGAAAAATAGTCTAATTCAGCATAATGTATGTGTATAGCGCCACCTGCTGTTTGTTCTTTTTCTTACTTCTCTGTCCGACTCACTGAGGTGGACGCACATGCTCAGTTTAAGCCTTCAACGGCCTCCTGAGCTGTGATAGGGAGAGCATGGACACGTCCCCTGAGCTGCAGCAGAAAGGACACTCCTCGAGATGCCAGCTGGATAGGAATCTAGCAGGGCATGTGGAGCAATGAAGGAGGAGAGCTCTCTGGATCCATGCGAGTTGGATTTTAATTTTTTTACCAGCCGGAAATCACACAGAGATTCATAGATAAGGCTAGGTGTGGATGTCGCAGGCAGTCACGTCCAGCGATTGGGACCATGACAAGAATACGGCCCACCACCCAGATCTGCAGTCCTTCTGCTCGAGGTGCCCTGCGTCTGTCCCCTACCTTGTCTAAAGTAAGACTAGGTCCTAAAGCTACACGTGGACAGGGACAATATGGCAGAGCAGATGCAACAGCAGCCAACCACTAGACACCACATTCTCCTGAGAGCAGCAGATATAACTTACCTCTCCATCCACAAAAAGAATAGAACCAGCAATCATGCCATAGAACAAAGGGGAAGATAACACCCAAATTAGGGCCAGTTTCACACTGGCATTTGGGAGATCTGGCAAGGAGCTACATTACAGAGGACCCGTCCCCTCTCCTGACATGTCTCTTTTAGTAATTACTTGTATTCCCCATGTAATAACAATTCTGGAGCATCTATTGTTATTATTTCTAGAAGTTTATGAATTAAATGCTAGCAGTCTGCAGTATGGATACAGAGGGGTGTTACCTTTTGGGGTGGTGTCCCTGCACAGTATGACTCTATCCAATCAGTGCTGCCATTGTCAGACTGTGCAGGGACACACCCCAACTGGTTAACAGCCATCTGTACCCTTACTGCAGGCTCTTTAATGCCGGGTGGCATTCATGTAGAGAGAGATCCAGCAGGATGGTCCTTGCCGGAACAGCCTGCCAGATCCCCCGAACGCTACTGTGAAACTAGTCTTAGACACCAGCGAATATAACCATCTACAAAACCTTTCTGCCACCCTCTAAGCTCTAGACCCCCTAAACGTGACCTACTCAGCTCAATGGATATCAGAAAATATAAGACACGGTGCCTCCTACTGGAGACCTGTGACCAGAACTCCCACTGGACCACCAGGGCGTTAGGTTTCTCCATTTCCCTGGCCTGAAGACAGGTTAGGACTGTACATGAGTGCACAGTGGATCCCTTAGCAGTACACAGAGAAGCGACCCGTACTGATTTCAGCACTTTATTTGCCAACTTTCTCCTTCCATGCATCCAAATCGAGACGTGCAGCAAGAAGAGGCCGATATTGTCAGTGATGTCCAGGGACAACAAGCAAAAGACCAAACAAAAATAAGACTGTAGACGTCAGAAGAGACATCTAAGAAATAAGATTTCACTTTCTGAGATGTCCGTCAGCTGTTGAGAAGATTAAAATTGTTAAAGTCTTGCTTCTGGCAGCTGCCAACGGGCGGTCGAGTTCATAACGTGTGGCAGTGGGCATCTTATGAAGTCGCATCAGGGTATATGGAATCTGTGGAGGCTATGGGCAGGAGCCTGCCAGCTCCCATTATATGCATAGGACAAACCCCTCGTCTTAAGAAACTCCTCCACCCCCAAAGCTCTCCATGAGACATGAAGATGGCACCTGCCCAGACAAACCCTCCCTCCCTGGAGGGATTGATGGAGTCAGACTGGAGAAGTAAAGCAGGTACTGAACGCAGAGGCTCTCTTTATTTTGGCATTGAGTAGACGGTCCCCAGACCAATGTAAAATAGTCCATATATCTGCGACCACTGGCGCTGTCGGCTTTACATGAAGTCGTCGGAGTCATTGTCGTCCTGTGGGAAGACCAAATACCAGAATTTTACCATTGCCAAAATAGCCAGACTGATGACCGTTTCCCATTGACATGGTGCACTGGGATAGTAGAAGAAAACAGGATCCTCGGGGGCGGGGCATGGAAAACTGGGTTTGACCAAGAAGAAGGGGACAATACAAACAGGAAAGGAACTAATGGTGGATAGTGGGGTGGAGACCACAGACATGCCCCAATAAAAGCATCATAAAGGGGTTATCCAATCCTATAAAAATGGCCCCCATATGCCGCTCCACCGCTGCTGCTTCTCCCTGTGCGCAGATGAAAACACCCGGTGTTGGGGACTGAGCAGCCAATGGCAGGCGGAAACGAGCCTCCCTAGCATCGCGACACCCTCCGACGTTTTCATCCTCGCATGGCGAGAAGCAGAAGTGGCACAGGGAGCGGGGAGCCAGGTAGGTAGAATGACTGTGAGGGGCCCGGCATATGGGGGGACATTGTTATAGTACAGGATAACCCCTGTAAGTGTTGTTTTTTGTTTGTTTTTTGGGGGGGGAGGGTTCTCTTCTTTATTTTTGAAAATTTTCCCATTCTTACTGTTTAATTATTTTTCCTCATTTTAACAAAAGCCCTAACACTTCATAATTACATTCTGGACATGAGGAGGCCACATTACAAAGCTGAAGTACTTGTTACGGTGTATCAGCCCACGCAATCCTCCAGCCACAGGGTCTGAGACTCCTGACTAATAACTCTTACACTGTTACAAGCCAAGCAGCTGTGTGAGCGGGAAGAGATGACGAGGGGTTCTCAGACTTTGGATGGAAACATGAAGATTGCCATTCACTGGCAGCAAGCGGAGATCTTCATGAATGGAATGTCTATTAGAAAGGTCCAGGACCTACCTGATTGGTAGACATGTTCTCTGTTTTCATCAATGAGGTGTAATTCCTGGTGACAGAAAATATATAGTGTTAGCATACATGTGTATATAACGTAGAGGTATATATAGCACAGCACTACATGGGGAGTATATACTGGACAGGGATATAAACGGGAGTATATAATGGACAAGGATGTAAACAGGGAGTATATAATGGACAGGGATGTAAACGGGGAGTATATAATAGACAGGGATGTATACGGGCAGTATATAATGGACAGGGATATAAACGGGGAGTATATAATGGACAGGGATATAAACGGGGAGTATATAATGGACAGGGATGTATACAGCAGACATGACACTACACAGGATTTCTATACGGGGAGTATATAATGGACAGGGATGTATACGGGGAGTATATAATGGACAGGGATGTATACAGCAGACATGACACTACACAGGATTTCTATACGGGGAGTATATAATGGACAGGGATGTATACGGGGAGTATATAATGGACAGGGATGTATACGGGCAGTATATAATGGACAGGGATATAAACGGGGAGTATATAATGGACAGGGATGTAAACGGGGAGTATATAATAGACAGGGATGTATACGGGCAGTATATAATGGACAGGGATATAAACGGGGAGTATATAATGGACAGGGATGTATACAGCAGACATGACACTACACAGGATTTCTATACGGGGAGTATATAATGGACAGGGATGTATACGGGGAGTATATAATGGACAGGGATGTATACAGCAGACATGACACTACACAGGATTTCTATACGGGGAGTATATAATGGACAGGGATGTATACGGGGAGTATATAATGGACAGGGATATAAACGGTAAACGGGGAGTATATAATGGACAGGGATGTAAACGGGGAGTATATAATGGACAGGGATGTATACAGCAGACATGACACTACACAGGATTTCTATACGGGGAGTATATAATGGACAGGGATGTATACGGGGAGTATATAATGGACAGGGATGTATACAGCAGACATGACACTACACAGGATTTCTATACGGGGAGTATATAATGGACAGGGATGTATACAGCAGACATGACACTACACAGGATTTCTATACGGGGAGTATATAATGGACAGGGATGTAAACGGGGAGTATATAATGGACAGGGATATAAACGGGGAGTATATAATGGACAGGGATGTATACAGCAGACAAGTGCCGGCGTTACCGTTAGCGAACTGGGCGTTCGCCTAGGGCGCCGGCCTGCTGGGGGCGCCCTGGTGAGCTCCCCCTGTCTGGGGCTGCAGCGCAGGGCGAGCGGCTTTTGAGCCACCCCCAGCGCCATTACAGGGGGGCCAGGAGGTGGAGGTCCTTCTTAAATATGGCAGAGCAGGCACCTGCTTACCCTGATGGCAGGTGCCTGCTCTGCCAGTAAATTACCGGTGCAGAGGAGGCGGGCGGCAAGGGAGGCTGTTCTAGCAGCTCCTCGCTCCTTCCTTTGCGCGCCCTCTGTGATGCCGGGAGCCGGAATATGACGTCATTCCGGCCCCAGCATACTAAACGGCGTGCTGGAGGACTGAGGAGCTGCACCACACTGGACCCCAGGGAGGTGAGTGTCTGCCTGTGTGTGTGTGTCATTGAGTGAGTGTCTGTCTGTCATTGAGTGAGTGCGTGTCTGTCTGTCATTGAGTGAGTGCGTGTCTGTCTGTCATTGAGTGAGTGCGTGTCTGTCTGTCATTGAGTGAGTGCGTGTCTGTCTGTCATGAGTGAGTGCGGTTGTCTGTCATTGAGTGAGTGCGTGTCTGTCTGTCAGTGAGTGCGTGTCTGTCTGTCATTGAGTGAGTGCGTGTCTGTCTGTCATTGAGTGAGTGCGTGTCTGTCTGTCATTGAGTGAGTGCGTGTCTGTCTGTCATTGAGTGAGTGCGTGTCTGTCTGTCATTGAGTGAGTGCGTCTGTCTGTCTGTCATTGAGTGAGTGCGTGTCTGTCTGTCATTGAGTGTTTATGCCTGTCTGTCAGTGAGTATCTGAGTGATCGCGCGTCTGTCAGTGTGTGCGCGCGCGTCTGTCAGTGTGTGCGCGCGCGCGTCTGTCAGTGTGTGCGCGCGCGTCTGTCAGTGTGTGCGCGCGCGCGCGTCTGTCAGTGAGTATCTGAGTGATTGCGCGTCTGTCAGTCAGTGAGTATCTGAGTGATTGTATGTCTGTCAGTGTGTGTCGCTCAGTGAGTGTGTGCGTGTCCGTCTGTCAGTGTGTGCGTGTCTGTCTGTCAGTGAGTGAGTGAGTGACATGGCGGGGGGGGGGCAGCAAAATAGATCTTTGCCTAGGGTGGCCAAAATCCTTGCACCGGCCCTGACTGAAGCCCTGGCTGCCATGGTAAGCTCCCTGCTGTTGTGTGCACAGAGCACAGGGCAGCAGGGAGAGTGTGAAGTCCTATTCACCCCAATAGCGCTCTGTTAGGGTGAATAGGACAAGGGATGAAAAGATCCCCGATTCTAATAAATAAACAGTAAAAAAAAAAAAAGTATAAATCGCCGCCTTTCCCAATTTTACATATAAAATATATAAACAATAAACAAACATATCACATATTGCCACGTCTGAAAAGTCCTAACTATTAAAATATTTTAAAAAATTCTCCTATGCGGTGAACGCCAGAACAGAAAAAAAAAAAAAAAACGCGCGATTTGGCATTTTTTTAGTAACCTTGTCCCCCCAAAAAATAGGATCGGACTGTTCGATTATGAGCCAGACGTTCCATAAAATGCGGAATGCACGCGTTTTTTTTTTTTCGCGTGGTATTGAGTATCACAATACTTTTTTATGGTATTGAAACAACCCTACGTGGTAGTAGTAGGTGAAGGCACGCTAGCTAGGTCCTCTGAAGGTGCGGGAAGGGGTTAAGCTTTAGCACACTCAGACTGGCCGCCCGGCCTGTAACGACTTCATTGACCTCTTCCAGAACACCAGTCACACTCCTTACACTGCACTCCCCGCACATTGCTCGAGTCTTCCGCCATTAGTAGTATGACACAGGCACGATCCCCGGCGGACGGACCTGATCCGAACACCAGGAAAGTCTACGAGGTGTAGAGTAACGTCTATCATTCACCTCACGACTCCATGTTCAGAATAATGTCCCCGACATGAGGTTCATTACCAGATTTATATAACCATGGTGGTCACGTCACCTGAGCTCTTCCATCTCTTTCTTCTTCTTCACTTCATCCTTCTCTTTCTTCTTAATCTCCTGGATCTGAGCCTTCTTCTCGTTCCTCTCTTCCCGGTCTCGAGATTCCTTCTCTGCTGCCAGGTCGGGGAAGCGCTCGACTTTCGTTTTCTCCAGCCGATTGAGGACCTCATTGGCTTTCTTCTCGACGTTTATACTTTTCACCTGGAACGGACAAGGAGTGAGGTCTATGAAATCCTCAAAGGGGCTGCACCGAGATACTAACTGATCCCCCATCCACAGATCGATGGGAACCCGGCCGATCAGGAGTATGAGGGATACACGATCGGTGAATGAAAGGAGCGGAGGACGAGCACGTGTGATGCAGCATCGTTCATTCTCTACGGGACTGGGGATAGCCAAGATCTGTACGCGGCTGTCCCCTTCACAACCCCTTCAAAGCATATGTCAACCTTCACAACCCAATCTTCTCTAATTCTACGGCTCCTATATAGATGGTGCATCTCCATGGTAACAGACTACAAACGGACGTTCTTCCATACTTTGTGCCAACATATGATTGCAGGATCAGACTACACAGAGTTTGTGTGTAGTCTGTTACCATGGAGACGCAGTCTGTAAAGGAGCTGTAAACACAAAACAGTAGGAAATTTGTAACTATATGGGCTGTCCCACTTCAGCAAATAGCATTAATAAACACTTCCTTCATTTTTCCATTACACTATACACCAGGGGTACTCAGGTACTTCTTGTAGAGGTCCCTGTACCTGAGTCTGCTGTTGGATGAAGGTCCGAGCTGCAAAACAAAATATAAATATATAAGGTGGGACAACACCATTGGCGTCTAGCGCTGCATTATTATTATTTGTTTTTACAATAGTCCAAACCTCTAAGCCCACCTAATCTCCTTTCTGCTGACCAGTAAGAATGTCCTCAGTGCCCCCCAACAATAATGATGCCCCTTAGACAGTATATCCCTTTAGCGCTCCCTCATAGCAGGGTGATCCCTTAGTGCCCCCACACATTGTGATGCCTCCTTAGTTCCTCCCCACAGAGAATGAATACCCTAAGTGCCCCCTCACAGTAGTAATGCCTTATCTGTGCCCCTTTCACAGTAATAATCCCCATTGTGCCTCCTTGACAGTAATAATGCCCATTGTGCCTCCTTCATAGTAATAATCCCCATTGTGCCTCCTTGACAGTAATAATGCCCTCTATGCTCCATCCATAGTATAAAATGCCCATTGTGCCCCCTATATAGTAGCAATGCCTATTGTGCCCCATTCACAGTAATAATGCCCTGTGCCCCCTTCATTGTAGTAATGCCCTCTATTCACTGTGCCACCTCCATAGTAGAAATGCCCACTGTGCCCCCTTCACTTTAGCAATGCCCATTGTGCCCCCTTCACAGTAATAATGCCCTCTGTGCCCCCCTCATAGTAGTAATGCCCTCCATTCACTGTGCCACCTCCATAGTAAAAATGCCCATTGTGCCCCCTCCATAGTAGAAATGCCCACTGTGCCCCCTCCATAGTAGAAATGCCCATTGTGCCCCCCCATAGTAGAAATGCCCATTGTGCCCCCATAGTAGAAATGCCCATTGTGCCCCCTTCACTTTAGCAATGCCCATTGTGCCCCCTTCACAGTAATAATGCCCTCTGTGCCCCCTTCATAGTAGTAATGCCCTCTGTGCACTGTGCCCCCTTCATAGTAGTAATGCCCTCTGTGCACTGTGCCCCCTCCATAGTAGAAATGCCTATTGTGCCCCCTGTGTTAAAAAAAACAAAACAAAAATAAATAACACAGTAACTACTCACCTTGTCCCGTTCCTGAAGCTCAGTCCTCCTACCCCTGCAGACACAGATCGCAGCGCAGCACTGTGTGGGCGGAGCTTATGCAGATTTCCGGGCTGCAGGCTCCGCCCACACAGTGCCTGCAGGCTGAATGGTGGCGCAGGGAGGAGTCTTCCTGCTTCCCCATTCTGTGAGGGGCTGAGCGCAGCTCCCAGCTCTTCAGCCATGAGCGCTTCCATCTGTATTGATAGAAGCGCTCATTGCTTCTGGACTTTAGCACCCCCTGAAAGCCGGCACATGCGGTGGACCGCCCGCCTGGTAAGAGCAGTGTATAATAATGAATCCAGCCGGCAATATGAAAAATCGTTATACATTAGTAAGTGCCTTGTATTTTCTCTACATGATAAATGCTATTTGCGGAAGTGAGACAACCCCTTTAACAGCTGTAGCAAAGTTGCTTTGTTTTTCATTTTACATGAAGTGAGAGAAAAAAAAAAAAAGGTTGTGAAAATGGAGAAACCCTTTAAAACGACATCCTGGCCTTGCGGGGAGGGGAAGGTGAAAATGGTGCAGGTGCTGGCGTCACATTTACCAGCTTCTACTCTGCAGCGTTTACCCGATTTCCTCATGGCTGCTCATCTTCAGTTTGATTTGCTGCAAAAACGCACCAAGCGCTGGTAACCTGGGCCGGCTCCTCCAGATCAGACCAGCAGTACAGTGCGCCAGGGGCAGAACTGGTGTTGGATTCATCTACCCTGATGGACGTGGTTCGTCAGTGTGGGCGATTACTACGGCTAACCCAGCGGCACCAGTCATGAAACGCGGTCAGCGGTCTGAGTGCAGAACTGGCGAGACCCTCATGTATTACTGGGTCAGTGTCCATTCCCACCATCAGACCCTCATGTATTACTGGGTCAGTGTCCATTCCCACCATCAGACCCTCATGTATTACTGGATCAGTGTCCATTCCCACCATCAGACCCTCATGTATTACTGGATCAGTGTCCATTCCCACCATCAGACCCTCGTGTATTACTGGGTCAGTGTCCATTCCCACCATCAGACCCTCATGTATTACTGGGTCAGTGTCCATTCCCACCATCAGACCCTCATGTATTACTGGATCAGTGTCCATTCCCACCATCAGACCCTCGTGTATTACTGGGTCAGTGTCCATTCCCACCATCAGACCCTCGTGTATTACTGGATCAGTGTCCATTCCCACCATCAGACCCTCGTGTATTACTGGATCAGTGTCCATTCCCACCATCAGACCCTCATGTATTACTGGGTCAGTGTCCATTCCCACCATCAGACCCTCATGTATTACTGGGTCAGTGTCCATTCCCACCATCAGACCCTCATGTATTACTGGATCAGTGTCCATTCCCACCATCGTAACCATTTTATGGTACCGCGCCTTCCACCATATGTTGGAAATGCCTATTCTTGTCATCAACCAACAAGAATAGTATACGCTCTATCTTTTTACGGACTTACGGATAGCCCACGGTGTGCTGTCTGGATCTTTTGCAGCACCATAGAAATGAAAGTCCACATCCGATCCGCAAATAATGCAGTTTGGATGAGGACTGAAAATAAGGGCTCATTCAGACGGCCGTATCCTGTCCGCAAAAATGCGGATCCGTTCTCTAGAGAACAGTTCAGCATGTCTGCAAAAAAACATATTGCATTTAGTTTTTTTGCTGATCCATAGACTTCAATAGGGCCATGTCCTGATTTTCACTGACAAGTATAGGACAGGTTTCATTTCTTTTGCTGAGCCATGGAATGGAAGAAAAGGGCCCCATAGAAGTGAATGGGATGGCATCTAATACGTAAAAAAACGGATCCTCATTTTTGCGGACAGCATACGGCTGTCTGAATGAGCCCTAAGGTTGCGTGAATGGACCCTAACGGTGACGGTTCGGTCTCTGAAATTCCCTATAACTCACACTGCTGCAATGACATTGCGGATGCCCTGCGCCATCTGCTGGACACATGGCAGTATACATGTAGAACGGTTTCCTACAGCTTGGAATATTACAGTCACTCTTTACACTGCCCAATGGGGAGTTAAAATGATCTGGGGTCTTGAAACGGAAGATTTCAACCTACGTAGGCCGCAGAATGAAGTGGGAGAAGCTCTAGTGCTAATCAGAAGACGGCTTCCTTCATGCACGAGGCCACGCATCATTTGCAATGACCTGACAAGCCTGTAAGCCCACCCATCTGATTAGTGAACCGGACCCTTCTTGAACGTCATAATGTCTGCACCGTTCCTAAGGGCTCTTTCACACTTACGTTCTAAGGATCCGGCGGGCACTTCCGTCTCGCCGGAACCGTCAGAACGCAAGTAGCCTGAAAGCATTTGAAGACTGATCAGGATCTTGATCAGTCTTCGAAATGCTTTCAGGTTACCATGGCAGCCAGGATGCTACTGAAAGGGCTTCTGTCACCCCCGATTTAGCAATTTTGAGTAGTGGACATTAGCTATTTGCTAATGTCCGCTGAGTTCATACATATTACTATTACCTCTGTCTGTGCTCTAAATTCTGTAAAAATCGCACTTTTATGTTATGCTAATTTCTTCACTACCAGCAAGTTGGGCGGTTACTTGCTGGTAGCCGCCGCATCCTCGGACTAGAAACACGCCCCCTCCTCCACTTGATAGACAAGGCCAGCGAGCGCTCTTCTCCTCCCGCTGGCCCTGTCTTCCCATGAAATCCCGCGCCTGCGCCGTAACTGTCTTCATTCGGCGCAGGCGTTCTGAGTGAAGGACGGGCACTTGCCAGCTCCTTCACTCAGAACGCCTGTGCCGAATGAAGACCGCTACGGCGCAGGCGCGGGATTTCATGGGAAGACAGGGCCAGCGGGAGGAGAAGAGCGCTCGCTGGCCTTGTCTATCAAGTGGAGGAGGGGGCGTGTTTCTAGTCCGAGGATGCGGCGGCTACCAGCAAGTAACCGCCCAACTTGCTGGTAGTGAAGAAATTAGCATAACATAAAAGTGCGATTTTTACAGAATTTAGAGCACAGACAGAGGTAATAGTAATATGTATGAACTCAGCGGACATTAGCAAATAGCTAATGTCCACTACTCAAAATTGCTAAATCGGGGGTGACAGAAGCCCTTGAAGTCCTGGCTGTCATGGTAAGTACTCCGCAGCAGTGTACTTACCTGCGCTGCGGCCGCCAGGCGCTCCTTTATGACGTCACAGGTCCCCGCGGCGCATAGACCAATGCGCCGCCCGTACCCGTGACATCATGAAGGAGCGCCCGGAGGCCGCAGCGCAGGTAAGTACACTGCTGCGGAGTACTTACCATGGCAGCCAGGACTTCAGTAGCGTCCTGGCTGTCATGGTAACCGATCAGAGCCCCAGCTTACACTGGGGCCCCGATCGGAACTGCTGCTGCGCATGCGCAGAGCTAAATGTCGGATCCAGCGATGCGCCGAAACGACGTTTAGCTTAATTCCGGATTAATGCACTTCAATGGGCATTAATTCCGCATCCGGCGTTACGGCATGTCTTCCGGATTTTTGGACTTAGACAAATCCGCAGCATGCTACGGTTTTGTCAACGTCCAAAAAACGTTCACATACTGAACGGAAGACGTCCTGATGGATCCTGAACGGATTTCTCTCTTTTCAGAATGCATGGGGATAATCCTGATCAGTATCTTTCCGTCCTAGAGCCCCGAGGACGGAACTCTAGGACGGAAAGCAAAAACGCAAGTATGAAAGGGCCCTAACAGGGATGGACAGTTCTACATTCAACTCTGAGGAAATTACATCTTTCTGCCGGTGAAATCCAATCTGGCCGACGTCCATGTCTCCGGTTTTGCGCAGATTAGCCCATGGTGTGTACACGACGTTGATGTTGTTCATTTTGCAGCCTGGAGGAGGAAAAAAAAAAAAGACATTACGGCTTTTCCAGAACATCAAGACATTATCAGCTCCCACCAACATGACTTTATCGTAAGAGTGGGGCCCCTAAATGGCTCCTCACTCCTGTAGGCCCCATTCACAAAAGCCAGGAGTCGCACGACTTTTCCCTGGACTCCCGTTCCCCCTTCCTAAGATGTGTCACACAGTCAGGGGTTAAATGGGAATACCGGCTAAGTGACATCATCCACTATTCACAGAGAAATGAGAAAGGGAACCTTGCACAGGAGCCACTAAATGTTATAAAATAATGAGCCTATCCTCTCATCTGTCAATCACTGGCCTCAGCTGTATAAAGCACAAGAAAGCCGCGGCCAGAGAGTGGCTGCAGTGGTTGAGAGCTGTATAAGGCTAGGTCTACACGACGACGCGTCGCGCGACACATAGGGCACGACTACACTGCAACATTTTGTCTCACCAATGTCGCTCGACAATTTTTAGAATGATAGTCTATGGTGTCGCGCTGCAACATGCGACTGCGGCACGACAGTCGCAAAAAAATTCATTCGAAATGGATTTTTCTGCGACTGTCGCGTTCCCGGCCTCCAGTGAAAAGGAGACTGTGACAACACTTCCTGACCCGGCTCAGTAAAAGCTAGCGGAGGCGTCCTATTAACGCAGTGGAAGTAATAAGCTTGTTACTGACACACAGTGAAGGACATGGAGGGTGGATTAAAGGGGAATTCTAGGATTTTAATACTTATGGCAGGAGCCCAACATCTCCCCAGATCAGCCAGAACCACACCGCTCCGTCCACCGCACAACGGATGGAGCAGGAGCTCCCTGGTAACAGCAAGGTTGGACCCCCTTTGACCTGATCTGTGAATAGGTCATCAATAGTAAAATCCTGGACAACCCCTTTAACACTTTAGACATAAGGGAGTACCTTGGATGCTGTTGGCCTTCACCAGCTGCGCGCAGTCGGTCAGCACGTCTTTCGGGATATCGTCTATCGTCTGACCCTAAAACACACAATTAGTCACATTCCTTTTATACAAGGGCCAAGTGGTCAGCCCAGCGCGGCGTCTCCTCCAAATTTCCATCGTTCTGTAAGCAGCAGGGAATAGGGCTCACATGACCCCTTGGATCTTAAAGGGGTTGTCTCACTTCAGCAAACAGCATTAAAGGGGTTCTGCAGTAATTTTAAACTGATGATCTATCCTCTGGACCCCCGCCGATCAGCTGTTTGTGACGGCAGCGGCGCTTCTCGCTGTTTACCGCAGGCCCAGTGACATCACCACTAGTATCACTGGCCTGGGCGTGGCTAAGCTTCATTCGAGTGACACCCAGGACAAATGTGGCATCGCTTTAATCGTAATGACTAGTGATGAGCGGCATAGGCAATATTGGAAAAAAATTCGCCATAAATTTGCAAATTCAAGAATTCGTGATCTCCAGTCATTATTTACTTTATTGCGAAAATCAGCAATGTGTAATATATTCGCGATAAAAATTTGAATATTCGCGATCAACACAAGGGGTAGGCAACTTTCCTATTCCGTCCCAAGTGCTGATATTCGCGATAAATTAGCAATAAGAGTATTCGAAATCAAAACTATTCGCAAATACGAATATATAGCACTATATTCTAAGGCTACTTTCACACTTGCGTTATTCTTTTCCGGCACTGAGTTCCGTCGTCGGGGCTCTATGCCGGAAAAGAACCGATCAGGATTATCCCCATGGATTCTGAATGGAGAGAAATCCGTTCAGGATCCATCAGGATGTCTTCAGTTCAGTCTTTTTGACACTTCAGGACGGAGATAATACCGCAGCATGCATCTTCGTTCAAAATTCCGGAACACATGCTGGAATGCCGGATCCGGCATTTTTTCACATTGGAATGTATTAGTGCCGGAAATGCGCAGACCGGCAAAAGTGTGAAAAGAATTTATAACGGATCCGTGTCGCCACATGACAAGCCGCAAGTGTGAAAGTAGCCTAAATATTCGCGAATTCTCGAAGTGGTGATACTCGCGATTCGAATATTCAGGCTCAACAGTAGTAATGACCCAGAGAAGGAAGGCAACAGGTCAGCTTTACTGCATAGGGAACACTGTAAAAACGAAACCCAGAAAACTGTGGTGGAATTGCTTTTTTTTTTC
The DNA here is from genome assembly GCA_033119425.1 of Bufotes viridis. Taxonomy (NCBI): domain Eukaryota; kingdom Metazoa; phylum Chordata; class Amphibia; order Anura; family Bufonidae; genus Bufotes; species Bufotes viridis. The sequence continues at coordinate 10,677,688 of CM065592.1, read as the reverse complement.
TCCGATACCACCGCAGTTGGAATTTTTTCACGGCTTTCCATTAAATTGTATGAAATTTTAAATAATGCCATCAGAAAGTGCAATGTGTCCTGCATAAAACAGGTGCTCATCAGGAAGAGAGGGGGAAAAAAAATCTAAAACTCGAAAAAAGGGGTTACAGGGGTTGTGCAGAAATATATATTGATGGTCTATCGCCAGGATAGATCATTAATATCGGATCGGTGGAGGTCCGACACCCGGCACCCCCGCTGAGACAGAGCTCCAAATGAGCTGATCGGTGGGGGTGCTGGGTGTCGGACCCCTGCGGAACAGATATTGATGATAGGTCATCGATATATATGGCCGGACAACCCCTAAGGCCTCTTTCACACTAGCGTTGTGAGGATCCGGCGTGCACTTCCGTCGCCGGAAATGGCCGCCGGATCCGTCACAACGCAACACAACTGAAAGCCTTTGAAGACTGATCAGTCTTCAAAATGCTTTCAGTGTTACCATGGCAGCTAGGATGCTACTAAGGTCCCGGCTGCCATGGAAAAGTAGTGGCCAGCGGGGGAGCAGATACTTACAGTCCGTGCGGCTCCCGGGGCGCTCCACAATGACGTCACAGCGCCCCTACGTCGCATGGATCACATGATCGCAAGTAGCTTCTCCACTGGCTTCCCAATACTTTTCCATGGCAGCCACGACTTTAGTAAGCGTCCTGGCTGCCATGGTTACTATTCAGAAAGCTCAACGTCGGATCCGGCGATGCGCCGAAACAACGTTTAGCTTAAAGTCGGATCCGGATTAATGCTTTTCAATGGGCATTAATTCCGGATCCGTCCTTGCATGCCTTCAGTTTTTTTGGGCCGGAGGAAAATCCGCAGCATGCTGCGGATTTTTTAACGGCAAAAAAACGTTCACATACTGAACTGAAGACATCCTGATGCATCCTGAACGGATTTCTCTCCATTCAGAATGCATGGGGATAATCCTAATCAGTATCTTTCCGTCCTAGAGACCCGACGACGGAACTCTAGGACGGAAAGGAACAACGCAAGTGTGAAAGAGGCCTTAAAGGGTTTCTGTCACCAACTTTTGACATTATAAGCTGTCTGACATTAGCTATGTGCTAATGTCAGACCAGCTTGATAATGTCTTTTTTATAAAAATCCGCTGTATATATAGTCTGAAAAACTTACTTTTATATTATGTAAATTAGCCTCTAGGAGCAGGGGCGTTGCCCTGCTCCTAGCGGCTCCGTCCGGCAACCTGCTGGCACGCCCCTTCACACTTTGATTGACAGTGCAGGGCAGCGATCCTCCTGCACTGTCTGGTTCTGAATCGCGCGCCAGCGCTGCCGCTCTGTATTCGGCGCAGGCGCGGTGAGCAGAGGACAGCAGGCACCAGCGTCCTCTGCTCACCGCGCCTGCGCCGAATACAGAGCAGCGGCGCGCGCGCGCATTCAGAACGAGACAGTGCAGGAGGATCGCTGCCCGCACTGTCAATCAAAGTGTGAAGGCGTGCCAGCAGGTTACCGGACGGAGCCGCTAGGAGCAGGGCAGCCCTGCCCTAGAGCTAATTTACATAATATAAAAGTAAGTTTTTCAGACTATATATACAGCGGATTTTTATAAAAAAGACATTATCAAGCTGGTCTGACATTAGCACATAGCTAATGTCAGACAGCTTATAATGTCAAAAGTTGGTGACAGAAACCCTTTAACAACGTGGATCAACTGATAGTAATTTGCCAATCTGCACTGAAACCCGTCACCGCTGCCCACATCTCAGCAGGAAATGACAGTGCAACAGTAGGTATGAGGAACAGCAAGCAGAGATAGTGCAAAGGCAGGGAAGACAAGCAGATTTTGGCTTCCCTGCATCTTCCCAGCTATTAGGCTGATTGTTCCTTGTCAAAAAGCTAATTCTAAAATGAAAAAACAAGAACACTTTACATGGTGAGGAGCGGAGATGTAGCAGAGTTAAATTTGCATGGCTATGTTTCTTCCACACTGCTACATAATCTTATAGGCAGATTACCTAACCTGTTGTAAATGTAGACGGCTCACAAGGTGATGATGCAAATAAATTGCAGGGCGTGCTGCATTATAAATCTCTAGTACCATGCCTGCTCTTGGTGGAATATTTTTTTGCACCAAAACCCAGCTGCACCGTGGTACTCACACCCTTTTCCTCTAAGCCACGCTCCCTGGTCTAGCAAGGGCGAAATAGAGTCTAAAGCACATGGAGAAAAGCAGGCCCGCCAGTTATCTGCTGCAATCCTAAAGTGCCCCACAGAGCGTCCCTGTAATGTGTGGAAACCAACAGCCTCGGCTCTGCTAGATCTGTATATTTGTCCAACAGACACAACATGTGACTTTCCTCCTCACCTTCTGGAGCCGGAGATAAACGTGAGCAGAGGAGAGCTTATCCACATGGAACCTGCGGAGACAAGACACAAGGTTAAGTATCCGTGTAGAGGTGAAGGGGCGACCAGCTGATCATAGGGATCTGGGACCTCTCATACCGAAATGTTATACAAATCAAATGTAATAACTGACTATGTACAATACACTGGGAGTTCTCAGATGTTACTGACAATCTACTCTAATAGAGAACTGCCTCGTCCGTATTAAAGTGTATAATAACTCCTATAATACTGCTCCCTATGTACAAGAATATAACTACTATAATACTGCTCCTATGTACAAGAATATAACTACTATAATACTGCTCCTATGTACAAGAATATAACTACTATAATACTGCTCCTATGTACAAGAATATAACTACTATAATACTGCCTCCTATGTATAAGAATATATCTACTATAATACTGCTCCTATGTACAGGAATATATCTACTATAATACTGCTCCTATGTACAAGAATATAACTACTATAATACTGCCTCCTATGTACAAGAATATAACTACTATAATACTGCTCCTATGTACAAGAATATAACTACTATAATACTGCCTCCTATGTACAAGAATATAACTACTATAATACTGCTCCTATGTACAGGAATATAACTACTATAATACTGCTCCTATGTACAGGAATATAACTACTATAATACTGCTCCTATGTACAAGAATATATCTACTATAATACTGCCTCCTATGTACAAGAATATAACTACTATAATACTGCCTCCTATGTACAAGAATATAACTACTATAATACTGCCTCCTATGTACAAGAATATAACTACTGTAATACTGTCTCCTATGTACAGGAATATAACTACTATAATACTGCCTCCTATGTACAAGAATATAACTACTATAATACTGCTCCTATGTACAAGAATATAACTTCTATAATACTGCTCCTATGTACAAGAATATAACTACTATAATACTGCTCCTATGTACAAGAATATAACTACTATAATATTACTGCTCCTATGTACAAGAATATAACTACTATAATATTGCTCCTATGTACAAGAATATAACTACTATAATACTGCTCCTATGTACAAGAATATAACTACTATAATACTGCCTCCTATGTACAAGAATATAACTACTATAATACTGCTCCTATGTACAAGAATATAACTACTATAATACTGCTCCTATGTACAAGAATATAACTACTATAATACTACTCCTATGTACAGGAATATAACTACTATAATACTGCTCCTATGTGCAAGAATATAACTACTATAATACTGCTCTGCTATGTACAAGAATATAACTACTATAATGCTGCTCCTATGTGCAAGAATATATCTACTATAATACTGCTCCTATGTACAAGAATATATCTACTATAATACTGCCTCCTATGTACAAGAATAAAACTACTATAATGCTGCTCCTATGTACAAGAATATAACTACTATAATACTGCTCCTATGTACAAGAATATAACTACTATAATACTGCTCCTATGTACAAGAATATAACTACTATAATACTGCTCCTATGTACAAGAATATAACTACTATAATACTGCTCCTATGTACAAGGAATATAACTACTATAATACTGCTCCTATGTACAAGAATATAACTACTATAATGCTGTCTCCTATGTATAAGAATATAACTACTATAATACTGCTCCTATGTACAAGACTATAACTACTATAATACTGCCTCCTATGTACAAGAATATAACTGCTATAATACTGCTCCTATGTGCAAGAATATAACTACTATAATACTGCTCCTATGTACAAGAATATAACTACTATAATACTGCTCCTATGTACAAGAATATAACTACTATAATACTGCTCCTATGTACAAGAATATAACCACTATAATACTGCCTCCTATGTACAAGAATATAACTACTATAATACTGCTCCTATGTACAAGAATATAACTACTATAATACTGCTCCTATGTACAAGAATATATCTACTATAATACTGCTCCTATGTGCAAGAATATAAATACTATAATACTGCTCCTATGTACAAGAATATAACTGCTGTAATACTGCCTCCTATGTACAAGAATATAACTACTATAATACTGCCTCCTATGTAAAAGAATATAACTACTATAATACTGCTCCTATGTACAAGAATATAACTACTATAATACTGCCTCTATGTACAAGAATATAACTACTATAATACTGCCTCCTATGTACAAGAATATAACTACTATAATACTGCCTCCTATGTACAAGAATATAACTACTATAATACTGCTCCTATGTACAAGAATATAACTACTATAATACTGCTCCTATGTACAGGAATATATCTACTATAATACTGCTCCTATGTACAAGAATATAACTACTATAATACTGCTCCTATGTACAGGAATATAACTACTATATTACTGCCTCCTATGTACAAGAATATATCTACTATAAGGCCTCTTTCAGACGGGCGTTGCGGGTGCACTCCGTCAAACAGTGCGGGTGCGTTGCGGGAATCGCCGCGATTTTTCCCTGCGAGTGCAAAGCGCTGTCATGCGTTTTGCACGCGGAGAAAATCGGCACTTTGGTACCCAGACCCGAACCTGCACTTCTTCACAGAAGTGCATGTTTGGAGTCAGAAATAATCCCGCTGGTATTATTTCACATTATAACATAGTTATAATGTAAAATAATACCCTTAGCCATCTCCTAATGTTTAAACAGGTGCAGAATGGGTTAAAAATAATAAACTAATCTTAACTTACCTGGTCCATTTGATCGCGAAGCCCGGCCTCCTCTCCGTTAGCTTGAAAGATGAAAAGGACCTGTAATGATGTCACAGCATCACATGGCCCAATCACCTGCTCCATCACTATGGTGATGGAGCATGTGATGGTCCATGTGATTCACGTGACATCATCCAAGATCATAAGCACTAGCCACAGCCTGAGGATAGTGATTAAGGACCTTGGATGATGTCACATGGTCACATGGACCAATCACATGCTCCATCACCATAGTGATGGAGCAGGTGATGAGCCATGTGTGTGACGTCATCACAGGTCCTTTAGATCATCGTGCTGCAGGGAAAGAGAGGACAGATCGCGACTACTGCGATCAAGTGGCTAAGGTAAGTTAACTTTATTATTTTAACCCCTTCCTCTTCATTTTACACAGCATTCTTTATTAAGAATGCTATTATTTCCCCTTATAACCATGTTATAAGGGAAATAATAGAAGTTGAGTCCCGTTGCTAAGCAACAATGCGGGAAAATCGTAGCGCATCCGCGCAGTTTGCGGATGCTTGCGATTTTCCCGCATCCCCATTCACTTCTATGGGGCCTGCGTTGCGTGAAAAACGCAGAATATAGAACATGCTGCGATTTTCACGCAACGCAGAAGTGATGCGTGAAAATCACCGCTCATGTGCACAGCCCCATAGAAATGAATGGGTCCGGTTCAGTGCGGGTGCAATGCGTCCTCCTCACGCATTGCACCAGCGCTGAAAACTTCGCTTCGTGATGAAAGGGGCCTAATACTGCTCCTATGTACAAGAATATAACTACTATAATACTGCTCCTATGTACAAGAATATAACTACTATAATACTGCTCCTATGTACAGGAATACAACTACTATAATACTGCTCCTATGTACAAGAATATAACTACTATAATACTGCTCCTATGTACAAGAATATAACTACTATAATACTGCTCCTATGTACAAGAATATAACTACTATAATACTGCTCCTATGTACAAGAATATAACTACTATAATACTGCTCCTATGTACAGGAATATAACTACTATAATACTGCTCCTATGTACAGGAATATAACTACTATAATACTGCTCCTATGTGTACAAGAATATAACTACTATAATACTGCTCCTATGTACAAGAATATAACTTCACTATAATACTGCCTCCTATATAGCCAAGAATATAACTACTATAATACTGCCTCCTATATACAAGAATATAACTACTATAATACTGCTCCTATGTACAAGAAATATAACTACTATAATACTGCTCCTATGTACAAGAATATAACTACTATAATACTGCTCCTATGTACAGGAATACAACTACTATAATACTGCTCCTATGTACAAGAATACAACTACTATAATACTGCTCCTATGTACAAGAATATAGCTACTATAATACTGCCTCCTATGTACAAGAATATAACTACTATAATACTGCCTCCTATGTACAAGAATATAACTACTATAATACTGCTCCTATGTACAAGAATATAACTACTATAATACTGCTCCTATGTGCAGAGAATATAACTACTATAATACTGTCTCCTATGTACAAGAATATAACTACTATAATACTGCTCCTATGTACAAGAATATAACTACTATAATACTGCCTCCTATGTACAAGAATATAACTACTATAATACTGCTCCTATGTACAAGAATATAACTACTATAATACTGCTCCTATGTACAAGAATATAACTACTATAATACTGCTCCTATGTACAAGAATATAACTACTATAATACTGCTCCTATGTACAAGAATATAACTACTATAATACTGTCTCCTATGTACAAGAATATAACTACTATAATACTGCTTCTATGTACAAGAATATAACTACTATAATACTGCTCCTATGTACAAGAATATAACTACTATAATACTGCTCCTATGTATAAGAATATAACTACTATAATACTGCTCCTATGTACAAGAATATAACTACTATAATACTGCCTCCTATGTACAAGAATATAACTACTATAATACTGCTCCTATGTGCAAGAATATAACTACTATAATACTGCTCCTATGTACAAGAATATAACTACTATAATACTGCTCCTATGTACAAGAATATAACTACTATAATACTGCTCCTATGTACAAGAATATAACTACTATAATACTGCCTCCTGTGTACAAGAATATAACTACTATAATACTGCTCCTATGTACAAGAATATAACTACTATAATACTGCTCCTATGTACAAGAATATAACTACTATAATACTGCTCCTATGTGCAAGAATATAACTACTATAATACTGTCTCCTATGTACAAGAATATAACTACTATAATACTGCTTCCTATGTACAAGAATATAACTACTATAATACTGCTCCTATGTACAAGAATATAACTACTATAATACTGCTCCTATGTACAAGAATATAACTACTATAATACTGCTCCTATGTACAAGAATATAACTACTATAATACTGCCTCCTATGTACAAGAATATAACTACTATAATACTGCCTCCTATGTACAAGAATATAACTACTATAATACTGCTCCTATGTACAAGAATATAACTACTATAATACTGCTCCTATGTACAAGAATATAACTACTATAATACTGCTCCTATGTACAAGAATATAACTACTATAATACTGCCTCCTATGTACAAGAATATAACTACTATAATACTGCCTCCTATGTACAAGAATATAACTACTATAATACTGCTCCTATGTACAAGAATATAACTACTATAATACTGCTCCTATGTACAAGAATATAACTACTATAATACTGCTCCTATGTACAAGAATATAACTACTATAATACTGCTCCTATGTACAAGAATATAACTACTATAATACTGCTCCTATGTACAAGAATATAACTACTATAATACTGCTCCAATGTACAAGAATATAACTACTATATTACTGCCTCCTATGTACAAGAATATAACTACAATAATACTGCTCCTACGTACAAGAATGTAACTACTATAATACTGCTCCTACGTACAAGAATGTAACTACTATAATACTGCTCCTATGTACAAGAATATAACTACTATATTACTGCTCCTATGTAAAAGAATATAACTACTATAATACTGCTCCAATGTACAAGAATATAACTACTATATTACTGCCTCCTATGTACAAGAATATAACTACTATAATACTGCTCCAATGTACAAGAATATAACTGCTGTAATACCGCTCCTTTGGATAAGAATATAATTACGACATACCAGATATCCTCCAGCCAGCCATATTTTATGAGGTCTTCATCTGAAGGAGAAGGAAATGCAAATGTAAACCGTATGTCATCAGCAGGTGGCGCTATCAGTCATGTTATCAGGGTCCATTCACACGGATCCGCAATACACCCGTCCGGCACCCCCACAGAACTTCCCATTCTTATCCGCAATGGCGGACAAGAATACGACATGTTCTATTTTTTTCCGGACTGCGGACCGGAAGTTCGGGGGGGCGCTCCGGAAATGCGGATGCGGACAGCACACTGTGTGCTGTCCGCATCTATTCCTGCCCCATAGAGAATGAATGGGTCCGCCTGTTCCGCATAATTTTATAAATGTGGAACGGGTGCGGACACTTTCACGGACGTGTATCTTGCAGTCGGTCCGGAGATCGGAGCAGGTGACTGGTAACATACCGGGTGCTGTACATAGAGCCTCCTGCTGCTCTGTGGTCCGATAGAAGCTCTAATACAGGCATCCTCAAACTGCAGCTCTCCGGCTGCTGTAAAACTACAACTCCCACAATGCCTGCTGTAGGCTGATACCTGTAGGCTGTTTGGGCATGCAGGGAGTTGTAGTTTTGCAACAGCTGGAGGGCCGCAGTTTGAGGATGCCTGCTCTAATAGAAGGAGATCTGGCTGGTGACAGACTAGGGTTGGGCGATATCAAAAATATTGCCACGATAAATGCCCATTTAGAAGAAAAAAACACTTGGAGACGTTATACTGTATGGGGACAGCCACAAGGAGACGTTATACTGTATGGGGGCGGCCACAAGGAGACGTTATACTGTATGGGGCAGCCACAAGGAGACGTTATACTGTATGGAGGGCAGCCACAAGGAGACGTTATACTGTATGGGGGGGCAGCCACAAGGAGACGTTATACTGTATGGGGGCAGCCGCAAGGAGACGTTATACTGTATGGGAGCAGCCGCAAGGAGACGTTATACTGTATGGGGGCAGCCACAAGGAGACGTTATACTGTATGGGGGCAGCCACAAGGAGGCGTTATACTGTATGGGGGCAGCCACAAGGAGACGTTATACTGTATGGGGGCAGCCACAAGGAGACGTTATACTGTATGGGGGCAGCCACAAAGAGACGTTATACTGTATGGAGGCAGCCACAAGGAGACATTATACTGTATGAGGGCAGCCACAAGGAGACGTTATACTGTATGGGGGCAGCCGCAAGGAGACGTTATACTGTATGGGGGCAGCCGCAAGGAGACGTTATACTGTATGGGGGCAGCCACAAGGAGACGTTATACTGTATGGGGGCAGCCACAAGGAGACGTTATGCTGTATGGGGCAGCTACAAGGAGACGTTATACTGTATGGGGCAGCGACAAGAAGACGTTATACTGTATGGGGGCAGCCACAAGGAGACGTTATACTGTATGGAGGCAGCCACAAGGAGACGTTATACTGTATGGGGGGCAGCCACAAGGAGACGTTATACTGTATGGGGAGCAGCACAGGAGAGCGTTATACTGTATGGGGCGGCCACAAGGAGACGTCATACTGTATGGGGGCAGCCACAAGGAGACGTTATACTGTATGGGGGCAGCCACAAGGAGACGTTATACTGTATGGAGGCAGCCACAAGGAGACATTATACTGTATGGGAGCCACAAGGAGACATTATACTGTATGGGGCAGCCACAAGGAGACGTTATACTGTATGGGGGCAGCGACAAGGAGACGTTATAATGTATGGGGGCAGCCACAAGGAGACGTTATACTGTATGGGGGCAGCCACAAGGAGACGTTATACTGTATGGAGGCAGCTACAAGGAGACGTTATACTGTATGGGGGTAGCGACAAGGAGACGTTATACTGTATGGGGGCAGCCACAAGGAGACGGTATACTGTATGGGGGCAGCTACAAGGAGACGTTATACTGTATAGAGGCAGCTACAAGGAGACGTTATACTGTATGGGGGTAGCGACAAGGAGACGTTATACTGTATGGGGGCAGCCACAAGGAGACGTTATACTGTATGGGGGCAGCAACAAGGAGACGTTATACTGTATGGGGGCAGACACAAGGAGATGTTACACTGTATGGGGGCAGCTACAGGGAGATGTTATACTGTATGGAGGGCAGCCACAAGGAGACGTTATACTGTATGGGGGCAGCTACAAGGAGACGTTATACTGTATGGGGGCAGCTACAAGGAGACGTTATACTGTATGGGGGCAGCTACAAGGAGACGTTATACTGTATGGGGGCAGCTACAAGGAGACGTTATACTGTATGGGGGCAGCCACAAGGAGGCGTTATACCGTATGGGGGCAGCCGCAAGGAGGCGTTATACCGTATGGGGGCAGCCGCAAGGAGACGTTATACTGTATGGTGGCAGCCGCAAGGAGACGTTATACTGTATGGGGGCAGCGACAAGGAGACGTTATACTGTATGGGGGCAGCTACAAGGAGACTTTATACTGTATAGGGGCAGCGACAAGGAGACGTTATACTGTATGGGGGCAGCCCTAAGGAGACATTATACTGTATGGGGGCAGCGACAAGGAGACGTTATACTGTATAGGGCAGCCACAAGAAGTTATACTGTATGGGGCAGCTACAAGGAGACGTTATACTGTACGGGGGCAGCTACAAGGAGACGTTATACTGTATAGGGGCAGCTACAAGGAGACGTTATACTGTATAGTGGCAGCGACAAGGAGACGTTATACTGTATGGGGGCAGCCATAAGGAGACATTATACTGTATGGGGGCAGCGACAAGGAGACGTTATACTGTATGGGGGCAGCGACAAGGAGACGTTATAATGTATGGGGGCAGCCTTAAGGAGACATTATACTGTATGGGGGCAGCGACAAGGAGACGTTATACTGTATGGGGGCAGCGACAAGGAGACGTTATACTGTATGGGGGCAGCGACAAGGAGACGTTATAATGTATGGGGGCAGCCTTAAGGAGACGTTATACTGTATGGGGGCAGCCTTAAGGAGACATTATACTGTATGGGGGCAGCGACAAGGAGACGTTATACTGTATGGGGGCAGCGACAAGGAGACGTTATACTGTATGGGGGCAGCCACAAGGAGACTTCCTCCTCAGTATAATGTGACGTGGCCACCATACAGTAATGTCTTCTTGCTTATGTTTAGGGAGGGGGACTCATGATTGTTTATTCCCTAATGCCTTGCCTACTACTGGTGATGCTACAGGCAGGAAGGGAAGGCCAGGCAGCCCCAGGGCCACAGGAGACATTTCACTATCCACCTTTATTTATTACAGTTTGTGTTATTTTAGGGGTCTCAGTCTCATCTCACACACCTGTGGCTGCTCCTTGGAGTTGTTGAACACTCCAGCCCTCGTAGGCCAGGACAACACAGGGCTCAGTGAGTCACGGAGGGTGGTGGC